>VDFB02086081.1:350885931-351017611 GCA_007258455.2 Sequoia sempervirens | reverse complement strand
AAATTTCAAGTTATTCTTTTCATGAGAAGTTGTTGTGTGCAATAGGTATCTTGGAACTCCCAATGAAGATTTATGGCTCGGAGTGACTAAGTTGAGAGATTGGCATGCCTATCCTCAATGGAAGCATCAATATTTAATCCTTGTTGTTCCTGAATTGGAATCAAATGGTGTGGATTTGTTGTTTGTAAGTTTCAAACCATCTGTTTTCATTTCATTTTCATTTTGGATGCTCTTTCTTTTTCTTCTTTTACTTTTCCTATTTGTAAGTAAACTACTAAAAATTGATTGGTGTCTCCTTGCATAAAATGCCGATTTATGAGCCATCCAAGAGAATCTCAAGCAATGAAACATCCTTATTTTGATGATCTTGACAAATCTCAACTCTAATTTTAAGCCATTATAAACGAGCATGTGAAGCTTACTGAGGTAATTTCAAGTTATTAATTTGAAGTTAACCTCATCATGAGCACTTATTATGTAGACATTATAAGAGCATCTCAAATGTATGAGTGACATTTTAAAAGATCTATGAGAATGGAGTACCTAAGGTATCCTTGAGTTGTATTTTTATTTATTATGAGAGAATCTTATAAGCTAAGTTTGTGTGCATGAAAATGGGGCACATTGATTCAATATTTGATTTAAGTGGGGTGTTGGAATTCATATAGTTTGATTTTTTTTCTCATGTTTTTTTATTACAACTTGATAGTTTTTAGAAAGCATTGTTCCTACAAGTACAAGCACTTGGGTTTTAGAATGGTGTATGAAGCATATTAGATAATTGTAGCACAAACACAAGAATTAGGACTACCAAATAAATATCATTTTATTGTAAACATCATATTATTGATATAGTGAGTGTAATAACCATTGATGGTTACCAATTATTCTTTTTCTTCTTTTATTCTCTCCCTATTATAACTAGCACCAATTGACTAACTTATTATAAAAAAATCATTTATTAAAACAAATCAACCTAATGATTATATATCAATATCAATATAGCATACCATCTATTCACATTAAAAAAATTCATGATATTTACTCAAAATTTGAAATTTATTGCTACCCTAAAACATTTGTAATTCATGCAATGTAATCCCTTAATAGAAAAAATTGCAAAAGGGTAGTAATATTGGATGAATTGTTACCTGGAGGTCGTGTCAGTTAAGGGAATTTTTTTTAAGGCATCGAGATCATGTAGGGAACCTCTACAATAACCTCTCTTGGTTTTTGTTATCTCGAAGTCATTTTTCTATGGTGTCCAATTTTCACTTGATGGAAAAAGTGTCAATTGCAAGTAGTGTAAAGTTGCAAAGTAGTGCAACTTTTGTTATGCAACTCATGTGACCAAAAAAACTATTCCAATGCATATGGATGGGTATGCTTATGCTAGTAATGGTTGTATTTCACACCCAAACATGTTGAATCACTCTGAGCTATGTTCAATTGTCTCGATCCCTTAACAGTCCAAAGTGAAAATTGACTAAAATATTTGACATGCTATTACTTAAAAACCATCGTGATTATCAACTCTCTATTTGAGCCTATGATCTCTTAGTTTTTGTTATCTTAGAGTCATTTTCCTAGGGTGTCCAATTTTCACTTGATGGAAAAAGTGTCAAATGCAAGCAGTGTAAAGTTACAAAGTGGTGCAACTTTCATTCTGCAACTCATGTGACCAAATGGACTATTCCAATGCATTTGGATGGGTGCATTTATGTGAGGAATGGTCCTCTTTCACACCCAAACATGTCGAATCACTTTGAGCTATGTTCAACTAGCTTGATCCCTTAAGGGTCCAGATTACAAAAGGGAAGCAATTTTTGACGAGCTATTACTCGAAAATCATGATTCTTGAAAACTCTTCATCTAATCCTATAGGATCGTGGTTGGCCCCTCTACAATAACCTCTCTTTATTTTTGTTATCTCAGAGTCTTTTTCCTGTGGTGTCTAGTTTTCACTTGATGGAAAAAGTGTTAAATGCAAGTAGTGTAAAGTTGCAGAGTGGCACAAATTTTGTTTTGCAACTCGTGTTACCAAAAAAAAAATATCCAACATGTTTATATGGGTACACTTATGCTATTCATGGTCCTATTTTTCACCCAAACACGTTGAATCACTCTGAGCTACATTCAACCGACTCAATCCCTTAAGGGTCTAAAGTGAAAAAGGGAAACAATCTTTGATGTGCTACTGCTTAGAAATTGTGATGCTTACGAACTCTCCATTTGAGCCTATGGGATCATATTGGGCCCATATATAATAACCTTTCTTATTTTTGTTATCTTAGAGTCATTTTCCCATGGTGTCCAGTTTTCACTTGATGGAAAAATTATCAAATGCAAGTAGTGTAAATTTGCAAAGTGGTGCAACTTTCATTTTGCAACTCATGTGAACAAACAAAATATTCCAACATGTCCGTATGAGTACATTTACAATAGGAATGGTCTTATTTCACACAAAAACACACCAAATCACTCTGAGCTACATTAAAGTAGCTTGATCCCTTAAGGGTCCAAAGTGCAAAATGGTTGCAATCTTTAATGAGCTATTACTCAAAAATTGTGATGCTTATGAACTCTTTGTTTAAGCCTATGGGATCATGTTGGGACCCTCTATAATAATGTCTCTCATTTTTTGTTATCTCAAAGTTGTTTTCCCATGGTGTCCAGTTATCACTTGATGGAAAAAGTGTCAAATGCAAGTAGTGTAAAGTTGCAAAGTGGTAGAAATTTTGTTCTACAACTCGTGTGACTAAACAAACTATTCCAACACATTCAGATGGGTATTTTCATGCTAGGAATGGTCTTGTTTCACACCCAAACACACCAAATCACTCCAAGCTACATTCAACTGGCTTGATCCCTTAAGGGTCCAAAGTGTAAAATAGATGTAATCTTTGACAAGCTATTACTTGGAAATCATAATGCTTACGGACTCTTCGTTTGAGCCTATGGGATTGCATTGGGATCCTCAATAATAACCTCTCTCAATTTTTGTTATCTCAAAGTCATTTTCCTCTAGTGTCCAATTTTCACTTGATATAAAAAGTGTTAAATGCAAGCAGTGTAAAGTTGCAAAGTGGTGAAACTTTTATTCTGCAACTCATGTGACCAAACAAATTGTTCTAAAACTTCTCGATAGGTATTTTTATGCTAGGCATGATCCTCTTTCACACCCAAACATTCCAAATCACTCTGAGCTACATTTGACAAGCTCGATTCCTTATGATGGCATGCAAAAAAATTGAAAACAGAAACACTCATATGATAGTTGAGAGGCATCAAGGAGTCTATAATAGATGAAACACCAAGCTCCATTTCCTTGTTAGTGTTTGTAGCTTAGGGAGATATTTTTCTCCTAAGTAAAAATAATTAAGATAATAAATAATTATCAAGGCAGTTTAGCCTTGTTAATTAATGATATTTTATATTTGTTATTTAAATCAAAGAGGTTGACCTATATGAAAGGTTTCCTAGTTTGGTATATAAACAAGGTGGTGTTCTTCCATTCATATCATCAAGTTCAATTCATTCTAGATCACCATTCCTCAACACTTGGCCTTCCCTTACAACAAATCCATTCTCAAAGAGAAGTGTTACCATTCATGGTGGAGTGTCTCCATTCATTGTATATACTCTACCTTGTGCAAGGCTTGATTGTAAGCAATATTTTGAAATTTTATATGATATATATGAGAGATTATTTCCTAGGTTTTTCTCCCTTGAGTAGGAGGTTTTTCCCAGGGTAAACTATTGTGTTTATTGTTCATGTGTTGTGATTTTTTATTATTGTATTTTTTATCCTAAAACTAGCATTCCCTATGAACATTTAGAGTTGTATCCACTTCCAACATCTAAAAATAAAACAACAAATTATTCAATCATGAAAACTACAATAGTGATGCACATCATGGCTTATAATGTATGAGATAATGAACAAAATTTTGAGTATGTATTAAACTATATATTTCTGATTAGCATGATTACTATTTTTCCTATCCATAGCTTGTTTGAAAGTACCTATTTTTAGGATTTTACCCATAACAACAAGGTCGTGAACCGTTTGATAAAATGCTTTGGTAGACATGTATGATATCTATTGTAGCATAGAGAGGCAATGAACCATTTGAAAAAATGCCTCAAATAAATGGGGTCTCATGGTGATGGAATTCCATTACAAACAAATGTGTCATGGAATTCCATCACCATGAGATTGCCTTTCTTTGAGGCATATTCTCAAACAATTCATTACCTTCTCTATGGTATTATGTTGGGATGGGGTGGATGGTATAGTGTGCTCTTAGTTATGAGATTGGGGGCGATCATGACATGAAGAGGGAGAGATTGTGACATGAACAAGTGGAATAAAAGGTGGAAGGTTCCATGGATTGGTAAATTGAGGATGAGGATGAGGACCTTGAAAAGAATTTGGAGGGGAATTTTTGCTAAAGAGTTGGTTTCTATTCTTCAGGCAGTGAGCTATTGAAAAAATGCCTCAAAGAAATGTGGTCTCATGGTGATGGAATGACATTCCATCACCATGATACCACATTTCTTCGAGGAATTTTTTCAAACTACTCACTACCTTAACTATGATATTGCTTACTATTATGCTTTGATGTATTTTTTCCAAGCATTCATAGTTTGTTGGAAAGTACCTATTTTAGGCTTTTAGCCATAGCAGCAAGGAAGTGAGTAGTTTGATAAAATGCTTTGGTAGACATTTATGCAAAATGTGGTAGCATATAAAAGGTGGTGATTTGTTTGAAAAAATTCCTCAAAGAAATGTGGTCTCGTGGTGATGGAATGGCATTCCATCAACATGAGACCACATTTCTTCAAGGCATTTTTTCAAACTACTCACTTCCTTGTCTATGATATTGCTTAATATTATGCTATGATATATATTTTTTCAAAGCATCCATGGTTTGTTGGAAATCACCTTTTTTAGGATTTTAGCCATAGTTGGAAGGAAATGAACTATTTGATAAAATGCTTTGGTGGACATGTATGTAAAATGTCATATTATAGAAAAGGCAATGAGTTGTTTGAAAAAATCCCTCAAAGAAATGTGGTCTCATGGTGATGGAATGGCATTCCATCACCATGAGACCACATTTATTTGATGAATTTTTTAAAACTACTCACTTCCTTGTCTAATTTATTGCTTACTATTATGCTTTGATATATTTTTTCCAAGCATCCATAGTTTTTTGGAAAGCACCTAATTTAGGATCTTAGCCATAGCAGCAAGGAATTGAGTAGATTGTTTAAATTCTTTGCTAGACATGTATGGAAAATGTGGTAGCATAGAAGAGGCGGTGAGTTTTTTGAAAAAATGTCTCAAGGAAATGTGGTCTCATGGTGATGGAATGGCATTCCATCACCATAAGACAAAATTTCAAGGCAATTTTTCAAGCTACTCACTGCCTTTTTTATGCTATTGATTACTATTATGCTTTGATATATTTTTTCCAAGCATCCATAGTTTGTTGGAAAGCATCTTTTTTAGGATTTTAGCCATAGCAGCAAGGAAATTAACTATTTGATAAAATGATTTGGTAGACATGTATGGAAAATGTGGTAGCATAGAAAAGACAGTGAGTTGTTTGAAAAAATTCCTCCAAGAAATGTGGTCTCATGGTGATGGAATGGAATTCCATCACCATGAGACCACATTTCTTAGAGGAATTTTTTTTCAAACTATTGACTACCTCTTATATGCTTACTATTATTCTTTGAGAGATTCTTTCCAAGAATCCATAGTTTGTTGGAAAACACCTTTTTTATGCTTTTAGCCATAGCAGCAAGGAAGTGAATTATTTGGTAAAAATGCTTTGGTAGACATGTATGGAAAATGTAGTAGCATAGAAAAGGTGGCGAGTTGTTTGAAAAAATGCCTCAAATAAATTGGGTCTCATGGTGATGGACATTACCATGAGACCACATTTCTTTGAGGAATTTTTTTTAACAACTCATTGCCTTGTCTATGCTATTTCTTGCTATTATTATTTCATATATTTCTTCCAAGCATCCATAGCATAGACAAGGCACTGGATTTTTTGAAAAGATGCCTCAGTAAAAAGTGGTCTCATGGAATGCCATGACAAGAAAATACAATTCGCAGATACTCCTAGTTACTATTTATGGTATGTGAAGTAATTGCATAACTACTTATGTTGACTTTCTAAACAACTATATTGTAGTTAAAGTTTTGTCATCTATCAATATCTAGTTATTAGTTATGGAATGTGAAGTAATGCTTTGATTTTGAAAGATGTGCAATGTAATGTAATCAATGATATGAATATAAACTACACAAATCTATTAAGTACAATTCATTAGTTAAACTCTTTATTCTAGCATGTAGGATTTTCTAACTCCACTGGAACTATGAGGTGTTCCCATGAAACCTCCAATATTAGCCTATTCAACACCCAAAATCAGAATTAGAATACCATTAATATATCAATGTTATTAACATGTAATGAATTTATAATTGTTTACTAGTTACATACCTCAATAGTAGATGCAATGGAGTAATAAGAAAGTGTAGGGAAGTCAGTGTATCTAGTATCAACACTGTGACCCTGAAATTTTATTACAATCATAAAACTAAACTAGATGATCTTGTATTTCAAAAATGAAATTTAATAAATTAAATTCAATGAACATGCTAACATTTACCTGAGTATTGATACCATAAGCCTCATTCAAAATGTTAGCTACCCTCCCCATCTTTGTAGCTGCAAAAATATCCTACATAGCATCCTCCTGAGTGTCAATGGGGTCATATGTACAAGTTGCCCCACAAGCTTGATATGAATGGGTTGGAAGCCCACCACTCGAAGACTCCCTTGGATGGAATTGTAGTATAGGAATGGCATGGTGGATGAAACTCTAGATAAAAGATTTGATAGCTTGCAAAGTGTCTACCTCGACACTCTCCTTCACAGTGGAAGGGATAAGAATGTGCTCATGATCAAACCTAGTGAGAGTTCATGTCGCTTTCCACCTAGGATGTTGTCATGCACTGGGTATATCTTGATTCGACCCCCCACCTCTCCCCTAGAAGTCCCTCATATCAAAATAATTTGGGATTTTGTTTAGGATGAACTCATAGTAGAGTTTTTCCACCAAGTTTCAAACCCCGTTGGGGTGGTATTGTTGAATAGTTGTATCTGGTTCATAGCCTAGGTCAAAAGCATTTACCCCTTGAATAAAAAAAAAAATCACAGTAGAGTTTCCTCAAGAAATATTGTGGGACTTCACAGTTGTTGCATGGTGGGTAATCAAAAACCATGTACCACCTATCCCAAAAATAGTTCCTAATTCCTTGATGGTGGCACCAATGGATAGGAAACCTCTTCGCACTGAGATTAATATTTTGATTTTTGTTTGGGCTAGTGAATAATGAGTACAAATGTAATTTTGTAATTTTTTCATCTTTTACATCTTTATATGATAATCTCTTTTTAAAAATTCCTAGTCGCTTGCCTCCTATCTTGCCAACCATTTAATTATTTTTTGATTGCATCTACATGTTTTAACATTTATTTAAGTGAATTTGCAAGTTTTCTTCTTTCCATGGTTGATCTTAATGGATTGTTCAACTTGTGATTAACTCCTTAATATGTTTTTTATTGTTTTCAATTACCCCCAATAAATTATGTTGAGTGCTAGGAGGATGTTGAGGGATTGGTGGAGGAGATTGTTCTTGTGATTGAGGATTTTATTCATGTTCTTGTTGCTTTGGTTGTTGAGGATTTTTAGGAGGGTTTTGAAGATGGTTTTCAGGATCATTATCATTTCCTACAAATTAAACAATTGAATATCAAAAATAACCTAAAACTAAAAAATTCACAACAAATTCGCAACAAAAATAAATAATCCTTACTTATTCGAATTCCCCATTGACGTGGCAGAATCTTGGTGACAAAATTGTAACAAATTAATGAAAAAAATGCAAAAAATCCTCCTTCTAGAATGCGATCATGCAAATGCAGGGTTTTTGGTCACAAATAGCAAAAAACACAGTCACACAAAATGATTTTGATTTTTTCTTTTTTTGTTTTAATAAGTAATGTGCTTGCATTATACCATGAGCATGTTACAGGTTCAATATGGCCAAGCCTAAGGCTTAGTCACACCAAGCCATAGCACGCTTGCATTACAACCTACCATTTTTTTAAAAAAAATTTGGCCGCCCATCTTTTTGCACCTGCCCCTCTCCACGAGGGCAATCATCATCAGTCTGTGACATCTAATCATCAACATGTAGCAAATATGTCATAACCCCATAGTTTCTAGAACATCTCACTCAAGCTTATGGAAACCAGTCATCAAATCAAATAACTGACATGGTCATCGCTCTCTCGAGTAAAGCGGATTGAGGACATCTGCAAACATTCAACCCAAAATGTTAATAATTTTCTACAAAAACATACAACAAACCTAAGGTTACAAAAAACTTGTTAAAATTTTCAAAAATAGCAAAAGAAGTTACTTTTTTGACAAAATTCATCAAGAAAGTCAAAAGCAGACCTATTTTTTTCAAAACCAATCATAAAATTGAAATGTAGTACAAATAGAAAAAGTGAAAAAATTTCTCAAAAGTGTACAAATTTCTCAATAGTGGCCATTTCACATAAGGAATATCAATAGCGAAGATTTTAGGTGAAGGCGAAAACATAGGAAAACATGTAGAGTGAAAGAAAACGTTTTAATCAAACATGATAGAAAAATGTGAAAGTGGTACATTCACAAGTTACATCAAAAGTGGTCAAACTAATGCAAAAGCATAAAAATCATAAACTTACCGCTATTGCTTGAAAAATTTTCACACATTAATTACTCAAAACCAAAAAGTCAAAATAGGAAAGGAGAAGGTACATACCACCACACTGATGCTAGCAGGCCTCCCAAACTCATGAACAACTTTTGTGGGGCTCTTGCAATCCTCGACATTATGACTTGACAATCAAAAAATCAAGGAATTCATAGATAGGAATTTTCTAAGCTCTAAGAATGAAAATGAGGTAAATTGAATCCTAATTACCTATTTTAATCCTCCAATCACTAATTTCTTAGTTAGGAAACCATCCTAGGTTAAATTAGAAGTTCGCAAGAACATTTGAACTATAAACAAGGGTCCTATAAGCTTAAATTTTTGTCCTCTACTTATCTAAGCATAAATGAAACCTTGTCATGATCCCGACCTAACAAATGATTTTTTTGGCTAGCCTCTTAAGGGGGTAGACTAGCATCATATTATCTTTTTGCTAACCATCGAGGCATAGTGGGGCATATTAAATTTATCAAATCCTGATTTTAAACATCGAATTCTTTGAAACAAAGCAACCAATACTTTTTCTCAAAGACGGCCAAAATGTAGACATGTAAAAATGACCTAACACATATCACACATCCTAAATGACATTTTTCATCATTGACATCATTAGCACTTAATATCACTACATTTCATATCGTTTACATCAAAACCCCTAATTTCTTCTATTAATTAAATAATATTTAAATTATTTAATTTAATTCACTATTTCATCATTTATATAATCTTTATTCCTCTTGATTAATTAAAAAACATTAGTTATATATGTCACTAATTTACCCCATTCCCCTAAATCAATTAAATTATTAATACTTAATAGTTTAATTAAATCACTTTCCCCCTTTCTAAACAGACTAATTAAATTGACTATTCAAACATCATCAACAAGAAAATATAACTTTATTTGTAAAATTCAAACATGACTTGCATGTCGAACTCAAAAAAAAAAAAATTAATTAACTACCCTCACTCCCTTTTGTGATTGAGAAAATTACAATCGCTGATTGCTCACTCTGATTGGCTAACTAATTCATCTATTTCCCAACTGATTCATCTCTTTTGTTACTAATCCATCTATTCTTCAATCCCAATGAAATCTCAACATGATTTCCTCAATTCCATTGATTAGGAAAACTATTTCCTTTGATTGATCAATTAACATCCCTAATTGATTAGATCACAAAAGCTAACTAAGCAATCTAAATCCTCTAAACAACTTTAAACCATTGATCTTGATTCAACATTGTTTAATCTTGTACATTAATCTCGAATCATAAAATTTATAAAATAACCTTCTACCTTCACACAAATCATCTATAATTCACATAATAAAAGTGTTGCACAATTATCTCTTGAGCATGTTATGATTATCCTCACAATTCTATTTCAACATCATAGACATTGAAGCTTTTGCAATGCATAATGGAGGCTTCACATCGATACAACATTATTCAACATCACAACAGATACACTTCAACATGATATGGGTAACATGTTGCAATATATGAAGGTGTTTTCATTGATGTCAGCTGGTTAATTAGTTCTCAACTAGTTGTTGTTGTCATTGATGTCTAGTTATTGGTTGTATATGTTGAGGATATTGAGAAAATTGTAATGAAGAAAGGTTGCAAGCATTTAGTGGTTGGTTTAGGTTGTGCACCAGTATTTTCTCCTATGTTGTCTAGTTTAGATATGTTGATCATGGTTGTTGGAAGTTTTTATATCCATATTTTGGGTTTCTCGATCATTGTATAGTACAAGTTATGTTCACCAGCCGAGAACTATGTTTTTTAGTGTATCTAGCTGAGGCTCAAGAGAAATGTAGTTGCTCTATATTTCTTATTGTTTGATTCCTATGGCTTGTGTAAATTTTTAGGATAAGCTCTTTGAAATTCTTACAAGTTAATTTTGTTATCCGAAAGGATTGGATTGTGTTAAGGTTGTGTGTGTTTAATTGTTATATGTTTTACACTAGTTTGGATGACCTTGTGTAAATAGCACTACTTTCAAAGCTTATGGAAGTGTGTTGAAGCATGTGGTTGGGTTTCCCTCATTCTAATTCCACCCTATAATGTTTTGGCCCCAACCTAATTTGAATTTGCAAATGCAAATGGTGTGTGGCCAAATTTGGATAAGTTTCAAAGTTGAAAATGGTATAAATACAAGTCAAGTTGTTTGTGAAATACATGAATGCAAGAAATATGTATGTGAGATAGATAGATATGAAATAGTGTGTATGTGATGCAAGTTTGGGAAGATCAGTATGAAATCAAATTGTTGAGGTTCCAAAAGTAGTGAGTTGAAGGTGTACAACTCTATCATTCATTCATGTCTGTAAGTGTGTGAGCGAATTGTGGTGGAAATCTCTATTGAATTGAGATTGTTTTCTCTCTATAACAAATCCCTTCTATCTTATTTGTAATTTTGTGGTAGCAAGCCCTTTGGGTGGTTAACCCTTGTTAGATAGTGATTCTTGATCTAGACAATAAGTCATGTTTTGGTAGTGAGCCTTCTATAGCAGTGAGTCTTTGTAATTGGTTTTGATATTATCTATATTGTGAGCTAATCCTCACCATTGTTTTTCCCTTATTGGGTTTTACACATAAATTTGGTGTTATTGTGTATTTTTGATGCCTTTTATTTTCTTCTTGATACAAAATAGGGAGGTCTTATACTCTCAACAACACGATTCAATCTCTTATCAACCACTCTCCTATCAAAAAAACCCTAACTAGGGTGAACTTCACAACTTTACAATTCCTCTAGTAGGTGTGCAGACCTATCTTTTTTTATCATAACTCTCAAACTACCTGACAAACCCTCAATCCATACACCATTTCAAGCAACCATTAAGACAATGCAAAACATATTCCAAAATCATCATAGGTCACTTTGGACCAACATCATCAAAATAGGGCTTCTACACTGTCCAACTTAGCCAATTAGGCCTAGTTTACAAAGCAACACAACTTCAATCTTCCTCTCAAGCTAAAAACACCATTGTTCAGTCATAATCAGTCCACATAAACACCAAATCTCCAAATTTTAACTCACACAATCCCTCCAAGCCACCTTTTTACCAAACCCTTACTTTTGCTAGATTTGTAGAGGGTTTATTGAAAGTATGCTTTCCAGACCTCAAGAAACTCTTCCACCATTTCAAACATGACCCATTATGCCTTCAAATTCCTAAAACACATTCGTTATATGATTCCCCCAAGATTTACACACATTTCCACTCTCAAACTTCTCAATTTCACTCAAAAACCACCATTTTTCTAAACTAGGGCATCAATCCCACACCATCAAAGACCTCCCTCACTCTTGAAACCATGTACACACTAGACCTACACCCTATTGATCCATTCCACTAAGTTACTAGGAGATACAGTGGGTCGAATGGCTTATATTGACATGTTACACAATCAAACCCTTAAAACATGGTTACAGAGGTAGTCTCAGCAAAATGAGAATAAAATCCTTCAAACTAATGTAACCTCACCCAAAACACCACCAAAAGAGAGCTAACTCAGGTTTTCATCAAATTCAAAAACTTTTAGAACAAAACCCTACTGTACGGAACCATACCAGGTATATGAACAATAAAATTGCACATAAATTACAAAAAAATAAGAGTTTTTCTATTTGTTTCACTTCAAACCATCAAGATAGATCTTTAGATTGAATATTGAAGTATATTTAAACTTTTTCCCATAAAAACCTAACTTTCAAACTGACCAACCACCCTTTGAATACTAAGTGACCATTGGGATTCCCCAAAACTTGCAGTTTTGCAATTTTCCCAATTTACACATGACAACTTTTTTACAAAATTACAAAATATGACTATATAGACCCAATGACCCCTCTAGATGATTTAAACACTATAAAATGGTCTAAATTTACCTTATTTTGATAACAAAGATTCCAAAATACCCTATGACCTAATCACTGACTAAATTAGACCATGTTTAAAGGAAGTAACTTGGTGCCCCTGCACCATACACCCGAACAAAAGAAAATCTCAAGTCCCTTGACGAACATCCAAAACCATGTTGTCTTTTATCACTTAATTCTCTCCAACTTGTATCTTCACCTGGTGACTCCTTCCTATGAGTCAAGTATTGAGAACTTACATCATCTCTGCCCTTTGACTGGTTCATTCTTTGAATATGATATCCTCCACTTACTTGTTGTGGTTTGACTTTCCTTCCCTTTGGAAATGATTTCCAATCTACCAATTTACCTATGCCTTCCATAACATGTACTATCTTCTTCCTTGCCTCTACTGCATGCTTAATCCTAGTCACATACCTTTTCCAAATAATCTTATTTACTCCACCTTTTTTTTCATCTTTTCCACTAGGTTCTCTGTCCCAAGAACCCCTATATCATCAGGCCTACAATCCACTATCCTCTCAGACCTAGGAACCTTAGTTCTAACAAGGATTGACTGTCGCTTAACCCATTTTTCTCTCAATGGACATATTACTGTCCCTATCACAATCTAATCATTCCAACCTTGCTCAAGCCTTTCACCCTTGATTTCCTCTTGGACTGTCCTTGTCAACCTTTCCTCTTCTTTTCTCATCAGAATTAGATTACTTCTCAAGCTTATTGTCTTCACATTCTCCTCTTTCTTCCCATATCTTGTCTCATCCTTCAAATTCATTATCCTAGCATCTACAACTCCTACAATGGATGCATACTCATTGTTTTTGTTTTCCCCAAGCTTCATAGGCTCCTTGTTTCCAAACATAATGATCTTAGTTTCCTTACTATTTCCATCATCACTCTCCTATAATGGTGTTAGTATGAAATAATTCCCATCCTTTTCAATGGTGTAAGTGTTAGCCCTTCCATTTTATAATGCACGCCTATCAAATTGTCATGGCCTTCCAAGAAGTAGGTGGCAACAATCCATTGGTAAAATGTCACAAAGTACCTTGTCCTTATACCCACCACTCTAAAACACAAAAAATGCTTTCTCACTTACCAAGATTGATTGATTATCATTCATGCAAGATGCCCTATATGGTGTTTCATGAGGAAATTTTTCTAACTTCAGTTTGTCTACCATTTCACTAGATACCATATTGTCAGTTAAACCTGAAACTATCACAACTTTGCATACTTTACATTTACATTTGCATGTGGTATTGAACAAGCTTCTTCTTTAAATAATCTCTTCTTCCTTAGATGTCTTCAAGAGTGTTCTTCTTAGCATCAATTATTCTTCTACCTCTGGAGCAACAACATGACTTGGAGAATCGACACTTTCACCTTCATCTTCTTGCACAAATTGGACTCTCTTTTCACCTCTTCTTTCACCTCCACTTTATGTAGAACCAAATTTTTTTAGGGCACTTGTATGCTGGATGTCCAAACCCATTACAATTATAGCATCTTCCTACAAATGTATTTGAACTCCTTCCACCTGCAAATCTACCAATAGTGCCTCTAAATCCACCACGTTGATTAGTAAACTATCCTTATTCTTTGTGTGTATCTTCTTGGCTTTCATTGAATTTTATTGAAGTAGAATTTGTACCTCTTCCCCTTGAAGTGTTGCCTCTACCTCTACTTGTCTTTTCTTTCCTTCTTTTCACCTTTTCTTCCATCCTTATTTCCATATGATAACATTTTTCAATAGTTCTTAGATTTGTGAAGGTTAGTTCATCTTGAATATTAAATCTTAATCCACCCAAGTACCTAGCAATCTTTTCCACTTCATTTCCATTATGACAAAACCTTATGTTCAACTTATAGAATTCTCCAGTATATGTTTCAACATCCATTTCTTTGTTTCTTAAACCTTGAAGTTTTTTAAACATTTGAATTTCATAATATTTGAGAAATAACTTACCTTTCATTTTTTCTACCATTTTGTCCCATCAAACAATCTTGGACTTAACTTTCTTTCTCCTCTCTGATTGCTCATAATCCCACCACAAAAGTGGATGAATTTTCAGCTTTTTCTTTGCAATCTTCACCCTTTATTATTTAGGAATGTTCTCACACTCAAAATAGTTGTCCAAGGTTGCAATCCCATCTAATAACTCTTCATCATTCAAGCTCCCACCATATTTAGGAACATATATCTACACCTTATGTTTGGCACTCTTAACTACCCTTAACAACTTTTCCATCCTCTGGTCTTCAAGATCTAGTTCTTCATCCACATATTCAAATTCTTCTTCCTCTTCTTCATCTAAATCACTTTCATATCCTCATCTCTTCTCTTCCTTGTCTCCAAAGAATCTAGCCTTGCTAACACAACATTATGAGACTCCATCAACCTAGCATTCCTTTCTTTTAACTCTTGCAATTCTCTAACAATTGCATTATTCTTGGTAGGCATCTTGACCCTTTTCAACTTCTATATTTCTCTTCTTGAATATGCAACTTTTCACCTTCCATAGATCTAATCCCTATGCTCTAATACCAATTGATGCAAAACATCCTGAGGTATTTTACTCTCAACAACACAATTCAATCTCTTATCAACCACTCTCCTATACACCAAACCCTAACTAGGGTGAACTCTTTCACAACTTTGTTGTGGTATGTGGTGATTGATCATGCTATACTATCCACCCAACATGTACCCTTTTTGGGGTCTAGGGTTGGGCTGGGTCCTGGGTCAGGGTTTGGGGGTAGCAACCCCTGAGAATTTTTTTTTCCTTTTTTTTTTTTTTTTGCGTCGTCACCGAAAAGGGAAAAATCACCAATTTTTTTTTTAAAATTGACTTTGTAGAAACCCTAATTCTGGAAGGTTCTAAAAGGATTGTTATAAGAGGTTTGGATGGGGGTTGTAGTATGGCATTATTAGCAATATTATAATATTTTTTACATTGGATAATAAAATCATTGGATGGTTGCGGTTTTGTGGATGTAGCCCGGATTGGGTGAACCACGTTAAATTCCCTATGTTGTCTTGTTTATTCTATATTTTTTTGTGTGTTTTATTTCTCTATTTTATTGAAAAAATATGCATTTAACTATTAGATATCTACTTTCTAACCCTAACAAGTGGTATTAGAGTGATTTGTGTTCGATTATCATCTGTAGGAAAGTCTCACAGTTGAGTGGGAGTCTCATGGTTAAGTGGGAGCGATGGCAGATGAGGGTAAATTGAAGGTAGATAAATTCAATGGACAAAAATATCAGTTATGGAAGATGAAAATGGAGGATTGTCTCTATCAAAAGGATTTATGGAGGCCGTTGGAAGGAACAACCAAGAAACTAACAACAATGAGTGATGAGGAATGGAATCTTCTAGATAGAAAGGCACTAGGAGCCATTTGTTTATGTCTGGCACAATTGATGGCATTCAATATTACAACAACAAATACAACTCAAGAGTTGATGGAAACCCTAGATAAGTTATATGAAAAGCCTTTTGCTTCAAATAAGTTATTTCTTATGAATTGTTTATTTAATATGAAAATGGTTGAAGGTGGGTCAATTGTTGATCATTTAAATGAGTTTAATATGGTTACCAGTCAATTAAATTTCGCAAATGTAAACTTTGATGAAGAAGTTAGGGATATTTTGATTCTGTGTTCTTTGCCAGAAATCCGGAATAGCTTGGTAATGGTTGTTAGAAATTTTTCTTTTGGTTCGAATACATTGAAATTTGATGATGTTGTTGGTGTTATTTTGAGTGAGGAAATTCATAGGAAAAGCTTAGGTGGAACATCCACATCAGGTAGTGCTTTGAATACAAAAAGCAAGGGTAGAAAAAATGAGAGAGGAAGCAATTCTGGAAGTCGTGGGAAGTCACAAGGAAAATCAAAGGACAAAAGGTCCCAATCTAGAGACAAGAGGGATTGCTGGTACTGTGGTAAGCCAAGTCATTTAAAGAAATATTGTTGGTCTCAAAAAAATAAAGGAGACAAAAAGGAAGGAAATAAGGAGGAAAATGTGGTAAGTAATAAATCTGATGAGGATGCTTTGATTATTTCCCTTGATAATGTTGATTCTTGGGTGTTAGATTTAGGGGCTTCATTTTATGCTACGCCCCATAGAATTTATTTTCTTGATTATGTCCAAGGGGATTTTGGGTTGGTTTATTTGGGAGATAATGAAATCTATCAAATTGTTAGAAAGGGAAGAATTAAGATTAAGTTGCAGAATGAGAATCATTGGCTACTAAATGAGGTAAGGTACATTCCAAAGTTAATAAGAAATTTAATTTCAGTAGGGCAAATAGGTGATGAGGGTTGTGTTGTTACATTTAGTGATAAAAATTGGAAGGTTACAGAATGTGCCTTAGTGGTAGCAAAAGGTGTGAAAGTAGGAACCTTATATCTTTGTACAGGTCATATTGTTCCTTCTACTTTAGCTACTGCAGATAAAAATTAATGTTCAGGAATAGTTGTTGCAATTCAATAGGAAGAAAATCAAACAGTTGCTATGGATTCTAAATTAGCATTGTGGCATAGTAGAATTGGGCATATGAGTGTAAAAAGTATGAAAGTACTTCATTCAAATAATGTTTTAAATGGTCTAAAATGTGTTAATATGGATTTCTATGAAATTCGTGTGTATGGAAAACAAAAGAGAGTTAGTTTTCTCAAGGATGGGAAGCAAAAGAAAGATGAGCAATTGGAACTTGTGCACAGGGATGTATGGGGACCAGCTCAACTATCTTCTCTTAGTGGCTCTCGGTATTATGTCACTTTTATTTTTGATGCAAAAAGGAAGGTATGGATTTATTTCCTTAGGAAAAAAATCTGATGTATTTGAAACTTTTAAGAAATAGAGAAGCTTGGTTGAGAATGAGATAGGTACAAAATTAAAATGTCTTAGATTTGATAATGGTGGTGAGTATTGCGGCAAAGAGTTTGAAGATTGTTGTTTCTCTAATGGTATTCATAGGTAGAAAATGGTTCCAAGGACTCCACAGTAAAATGGAGTGGTTGAGCGCATGAATAGAATAATAATGTAGTGTGCACAGACTATGTGATTGTATGTTGGGATGCCTTTAAACATGTGGGAAAAGGTTGTAAACAATGTTGTTTATTTAATCAATAGAGGTTCCTCTAATCCTTTGGGCTGTGGTATTCTAGAGGAAGCATGGAAAGGTAATAAGGTGAGTTATTCTTTTCTCAAGACCTTCGGTTGTGAAGCATTTGCAAATTTAGATTCTAAAAATAGAACCAAGCTTGATGCAAAATCAATGAAATGTATATTTGTTGGATATGGCATTGATGAATTTGGTTATAGGCTTTGGGATTTTGAAAATCAAAAAATTGTGAGAAGTAGGGATGTCATATTCAATGAGAAATTGTTGAACAAAGATCAATTGCAATAGTATGAGAAGAAAGAACATGATTATGTAGTGTTGGATTATACACCAAACAACAATGTTCCAATGGTTCCTCATGCTCCACAACAACAACAACAACAAAAATAACCACAAACACTAGTGAATGTTAGACGATCTTCAAGGATAAGTAGGCATCCAAAAATATTTTCTCTCTCTATATTCTATTTTATTAACTGATGATGGTGAACCAGAATGTTATGATGAAGCTATGCAGGTGGATACCAAGGTTTAGTGGGAGCATGGAATGGAAGAAGAAATGGACTCCTTGCTAAAAAATCAGAGCTGGGAATTATGCAAATTGCCTATAGGTAAAAAGGATTTACCAAACAAATGGGTTTATAGGCTAAAAGAAGAGGATGGAGGTAAGAAAATATTTAAATCCAAATTAGTTGTAAAGGGATTTGCATAGAAAAAGGGTTTTGATTTTGATGAAATATTTTCTCCAATTGTCAAAATGACTTCTATTTGTATTGTTTTAAGTATTGTGGTTGTTGAAGATTTGCATTTAAAAGAACTTGATGTTAAAATAGCCTTTCTCCATGGTGATTTGGAAAAGGAAATATATATGGAACAACCACAAAGAAACTTGTGTGCAGATTGAAGAAAATTCTATATGGCTTGAAGCAAGCACCTGGGCAATGGTATATTAAATTTGATAGTTTTATGGTTGAGCAAGGCTACAATCGGTGTAATTTAGACCATTGTGTTTATTTTAATAGGTTAGATGATGATAGCTACATTATCTTATGTTTATATGTTGATGATATGCTTGTAGCAAGGTCTAACATGGATCACATAAGGGAGTTAAAACAATAATTATCAAATTCATTTGCTATGAAGGATTTGGGGGAAGCAAAGAAATCCTTGGTATGAAGATTACAAGAGATAGGAAAAATAGAAAAATGTTTTTATCTCAATCTGATTATGTTGAAAAAGTGTTGTAGAGATTTCATATGGAGAATGCAAAAGTTGTTAGCACACGTTTGCCCAATTATGTTAAATTGACTAAGGATATGTGTCCAAAGACACAAGAGGAGGAAGAAAAAATGTCCAAGGTACCATATTCTTTAGTTGTAGGTAGTTTAATGTACATAAAGGTATGCACAAGACTAGATATTGCACATGTTGTAGGAGTTGTTAGCAGGTATATGAGTCATCCCAGTGTTAAGCATTGGAATGTGGAAAAATGGATTCTCACACACTTGAGAGGTACATCTAATAAATTTTTATGTTTTGGAGGCTCAAATACTGATTTAAAAGGCTATGTTGAGTCGGATTTATCAGGGGATATAGATACCAGGAAAAGTACTATAGGTTATGTATTTACAGTTGGTGGGACAACAGTGAGTTGGATTTCTCAGTTACAAAAGGTGGTTGCTTTATTGAACACGGAGGAAAACTATGTTGTTGCAATAGAGGAGGCAAAGGAGATAATATGGCTGCAACTTATCATGGAAGAGTTGGGAAAACAACAGGCTAAAAATAACTTGTTTACAAATAGCTAGAGTGTTATAAATCTTGCAAAGAATTATTCCTTTCATTCTTAAAAAAAACACACAGTTGAGATATCACTTCATTCGGTCAGTGTTGGAGGATGTATAGGTCAAGCTGGACAAGATACATACAAATTCTAATCCAGCAGATATGTTTATGAAGGTGGTGACAAGGGAGAAGTTGAGCTCCTCTTCAGATTCAGTTGGCCTTCAAGGTTGAATTCGTTTATAATAGGGCAACAGGGTCCAAGGTGCTTATTTCTAGTGGGAGTTGTAAGTGCAACGGTGTCATCTAGGATTAGTCTCCAAGTGGGAGATTGTTTGGTGTGGAGCCTGATTAGTCTCCAAGTGGGAGATTGTTGTGGTATGTGGTGACTAATCATGATATATTGTACACGTGACATGTATCCTTGCCAAGGTATGGGGTTGGGCCAGGCCCCGAGCGGGGCTTTGGGGACAACAACCCTCAAGAAAGTGGAGGTTCAGGAGCAACAACACCTGAGAAAAAAAAAATTCCCATTTTTTTGCATTGTCACTGAAAAAAGAAAAATCACCGAAATGAAAAAAAACTGACTTTGTAAAACCCCTAATTCTAGAAGGTTCTAAAAGGATTATTATAAGCGGTTTGGATGGAGGTTTCAGTATGGCATTATTAGCAAGATTGTAATATGTTTTACACTAGATAATAAAATCATTGAATGGCTATGGTTTTGTGGATGTAGCTTGAATTAGTGAACGACATTAAATTCGCTGTCTTGTCTTGTTTTTGCTATAATTTTCTATGTTTTATCTCTCTGTTTTATTGATCAAATCTACATTTAATTGTTAGATATTTGCATTCTAACCCTAAAAAACTTCATAATTCCTCTAGTAGGTCTACAAACCTATATTTTTTATCATAACTTACAAACTACCTAAAAAGCACTCAATCCATACACCATTTCAAGCACCCATTAAGCCAATGCAAAACATATTCCAAAATCATCATAGGTCACTTTGAACCAACATCATCAAAATAGGTCTTCTACATTGTCTAACTTGGCCAATTAGGGTTGGTTTACAAACAAACACCACTTCAATCTTCCTCTCAAGCCCAAAACACCATTGGGAAGTCATGACTAGTCCACATAAACACCAAATCTCTAATTTTTAACTCACACAAATCCCTACAAGTCACCTTTTTACCAAACCCTTACTTTTGCTAGATTTGTAGAGGGTTTATTGAAAGTATGATTTTCAAACCTCAAGAAACTCATCCATGAATTAAAACATGACCCATTATTCATTCACATGCCTAAAACATATTCATTATATGCTTCCTCCAATATTTACACACATTTCCACTCTCAAACTTCTCAATTTCATTCAAAAACCATCATTTTTCCAAACTAGGGAATCAATCCCACACCATCAAAGGAACTCCCTCAATCCCAAAACCATGTACACACTAGACCTACACCCTAATGATCCATTCCACCAAGTTACACAGAGATAGAGTGGGTGGAATGGCTTATATTGACATGTTACACAATCAAACCCTTAAAACAGGGTTACATAGGAAATATTAGTAAAATGGGAATAAAATCCTTCAAACTAATGTAACCTCACCCAAAAAACCACCAAAAGAGAGCTAACTCAAGTTTTCATCAAATTCAAAAACTTTTGGAACAAAACCCTATTGTACGAAACCATACCAGCTCTGAGAACAGTAAAATTGCATAGAAATTACATAAAATTAAGAGTATTTCTATTAGTTTCACTTCAAACCATCAAGAGAGAGCTTTACATCAAATGATAGAATATATTTAAATTTTTTACCAAAAAAACCTAACTTTCAAACTGACTAACCACCCTTTGAATACCAAGTGACCATTGGTATTTCCCAAAACTTGCTTTTTTGCAATTTTTCCAATTTTACACATGACAACTTTTTACAAAATTGCCAAATATGACTATATAGACCCAATGACCCCTCTAGATGATTTAAACATTAGAAAATGGTCTACATTGACCTTATTTTGAGAACAGAGACTCCAAAATACCCTTAGACCTAATCATTGACCAAATTAAACCATGTTTAAATGAATTGACCTGGTTCCCCCTACACGACTACCTTTGCACTTAATGATTAATCATATTAGAAGTGTAAAGGATTTGTGATTGATCTAATTTTAGGTAGAAGTTTTAAAGGTTTAATTTTTCATAGATGATTCACCCCCCTCTCAGTTTTCTTGTTCAACAATTGGTATCAGAGATTGGTTCCTTGGAAAGGAGCTTAACCACTTAAGGAAGGTCTAGGATGGTAGGCAAGACCACTTTTGATTATCCTAGGTTTGATGGAACTAATTATACTATCTAGAAAATATAGATGGAAGGGTATCTAGAGTAGTTTGGATATGAGGTTGAGAAAGCTTAGAAGACTACTTACACTCCTCTTGCTAATGGTTAGAGTACAAATCATGAAATCAAGGTGCATGAAGCAAACAATGAGGCAAAGTTTATTCTAAAGAATATTCTTTCACATTTTGAGATGATTAAAGTTCAAAATCTGAAGACTACTAAAGAAGTCAGGATGGTTTAGAAAATATGCATGTAGGAGATGAAAAAGTCAAAGAATTAAAGTTGCAGAATTTGGAGGCTTAGTTTGAGGTCCTACATAGGTCTAAAGATGAAAACATTAAATCCTATGTATAGAAAGTGGATGATCTGGTAGGTGGAATGTGAGCACTTAGTGCTACAGTAGATGAATCCAATATTGTTAAGAAGATTCTTAGAACTCTCCCTAATGCATAAAGTGAAAAGGTATTTGTTATTGAAGAATATGTGGATTACAAGACTTATACTAAAGATCAGTTATTAAGAACTCTAACATCTTATGAGATGAGAAATCCAAATTTGAGAAATGGATACAAATTAGAAATTACTTTCAAGGCTCCAAGAGCTAAATATCCAGATGAAGAGAATTTTGATGAAGTAGAAGCTAACTTTCTGAGAAGGATGAAGAAACGATCTGGTAAGTATGAAGATAAATTATTCTTTAAATGCTTTAGTTGTGGAGGAATAGGTCATTATGCTTCAAGATGTCTAAAAAGAACTGAGGGAAAAACAAAGATTTAGCAAAGAAAACAAAGGTAAGAAGATCAATGGAGCATATTATGTGAATGGGAATGCTAGTATTTTTTTATGAAGAATCTAATTATGGAGATTTTGAGGATAGTGAATGATTGTTCTTGGCTATAAAATATGAACCTAATTTTTCTAATACTGAAAGACAAGTGAAGGAATGTCCTTTGAAGAAAGATGAAGATATTGTAATCTCTACCCTACATGCTAAACAAGAAAAGAACTATAGGGTTGTTGATAGTGGCTATTCACATCACATGACCAGTCACAATATATTAAGTTTTTTAAATATGATGGAGGCTTAGTTATGTTTGGAGATGAGATTGGTGCTAGAATTTGTGGGATAGGTTCAGTAAGTTTTGATAGAAAGCATAATATTGATGATTTATACTGTGTTATGGGTTTAAGGCATAATCTCTTGAGCATTGGATAGATGTGTAGTAAAGGATATAATCTTGTATTTGAAAATGAGAGATGTGAAATCGAGAAAGGATTTGGAAAATTGATTGTTGTAGGAAAGAAGTTTGAAGGAAATATATATCAACTTGAAAGGTGTTGATGGACATTACTTTATGACTCAAATTAATGACAATTGGATATGGAACTGGAGAATGTGTCATATGAATTTTGATAACTTGGCGAGGATCAGTGTAGTGCAAGTGATGAGAGATTTACTAGGGATTACAAAGCCTGGTAAAGCTATTTGTAGGAACTGTCAGTTTGGAAAGCAAGAAATAAACAACTTTAGATCAAAGGAACAATCTACTACTAGACTACTAGATTTGATTCATATAGATTCTTTTTGTCCTACAAGAGTGAGAAGTCCATAAGGTAAAAGGTACTTTATGGTTTTATTGATGATTACTCTAGGTATACATGGGTTACTTTTCTTAGAGATAAATTTGATGCATTAGATAGATTCAAGACAATTCAAAGCTATGGTTGAGGATGAAGTAAATTTGAGAATAAAATGCTTGAGGTCTGACAGAGGTGGTGAATTCACCTCCCATGAGTTTAATATGTTTTGTGAAGTTCATGGAATAAAAAGATAGTTATCTTCTCCAGGAACTCCTCAATGGAATGGAGTCATTGAAAGAAAGAACATAATAGTTCAATAAGCTACTAGATCAATGATTACTGAAGTTGGTCTATCAGAACTATATTGGAGAGAATTTATTCACACTATTGTTTATGTGTTCAATTGAATTCAAGCAAGAGATAATAGTACTAAGACCCCCTATGAGCTATGTTGTGGAAGAATTCCTACTGTTAATTATTTTAAGTTATTTGGAAGCAAACATTATATCAGATGAGATGAAGAAAATTTAGGGAAGTTTCATGCTAGTAGTGATGAAGGTATTTTTCTTGGATATTTTGCTAATAGAAAAGCTTACAAATGTTTCAATAAAAGACTAAGAAAGATCGTAGAAAGCACAAATGTCAAGGTTGATGAAGCAATGAATAATTCAATTGAACTTGATGAATATGTATCTAATGAACTTGATTGTGTAAGATTTGAAGAAGGTGTGGAAGAACAAGAGAAATATAATGAAGAAGAAGAAGATTTGGTGGTGTCCCCTAAGAAACCTAAATATGTGCAGAAAAATCATTCAAAAGATCAAATTATTGGAGACAAGAGGAAAGGATTATTGACAAGAAGCAAAGCTATTATTGTTGGTGAGATAAATCTATGTTTACATTCTGAGATTGAACCAAAGACTATGTGAAGCATGTAAAGATGAGCATTGGATGGAAGCTATGAAAGAATAACTTATGGAGATTGAGAATAATCAAAATTGTGAATTGGTCCCTAGACCAATAGATAAAAATATAATTGAATCAAAATGGGTATTTGGAAACAAGTTGAATGAGAACAAAGAAGTAGTCAGGAGTAAAGAAAGGCTTGTGTGTAAGGGTTACTCACAAGTAGAAGGTATATATTTTCAGAAGACTTTTTCTCTGGTGGCAAGAATGAAAGATATCAGAGTAATGTATGATAATCCTATTTCTATCTTTTGTGATAATATAAGTGCAATTAATATTTCAAAGAATCCAGTGATGCACTTGAGGGAAAAGCATATATCTATCATGTATCACTTTTTGAGAGAGAAGGTTGTGGAGAATGAAGTAGGGCTTGAGTATGTGCCTACGAAGGCTCAGATTGCTGAAATATTTATGAAGGTTATCTGTAAAGATACTTTTGAGTATCTCTGGGAGAAGTTATGGGTTATTTCCCCTCCTTTCATGAACTAGATGCATATGGAGATGCATCATTGTAGTGGGTCTATGGATATATCTTTCTTCTAGACTAATGTTTTGGTGGCTACCTCTTAGGGTGAGTAGGTAGTGCCATGTGTTGTCATTGAAAGAGTATTTTGTTCTTAATGTCAAAGGGTAAATCAATAAAAAATATCTTTTACCTTTGCAATTGATGTCAAAGGGGGAGAGAAAGATGTATAAAGAGAGAGAGAGAGATTCATCTGAAAAAGAGTATCTACTAAGGGGGGGAAATTAAAATCATGAGGAAGTGTGTTTAGAGTTGTTTTGTTGTCCTTGATGGTTTTTCACATCATGTGTTGCCATAAATGAAAAAGGGGGATATTGTTTCAAGTATGAAGGTGTTTTCATCAATGTCAACTAGTTAACTAGTTCTCAACTAGAGTTGTCATTGATGTCTATTTATTGGTTTATATGTTGAGGATATTGAGAAAATTGTAATGAAGAAAGGTTGCAAGTAAATTTAGTGGTTGCTTTAGGTTTTTCTCCAAGATTTTCTCTTATGTTTGTGTGGTTCAGATATGTTGATCATGATTGTTGGAAGTTGCTATATCTAAATTTTGGGTTTCTAGATCATTGTATAGTGTGAATTTTTTTCACCAATTGTGAACTATGTTTTTTAGTGTATTTGGCTAAGGTTTGAGAGAATTGTAGTTGCTTTAGATTTATTATTGTTTGATTCCTATGATTTTCTTTTTTTAGGATAAGTTGTTTAGAATGTGTTCAAGTTAATTTTGTTATCTGGAAGGATTAGATCATGTTAAGGTCGTGTGCGCTTAATTGTTCTATGTGTTTTACATTGGTTTGGCCAACCTTGTGTTTAGCACTACTTTCAAAGCTTATGGAAGTGTGTTGAAGTGTGTGGTTGGGTATCACTCATTCTAGTTGTACCCTATAATTTTTTTGCATTGACCTAATTTGCATTTTTAATTACAAATGGTATGTGGCATACTTTAGATATGTTTCAAAGTTGAAGATGGTATAAATACAAGTCAAGTTGTTTGTGAAAGACATGAATGCAAGAAAGATAGATGGAAAATAGTGTGCATGTGATGCAAATTTTGGTAGATCAGTGTGAAATCTAATTTTTGAGGTTCCAAAAGCAGTGAGTTGAAGGTGTGCTCTATCATTCATGCATGTTTGCAAGTTTGTGAGCTAATTATAGTGGAAATATCTATCCCATTGAGTTTGTTTTCTATCTATGAAAAATACCTTCTATATTATTTATAATTTTTTGGAAGTGAGACCTTTGGGTGGTTAACCCTTGTTAGATAGTGCATTCTAATTTGGACAATGAGTCTTGATCTAGACAGTGAGTCCTATTTTGGCAATGAACCTTCTTTGGTAGTGAGCCTTTGTAACCGGTTTTGATATTCTTTATATTGTGAGCTAATCCTCACCGTGGTTTTTCCATTATTGGGTTTTCCACATAAAGATGGTGTTATTGTGTATATGTAATTCTTTTTAGTTTCTTCCATTGCACTTAATGATCAATCATATTAGTAGAGTAAAGGATTTGTGATTGATCTAATTTCTAGTGGAAATTTTAAAGGTTTAATTTTTCACAAATGATTCACCCCCCCTCTTAGTTGTCTTGTTCAACATAACTATATTAGTTAATTGAATTCATTGTATGCTTCTTTTTTGTAACTGGTTTTGATATTCTTTATATTGTGAGCCAATCCTCACCGTGGTTTTTCCATTATTGGGTTTTCCACATAAAGATGGTGTTATTGTGTATATGTAATTCTTTTTAGTTTCTTCCATTGCACTTAATGATCAATCATATTAGTAGAGTAAAGGATTTGTGATTGATCTAATTTCTAGTGGAAATTTTAAAGGTTTAATTTTTCACAAATGATTCATCCCCCCTCTTAGTTGTCTTGTTCAACATAACTATATTAGTTAATTGAATTCATTGTATGCTTCTTTTTTGCATTTTTTGATTTCATTGAATTTAGTAATTTATATTGTTCATTTCATGAGTAATGGGTATGGAATATGTTTTTTTTTTCAATTAAATCTTGTTTAATTCACCTATGTTTGATTTACTTATCATCTTGATTTCCCCCTTACACACGTCTTGATAGATTCCATTGTTTCCACTAGGGAAAATGTCTCCTCAAAATTTATTCCTTCAACTTTTGAATAACCCTTACACACAAGTATTTCCTTGTTCCTTACCACTTCTCCATTCTCATTCATTTTTTTCTAAACACCCTCTTAGATACAATTACATTTTTGTTTGTTGGTCTTGGTACAAGTTCCCAATTCTGATTCTTCTCAATCTATAGTAGTTCTTCTTCCATAGCCTTCATCCAATGGTCATCTTTACATGCCTCAATTACTATTTTAGGTTTAGCTTCAGAGAGTAAACAAAAATTTACCTCTTCAACATCTTTCCTTGTTAATACTCCTTTGCTTTTGTCTCCAATGATTTTTTATTCAAAATGATTTATATATATACTTAGGGGTTCTTGGGGTCTTTTTTAGAGATTCTTCCTCTTCTTCAAACTATAATTCCTTATCCTTATATTTTTATTTTTCTTTGCAATCAAGCTCATCTTATTCATATTCATCCATTACCATTGGGCTTCGAAAATCTTCATCAACTTAACACTTGCACTCTAAACAATCTTTCTTAGCCTTTTGTTGTAGTACCAACAGGCTTTGCCTTTAGTAGAATATCCAAGGAAGATTTCTTCATCTGACCTTGCATCAAAATTCCCAAATTTTCTTCATCTCTTTTGATAATATTTGCTTCCAAACACTCTAAAGTATTTCATAGTAGGTATCCTTCCATACCACAATTCATAGGGAGTCTTTGTGATATTTTTTTTTCCTTGAACTTTGTTAAGTATGTAAACAATAGTATGAATTGATTTTCCCTAGTAGACTTCTAGTAAGTTAGATTCTTTCATCATAATCCTTTTAGCTTCTTGAATGGTCTTATTTTTCCTTTCAACCACTCCATTTTTCTAAGGATTCTTAGTTGTATAAAAGTACCTCTTTGTGACATGATTCTCACAAAACATGTTAATGCATTGGAGGTGAGTTCTCCACCTCTGTCAAACCTCAAACATTTGATCTTCATATCCATTGCATTCTCAACCATAACTTTAAATGATTTGAATCTATCGAAGGATTCATATTTTTCTTTAAGAAAAGCATCCAATATCATTTTAGAATAATCACCAATAAAGAGCATGAAATACCTATCACCTTGAAGAATTATTGTTCTTGTAGGACCACAAAGGTCTATATGCACTAATTCTAGCAATCTGGTAGAAGATGATATGTTTCCTTTGAAAATTCTTCTTGTTTTCTTTCCAATATGACACTCCTTGAAGACAACACTAATATGCCTTGCAATATTTGGTAGATCTCTCACTACTTGAACTAAACTGATTCTTACCAAATTATAAAAAAATAATGTGACTCATCCTCCTGTACCATAACCTAATCTCATTGATCTAAGTCATGAAACAATGACCATCAACACCCTTAAGTTGATAAACATTTCCATCTACCTTTCTTCCATTAGTAATCACAATTATAGACCCTTTTTGATCTCACATCCATCATCCTAAGACATAATATTTTATCCTTTGCTACACATTTATCCAACACTCAAAAAGTTATGCCTTAATCCTTTGACATAGTAAACATCTTTAGTATTATACTTTCCATAAAAAATGATTGAACCTATTCCAGTGGACATATCTTAGCACCTAAATCATCACAAAATCTAACAATTCCTCCATCATACTTTTCAAGTTAAATAAAATTACTCTTGTCTTTGGTCATATGGTTTGAGAATCCACTATCAATGATCCAATAGTTCTTATCCTATCTAGCATGAAAGGTAGATACCAAGGTACCTTCAGGCTTATCCTTTTTCTCTAGAGGGAACTCCTTCACACATCTTTTAGAGTTAGTAGAAATAGATTCATCTCTAAAATCCATGAACAAGCATTCATCATTAGAAATACCTGCATCCTTTCCAACATAGTAGCTTTTCTTAATCATCTTACATTTTTTCTCCCTTTTTTTGTCATTCACAACTATGTTTGGACATCTTGAAGTATAGTGACCTATCTTTCCACAACTGAAACCTTTGAAAGGTAACTTAACTATGTACTTACTAGTAGCCCTTCTCATCCTTCTTAAAAAGTTAGCTTCCACATAATCAATATCTTCCTGAATTGCTTCTTCAATCTTCTCTTTTTTGTAGCCTTAAAAGAAGTCTCAACTTTTGCACCATTATTCAGACCAAATTATTGCATTTCAAATGTAGTTAAAGAACCATACAATTGATCTCTAAAATAATCATCTATATTTGAAAATTCCTCAATAGTAGAAAATTTGTGACTATAAGCTTTAGGTAGGGTTCTAAGAATTTTCTTTACCACTTTTGATTCTTTGACTTTACCTCCAAGACCTTTGATGGAGCTGACCACTTCATATACCATCTATATGTAGCTTGTAATTTTTTTATCTTCAAATATTTTCAAGTTCTCAATTGTGGTCTTTAAATTATGCATCTTAGCTTGTTTGAAAATAAAATCTCCTTCATAAATACTTTCCAAATTTTCCCAAATTTCTTTACCAGTTTTCAAATTCATGACTTTCACCAATTCAAAATTTGTAAGACTACTTAAGAGAGCATGCCTTTCTTTAGTATTGGTTTCATAGAAATTGAGTTCATTTTCAATGCTCGAACCATCTTCAAGCATAGTGCATCCATCCTTAATCAATTTTTAGATATCATATCCCATACATTCTAGAAATCCTTCCATCCTTGTCTTCCAAAATTATATATAGTCTATTCCATAAAAGATAAGGATATCCTTCTTGTGCACCATTCTAGATCTGCCTTAAGTGGTTAAGATTTCTTCCAAGGAACCTTTCCCTAATTTCCAATTGTTAAAATATACAATAAAATTTCAAGGGGGGTGAATCAATTGTACCTTAAAACTTCAAAACCCTCATTAACATTTGGATCCACATTCATTCATTAAACCCTTAATTCTATTATGATGAATTACCATGAAAGAAAAATAATAGAAACTTAAAAAAATATACACCATACACAAGAGAACACCATATTTATGTGTAAAACCCTAGAAGGGAAAATCCAAAGTGAGGATTAGATCACAATATAAGTAATATCAATACCAAATATAATAAGGCTCACTATTGGAGGGCTCACTACCGAATGAAGAAAGGCTCACAACCAAAAGGATCACTACCGAAATTGAAAAGAAGATAGAGAAGGAATTTTACATAGAGAAAAGCATCTCAATGCAACTTGAAGAATCTAGCGAAATGACTTCAACACCTGCATAGTTTGATTGAAGAATTGTAGCCACCTTCTACTCACTACATCCAGTAAACTAGCACTTGAAATATCACACTGCACTGCTCAATTTCACACTCTAACACACTACACTTCACATCATTCACATCACACACATCTATCTTTCATATATATTGACATATCTCAACAACTCAACTCATACTTATACCATATTCAACCTTGAAACCTTTTCAAAGGTCAGCTATGCACCTCAAACATGTAAATTCAATAGGTCAGCACCAATTTTTTTTGTGGAAAATAGAAGTGAATGAAAACCATGTCAAAACTTAATTGAGACCCAAATAAACAACACCACTCAATCACATGCTACCACAAATAATATTTATCCTTTGCATGTAGTGCAAACACCAAGTTAGTTGTTACTTATGTAAACACTATTAAAATTTTAACTACACACTTCATCAAAACCAACGATGACTTGAAAACCACACACCATTGTCAAACATGACCTAGAATATTCCATGAGCACATTGAAATCCAACAAACTCATGCACAACAACTTCCACCTAAAGAATGTACAAGTGTGTACACTCAAACAACTCTGCCATACATTATTACTTGAAAATATATCTTCTAAAGAACCAAACCTCAAACTCTCTTGAATAAGGTAAAATTCCAACACCATCAACACACCTTCATAATTACAAGGCATGCAACATAATTGTGGAAAAACATGGAGCCAAGACATTTCTCCCAAACACCTCTACAATGCATAGTCACACACTAGTGAACACAAGCTCTTCTGTATAACAATCCAACACACCAAATCTTGAATGTAACACCTCTGAACATCTCTCACCAACATATCTAAATCAAATAGGTATTTTTGATCATCAAATTTTGCGCCTCTCCGATATTCTTATGGTAAATTCAGCAAGTGGGGGAAAAATTGTGTCTCACTAAATACCTCCAGGGTTTTATAGGAAGTTGGCTCTTCTTTGGGGTTTTAAGATAGGGGGAGAAGGAAGTGTAAACATAATTTACATAAAAGGTGATGCACCAAATATTTTACAAGATTTCAAACTCAAATCATTCCTATGAGTGATACAAATAGACACAGAATGCCACAACCCTTCATTGTTGGAAAGAGAATGGACAACAAAGCCTAACTTCAAGCACAATGCAGAATTTCAAATCTTTCCACAGGTAGTGTTCATTAAGGTTCTATCAAACATAAATATTTATTATGATTAACAAAAAAATAGCTCAGAAATCACATGAACTCTTCCTCCTAATACAACATAGTACAATAAAATAACAACTTTCAAAAAAATAGAGAAGTCCAATGAAATAGTCTAGTTCTCCTAAGCTACTATTATATCACACTTGAGCATACAACATAGAAATCTACTGATTTTTTTTGCAAATTCCTTGGTTTCTTCTTCATAATTTTTTTTTCTTCTAGACTTTTCTTCCCTGAAGAGATCCATCTTTTCTTCATCAAAAGGCTTTGCATCCCAGGTTATAGGGATGGACAACATGTCTCATATGGCTTGAGCATAAAAAGTAACCTTAATCCTGCCATTCTGAATGACGCTTGTTCCCTCATCGAATATCTTAGCACATGCATTGACTAACTCTAGGAATGGATGCATAGTGGTCAACATGAACTGTGGTAAGCCACAATCCCAAAGCCAAAATGGAAAAATTTTGGCTAGCCCATACTTTTCCTTTCTCTAAAAGGAACCTTCTTTGATATTTTTTGGGTTAACCAAAAAATTGGGATCAAAAACCTTGTTGGAAATATCTTTTTCTACCTCTCTTTTTATAGGTTTATCTACCAACACCTTCTTGCAAAATTTGAAAGGTCGCTCCTCTACTACTGGGGCATTGGCAAATGACTTTTGCCCAAAAAAATTGGCATATCTAGGCCATCGACCCAAAGTTGTGGCTTATCTTCTAAAGGTTGAGGGTTCCACCATGATTGTTATCAAGAAGTTGTAGATAATTTCATACAAAAAATGGTCACTTGCCTTTTTCTTGAAAAGGAAAAACTACTTTTGAGTGCAAGTAATTCTTTTCTTTTACATGTAGTGAAGACTACACTATTACAATTGGTCCATTAAATATTGTCATCGAGGTGATACGTGTGAACATGAGATCTGTATCCCTTGAGAATGCTGAGAAAGCCGCAAGGATGGAATTAGTACATTCTCATCGCTGCCTCTTTTACAAATAAATTCATTGCATTGAAGAGCAAGCCTTTTTCTATATGGAACATGTTGAAGTGATATAAGGTTACCCCTAAAAAGATGTGACCAATAATTTGTCAAAGTTTTTAGCGCATTAATCCATGTTTTTTCTCATTAGTAAGTTGGTTGGCACTAATGATGGAAAAGGATACATGTTAACAATTGGCGTATGAGAGAATTTACTCCCAATGCCCAAATTTATTTCTTAGGATATTCCATCTGATCCTCCATATGATTTATCTACCTTACTCCATTCTATCTTAAAACTTTCCATTGTTGTTCAGCCAAAAATAGGCATTTCGTCGGTTGAATTTTCCAACTCGCATTTTCTATGTATAGCTACGCCACCTTTTGAAACATTCATTCAAACATATTGTCTCTTTAATTTATTTGGATTTCTCTTATTCCCATTCAGCCATAATTTTTTGTTTTATTAAAATGTCTATTGGCTTAATAACTCCGATTGGGCTCCTTCCCAAGAGACTGCAATAAAACTTCATGAGAGAGATTACTAGTGACTGAATCAATTGTCTAGTGAAGAAATGTAACCCCGTTGTCATGACTGCATTCAAGTGCATAGTCAGTGCAGACTTCATTACCATCGAGAACTAGCTTCAGAGCAACTACAATGTGCTTTCTCACTTAGTGGCTTCACTGCTAGACTTGAATGTGTCTAAACCCATGATAATTGAATTGTGTTGTGAGATGTTTGACACCTTGTTGATGGAAGGGCTTGGAAAGATAGTGCAAGTAGCCATCACTAGTGTTGGTATCTCGAGTGTTATGGACCTCCATAGGCACATGGACTTCAACATAGATGTACCCTGGTTACCCTTCATTTTTTATTTCTGTACTATGGACATCGAGATGTATCGCTACTCCTCTCAGCTACTAGCTACCTTTCCATTGTGGGAATATGGTGTGTAATGAGTTTTGGGGCTGCCCTGGAGGAAGCATTTTGACTTCCTGGTGTAGAGTTACAATGAGTAGGCCTTGAGCCTATGTTGTGTCTGTTGTATTTTCAGCCCCCCCTTTTGTAACCTGACAGACAAAGAGAAGAAGAGGAAGAAAAGAAAAGGAAGAAGAAAGAGGACCCAACGACAAGCCTTTACAACTTCCTAGGAAATGACTAGAGGCCTTTTTCATTGTTTTTACATGTTGCCTCCCCTTTTGATCTTCTAGCTCCCTAACTCCTTTTGGGTTTACTTGAGAGAGCCTTATGTTTTAAAAATTGAGCCTTGAGCTTTCATTATATGTAAATTTTTCAATAGATATAATACAATACAATATTTTGTTTCTTTAGTGTTCTTCAGTTGTTTTATTCTCAAAATTTCAAAATATTTACAATTTTTTTTACATATGATACATAACTGTTAAAATTTAAAAAGAACTATGTATTTGAATGGAAAATCTTCAGATAAATACCATTCACCTATATATCTAAAGCATTACCTTCCATATCTTCAAGATCGTATGTGTTCTTTTCTTTGCATGCACTGATTCAGAAAGGTCCCTTCCACATTGCTTCAAATTTCATGTGTTGCCCTATTTTAGTAGTACACTTGTACTTTAGCACTAAGCTCCCTTCTTTGAATTTTGGGCTAGAAGTATTTTTTTCAAACCATCACTTGATTGTCTATTGGAGATTGATCATGGATCCATGGGCCTTTTCTCTATCTTCCTCCAATTTGAGAGTTCTTCCAGCCAATCTCTTTATTGTTTAGACCCAATGTGTTTGATTAACCTAATTAGCTTTTTGTTCAGCTATGCTAACTTGTTCCCTTCTAGGTAATAATTTGATGAATTTTTAAGGAAAATCCCATGTCTGATAGCAAAATTTGACATCCCTGATCCAAAAAAAGCTCGAACATTATCGGATATGATGGTTTTGGGTGGGAAAAATCTGGCCACTATTTCTTCAAGGAAATTAACAATTTCCTCTTTTGTTGCATTCTTTAGGGCTACGACCTCCATCCACCTTGTAAAATAATCAATTTTTGTGAGGGTCTATTTATGTCTGGTTTTGGAAATAGGATTTATCATGCCGATAAAATCCAAACCGCATTGGGCAAAGGGTTCTTGGGTTACAATTGGGCTCAAAGGTAAAGCAAAATTCTTTCTTTTACCAACAAAATATTGGCACTATGTACACTTCTGCACTAGATGATGTGCTTCAACAAACATAGAGGGAAAATAATATCCTTCCCACATTATCTTTAAAGCAGTAGTCTTGGCAGAAAAATGTCAACCCTCAGGACTATGATGAAATTCATTAAGAACTCTTTCTGCCTGTAGGTTACAAAGACATCGAAGTAGCACACCATAATAAATTCTCTTAAATAGTACATCCTCAATTAATACATACTTGGCACCTTGCAATCAGTAGTATATCCTTTTATTGAATGGAAGGTTGGTTGGGTAATATCCCTTTTGCATATACTGAGTTCGATCAGCCACTCAAGATTTTTCAGACTCAAATTGGTTCAAGTAGACTTGATCAGTGTCCTTTTCAGCCACAAGACTCGTTTCCTGTGTGATGTATTCACATAGGCCTCTTCCTTGAACCAGCTTGGTTGGTTTGATTTCTAGATCATATTCTAGGATCTTAGTAATCCAATTTTCTCTTTTTTTGGTGATCTCACCTTCTGTAATGTATTCCTACACACTGGGGTGTGCTACAAGGATAGTGATCTCGTTGGCCAACACCAAGTGTTGGAACCTTTTTAAAATTTTAACTATGGTGAAAGCTTATTTTTCCAAAAAGTTATTCCTGACCTCATAACCTTTCAAAGTTCTTGAATGGAAAGAAATAGGATGTTCTCCATCATTCTAATCACTTTTTTGAGTAAGAACCAAAGCTATACTATCCTAACCACTGTATACATAAAGTAGGAAATTTTTAGAAAAATATGGATTAACCAAGACCAGAGTAGTGGAAATCGCTATCTTTATTTTATCAAAGCCTTATTTTCCCTTAGGGGTCCATTTGAACAACATATTCTTTTTAAGCATTAGTGTGATAGGCCTCATAATACTGGCAAAGTTCAAAATAAACATGTTGATGAAATTGGTTTTTTATAGAAATGACTGAAGAAATTTTTGGTTTACTAGCAAGGGTAGTTCCATTATAGATCTAACTCTTTTGAGATCTATTTCTATTGCCTCTTTAGACACTACAAAGCCAAGTAGCTTACCTTGAGGTACTCCAAAGAAACATTTCTTGGGATTTAAAGAAATCTCAAATTGTTTGCATTTCTGGAAGACCTTTTCTAGATGATCAAAATTATCATCCTTTGATTTTGAAAAGATCATCAGGTCATCTAGATATATAAAAATAGTGATGTTGGTTAAACCTCTAAAAGTAATATGCATTGCTCATTGAAAATTTGTACCAACATTTGATAGTTCGAACGACATCTTGGCATATGCAAACATTCCCCATTTAGTGGAGAACATTTTCTTTTGTTGGTCACTCTCCTTTACATATACCTAGTTATATCATGAAAAGCCATCAAGAAGTGAGGTATGTGTAGGATCATGATGGGCCAAAAAGTGGAAATATGATGGGTATGTGGCTGATGACTTTTTTTTTACCCAAATTTGATGAAATGAAAAGGGTTTTTAAAGGATATTCTCAGCTTTCCACCAATATAAATTATTCTTTACTTTGAATTTAATAAGTAATTATTATTCATTTTCTATTCAAATTATGACTAAAGTCTAAATTGATAGGCTGATTGGAAAACATCTATAGCTTTCAAATAGTATCACATTTTTTGAATCCAAAACATGTGTCACATTCTATGCTTCACATAATATAGGATTAAAAAAATAAAAATTGAATTTCATGAAGTTTTGACCAAGTTAAGGTGGTCAGACATACGAGTTTTTTATATTTTCTAAACTTTGTAAAAAAAATCATAATTAATTATTTATTTGGAAAAAAATTACAAAAAAATATGCATCACATCAGGACATGAGTCCTCTACTTATATCTAAAATGTTATAAAAAAATATTTTCATTTCATTGTGGTTAGAGTGGTCAGACAGACATCTACTTCTTATTTTTCCCTAAAATTTAAGTACTACTACATTGAAATTTCAAATTTTCACCAAATGGATTTTTTTTTTTTTTTAAAAACCTAGTAGTTTAGAAACTACATTCAATTTGCTACAAATTCTATTCTTACATATTTTTCAAATAATATAGATAACTTATTCAAATTTTCACATCAAGTTGCCTAACTCTGATTTTTCTGAATTTTTTGCCACTTAAGGGCCTATTTTTTCCATGATGATCCTACACATACCCAGTGAGAACATTTTAGATCTGACTACTATTTGTAGAATTTTCTCCATCAATGGTAATGGGTAGTGGTCCTTCAATGAGGCCTTATTCAAGTCCTGAAAATCGATGTAAAGTCTAATGTCACCATTCTTCTTTCAGAAGAGTACAAGATTTGACACCCAAGTGGAATGTTTGATCACACATATGATTCTTGATTCAACCAACTTGGTGAGCTCCTATGCCATCAAGGCTTCAACCTTCGGGTTACATGTCCTTTGCTTCTATTGGATAGGCTTGGACCCTTCCTCCAAATCAATGGTATGTTTAATTATACCTAGGTTGTAACCTCTCAGATCATCATAGGTCCAAGCCATAACTTTGTCATACTCATAGAACAAATCCCTTAATATTTATTTATCCTTTTGAGGAACCTCTTTATCAACCTTCAAATTTCTACCACTTTCGACATCAAGTTCTTTATAATCTCTTTCATCTGCAGTGAATCTTCACTTGCCATTTCTAGCATCTTCATAGTCAAAAAGGTTCTCAAGGGAAATCAATCCTCTGGGAAGCTTGTTCCCTTTTAATTAGATGACATGTCCTTTGGAAAAATCTATTCCTAGGGGTGAACAGTCAGGATCCACTCCTCCCTTTTCTACGAAGGTAGCAATCTGAGTTTCATCATAAAAAACTTACCAATTTTCATCATTGATAAGTAGGAGGTATTTTCCACAGTGTGTCAAATTGTGATATTGATATTAGGATTCAACCGTAAAACTATATGGTTGTGATATTTCTATCAAGATTCAACCATAGTTTGACTCATAAAACTACATGGTTGAATCCTAATAGCAATATCACAATTTTCATCATTGTCGAGAATTGAGGGTCAGACAATAACTTGTACTATATTCTACTTGGTTGAGTCAAAAATTGGTTCAAATTGTGACCCAACAAATTCCATCTGATCAACAACACTATTTTGAGATCGAGGAATAACTTGTATGTTGAAAGCTTCAAAATCCTCGATCAGATCCAAAATTTGATGTCTATATGACCTCATTTAGGTGTTCTTTGTAGTTGCTTAGCTACGGACTTGGCTCACCACTAGCTCTGAATCTCTAAAAACTTGCACTCTTTTTACACCCATTCTTTCAGCAAGGATTAGACCATGGACCAATGCTTCATACTCAACATAATTATTCAAGCATGAAAATAGAAAATGATAAGCTCTAAGAGTTTCAGATCCAATTGGAGATAGTAATTAGACACCCACTCCAGCACCAGCTTTACACTTGGCACCGTCAAAATATAGGGTCCATATATGGTTATCAGATGGGTCATTGTATTTTTCCTGATCCTTCATAAGTTTTGGAAAAGTTTTATCTCTGTTGAAAATTACATAGGTACGTAGCCCTGTCGCATGGAATTGTTGAATGGATCAAAATCAATGAATTGGTTCAGCAGCACTTCCTCTTCAGGAGTCTGCTCACTTGTATCCTCTTCATCTTCTAGCATTTCTACACAATATTTCTCCTATTGAGAGATGGAAGTATGTGAATCTTCAAAGCATTAAACTACATTTTTTGCAATATGTTTGTGATGTAGAGATTCAAAAAGAATCTTCATTTTTTCCCTATGCTTCTAGTTCTCAATATGAGGTGGGTCCAGTCAAGTGCTAGATATCCACCAAGCTTGGCAGTGAAATCTCTTGATAGACACATTCCAAAGACCAATGGAATGTCTATCACTACTACTTCTTGCATGACTATTTGGCTTGGGCATGAGAAATGGGTTAGAGATAAGTCCTTCATCCAGCCAATGGTCAGAACCTTCTTCCCATCTAGTTGCATGATTCCCTTTTTGAGAGGCTCATGCTTGAGCTTCAAGGAATCTACCACTTGCTTTGGCAGGATAGTCATGTTGGCTCTCAAATCAATCATATTGTTATGAAAAAGCTTATCTCCCACAATAAGTGTTAGAAAGAAAGTTGTGGGCTTTGGTTTGCTTACCTCTTTCTCCTTTGCATTGCCCACATTATTTGATTATGCTGCAACTTTTGGCACTTGACAATGTTGACGCATGGGTACCTTGTCTTTTCTTTGATCACATATAGGAGCTACTCCCATCTTAGGCATTTTCTCATCTTTCTTCAATGCTTCCCAAAGTAGATTCTTTTGTTTGGGGATGGATATGATGTCCCACAATGATACATTGGTAGGTGCCTTCTTCAACTAATCAACCACGTTGAGCATCCTAGTTGTTTGGGCCTTGGGCTTAAATGATGGTATTGTTGGAGTTAAAATGACACTAAGAGGGGGAGGGTGAATCAGTGTCTTAACAGATTTGACCAATTTTCACAAATTCAAAAACATAGCTCAGATTTGATCTCAATATACTCTGATTAATGCATTCATGAGTTGAATGTAATCATTCATAAATAGAATTGAGAAGAGTAATAACCAAATAGTGAATTGAAATAACAACAACATAGTACAATAGTGAGAACTTAGAAGAATAAAGAGACACAAGATTTTGCCAGGTGGAAAACCCTCCTGGGATATAAAAACCACTCCTAAAATGCCTTGCAGGCTTAATCTTTTGAACAACTGTTCACAATTCCTTATACACTGATTTTTGAGCACCCATTCAAGGAGCACCAACCCCTCGTTTAGAGATATCTATCTCAAGGAGTACCAACTCCTCAAATTATATTTTTGAACAATAAATTTATTTTAGAGGATCTCTCTATTTTTCTTGTCTACCTAATACCCTAAGAATTCAAAAATTGAATCCTTAAGATATTACATAGAAAATAATTTTACAATATATCTCTACATCTTTATTTTTTAGATTTTTATTGTAGAGTTTATTCATACATTTCCATACAACCAAGGAATGATAATCTCAGGAATTACAACCAGAGAGCTTACACTATTTTCAACACTGGTTTTAATATACATTTCAAGTATGTCTGTCATGAAGAAATCTTCAAAATGCATTTTTCATGAGAATCTAAACTCTCTTGCTAATTTTAGAGTATGAAGCTAAATAATGATAATCTGTAGATGATGGTAAAAATCAAGAGAAACGTCTGTCCAGATAGCTTTAATTTTTGCACTAAATCAAGAGATTTCAAATTGTAACTGATAGATTTTCATCAAAACCACAACTGCCCACCAACTGAGAACCATAACCTCCCAATTCTTAGAGAATATTTTGCCATGTAACCATTATGAGATTTCATGCCAACTGATGATGTCAGTCTGTAACTATACTTAGAAATTCACATGTCGGCCATGGTGACAGAGTTTGTTAATCATTCACCGAGACATCTAGATAGTCCTGCTGAAGGCAATTAAATTTCCAAGAATTCCCCTTAGTTATCACTTTCACCATTACCCATCAAAGTTGGGAAGACCTCTTGCAGACCACATTATGTTTCACCGAAATTCCTTTTATCTCTTATGTGTCGCTGTGACATTCTGCTATCGGGGAGATGTTTTGTAGATGATGCTTTATTTTAGTGAAAGTGATCCTTTCATCTGGTGTCGCTGAGACAATCCATAATCGAGGAGACGTTTTATAGATTTCATTGTGTTTCACCAAAAGACTTAAACCTCATCCATTATGAGTCGCTATGACAAAAAATAACACTATTGCTGAGATGTGTCCTTCATCCACCTTCACTAAGACAATGCATAGTCGGGGTGACATCTCGTAGAGCATCTTGTGTCGTACCGAAAGCCCTTGTGATCATTCCTATTCGCTGAGACAAATCAATGCCTATGCCAACAAGGTCCATATGTATTCCATCTGTGAGACCCAGAGGGTTCGCTATGACATTATATCAATGCTGCCACTCTTGCCAAAGTGTTCCCATTCAACCTCTAGTCGCTGAGACATAAAAATCTTGCTGTGACCTCATACCGACAGTATAACACTTGCCGATAAGGATCACCCTTTGTCGCTGAAACAAAGGAGAAGTCCTACTGGAAGTTGCCAGTTTAACTCCATGTGTAATGTCGGCGAGACTAAAGGTCACTCGCCAAGACGTCACTTTGATAACGCTAACTCTTACTGATATGTATCTTCCCACCACCGGTCGGTGTGACAAAGTACAATTGCTATGACTTCACACCGAAAGCAATATGTCTACCTGAAGTGAATCTTTAATGTGCTAGTCGATCAATGTAACAAGTCAAACTCTCCAAGACACAATGCTGATGAACCACCTCATGTATTAGTCAATGAGACCCGACTCATTCAGAGAGACCTCTCCTCGGTGAAAAATACTCATGCCGATAGAACTTTCCTTTGTCGCCAAGACCACGTGAATGTCATGCTGATAGATACCCAAAGGTGAATTTTGTCATCAAGGAAAAACCAATTAGAACACAACTGAGAACCAACAAGTATTTCTCTTATTTTTCAAAGAAAACCTTTCAACATGATTGGGCTTGGTGTTTTACTCATCCTTTTCATGGGTCATGGTAGATTATGTTCTTGCAAGATAGGTTGGGTGAAAAGTGGTAAGAACTACTTCTCTTGCAATAGCGGTTAACGTGACTAAGGTCATGGCAGAGGTTATTTCATGTATTCTCTGGTGAGCCTTCTTTTAGACCTCATGTTCTAATCTTACTATACTTGCAAAGTGCTAGTCATAGGAGCTTCATTTCTGAATACCACATCTTCTTCCTCCATTCATGAGAGCAACGCTAGATCAGGTGTAATTTCTAGCTCTTGCTCTAGGGACATCCCTTGCATTTGTGCTCTAAAACAAGCATTCTCCATTTCAGAAGACCTATATTTGTCTGCACTTGGAAGTACACCTTTTCCTCTTTGTTCTTCTATCTTTTGTTGCATATTCCTCCTTGGGAAATCTTGGGGCATATGGCTATCACTGCATGGGAAGCACCATACATTCTCTTCTCCTGCAAAATCATTATGGCCTTGGATCATTTCTCTACTCTAGCTATCCTTTACCATCTGAAGTGGCATGATGACTAAAACTATTGGGTTCACAAATTTCATCTATTGGCCTCCTCCTCGGGACAACCCTTTGTATGTGTTTTGTTGATAGGATAGCCTACTTCTGTTGTAGGTTTGAGTGCTCAACTTTGTGGGCATCACTTGCTGCCATTTGATGATGTCCAACTCATTAGAAAAAGTTTGCATGAGACTCTTTATGTTGTTAATATTCATCCTAACTAAGTTGGAGCCTGATGCACTACTTTGTGTGGCGGGATACACATGCATGGATTGTGGCATGTCTGACATTGATTGTGTAGTGGAAGTTTTTTGGAGAAGAATCTTCTTGAGATGTTCTAGAGGGTTCCATGATCATAGGCATAGGGGCTCATGGTGGGAGCTTCCTAGCATCAATCAAACTATTTTCCATGTGCATCGCCACCTCATATGCATTGGTCAAGATATCTCCTCCCATGGAAGTTATCATGACTATGATGATCAGGTTAAAATCCTTCAGATAGAACATGAATGCCATGGCAGTCTAAGGTCCAGCAGTCGCGGGGATCCTTTGCTAGGTCTTATGGAATCTGGTGTTCAAGTCACTCATGGCCTCATGCAAAGCTCTCTTGATGGTAATCACTTGTTGCAACAATGAGGAGTGGTCTCCTTTCTTTGAGAAGTGTTTGAACATGCATCCTCCAAGTTGGTCCCAAGAGATGATAGAACCCGAATCCAAATATTAATACCAATCTTGGGCTTTTCCTTTGAAAGAGGCAACTAGCAGTCTTAACGCAATATTTTCCTCCACTATATTTTGTACCCTACATACCTCCACTATATCTTGAAAGTGTTCGGAAGGGGTTTTGAAATCTTCTTCAGAAAATTTAGGGATAGCCTTGAGGGCATTAGCGAGTATGACAGGCCATACATCTGGGGGTACAGGTGGTTGTAGCGGACTACCACTATCCCATGTTACAAATTTCCTAGGAGTAGGGGGAGGGACGTGAGCCATAGAGAAAAGATTCCTATGAATCAAATACATAGGTATTCTAATTTGGAAATTTAAGCCTCCAGGTGGAGTAAATAAAGCTCTAGATACTAGGCTCTTACTTCTTACTCTATTGCTCCTTATAGGTGATACAAAACCTATAAGTATTATCCTCCTAAGAGTTGGGGCAAGTATTTGAGAGTATTGGAAGTGACCTCTTGAAGATGCTCTTATTTGGACTCTGGGCATGAAATTTCCAGTTTCCTTCCTTAGCCTAATTCAAGAAATATTTTTGACTTCTAATCATGCATTTGGAAAACTTTGGTCTCACTAGGTGTGCTAGAAAAAAGAACTATTGATCATCAAAGCTTGCACCTCTCTGAAATTCTTATGGGAAATTTAGTGAGTGGGGGAAAAATTGTGTCTCACTGAATACCTAAAGGATTTTTATAAAAAAATGACTCTTCTTTAGGGTTGTGATATAAATAGACACAAAATGCCACAACACTTCATTGTTGGAAAGAGAATGAACAACAAAGGCTAACTTCAAGAACAATGTAGACTTTCAAATTTTTCCATAGGTAGTGTTCATTAAGATCTAATCAAACATAAATATTTCTTATGATTAATAGAACAATATCTTAGAAATCACATGAACTCTTCCTCCGAATACAACATAGTACAATAAAATAACAAATTTCAGAAAAATAGAGAAGTTTAATGACATAGTCTAGTTCTCCTAAGCTACTATTCCATCACACAAGAATATAACATAAAAATATGCTACTTAAAATATCTAGATATAGCTTGCAAGACAAAGTGTTTCATTCATAATGATAATATAAAGAAAGAAAGCTTGAAAAAGGCCATACATGCACAATCTCAGAAAATTACACTCAATAGTTTGTGTTTTTAAATATCAAATGAACTTTGAAATAGAGGTCGAATGCCAATCTAACAATAGTTTAAACCTTAATAGATATAGCATTCCAAAGTAAAGTAGTTTTGTAACTTGCTTCTAAAAATAATTCAAAAAACCCTAAGAAAATTAAAGCAACTTTTCTTAGCAAAGAAACTATAAATTGGAATCCGACCCCTCATTATGTTGCCGCCCTCCTTATATAGCCACCAAGAGAAAATAAAACCACCTCAACACATAAGTAATTACTGCCAGATGTTGAAACTTGATAGCTTAATATCTAATTGTAGATTCTTGGTTAGGCTGCAAAGATCTTTTCTCATTAATTCTCATTTGTTGCATTAATTTCCTTTAGATATTTAGCAAAGATAGGCTAGCAAGAAAAGAAAAGAAAGGATAGCAAGCTTTGATAGACTCCCAAAAGATAACATCATACAAGAGGTATAGTCCCCTTGTAGTGAAGAGATGACATGTCATGTGAATGGAGATCATATGTTTTCTCAAAAATGTTTTAGAGAAAACTTCAGCCAAACTGACGCGTGTCTCAAGCCCTCCTCCGAAAGGAAAATGATACAAGAAAGTCATGCAGCCACCATGTGGTGCATTGCTCATCTTTCCGACTGGCCTTGTTGTACAAATTTTTCATGAGATAAAATTTGTTCAAAGCTAAGGCCAACAATCTCATACATATCAATGAGTTTTTCCTATAATTTTTTCGAGGTCTTTTTTCACTGTGGCATTGAAGAGGGCATTGTTGGATAGTGATAGAACATTGATTGTTGCTCTCACTTTCTTGTCTAATCTCTCTCACTCCTCATCAGCTATCATAGTTGGCTTCTTCACTTTTCCTTCTAACATGAGTGAGAGATCTCCTCTAATTAGCAAGGACTCCATAGAGCACTTTCCACAACTTGAAATTATTCTTAGAGAACTTCTCTATTTTCTATTTATCTGCTTCCTCCATTTTCCTCAAAACTTATCACAATTTCCCAAATAGCTACTTTGTCGAGCTTTGATACCAATTATTGAATAATTTGTAGTAGATTAAATAAACACAAGAATGTAAAAAAAAAACTTTGAAAATAAATGAGACACAAATGTGAAGACAAAGAATTTATAGTGGTTCACCAAAATTGGCTACAACGACTTTGAAGCAGGGAAATTCTTTTATTAATCTCTATTTCTTAGTTGCATACATCAACAACATAACATATCAACAATAATCAATAGTAATTACATTATCCATTTTGGATAAGTCTTTGAAAAGGAATTCTAAAGGATAATTGTGATTGGAGGGAAAACTAGAGTGTCTATTGCGCTTCAATATCCAACACTATCAACCACTTCTAATTAGGAGATGAATTAACTCAATATAATTAAGATATGTGATTTGGACTAAATAGATGTGAAACCTAACTAATCTATTCAAATACTAATAAATAAGTGACAAAACTTGAGTACTTTATGTTAAATTAGACACATGTCATTATTGACTACCTAGATATGTAAATAGTCCTCTTAATCCAAGTGAGCTTATTATATAAGTATTTGATGTAGAAAAAACTAGACTAAGTTTTATTTTTTTTAAACATAAACATTATTTTCTTTTTAATAAATCTTAATAATAATTTTTAATATTATTAAAAAAATATTTTTTATTTATGAATAATGTTAATATTTTATATAAAAAATAGCATTAAAAAGAAAAATATAAATTAAGTGAAAGTAAATATTGATTAATTTATATTAAATATAAAGTATAATCATCCTATAAATAACAAATGAAGAGAAATATTACTTAGGCTTGTAATCAAAATTGAAAATTAAAATGAAATCTATGTCTTGGAATTTAGAAATGTTTTAGTTAGTGATGAATGTAGTTTAGAACAAAATTATTTATTTTTGTTCTATGTCAAGTTTCCTTCACATTTTGTTGATCTAATTCATGCATGCAAACTTGACTTTGATGATATGACAAATTTTCTTGTGAACTGTGAAAAGACAACTACTAGATAGTGATATTTTTGTTACATCCTCAATTTTTTTCTTCTAAGTAGGGAATACTTAAAAATACTTTGATAGAGAATAAGCTTTAGACATAGACAAAAAATTTAGAATGAGTGTTGGGTAATCCAATTGTGCTAGGATGTTTGTGTGGTTTGAAATGAGATGTAAATTGTTGGTCTTTTGATTCTTTAGATGTAAGTGTAAATGCAAGCAATGAATTTTTATATGATGACTAGTTAATTAGATTATTAGAATTAAATGTAATGAATATTTTTCATATATAAACATAACATCAAATTATAAATATTTGTGCAAAGTCAACTTGAGACCAAAGTGTAAGGTGGGGTTACTCAACTAAATATTTGGTTTTGATTTTACACTTAAAAGGATAAATATTGAAGTTGCCAAGACAACCTTGTTCATGCAAACATAACATGGGTCAAATAGCTATGTTTGATTTGTGTCTGGTAAGAATGGATTATGGATAGGGATTTGAGTAATAGTCAAATCAGATAGATAAGCCAATTGGATTGGGATTGCATGCACATAAAGATAGGGATAAGTAATAAGCGTAGAGTTAGCCACAAGTAAGGCTAGACACACGGGTTACTATGCACAAAAAGATACAAGTTACAACTATATACTAGATGAAGCATTAACCAAATTAAGATCAATTAAATAAATGATTAGAACTAATAATTGATGTTCATCTCTTTTTGAAGATAATAATTGAATTTTTACTTGATATAATTTAATCTTTACATTTATATCCAAAATTATGATTATATCTAAATATATTTATAATAAATAAAAAATATATATGTCATACAAGAAAGAAATATTAAATAATCCACATATATACGAACTTCAAATAAGTGACCATGGGATGTCTCTTCCATTTTATTCTCCATGGAGACCAAAATTGTATTCATTGTTTGTACAACCAAAAAGTATAAAGGGCAGGAAAGAAAACATATGAAAATTGATGAACTATTCGTACGAGAGTATTAAGGCTTACAGAGTCGGTCAAAAATCACGTCCTTGTCAATTAGTAAGCATGTCAACAAGAAGACTAGGCAAGGAAAGATTAATGTGGTTAAGAAATGAGCGTGGAATCCCATTAGTGATGTTTGAAAGATATGGTTGCAGACATCGACGATTAACTTTTGTTTTCGTTGATAATCTATGAAGAGCCTACACGTGAAGTTTTTGTTTTATTTGGAGTAGACTGGCAGAACACGTATTCAAGATTTTTAATGCACCTTTCTTTGATGTTTCTAACCACAAAAAATGCTGCCCTTTTGTGGTCCTCAAGAGATTTTAGTTGAAAGGGAAGGTAAACTATCACATTTTTTATAGCAATAATGGAGATGCTTTTTGTCGAACAATGACATGATCAAAACAATAGAGAGATTTGACACTTAACCTACTCAAGATGTAGACCTGATAAATAAGTGGGAGGTAAAATAAGGTATTGCTTGTCCATGTATATTTTTGTATCAGGTAATAATATGTTTGTACATGTTACCGAGTCAAAAATAAAGAAAGGGAACTCGGGGTCAGTTGATCAATTGTATAAACCAATAGACACGAATAAAATATTTATTTCTATTGTAAAGATTTTTTTAGTTAAAATACAAGAATCAATTGGAAACATGATTAATATTCTCTAAAATGAATCTTAATGTGATGTTCATTTTCCCTTTAAAAATATCTTAGAGAAGTAAAAGGCTTAATATAATTTTTAGATCACTCACATCCATTATCAATAATAGATATATAAATTTTATCTTTATAACTAACTAATTTATGTAATATAATAAAAATATTGAGTGTTTAATATAGTAGAATAATTAAATAATGTGTGAAGTATAAGTGAATAAGCTTTTTAGATGTATGATTCAACAAAGTAATATGTCAAAAATTCATGTATTAACTCTTAATCATTTTCTTTAAATTTAATTAAGATAGAGATGGTTTTGATTAAATAGATGTGACATCTAACTAATGCCATCAAATATTAATGGATAAGTAATAACACTTAAGTACTTTATGTTAGATTATAATGCATAATGAAAACTCCTTTATTGTATCACCACAACAAAAGCACAAATTGTACAGACAAATATTTTGCTATAACCAAGCAATCAATTATATTGACAACTTCGTTTGTCAATCTGTTCTCAATTTGAATCTATACTAGAGAGAAGAAAACAAATTCCATTTTTTTCCCAAATTGTCACAAGCATACAGTTTTATTGATATCCACAATTACAATAACATCACAAATTGAATTCAATTTATTTATTTTGTACATTATTCATTTTACAAATTCAAAATTTCTTTGCTCCACAATGTTCTTGTCACATATTCAGACATGCTCTTCACCTTAGCGCAACTTGTACTCACTCATCAAGAAACTTATTTTTATTTCATTTCAAAGTTTATATTTTCATATCATATGGTGTGACCCCTTCCTTATATCTGCACATGCATACCTTCACTTCCTTAACTCTATGCAACATTTTTGAAAACTCTCAGCTCTTCCTCTTATTTGATGTGTGACCCCTCTTATTTTTATCCAACATTGGTTCTCTTTATCCAAGCTACCTTTCTCATTACCATTTATTCAATGGAACCATTAACCTTCCTATTTGTTCTTTGATGTGTCACCCATATTTCCTTCATTCCTATCATCCATACTCAACCCCTACTCTTCTCGACCCCCATTCTACCTTTTTTCATATACTTTATCTTTTATTCAATTCTAAACCTATCGTTACATGGTGCGACCTCTTTCCCACAATCAATAAAATTATTTTCTTTTTTTGATCTTCTTTCAAACCACCCCCTTTTTTCACCTTCTATATGTAATTTCTTATCAATACATTCCTCTACTTTGGTGGCCAATATTTTCTTATTCTTATCTCAATTTACCTTATGCGCCACACTTTCCCATCCGCACCTACATTGCCTCTTTTGAAATCTACCATAACTTTCATTAAGAAGTGTAGCTTCATCTAATCAATTATTTCTCTTTGCATTGTGCCACCTTCTTGTATAAACCTTTCTTGTCCACACCCTCTGAGGATGGTGCCCCATCTCCCTTTGTTTTTTTCTCTGCATTCATTTTAAATTTCTTATTATCTTGTCGAGACCCTTCACCTTTTCTCACCCACACATACTTGAAACATAAAAATATGATGACTCTAAGATTAGTGTCCATAATCTAGGGCCATTTTGACATTTTTATAGATTTTATTGGGATATAGATCAACAAAGTTAATTGATTGATTATCAACCTTAATGGTGAGCTAACCAAACCTAGATCTATACCCTAAGGGAATTGGAATTGATTAGAAATATCTTTGAATGACTAACTTAATGATCTTATATGACCTAATTCATGAAATGCAGATTCTCAAAAATTGACAGTTTGAAACAATAGGTTACCAATGGATCTGGGAAGTGTCTAGGCCCGAACAAAAATAATGCTAAAAAAATTTGGTTTAACCTTTGTAAAAGGACATATTTTCCCAAGGGTGGATGGGTCCTTGTACAGGGGTCCTAGCCAACTTTTAGGGTCCTCTGGTACAAAATTTGAGCTGTCATTTGCCCTAGGTCTCACTATCAAAAAGTCAGAAATAAAATTTGAATCCGAGTTTTTGTAGCTTGACAACAATGGTGATAACTTTGACAACAATACAAAATTACTCCTTGAGATATTTCTACTTCAAACCTATAACTTGCACATACTCAAAGAGGAAAAAATGGTTTTATTTGTTTGTATGGGGGTTTTCCTTGGTGAAATCCTAGTTTGGTAATTAAACCTTGATGGAAAGAAATAATGACAAAGGAGAAGGAAACGATGAATGAACACTTGTTTGTTACAACTCACCAAACCTTCAATGGTTTCCTTTAGATGATTGAAGTCAAACAAATCACTCTAAGGATTGGATATTGCTTGAATTGACTTGATTGATTAGTTGATTTGATGCCTACATCTCCATGTTAGCTCCAAAACATGATATGAACACACATAATATTGAACATGAAGATAGGATCTTGAATGTTGAAAAGAAGGAAATGAGATTCACCATAATGAAATAAAATGATAAATCTAATTTTCACTCTCTTTTTATTCAATATGTAAGAATAATGTTTAATCGAATAAGGGTATGTGTATGATCATCATGGAAAAAACAGACCCTTAAGTGGTGAAAAATTCAGAAAAATCAATGTTAGGCATCTTGACGTAAAATTTTGAATAAGTTATCTATATTATTTCAAAAATATGTAAGAATAGAATCTATAGAAAATTGAATGTAGTTTCTAAACTACTAGGTTTTTTTTCAAATAAAATTATTTGGTGAAAATTTGAAATTTCAATGCAGTAGCACTTAAATTTTAGGGAAAAAATAAGAAGCAGGTGTCTCTCTGGCCACGCTAACCACAATAAAATGATAATATTTTTTTATAAGATTTTAGATATAAGTAGAGGACTCATGTCCCAATGTGATGCATAATTTTTTATAATTTTTCCAAGTAAATAATTAATTATGAATTTTTTATTACAACAAGTTTAAAAATATTAAAACTTTTATGTCTGACCACCTTAACTTGGTCGAAACTTCATGATTTTTTTTTTTTAATCCTATAGTATGTGAAGCATAGAATGTGACACATGTTTTGGATTCAAAAAATGTGACACCGTTAGGAAGCTATAGATGTGTTTCAATTAGCCTATCAATCAGGACTTTAGTTGTAATTCAAATAGAAAATGAATAATAATTATTTATTAAATTCAAAGTAAAGCATAATTTATATTGGTGGAAAGCTAAGAATATCTTTTAAAAACCCTTTTTGTTTCATCAATCTTGGGTTAAAAAAAGTTGTCAGCCACATACCCATCATATAGTCACTTATTGGCCCATCATGATCCTGCACATATCCATAACAAAAATTAAATCAGACCCTAATAATAATCAAAAGGAAGATTTAGAGAGGGTCAAATGTTGTGTACCTTTCATGAAAAGCTCTTTTTCAAATCTCACTAAGGACTCATTCACCGTATGGAAAACGGGTCCTAGCTAGGGCTCCTACAAATCAATTTTTGGGTTCTATTCCTCTCAGTCTGCACTTCCATATTGTAGTCAAGAACCCTTGTAAACCTAGAAATAAATCCTATAGCTCAGTTTCCGTGATTTGACAAATTTTCATGCAACTTTAAAAACTTTGACAACTTTTGCAAATTTGCTCTCCAATTGATCTTCAACCTAAAACCTACAATCACACATCAAAGAAGAGAAAAATATTGTTTTGTTAGGGAATAGGGGTTTTCCTTGGTCAAACCCTGTTTTGGTAATTAAACCTTGAAATGAAACAATGCATAAAGGAATGATGAATGAACAAATCTATGTAACAACTCATCAAACCTTAAATTTGAACCTTGGATAAATCTACAATCTAGCATGAAGTGGCCTCAATGAACATAAATCTTGATCACGAAACCTTATTAGAAACAATGCCTTGAATATGTTTGATAGATATTGAACACTACATAACACATTAGCTCAACAACATGCATGATGTAATCCATCTTTGACATGAAAAATGGAATCTTGATTGTTGCAATAATACTCTACAAATCTACCCTTGAATTCCTTAGAAATGCTCTTGATCTCATAAACTTGTTATTAGGACTTGAACACTTGAATTCTTAGATGAAACTATGTGAAATAACCTTGTATTTATATATCTTACCATTAATTCCCAAAATTCAAATATCACTAGCCAACATTGAATTATGGATTTCAAATCATTAAAATATAGCCAAAGACATATTTCAAGGAGAGGTCCTAGGCCTAAGCAAGGACCCATTTTCCATGTCATGAATGGGTCTTAGGCCATTCACCTAGGACACACTTTGGGAAATGTGAAATTTTATATAAAAATAGGGTATCCAGGCTATCCGCAAAATCAAAAATACAAAAGAATTGAAAAAATCAAAAAAATTGTCACCTTGATGAAAACCTGGCAAACAGGCGTCCATGTGACATCAAAAAATAAAAGTCAAGAAAATAGTAAAGAGAAAATTTTTGTCCAATGGTGAAAACCTGGCAAACAGGCGCCTGGATAAGTACCATGATGAAAACCTGGCAAACAGGTGTCATGTGTAAAATAAATCATCTATGTGGACTTTTACACTTGGGGGCAAGTCATCTCATTTTCCCATGCTTTCCTCATGACATTTACACCCATCCATTTCATCCATATCATTCCCCCGCCCATTTCCCCAATTGACATAAAATATGAAAACATAAATCATGCTTTGGGGAAAATTCTTGACATGTCAATCCTTTGGTCACAAACTATGCATGCAACATCATGTCATTGTCGTCATAACCTCATTATCCCTATGTGACATAGTCCTTTAAGATCATATGCCAATTCCTCTAGTCGCATGTCTCCTACCAAGGCCACCAATCAGTCTTTCATGTCTATCACTTATCTTGGTTTTCCCTTTGTCAATTGTCTAAGGATACTCCATCATCCAATTTAGTCATGAACACAAGTCATTCCAATCATGTTATGCAACCGCCCATCAAACAATGCCCATCAAACAATGTCCTCATTATCACTTGTCAATTGGTATTCAGCTTGACTAGGGGCACAATCATGTCTATCCTTGAAATCATTCACATGCATCATAAATATGTCAAAAATCCCTAAAAATCAGAAAATGTCCTAAAAAAGACATAAAAATTAGAAAATGTCCTAAAAAAGACATAAAAATCAGAAAATGTCCTTAAAAAAGACCTAAAAATTAGAAAATGTCCTCAAAAAATACCTCAAAATCAGAAAATGTCCTGAAAAAAGACCGAAAAATCAGAACATGTCTTGAAAAAAACCTAAAAATCAGAAAATGTCCTGAAAAAAGACCTAAAAATCAGAAAATGTCCTGAAAAAACCCTAAAAATCAGAAAATGTCCTAAAAAAGACCATCAGAAAATGTCTTGAAAAAAGACCTAAAAATCAAAAAAATGTCCTAAAAAAAGACCTAAAAATAAAAAATGTCCTAAAAAGACCTAAAAATTAGAAAATGTCCTGAAAAAAGACCAAAAAATCAAAAAAATGTCCTAAAAAAAAGAAGACCTAAAAATTGAAAAACATCCTAAAGAAAACACAAAAATTCCAAAAAACAGTCATGTCAGTCAACACAGTCACATCAATTTAAGTCTTGATTAGTTTTTGTCATTGTCGAACTACGTTGTCTCTACGCATTTGCTACATAGGCAAGGCTCATTTTCGAACCCCCGAGACATTAGGTCAGTCCTATTAGGTTTGTCAAAATAAATCATGACTCAATCTTTCATCAACAAGACAAAGTCTTTGGTCGTGTCGAACTACGAGGTCTCTGAGTGCATGACGTAGGCAAGGCCATCTGTCGATGGGCCCCCGAGGCCGCACTAGGTCAGTCCATTAGGGTTCATTACACAATTTTTGCACACACATGAAACAGTCTTTAAACTTGAATGAACAATCTACCCAAGTGAACTTCGACAATCTATCAATGGAACATGACAACCATCTTGGCATATCAAAATCAGTCAATCTCAATCCAACTTAGTCAAGCTAGTCAAATCTAGCTTACTCTTCAGATGTGTCCTTCTAAAGGGTAGCCTGTCATTTAATCATTCCCTAGGATGTGTCCTTCCTAGGCATCGTCATCGTCATCCGACATTTTGAGCAATCCTCTTGACATTTAAGGACCACTCCTCTTGACATCAATGTTCTTTCATATGTGTCCTTCTGAAGAACAACCCCCATCATTTATGCCTTAGGATGTGTCCTTCCTAGGCATCGTCACTGTCACCTAGAATTTTGAGGGATCCTCTCGACTTTTGGGGGTTTCTCCTCTTGACATCAACACTATTCAGGATGTGTCCTTCTTGAATTTGGCAATCTTCGACACTCGTCATCTTGGCATTGTCAAAACCCTGACACCTTGGCATCTCGACATCAAACCAGACATCTTGACATTAAAACACTTGGAAAAAACTTGGCACTTGTCTGTTGATTTTTCATCATGTTACTATTTTTTCAACAAGATCTCGACAATAGGGTTTAGAGAAGCAACAACGTATCATGAGGTTTGTTTTGTCTTTTGACACTCATGTTACTAGTTTCTCAGTGATGTCCTAACTCTGGGATTTAGAAAAGCAACGATGTATCATGATGATGGTGTTGGCTTTATTTTGTCCTTTTTGGTAATCATGTTGCTAGTTTCTCGAGGATGTCCTGGAAATAGGATTTAGAGAAGCAACGACGTTTCATGATTTGTCTTTCTTGTCTTTTTTTGCTTGCGGTTGGTTATGGAAAAAAGACTGGGGAAAATGTCCCTTTTTGTATGAGTGATAATCATCCTTGTCTGTGTCTGCTTATCTCACGTGATGGTATGACCTTGCACACCTTGGTCTATGTCATATCACGGTGTTTGTTGGCCATTACAATAATCTGCCCAATGATGATAAATATAAAAATGTAAGTATGAAAGTTGGTTCCCCTATCTTTTTTTTCATCTAGCTTTCCATTTTCATCCTCCCTTCTCTTCCATGCTAATATCCATCCCCTTCCAAGCTAACATTTCTTCTGTCTTTCATCCTCTAGTCTTCTCATCAATTTCGAGAGCACACCCGTCTTCTTGGAACCCATCTATCCTCTCGAGGGGGCATACCGTAACCCTCCTCGTCATTCTTCCTCATCTTATTTTGCATTGGGGCATGACTTTGACTTATTTTTCTTTGTCACAATGTGATAGGCTGCATTATGACAAAGAGGGGCAAAATGTAGACACATAAAAATGTCCTAAGCCTTCGAGCATCATTTTTCTTCATCCTCGTCCTTCGATAATTGAATAATTTTAGTTATTCAATTATGTTTGATTATATTCCTCTATTAATTAAATAATTTTTAATAATTATTTAATTAATTCACTCTCTAATATTTATTCTATCCTGACCGATTAAATAAACTAATCGTGTCACTAATTTCTTCCTCCTCTTCAATAGTTAAATAAACTATTATTTATTTAATTATTTTGTTGTCTTTCATCTATTGTTAAATAATTACCATTAATTATTTATCTATTCATGGTCCTTTAATTCTTCCATAGTTAAATAATTATTAAAATCATTGAACTATCCCATGCCACCTTCCCTATTAAATAATTAATCTAAATTAATTATTTAAGGTCTAATTTCTATCTCTCCATTTAATTAAATTAATAAATTTAATTAAATGCTCCTCTTTTCTTTTTTTTCAAATAAATAATTTGAATAAATAATTTATTTTCCACTTGTCCATTTCCTCTATTTTCAAATAAATAATTTGAATAAATTATTTATATTCGACTTGTCCATTTCCTCTATTTTCAAATAAATAATTTGAATAAATTATTTATTTTCCACTTGTCCATTTCCTCCATTTTCGAATAAATAATTTAAAATAAATTATTCATGCACCACTTGGTCAAAGATACCCTGTCATAATCCCCTGTCATAACATTCATTTCATGTCATAGCTTGCATGTCCCTACATGTCCTTGCATGCCTATCCTAGCCTGCATGTCTATCATGGCCTGCATGTCTTTGCATGTTTTCCCGTCATGATTCCTCCAAGAATAGCATATTCTTGGTGCATCAATTCTAGACCATTGATCTTGGCATCTTTTCTGAGGCTTAATCTCAACCATCCATTTCATAACATCCCTCTCATGCATTCCCATCCATTGATCTTGGAATCTTTCTAGAAGATTAATCTCAACTGTCCATTCTAATGGTTGTCTATAAAAGCAACCTTCCTTCTCCATTTTCAGCTAAACAACTATTCTTCTCCAACTTTCTACTTATCATTTGCAGGTATTTGCACAAGTCACACTACAAATCTGAGGGCATATTTGCAAAGGGAGAAATAGGAGAGCAAGAGAAGGAATCAACTACAATATGGGGAGTACTTTATTTTATTTTCTTTCATTTTGAAATCTCCATTTGTTTGTATTCTATTGTTTGGATGAGGTTAATAGTTTAGAGATGTTGGCTGTCACTTTATCTATTCTATTTGATTCTCTAACCCCATCTCACAAATTGAACCAAGATGACCTAAGTATTACTTGCATAAATAGACAAGAGTTAACCCGTTTCCCATGCAAAATCTGAAATGTCATCAATGATACTTAGTAGAGCATGTCTCGCGACCAATTTACATAGTACTAATGATTTCCTCGCAAACAATAGACAAAAAATCATACTCCTTCCTTGCTTTTCTAGTTCAATACATCATCGAATTGCTCCAGAGATATGATAGAAAATCAACCTACAATTCAAATTTTGCTCAAAATATTTCAAACATTATTCAGATTAAGATCATCCAACTTGGTTATCAACATTGATGTTTGTGTTTTGATTATCATTGTTTTGACCATATTGTTTGATTTCATTGGCATTGAGTGATCATTTTGGTATTGTGGTTGATTTGATGTGTCAATGTATGTTGTGTTTTGTCAAACTATCATTTGTCTATTTGTGATGTTTTAAAAGCTCATTGCCCTTCTCTTGTCTCAGTCTGTGCTTTTTCCCCCAATTTAAACACAACTTGAATATGATGGATATGTACAAATTTCATCAAGCCATGATGAAACACAAGGATTCTCGTTGCAGATATGGATATAATAGATATGTACAAATGAAAAATATGGATAGATGATGCCGTTATGTGAATGCAAGACATAAGCTAATAGATAAAGGAGCCCATTTTGATCACAAATAGCACCTGTTTGCTAGGTTTTCACCACTTGTTTTTATTGTACTTTTTCAATACTTTTTTGATTTTTATGGATTTTTTCAAGACTTTTTCTTATTTTTATGGAATTTTTTCAGTACTTTTTTTAATTTTTTTGGAATTTTTAGGTTTTTGATGATTTAGACATAGAAATTCTTCAAATGAATGTTGTTGATTGGCTCTGCAAATAGGTACCCTCTTGACGTAGATAACTGATATGCTCCAGAACCATATGCTGCAATGATGACAAATGGACCAGGCCAATTTGGTTCAAATTTGCCTTTCTTTTCTCTGTCTTGCTGATTGCGTGGATTTTATCTCAAGACTAAGTCACCCACTTGAATTGTTCATTGTTTAACTCTGTGATTTTAACTATGGGACATAATCTGTTGATAACCCTTCAAATGATTAGCTACATGTTGACGTCTTTCATCTAACAATTCAAGCTTGTGCAGACGAGATACTTGGTAGTCTTCATCATTTATCAATCCTTTGAGTGAGACACTAAGCGAAGGTATTTCAACCTCTAGTGGTAAGATCGCTTCTGCTGCATATACCAATGCATATGGGGTAGCTCCTTTTGGTGTGTGAATGTTGGTTTTGTATGCCCACAAAGCTAGATTTAACTGGACATGCCAATCGCAACTGACATCATTTACCGTCTTCTTCAAGATCTTCAAGATTGTTTTGTTTGAAGCTTCTGCTTGACCATTTCCTTGTCGATAATAAGGTGTAGAGAACCTATGTTGAATGTGAAACCTTTCACAAAGTTCATCAACATCCTAATTTTTAAAAGGCCTCCCATTATCAATAATGATAGAATTAGGAATTCCATATCTACAAATGATGTAATTCAGGATGAATGAAGAGATTTTTTTACCTATCACAGTCATCAAAGGAACAACTTTGATCCATTTTGTAAAATACTCTATAGTCATGATGATGAAGGATGAATTTTGCTAACAAGATCTAGTCCCCATTGAGAAAAAGGCCATGTCAGAGTGAAAGGCTGTAGTTCCTGTGTAGGTGCATGAATAAGATTCCCATGGATCTGGCATTTAGAACGCTTCTTGAAAAAAATAAAAGATTCTCTCTCCATGGTAGGCCAATAATATCCCATTCTAACAAGTTTCTTGGCTAAAGTTAAACTGCTTGAATGAGTTCCACAAATACCACCATGAACCTCTTGTAAGGCTTTTTTAGATTCATCATGTTCAAGACATTGAAGGAGTGTAGCATCAAGACCACGTCGGTAAAGGATATCAACAATCAAGGTATAACAGGATGATTGGCATATGAAATTCCTTTTTTGGTTTCAGGATAACTCCAAAGGTAAAATGTTATATTTCAAGTAAGTATAAGTCTTTCCATATAAAGGTGAATCAGAACCGATTAAATGACATACGACTTGGGTCTCAGGATTATCGTAGGCGGGAGAAAATAATTGTTCCACCAAGAATTTGTACCATTTTTTATTTTCTGATAATTGTAACAAGGAAGCAATTGTAGCCATTGCATCTACAACTTTATTATCAATCCTTGGGATTTGTGAAAACTTAATTGTCACAAAATACTTTTTAAAATCATCCACCATGTTCTTGTAAGGTAGCAGCTTATCATCTTTAGTCTGATAATCATCATTGATTTGATTAATGACAAGTTGTGAATCACCATAGACTTGCAATTCTGTAATCCGCCAGTCCAATGCTATCTTTATTCCTATGAGCAATGCTTCATATTCAGCCATGTTATTTGTGCAAGGAAACATCAACCGATATGATTTTGGAATGGTATATCCTTCAGGTGTGACAAAAAAAATCCCTGCCCCCGAGCCTTGTTGCATGTAGGATCCATCAAAGTACAATGTCCATGATTTCTGAATTGTTGCTGTGAAGACATCTGCATCAGGAAATTCAATGTGCATTGGGTTTTCTTCTTGTGAAGGTGCTTTGGCCAACTGATCTACGATAACCTATCCTTTTATAGCTCTTCAATCTACATAGTGAATGTCAAACTCACTTAAGATCATTACCCATTTTGCAAGTCTTCCTGTTAAGGTAGATTTGCTTAAGAGGTATTTTAGTGGATCAATTTTGGTGATCAGCTTAACTGTATGAGCCAACATATAGTGTCACAAATTTTGGGAAGCAAACAGTACTGCTATGCAATATTTTTCAATGAAAGTGTAGTTCAATTCATGACTTGTTAAAGTTCTGTTGATATAGTATATAGCCCTTTCTTTACCTGTAGAATCCTCTTATGCTAGTAGAACTCCCAAAGATACTTTTGTTACTGAAATATAAAGTATGAGGGGCTCTCCTAGAATTGGTGGAATTAGGATTGGTGGATTCATAAGATATTGTTTGATTTGATTAAATGTTGCTTCACACTTTTCCTTCCATTTGAATGGGACATTTTTATGCAATAGATATGTAAATGGTAAGCTTTTGTCTGCCAATTGAGCTATAAATCTCCTGATGGATTGTAGGCATCCTTGCAGAGATTGAAGCTGACTGATATTCTAAGGTGGCATCATGTCCATTATAGCTTGTACTTTTTTTGGATCAACCTCTATGCTCTTTTCTAAAATAATGTATCCCAGGAGTTTTCCAGATTTAACACTGAAGACACATTTCTTTGGATTAAGTCAAACATTGAACTTCTCCATTCTAACAAAGATTTTTGAAAAGATTTCAAGATGTCCTTCTCTTGTGTTATATTTGGCCAATAATTCATCCACATAGTCTTCCATGAAGGTGTGCATCATGTCATGGAAAATAGTTGTCATTGCTCTTTGATAAGTCGCTCCTGCATTCTTTAACCCAAATGGAATTACATTCCAATAATAGGTACCCCAAGGACATGTGAACGCTATTTTATCTTGATCCTCTGGTGCAATCTTTATCTGGTTATATCCTGAAAATCCATCCATCAATGAAAACATTGCATGGCCAGCAGTTAAATCAACAATCATATCTATGTTTGGCAAAGGAAAGTCATCTTTGGGACATGCTTTGTTCAAATCTCTGAAATCTATACAAATTATAATCCTTCCATCTTGCTTTGAAATAGGTACAGTATTGGAAATCTATTCTGCATAATCAATAGTCTGAATGAATCCAACATCTAAGAGCTTCTTTAACTCTTCTTTAACCAACAATGCAACATGTGGATGCATTTTTCTAAGTTTTTGCTTCACAAGTTTTGCCCCTGCATGTATAGATAAATGATGCATTATTAGATTAGGATCTAACCCTGGCATATTGGCATATGACCAAGCAAAATTGATTTGATTCTCCTTCAAGAACTTCATGAATTTTAGTACTTATTCCACTGTTAATGATGCTACAAGTTGCAAGATTTTTGGCTGCTCTACTGTACTTATGTTGATTGATTTTGTGGGCTCAATCAAAATAGAAGATCTTTCTTGATAATTTTTGGGAAGAGTTTCAAGTTTCTCATCCTTTAGTGCCTCAAAAAGGTTTTCACCATTAGATTCACTCTTTATTTTTCTCTTGTTGTGATCTACCACTGTCGTTTTTCAGTTTTCACTGATAGATCCATCTTTTATTTCATTTATTTTTCAGCTAAGAGACTTGACACCCTCCCTATCAAAATCTTGACTATGAGATTCTTGGATTAAACAATTATTTTCTTGACTAGATGAACAAAGGAAATTTACAATATCCTCATCATCGTGGAATGTAGGGATATGGAAATCTTCATCCCAATCAATAAGTTCCGGATAGACTAAAGGCATGGAATCATTAGGTTGGGTAAGGTATTGAGCTATCAAAGTCATGATATGGTTGTCATTTTCATGATAGGAAAGATCTATGATGGTATTCTCCTATCAATTATCAATCTCATTAAAATCTGAATCGTCCTCACTTGAGGCATGATCGCTGTGTAAAACATAATCAAGTGGAGGCCTTGAGCCCTCTCCTTGTAAGAATGTGGGTGTAAATTTGTGTATGACATCCACCCTTTTCTCTATTAAGAATGTATCATCAAAGACATCATCCCATTCTTATTCATTAAAATCAATGTCTAAACTATTCTGCAGTTGAAAAACTGATCCGTAAAATTTTTGTAGAGTGACATCTTCATGAGGTTTATCTAAAATTGGTTCTACTTCATGAGTTTGTTGTGTTTGCTGTGAATTTGACTCCTCTGTATCTTTGCCATATCCAAGTCCTATTTTATCGTTTGGATGTATTGAAATAGGTTGAATTGGTTCAATGATTCCTTCTTTTCTTTTCCCTATAGGACCACTTCCTTCATAGCCCATTCGTTGGATGATAGTATACCATTTTCCATATTGTTCAGTAGGTAACTTGATGTGCAAGAGAGATTCATCTTCATCTTTGTATAGAAAGATTAGGATGTCCCTATCTTCGACTTCTTCCTCAGTGGTGTTAGCTTTAATGAATTGTCCATCAAACTTTGTGATTGGCACAGAAGCTTGGGATGTAGAGGCTATTGTGATCTTTTGATTTGATAGGGTTGGCTAGCCATGTGACCATGGAGAAGGAGGTAAGGTAGAAAGGGATAGCAAATATTTTCCTACTCCTTTGTCTTTGAAATGTAACTTGGTGTCAAGATTCTTTGTCAGTTCTTGCAATTGGTCTTGTAGATTGGAAGAAGAAGCAATAAGAGCCTCCCTATTGTGTGGCACAAAGGTGTCTTGAGTTGCTCGAAGATTTGAACAAATTTGGATGCTATTGTAATCAGCTTGTATGGTTATTTCCTGTCCATCACACATAAACTTGATGCATTGATGATACATTGATGGTACTGCTTGCATATCATGAATCCATGGGTGACCCAAAAGTATGTTATAGGAAAGATCATGATCTAGAACCTAAAAAAATGTATTCTTCACAATAGGTCCCACTCTGATAGGTAGAATTATTAGTCCTTTAGAAGCTCTCTCTTCATCATCATATGCCTTGATAGTTATTTTCCTTCGTGGATCGATGGAGTTTTCTGATATTCCTAAGGCATGCATTAGCTTTAAGGTACAAATGTTTAAACCAGCTCCTCCATCTATCAAGACACGTCTAATTCGGTGTTTATGGATCATGACTTCAAGATAAAGTAATGAATTATGTGGATGTGTCATGGAAGCATCATCTTTTTTGGAGAATGAAAGACAAGTGGGGGAAGACAAATGTCCCACCATGGCTTAAAATTTGTTTACATCCAGATCAGTGTCAATAGTTGTGCTTGCAAGAGCTTCTTCTAAAATATTCTTGTGTATGGGGGATATTTTGACAAGTTCAAGGATGGAGATTTGAGCTGATGTTTTTCTCAATTGATCAACTAGATTATAATGATTTGGAGAAGGAATAACTGCCTTAGATGAACTAGCTTTTAAAACAACTTTTTCTTGTCCTCTCGTAGTCACATTAACCTATTGATATTCTTGTTTTTCCTTGATTTTAATAACATTAACCCGTTGATCATCTATATAGATGTGGCAGATTATGTTGTCTTCAACATTATTTATGCCTTTCGCTTTGGTATCTGATGCTTCCCCCTTTTGATAGTTTGGTAAAGGATCTTTGAATGCTTGATGGTCATCATTGGTATGATGTCCTTCAATTTTGATGGTGCCATTGTCAATTAAATCTTATACTAGATTTTGTAAGGCTTGACAGTTATTTGTTCTATGACCTTTACATTGATGATAATTGCAATAATATGAGTCATTCCATGATGGTGGTTTGACTTGTGGCTCATAATATCTTTGTGGTGGTAAGGTAATAACCTTATTATCAAGAAGCTCCTTGAGAGAAGACTCAAGAGATTGACCCAATGTGGTAAAATTTTGTTGATTTGAAAAGAATGGAGGTCTGGATAGATATGATGTTTGGGTATTGCTAAGATTGTTATTGAAATTACCACGATTATCCTTGGTATTTTGATTGGTCATGCTTTATTGATTGGATTTTTGTCCTTGTTGGTTGTTGTTTCTTTGTTGGTTGGTATTTCCTTGTTGGTTGTTTCGTGGAGCACTTGATAAGTTGAAGATAGATGATCTTGTTCGTAAATTGTTTGCATCCACTATACCATCATTGACAACATTTTTATTTATGTTCCAAAACCTTGTTTTATCATTGTTGTTTTGATTGAATGAACTTGGATTATCAATTTTTATCACTCCTCTTTTAACCAAAGCCCCTTCAATGGTGATTGTGTTCTCAATCAATTTTTCAAAGTTAGGAGGACAATGAAGATTAAGCCTGTAACTTAATTCTTGATCTAAGCTATTGATGAAGATATCCATCTTTTCCTTTTTAGGAATAGGACGGGAATATCATGCAAACAATCTTCTCCACCTTTGCAAAAACGTAGTGAAAGATTCCCCTACTTTTTTTTGACTTTACAAAGATCAAGCATGGTTATCTGGTGTTGAATATTGTAAGCGTATTGTGATATAAACTGATTTATCAACTACTCAAAAGTTTTGATGGGGGCAGTGATCTTAGAAAGCCACTCCATGGATATTCCACCCAGACTTCGTGGGAACAATTGCATTAGGTAGGTATCTTCATAAGCGAATTCTAGACTCATATTTCAGAAATCTCTCACATGTTCAATGTGGTCAGTTTTTCCATTGTACCTATCAAATTTAGATATTTCACAATGTTTTGGAAAAGGGATCATTTGAAGACTCCCATCAAATGGATAAGGAGATATGTCATCCAAAACATATTTCTTTGTTACATCCCCTTGCATTTCCTTTATTTTCCCTTGTAATTCTTTTATTTGTTGAGTAAGAGCACTAAAATCATTAGGATGAGTTTCAGGATTCGCTTTAATCCTTTCTATATCAAAATCAGAAGGTAACTTAGCTCCTCGATTAACTAATGAAAGAAAATATCTTTCTTTGTTTCATTATAGAATTCTTTCTATAAAAGTATGGAATTGGGGATCCTACTCTGCTTCTTGAAGTTTTTCTTCTGTTATCTCTTCAATATAAAATGGATTCTCTTCCTTCTCACTATTATCATCCATTTTGCTTGTGGTAGTTTCTCTTTCATCTTTTTCTATGTGCTTTTGAGATCTCGTGACAAGCATAAGCTTTGTTCCAAATTCTACTAACTTTTGATCAAAAGAGTGAAATAGTGCTATTTGTGATAGTTATGAAAGTCAGGATAGAATGAAGATTCTATGACTTGAAATATTTATAATTTTTAGCTTGTGTTATTCCCTAATTGAAAGGATGAAAATCCTGTTTGGCAGGAATTTAAGCAAAAGATCAAGAAAAGAATGATTTTTCACTTTATGAAGTTTGATCGTAGCTTTGTAAAAGGATGGATTTGTGATAAATTCCTAATGTGATTGAGTTATCTATTGTAGAAATTGATTTGGATGAGTAGAATATTCAATTGCAGGTTGGGGAATATAACAAAAATGAATGCACTGACTATGGTTGTGCCTTTGAGAAAGGGCTCTTCTTTGAGAGAAAGCTCATGAGTATAATGGTTCTACAACATAATCATCAGTGAAACCCCTAACACAGTCATGGTATCGATGGAGAAAGGTTCTATGTTTGAGTAAAACCTTTCGACTTTGCTACAAGAATCATCTTTTCTTCAATAGTTTCTTGTAGCTAAGTGGTTTCTTTGGTTTTTTGATTCATTTGAAAATGGATTTATTAACAAAGGTTGTGGATTTCCAATCTCTTAACATGGGAGTAATCAATGTGATTGTGAGTTTTGGATGATCTTTACTAAATTAATGTATTGAAAACACATCAAGCAAATTGTAGAATAGTTGTGTTTAAGTCCTATACTAAACATTAAGTGAATGACTAAAATGTTGTTCAAAAATTGTTGTCATAGATTTTACACATGATAGATAGATCAAACAAACTCACTCTTAGTACTCAAGTAGGTCATCATAATAATCAACAGCTCACATCTTAAAACTATGTCAACTCACATAGCTGTGTCACCCCCGAAAGGGCGCCCATGTTTTTGTCTTTTCCAAGCACGTACTCAGAGTGATAGAAGTGGATACCAGATCGCCTAAGCAAATAGTCCTTGGTAGTTATATGGTGAGTGTCTTGGGGGTAGATTCTTCCCTCCCCTGCACTGTGATTATTATGATGTTCGAAAACTGACAAGTTAGCCACTACACTAAGTTCATAGTAAGGGTTTCCATTCAGTGTGGCAAATGATATACTCCCTCGAGAGACCTCCCTACCTTTAGAACAAAGGCTTTGGGGATGGTTATCAATGCACACTACCATCAAAAGAGGGTTTCCCTAGATTTGCTTTAAATTTTATAGTGGGGTGGAATAGCCTGGCTTTGGCTTGAACCCACTTGAGTTGTTCCTCTTGGGTGAGTACTTTTTCCCACAAGAGCAGGCTCTCTAAAGGATGTAATCAAAATAGTAAATTTGCATGAAATTGAAAAGGAAAGTTTGGTATTTTGATCACCCAGTTAAGGGGAGAGCATAGACCTATTGCCACAGACAAAGCAAACAAATGTTCTTTTTAAAACCCAAATCACAATTGATCTAGTCTAAGTGAAGATATTGCTTCACAAAAGAAAATTGTTCAATTTTAATTGCAAGATCATTGTGTAGTGACTACCCTAGATTGATTCATTTTAAAATCCATGTCTATCCTAGGATTGATTCATTTTGATTAAATGACTACCCTAGGATTGGTTCATTCCAATTAAGTTCCTATTGGCCACGGTTGCGTCGGATCCAGTCAAATCTCTACCTAATTTACAAATTACAATTTGCAGATTCTATAAAAAATATGCGCTAAAATAGACTTAAAGGGCGCTATAGAAAATAGTGCTGTGAAATTAGTAAAGGGTGCTATGAAATTACTGACGGGCGCTATGAAATTGATAATTGGTTATGTGAAATGGTGAACGAGCGCTACAAAATGATGAACGAGCGCTATGAAATGGAGAACGGGCGCTGCGAAATGGTGAATGGGCGTTGCGAAATGGTGAATGGGTGCTGCAAAATGGTGAATGGGTGCTACAAAATGGTGAATAGGCACTATGAAATGGTGAACGGGCGCTATGAAATGGTGAACGAGCACTACGAAATGGTGAGTGGGTGCTATGACAGTCTTAAAGAGCACTGTGAAATAGGGAATGAGTGCTAAAACGTGTTTAATGCACTGAATCGGTCTTCTACCCGTAACCTGTCAAAAAAATCTACAAAAAGATGTTAAAATTTGGGGCAAATTCCCCACGGTGAGTGACAAAAATGTGTGTGAGAAATGTTAGTATCAAAGTAAAACAATAAAAATACACAAATGAAACATTAAACTAAAGAAAGCAAGATAATTGAATTCAAAGAAAACAAATAGAGCTTCTTTAGAACCGTTCCATTGTCCTCTATCTCCAGTAATTCTCTTGAAGCTGCTGCTCTCAGATTGTGTAAGCAAAGCTTCTTAGAATGGCAACCTACAGAATGACTATGCAAAGGGAAATTACTTCTCTATGCTATATGTTGGTGGAGTGAAATGCTGATACAGATATGCACAGGGGTTGTGGATTATGGATGCTATTGAAACTAAGCTATGAGAATGATTGGCCATGATATGGTATGATTCTAAAAACTATGGATGCTAGAAGGTTGTGCTACTAAAAATTGGCTATAGTTTTCTTGTATGAAAGCTTCTCCTATTTTCAGAGACCTAACAGTCCCTTTTATAGATTTTCACAAGCAAGAGCCTGACTGGAAAAGATCAATGGCTGTGAGATTGTCTAGTAATTTTGAATGGTGAGAGATGGAGAGGTTGAGAAGAAGATGGAAGATTTTGGGAGGTTGGAGAGAAGAATAGAGGCTTGTCTTCAACCCATGGGAACAAACTTGCATAGGAACAAATAAATTAATTTTTTGTTTTGGAAGTTTGTTTCACAGTTGTTGAAAATAATCCAATATTAAATAAATAGATTTATTTTATTTCATGTGAGTTTGATTTTTGATTTTAGGACTATAGAAGATTTAATTAGATATTTTGGAATATTTAATTGTGCATGAACTTTAGAAGAATTAATGAAATATTGAGAATATGGAATTGTGAATGGATTTTAGAAGAATATTTAATCTTTCTTTGAATAAAATATTCAAGCCAAGATTATATGATAATTAATATAAATAAATCGTATTGTTTATTTAATTAATTAAGAAATGGGAAAGAAAAGAGATTAAATAAACTTATTTATTTAATCAAAATGAAAGAATGAACAATATAAATAAATTATTTAAATTCATTTATATGTAGATTGAATTTAGAGATTTAATTAAATATAAAAAATATTTAATTAATTACCAGACCATTGTGATGTGACCATTTTTAGGTGTATACACATGGTCTAGCAAGTTTTTATAGAAATTTTATTAAGAATTTCAGTAGTATTTGTGCACCTCTGACTAAAGCAATGAGAGGAGATAGAAAAGATTTTAAGTGGACTACAAGAGTAGCCAAAAGTTTTTATATGTTGAAGAAGAGAGTTATAGAGCAAACTATTTTGGCACTTCCAAATTTCAATAAGGTCCTTCAAGTAGATTGTCATGCTAGTGGCACTACCATAGGACCTATTTTGAGTGAAGAAGGTAAGCCTGTTGCCTATTTTAGTGAGAAGTTGAATGATGCTAAGAAGAAATATTTTGTCTATGATCAAGAGTTTTATGCTATAGTTCAAGCTTTGAAGAAATGGAGGCACTATTTGTTTCCAAAAGAATTTATTTTATATACTGATCACCAAGCTTTCCAGTACCTCAATAGTGAAGGGAAGTTAAATCAAAGGCACTTAAAATGGGTTGATTTTTTGTAGAGTTATACTTTTGTTTTGAAGCACGGGAGTGGAAGATCAAACAGAGTTGCATATGACTTAAGTAGAAGGAAAAATTTGTTGATAGAAATGAATATAGATGTTTGTGGGTTCAATGAACTCAAGAGTTTGTATCTAGAAGATTCTAACTTTGTAGAAGCTTGGAAGGCTTGTTTGAAACCTGTTACATTGGATAAGACAAGATGGTTGGATTTCTTAATCCAAAATGGAATGTTGTTTAGAGGAAGCCAATTGTGCATTCAAAGGAGTTCTATGAGAGAGAATCTAATCAAGGAGAAGCATAGTGAAGGATTGGTTAGGCATTTCAGTCGAGATAAGACCATTGCTCTTATTAGTGAGAATTATTATTGGCCACAGTTACAATAGGATATGAATAATTTGTACAAAGTTGTAGAGTATGTCAGATGGCAAAAGGAACAATTCAGAATACTGAATTGTATCAGCCATTACCTATACCTACGAGGCCATGGGAGGACATTCATATGGATTTTTTCCTTGGATTGCTGAGGACACAAAGAGGGCATGATTCCATATTTGTGATGGTGGATAGATTTTCAAATATGGCACATTTCATTTTGTGTCATAAGATTGGTGATGCTATTCATATTGCAAAGTTATTTTTGAGAGAGGTGGTGAGACTACATGGTCTACTAAAGAGTATAGTTTCATACAGAGATACCAAATTTCTTGGCTATTTCTGGAGAACATTATGGATAAAGTTGAAGAAAGATTTGAATTTTAGTTCTTCCCATTATCCATAGGCTGATGGACAAATGAAGGTGGTCAATAGGAGTTTGGGTAACCTTCTGAGATTCTTAGTAGGAGATAAACAAAAGGGATAGAATTTGATTTTACCACAGGAAGAATTTTCTTATAACAATTCTGTAAACAAGAGCACTGGTAAATCACCATTCTAGATTATATATGGGAGTAGTCTAAGGAATGCTTTTGAACTGAGAAAGATGGATAAAGGAGAGAAGAGTAGTGCTAAAGTTGAAGATTTTGCTGAGCACTTGAAGAATTTGCATGACGAGGTGAAGAAGCATATCAATAAGATGAACTCTCAATACAAGGATAAGGCAGATCAGAAAAGGAGGTATAAGGAGTTCTAGGTAGGAGATGAAGTCAAGGTTCACTTGTGAAAGGAAAGGTTTCTAGTTGGTACATACAACAAGTTGAAGATGAAGAAGTTTGGACCATGCAAGATCCTAGAGAAGCATGCTTCAGGAAATGCATATGAGGTAGAGTTTCCTAATGGAATTCATATTTCACTTGTATTTAACATCTCAAATTTAACAGAATATCATGAGTGAGAAATTGATGAAGAAATAATTTAGGCATAGTGGAACATTCCTACACCTACTTCAAAAAAGGAGGAGATAGAAGACATTTTGGATATCTTTGTGGGAAGAAGCACAAGAAACAGGCAATATGCAAAGTACTTTGTGAAATGGAGAGGAAGGATTGTTGAAGATTCATCATGGTTATTTGAGTATGAGGTTAATCATCTTGGTTTCCCTCTAGCTCCTAAGAAGTGACAGGGTCACTTTTCAAATTATCCTGGGTGTCTGATGCAAGAGCATCTAGGGTGTAGGAGCAATCTTGCATCACTCAAAAAATGTTGTTTCTTTTCAATAAGGGATAAATTTTGTAGGGTTACTATTTTTGTAAGTTTTCATTTATGCATAGTTGGACACAAAATCTTACATAGACCTTTAGAATTGTAAATTGAAGGCAATGTCGAAGAAATCATTTCAATACCATTTATCATTTGAGAGATTAAAATTTTAATATTCAAAAATCCTAGTAAAATCTTTGGGGTCAATTTTCAGGCCCTTAGATGCTCTGAATGGACCTAAAAGTTGGTGGAAAACAAAAGTGGTTGGCCTTTAGGCTCTACTTTTTGGTGAAATATTTCTCAATACCTTTCTAAAAATGTATTATAATAGAAAATTCGATGGTTAGATCAAAAGTTATGACCCTACAAAGTTGTAATTACCAAAATTAATTAAATTTCAAAATATCTTCCTAAGGAAGTTACACTTTCTAGAATATTCTAGGATGATTACACTTTCCAGAAGATTCTAAGGTGGTTACACCTTCCAAATAAAAGGATGTAACGGGGGACTATAGAGGGGAGGGGAGAGTAGCATAAATGGTGGTTTCAAGTTGTAGATTTGCATATTTATGTAATCAGAAAGACCGTGTGATGGCAAATATAATGTTGTAATTTCATTTTCAGTGATAATAGAAAATATTTTCTTTCCTTCTTGAATTTCGTTTGTGCCATTATTTATTGTTTTTGTGAGTTTTAGATTGTAAGGGGATTACCCTTCATCAAGTGGTATCAGAGCAAGTTTTCCTGAGTGTGTAAATTGATCGTCGAACATGAGGAAATTTGCACTAGGATTTGTGGTTGTGGGTCTATGAGAAAGGATGCCTCCATGAAGAAATCATGGTGGGAGAAATGTTGGGGTAATAGAAGGATGTTTTAGAGTCCTCCAAAGACAAGTTCAAGCACTGCAAGAGGAGGTACATAGGGGAGTTGATGTCAAAAGAAGAGATGAAAGTGAGGATGAGGCTAGAGATGAGGAGCCATTCAAAAAGGAAGCACACGATGTAATGGATCCTAGAGAAGTCAGACTGATTAAGGCCATTTCCAATATTGGAAAGAGGCCACAGATAGAAGTTTCAAATTTTTTCTGGAAACCTAAATCTAGAGGAGTTGATTTATTGGATCAATGACATGGAAGAGTATATTGAGTATGAGGAAATAGAAGACCTAGATAAGGTGAAATTTGGAAAGGCCAAATTGAAAGTCCATGCTAGAATATGCTAGAAAGAAGTCCACTTGGGAAGAAATAGAAGAGAAAAAGAGAAAATAACAAGATGGGATCGAATTGTGGAAAAATTGAAAAGATAGTTCATTCCTAGGGACTATGAGTTGGATATTTTGAAAAAGATGTAAGGGTTGAAACAAGAAAGGAAATTTTTTAAGGAGTACATAGAATAATTCTACTAAGTCCTGATTAGAACAAGTCATTCTGAGGCCAACAAGGAGAAAGTTGTTTGTTACATAAATGGGTTGAAGCCAAGCATTCAAGAAGAGTTGAGTCTGGTAAGAATTTCCACCATTGAAGATGCATATCCATTTGCTTTGAAGGTAGAAGAAAAGTTGAATAGAAGGTTTGAAAGTAAGAAAAGAGGTGGAGGTTGTCATGGAAGGAATCGTGGACAGTCAAATGGAGGTCAAAATGAAGACCAAAACAAGGGTGAAGGATCTAGTAGCAACCAAGATCAAAAAGGAGATAACACCTATCATCCTCATGATCAAAATAATGGAGACAAAAGAGGAAGAGGAAGATCTGGGTGAGGACTAGGAAGAGGAGGCTTTCATGGAACCTGTTTCCAATGTGGAGAAGAAGGGAATGGGGCATATGAGTGTCCTCAACATCGAGGAAGGACAAATAGAAGACCAAAGGGTAATGCATGATTTGCACATGTAGATAAAGATGTTGAGTCTTCACATTCTAAGGATGTAGAAAGAGGAGAGGTTCTTGTTACTAGAAGAGACTTGTTGAATGAGGAGAAAGAGCCAACTCAAAGGAAGAATTTGTTTCACACCAGATGTAAGTGTGAAGGTAAAGTTTGCAATGTTATTATTGATGGAGGTAGTATCGATAACCTTGTTTCAAAAGAGATGGTAAGTAAGTTGCAGTTGGAGAGAAGAAGGCATCCAAATCCATACCAAATTGCTTGGTTACAGAAGGACCATAAAGCTTTGGTAAACGAACGGTGTCTTGTAAAGTTCAAAATTGGAAATTACCATGATGAGATATTGTGTGATATTATGCCTATGGATGTTTTTCATATGTTGTTAGGAAGACCATGGAAGTTTGATTGATGAGTAGTATATGATGGACATTCCATCACCTATTCTTTGACAAAGGATGGAGTTCATCATAAGTTAAAGCCATTGAAAGAGGGAGAGGAATAGGTATGTAGTAATGTAAGAATTTGTTTGGTTGATGGAAGAAAGTTCCTAGAAGGTATGAAGCATGAGCATATGTGTTTTGTATTGATACCTAGAGTTGATGAAGAAGATATTATTCAGGTACCTATAGAGGTAGAAATTTTGTTGAATGAGTTTCAAGCTATTATTTCTGATAACATACGTGAAGGTTTTCCTTCGGTAAGAAATGTTAGTCATTAGATGCACTTGATTCCTAGAGCCAGTTTTCTAAACAAAGCAGCTCATCATATGACTCTAGCAGAGAGTGAAGAGTTGAACAGACAAGTGCAAGATTTGTTGTGGAAGGGATTGATTTGAGAGAGTTTGAGTCAATGTGTAGTACCTGCAGTACTAGCACCAAATAAGGATGGGGAATGGCGGATGTGTAGAGATTCTAGATCCATCAACAAGATCACCATCAAGTATAGATTTCCTTTTCCAAGGATGGATGACATTATGGATTACTTGAGTGAAGCTAAGTACTTCACAAAGATAGATTTGAAGAGCGGATATCACCAGAGCCATATTAGAGAAGGAGATGAATGGAAGACAACCCTTAAAACCAAGGAGGGCTTGTAGGAGTGGCTAGTCATGCCTTTTGGGCTAGCCAATGCAACGAGCACATTTATGCAGCTTATGAATGAGGTATTAAAATAATTTTTAGGTTTATTTGGATGATATTCTAATTTTCAGCAAGGCATTGGAGGAGCACCTAATCCATATTAGAATGTTTTTTGAGAAGCTAAGGGAGGAGAAGTTGCTAATTAATTTGAAGAAATGAAGCTTTGTGAAGAGAGAATTGGTGTATCTGGGATTTGTTGTCTCAACAAAGGGTCTTAAAATGGACCCAAAGAAGGTGAGAGCTATCATTGAATGGCCTGCCCCAAGGAGTGTTATGGAAGTAAGATCATTTCATGGTATAGCCAGTTTTTATAGAAAGTTTATTAAGAATTTCAATAGTATTTGTGCACCTCTAACTAAAGCAATGAGAGGAGATAGAAAAGAGTTTAAGTGGACTACAGAAGTAGCCAAAAATTTTGATATGTTGAAGAAGAAAGTTACAAAGCAACCTATTTTGGCACTACCAGATTTCAATAAGGTCTTTTAGGTAGATTGTGATGCTAGTGGCACTGCCATAGGAGTTGTTTTAAGTTAAGAAGGTAAGTCTATTTCCTATTTTAGTGAGAAGTTGAATGATGCTAAGAAGAGATATTTTTTCTATGATCAAGAGTTTTATGCTATAGTTCAGGATTTGATGAAATGGAGACACTATTTGTTGCCAAAATACTTTTTTATATATATTGATCACCAATCTTTGTAGTACCTCAATATTCAAGGGAAGTTAAATTATAGGCACTTAAAATGGGTTGAGTTTTTGCAGAGTTACACTTTTGTTTTGAAGAACAGGAGTGGAAGATCAAACAGAGTTGCAAATGCCTTAAGTAGAAGGAAAAATTTGTTGATAGAGATAAATATAGAGGTTGTTGGGTTCAATGAACTCAAGAGTTTGTATCCAAAAGATCTAGACTTTGTAGAAGATTGGAAGGCTTGTTTGGAACCTATTACATTGGATAGGACAAGATGGTTGGATTTCTTAATCCAAGATGGAATGTTGTTTAGAGGAAACTAATTGTGTATTCCAAGGAGTTCTATGAGAGACAATCTAATCAAGGAGAAGCATAGTGGAGGATTGGCTGGGAATTTGGGTTGAGATAAGACCATTGCTCTTGTTAGTGAGAATTATTATTAGCCATAGTTAAAATAGGATGTGAAGAAGTTTGTACAAAGTTGTAGAGTATGTCAGATGGCAAAAGGAACAAGTCAGAATACTGTATTGTATGAACCATTACTTGTACCTAAGAGGCCATGGGAGGACATTAGTATGGATTTTCTCCTTGGATTATTGAGGAAACAGAGAGGGCATGATTCCATATTTGTGGTGGTGGATAGATTTTCAAAGATGGAACATTTAATTCTGTGTCATAAGATGGGTGATGTTGTTCATATTGAAAAGTTGTTTTTTAGAGAGGTGGTGAGACTACATGGTCTACTAAAGAGTATAGTTTCCGATAGAGATACCAATTTTTTTGGCTATTTCTGGAGAACATTATGGAAGAAGTTGAAGGTAGATTTGAAGTTTAGTTTTTCCCACCATCCACAGACTGATGGAAAAATGGAGGTGGTCAATAGGAATTTGGGTAACCTATTGAGATGCTTAGTTGGAGATAAACCAAAGGGATGGGACTTTATTTTACCATAGGTGGAATTTTCTTATAACAATTATGCCAACATGAGAATTGGTAAATCACCATTTCAGATTGCATATGGGAGTAGTCTAAGGAATGCTTCAAAATTAAGAATGATGGATAAAGGAGAGAAGAGTAGTGTTGAGGCTAAATATTTTTCTGAGTAGTTGAAGAATTTGCATGGCAAGGTGAAGAAGAATATCAATAAGATGAACTCTCAATACAAGGCTAAGGAAAATCAGAAAAGGAGGTATAAGGAGTTCTAGGTATGATATGAAGTCATGGTTCATTTGTGAAAGGAAAGGTTTCCATTTGGTACATACAAGTTGAAGATGAAGAAATTTGGAGCATGCAAGATACTAAAGAAGAATGATTCAGGAAATGCATATGAGGTAGAGTTTCCTAATGGAATTCATATTTCACCTATGTTTAACATCTCAAATTTAACAGAATATCATGAGGGGGGAATCAATGAAGAAATAATAGAGGCATAGTGGAACATTCCAGTACCTACTACAAAAAAGGAGGAGATAGAAGACATTTTGGATATCCATGTGGGAAGAAGCAGAAGAAATAGGCAATATGAAGAGTACTTGGTGAAATGGAGAGGAAGGGTTGTTGAAGATTCATCATGGTTATCTGAATTTGAGGTTAACCATCTTGGTTTCCCTCTAACTCCTGAGAAATAATAGGGTCACTTTTCAAATTACCCCGAGTGACTGATGCAGGAGCATCCATGGTGTAAGAGAAATCTTGCATCACCCAAAAAAATGTTGTTTCTTTTCAATAAGGGCTAAATTTTGTAGGGTTACTATTTTTGTAAGTTTGCATTTATGCATAGCTAGTTACAAAATATTACACAGACCTTCAGATTGGTAAATTGAAGCCAATGGAAAATAAATCACTTCAATACCATTTATCATTTGAGAGATATTAAAATTTTAATATTCAAAAATCCTAGTAAAATCTTCGGGGTCAATTTTGAGGCACTTAGAGGCTCTGGATGGGCTTGAAAGTTGGTGGAAAACAAAAGTGGATGGCCTTTAGGCTCCACTTTCTAGCAAAATATTTCTCGAGACCTTTCAAAAAAGGTATTATAATAGAAAATCCATTAGTCGGATCAAAAGTTATGACCTCACGAAGTTGTAATTACCAAAATTAATAAAATTTCAAAATATATTCCTAAGGAAGTTACACTTTCCAAAAGATTCTAGGGAGGTTACACTTTCTAGAAGATTCTAAGGTAGTTACACCTTCCAAATAAAAAGGATGTAAAGGGGGCCTATAGAGGGGAGGTGAGAGTAGTGTAGATGGCAGCTCCGAGTTGGAGATTTGCAAATTTATGTAATCAAAAGGCCCATGTGATGGCAAATATAATGTTGTAATTTCATTTTCAGTGATAATAGAAAATATTTTCTTTCCTTCTTATATTTTTTTGTGCCATTATTTGTTGTTTTTGTGAGTTTTAGATTGTAAAGGTAGTACCCTTCATCAAATAGAAGAAAACAGATGATGGAATGAGTCAAAATGCTTTATCATTCTCTAGTCAATGTTTTAAGTGTAAGAGAATTGGACATAAAGCTATAGAATGCAGAGGTCAGATGTTGAACATAATGAATTCTTCCTTTAAAGGTTGCTGTTATTATTGCAATTTATTTGGACAGAAAGCTAATCAATGTAGAAATAGAGTGAATAAAAGAAAAATTGGCTAGAAGAATGTTGTTTTTTATATTTGTGATAAACTCAAACACCTTGCAAGAGATTGTAGAAGTAGAATTGTGAAAAAGGACTATCCAATAAAAGTATTTGAACTAGTCATTAAGATTGATCTAGTAGAAGTTAAGAAGGAAATGGAAAGGATTTGGATAAAGAAAGGAGAATTTGAGAAGCAAAGAGACTCAAATGTTTCAAACTCATCTATATTGTCCCCCGGTGCAGACAATCCCATCAAAAATTAAATCTGATGGTGACTAAGGGGGAGCAATATTAGAAAATTTAATAACCCCCTATCAACACATGATGTCATGTGATGACATAAATTTCATTATTACAAATAATAGATTCAAGATCTCCTGGGAAAGGCATTTTAAGTGGACATGTGTGAAGATGGAATATTGTAGAGTTTGAAAAGACATAAGTAAATAGAAATTCTAAGGGAATCTATTTATGATCTGAAACATTTATTGTTGAAGTGAACGAGATAGGAAAATAAATTTAAGTGAATTAAAGAGGAAAATCATTTGATGAAAGGAAATTGTGGAAAAGAAGTAGAGTGCAAAGCAAGCTTGAAGAGTCTAAAGCAGTTCTATATGCAAAATTTTAAAATTTGGCTTTGGTGTGTAGGTGAAAGGTAAGTGATTATTACTATACATTACTCTCTACGAATTATTCATTGAATCAGTTGAACATGATGGATACACCTCAAGTCATAGATAATTAAGAAAGAATAGAACCACAACTTAAGTGGTATTCTACTAAACCCTTAGAACTTGACCCTCTTGGTGTATTTTCAGAAGTTCCCCTTGGTGTTATTCTGATAGAAGATATTGGATCATACATTCATAGGAATTTGGAAGAACCTTTGCATGGAAAATCACATATACTATGGTTTGAAGAGTTAATTGGAGAAGACTTTACCCTAAAACCGAAACAAAATTACTAACGAAGATGAAAATGGATGTGTGGAATCAATTTCCCTGCTTTAGCAATGGACAAAAATGCATTAGATTGGCACTAAGCAAGTTTCATGATCCATTTTTGTGGCTTAATGAGTCTCATATGGTAACCAAAGAGGAAATTAAAGATCTTACTAGTTTTTCTTCCTCCAAACTTACTCCAGTATGCAAATCTAACAAAGGAAAAGGATTGCTGAAGAGTACAGGTATTGAAATTATAAATATAGCAATTCATTATGTGATTTTGATTATTGCACACTTGATTTTTGGTGATAATGATGTCTCTACCACCACAAATGACATAGCATTGGATATGGTTGAGAAAAGAACTGAATATGATCTTTGTGAGTTTCTCTAACAACTATTGGAGAATTTAAATGATATCAAGAAGAAGAATTACACACTTAGGTATGGAACATTAACAACATGCTTAATCTTTTACTTTATGAAGGAAGCACCTACTCTAGGAGAAGTTGTTTGGGAGAATACCAAACCAGTTTCACATCAAATTAAGGAAATAATCTAAATTATTGGAGATTTGGATGCACAAGGCGATGCCCTTGCTACATTCTTTGGAAAGTTTCAGAGAAGAATGAATAGAATGGGAAGAATTCCAAGAGATCTTGTGATAGGATAAAAGAGTGACATAACATTTCTGGTATCCACTGATTGTTGTATCATCAAAGCGGTTGAACATAGAATGATATGGATTCTTGAGCTAGGCTATGAAATTAAGAAATATTATGCTATTGGATATATTGAAATACTAATTAATAGCCCTAGAGATCCTATCAAACCTAGATTTGGAGCTTATACAGAAGTGGCTCGAGAAATACATGAGAAATCTAAGTTGATCTTTGGTAAATCAATGAATTGTTGGAAGTGGATTCACTTTGAGAGGGGGGGCTAAATCGGAGTGATATAATTTTTGAATTCTTTGATTTGAATACACAACTTAAATATTTTGACCTTGAAACAATGTGGTAGATTCAAACAAACAAATGAACACTTAAAATTTGCAAAAATATACGCAAGAGAATCAACTTATATTAAAAGCATCATGTAGCATTGTTCCATCAAATTGTGAACAATCTTATTTATGCTTTTTGAAACAGGACTTCAACTTTACACAATACAAGTTTAACTTACTTTATAGAAGGTTTTTGAACAAACTAAAAGTATCAAAGCATTGACTAACTGAACACATTAACTTGAAACAAAAATGAGAGACAAAAATAACATCACATAACATAGATTTTCTGAGTGGAAAAATCCTCTTGGGGTATAAAAAACCACTCGCAAAATGATCCTTTTATTCATTCAAAAGAGCACCAACTCCAATAACTTTTCTGAAGCACCAACTTCATAGGAGCACCAACCCCTGAATGCACAAAGTCACTTTCTATAATGTAAACACCAATGACTTTAACAACATTTTATTTGCAGTCCCAAAATCATTAATGAATGCAGAAAATATAAAAGATATTCAATGATTCCAACTACAATATGAACTATTCATAATAGTACCACAATTATTTCTCATAAATCTGAATGCTATCTCTATTATAAGAACTAGAGATTTTACACAATAAAAAACCCTCTTTCCTCTTTTCAAATATTGCAAATATAACAATGATATAACCAACAAATGCTCTATTTAGACTATTTCATCTCATCCCAATGTCATATATTTTTGCCAAGTATTTATACAATGTTTACAAACAGTTATCCATCCTTTTCAAAAATCCATATTCAATAACCAAGGTTTTATAAACTAGTAAGAACAATAATATTTGATCATGATACCCATCAAGGGTTTTTAGAAAAAAATAATAATATGAAGATGAAATGCCACTGTAAGATGAAACCCTTGAGCTTACACTCGAGTTCAAAGTAGTTTCAAATTAGTTATCATTAATGAAAACTTTAAGATCCTTTTCTTTTTAAAACTGAAACTAGAAATGAAGCCAATTGTTCGAAACTAAAACAATACCAATCCTTGAGAAGAATCGGGTTAATGAAAAATGTGATTAATCCTTAACAAAATTATGATCTTCAACTTAATCACAACAAGAGTTACCTTTGAAGCTAGCACAAAAATTTCAAACTAAAAACAAAAAAAACCTATCAAGGTAGCTAAACTTTTACAAGCTGAATGTGCAAACTTCTTATAATGTCCTCACTGAAACTCTTCCAGATTTCAGCTTGAAAACTCATTGTAAATAGTGATCCATTATCCTCCATGGTGGCACTGCTAGGGTTCACGGTCTTTACAAAATGAGACAAATATTTTGTTTACCCTATTTCTTCCTATTCATTGAATACTCAACAACAAAAAACAATAATCATTTGAAGTCCACAAATTGAATTGAAATCATTTTATGTTCCATCAAATACCAACACAATAAGGCATTAAATGAGTGCCAAATCATAAACCACACGTGTTCTCCAAAACATCATGATTCTAACATTCAACGGTCCAAGTCACTCTTTGACTATGTCACTGCCAAAGCCAAGTGAAACTTGATTTCATTGAGATATATATCAATGTGGATGCCAAATCTTAAGTGGAGCCTGATACCATGCAAAATGGCCAGCCAAAAACATTAGATAAGATATAAAATTGATGTCCATAATGCTAAATGTTAGCATTTCACAAAAATATGAGTACAAAGGCATGAAACCAATGTATGGTAAGCTCGGTATGAAATGAAGTAAAGCCCAAAGGTGACCACCAATAGCCATTTAAATGGCTTGTATTTAAATATTAACAAACCAATATACAAGAAACAATGTATAATGATGAACTCGGTAAGAATTATGAAGGGTGTTATTCAATTTGAATCAAACTATAAGATATGTATTAGAAACCTGATAAAATATCAAACCCAAGGAAAATGTGTAGGCCAAAGTGTCAAGTTAAGAATACAAATCTGACTGTGTACCAACTCTGTGAGTAAGCAATAGACCTCATGTGAACTGAAGTCAAGTACCATAGAATCAAGTAAGAATTGAAAAACCACCATGCCAAAATGAGTTCAATCAAATTCAATATCAATAATGATATAATGATCCAACATAAAAAATGATATCACCTAAAATCCAACACCAAAACCCAACACCTGTATAAGCAAAATAACCTTTATCTGCACATGAAGCTCAACTTGATGAGTACCACAAAACTGAAGATAAACCATCAAATCACTCTCCATAGCCAAGGTACTGAATGCCAAAATAGGAATAAACCAAGAGTGATGTTTCATGATCAAGAATGCCAATGATAGACAATGAACCAAATGAAAACTACAAGAACACAATGTCAAATTTGTGATGAACCAAATGATGCCAACTGGAATTCCAATAACAACAACCAATGTAACCAAACCAATTGATCAATATAACCAAACCATTTTGACATGTTTTGACATCAAGGAAAAATGCCACAAAGATAAATTCAACATGATTGTCTCTGAAAAAATGAGAAAAGTTACTAAGGTTCATGCATTATTTGATTAGATAGAGCTAGATCCTAGAAGACTCCAGTAGCTAGCTAGAAGAAAGGTACATTTTTAATCAGCTCCTAAAGCACACACTAGTTCTTCATAGTCTACTATGGAAAGCACAAATACATTAACTGATAAATTTAAAGAACTGAAAATTCAAGCAATAAGTAAAATGATTACTTGGGTAAGAGGAAAAAGATTGTTGGAAATTAGAGAAAGATGTAGGTCTATACATAGAAATTCACTTAAGAAGCTAGAAAAAGTTCAAGAATGTGAAAAAGAGGCCTAAAATCTATTCTCATTTTTTTGGGAATGGCCTAATTCGATTCAAAGATTCAAAAGATATTGAAGATACTATTGAGGCATAGATAAAATATGCATCTAACACCTTTGATCCTACTCTGGATTGAGATGATCAAACTTGGATCGGTCTAGAAAAGCTATAGGAAAATATCTATCACTGGACAAAGAAAAAGGAGAAATGATGAATGATATGGATGACTTAGAGACATTATCAAAATTAAGCAAACACTTGCCTCTTATGCTTTGTCTCTTGCTAATAGAGCTGTGAATTCTAATATCACTCCCATAAATCTAGTTGAAGGAAAATACGTCTTTGTTAAACTTGAATATATTTGCAGAGCTTTGATAGAAGTAAAGAAGTTATGGAATGAAAGAAAATATTCATTGACAAGTACTCTTTATGAACTTCAAAGAACAACTAGTTCCTATTAACTATTTTGGATGTACTCCTAAGGGGGAGTATTCAGGTATGCAAAAAGGAAATTGTTAAAGTATTTTGAAAGAACAATATAATATTGTTTATTATTTGTCATTGATGGAAAAGTGGGAGAGAGTATCATGTGAAAAGGAAATAATTAGGGAGAGAGTACCATTCCATTTTGGAAGGAAGATGAAAAGAAGAATTTTTGTTTTTGATGGTTTTGACATCATGTGTTGCCATCAATGACAAAGGGGGAGATTGTTGGAAATTGGAAGGTTTTCATTAATGTCAACTGTAATCAAAGGAAAAATCAGATTGTTAAATGGTTAGATCAAATAACATTAAAATCTAATGAAAATAACGAAGTACAATTGAAATCAAATGAAAATACAAGAAACGATATTACCAAACATCTCCATCTTCCATGCTTCACCTTCATTACACCTTCTTGCTTGCTGGAAATGTATGTTGCCCTTAGATTCGTCGTTCGAGCAATCTAAATGTCTAAGCCCTACAACAAGATTTGAAGGATTTGCTATGCCTATGACTCTTGCCAATGCCTATGTCTAAAACAAATGTCAATATTAATCAAATGCCTAAAACCTAATGCTAATAATGAAATACTACAATTGCCTATGACAATGAAATGTGAAGCTAAGTAAATGACTATAGTAATTACGTAAAAATGTCAACGTCCCAAACATGAGAAAGAAATGGCATTTTATAGAAAAGGCCATTTCGAACGGATGAACGAGATAAATCAATGAAGAGACCCTAAAATGAACGATCCAGATTTAACCTAAGAATCCCTAATTAGGGTTAGGGAAAAATCCTTAATCGAACAGTCGGAATAAAATTGGATCGACGGTGGAGAATAAATGAGGAAATTAATTAATGAAATAAAGATTTTTGAAAAATCAAGAAGATAAGATTGCCTGATTTGCAAGATTCAAAAAATCAAAGAGATAAGATCGCCTTATTTGCAAGATTCGAAAAATCAAAGAGATAAGATTTGGACTGAAGATCAGATTTGGAAAATCAAGAATCTGCCCGATTACTTGATTTTTGGAAGATTAATTACCAATTTGAATTAAATTAATTCAAATTATGGATTGCGAGAGATAATAAATAATCTTTTTCAGATTATTTATCAAAAAGGACTGACAGTTAGGATTGACATGACATTTTAAATAATTTAATTTATTTAAAATGAGGAGAATATGAAATTGGCAATTAAATAATTATTTTAATTATTTAATTTAGGAGATAAGACCAATTAATTAAATAAATTAATCAATTTATTTAATTAAGACAATCAGTGACGTATTAAATAAATAAATGTAATTCATTTATTTACTAATCAATGACAAGGAGACTGTTGTAAGCCTAAGAACTTGTTGATTGTTCAGATAGGCCAACTGATGCTCATGTCTCCAATGTATAGGACCTATCAGAACCAGCTTTCTATAGTCCTTTCCAAACTCTTTCTTTTTTCTAGCTTATCAATTTATTCCTTCGACAATAGTTGCAATGGAGTTGCTAACATGGTAGGAATTTCTTCAGTTGAAGACCATTGTTGGATGTAGGTCATTAGATCAGCTACTTGTGCCTTAATCTCTTCTTTTGAAACCTTATCCTATTGTATCAAATGCACTAATGTGGCAACAGACTCCTTGAGGTGCTCCACTTTTTGTTCTTTGGTAGTTATTCCCAAATCAATGGTGGAGACAATATAGCTTATCCCTTCTTTTCCCACCACTAGCATTGCTACCTACACAGTTTGGGATCCAGAAGCATCCATCATCACCTTGGATCTGATTTTGCACTTCTTCTCTTTCTTGGTAGTGATCTGTGCTTAGGCTAAGATAGCCTCCATTCTTTCTCTTAGATCCATTGGTGCAAGAGTTTTCTTCTCAAGTGGCCTTTCCAACCATTCAAGCATAGCATATTTTTCCTTAGGTGATTCATGATCACCCTCACCGTCCTTCATTTGGATCTCTATTTTTTTTTTATCTCCAGGAGCTTTTTCTTCCATTTTAGTGTCTTCTCCTTCTTCCTCATTGGAGTGTTGGATGAACACAAGGCATTTGATGGGAGGCTTAGTAGGAAATTGCTCTCGAGGACTTTCTTCTTTCTCAGTCTCCTCTCCTTCTCTTTCTTCATCTTGGTCACCCTTATGCACATGCTCCTTGGGCTGTTCAATTTCAAGTCTTTTGTTAGCTTGAACCTCACCTATAGGTTTGTCCTCTTCTACATTCTCTTCTTCTTTATGAGGAGGTGACACATCCTCCTACTATTCCCTCATAGGAAGTTCTACATTTTCTACTGTCTTTTCACCTTCTTGCCCCTCTCTAAGAGGAGTCTTTTCTACCTCTTCCCCAACATCTTTGAATTGTCGATCCATTTCCTCCATGAGATCATCATCAAATGTTTGTACAATATTTTTTCCACTGGCATCCTTTTCTTCATCTCCACTTTCAAAAGATCCTACTTCTTCTTCTTCATGGACCACCCTATCAATTCTCAGGTGTTCATATTCTGGATGTTTATGGTACTCATCAGCCTCCTCCTCCAATTCTTTTGCAGTCTCCATCTCCCGATTCTCCCATTCCTCAGAGATTAGCATTGCAGCTTCCATTTTTGGTGGTATCATTGGATTTTTTGAGGGAAAAGCACTGGCAAGGACTTGTGCTAACGTAGCTTGGATGGTGGGATCCAAAAATATTTGGGAAATCTTGAAGTGGACATTCTGAATGTGCCATGACAAAGCCTCTGGCAATGTGAGTGTGAGCATTGGTATTGTCACTACTTGCAATGGAAGTGAGGTAGTGGGTGACATGGAGGTAGAGGAAAGTGGAGAAGTTGTGACAGAGGAGGAGTTGACCAATATCATAGAACCAATTGGCAGAGAGGAGGTGAAATGGACTGAGATGTCCACCACAAATGGGGATGTGGAAATCATGGCTTGGGAAATGGATGGAAGAGTCATAGAAATAGGGAGAGCCAAAGGATATTTTGGTTAATATGCTTTCCCTTCCCCACCCATGTGAAGGGGATCCTCTTGAATTGTTGGCTATCCCACAACACTTCTTGTCTATTTGTGCCTCCTTGATGGTGAGCCTTCTAAATCTTTTCTTGAATATACCTTTGGATCTAGTGGTTTCTCCACCTCAGTCCCTTTCCTCTTCTTCAATCTTGTGATTAGAGGAGATTTGGATGTCCCTCCTATTGAGGTTATAGCAAAAATATCTTCTATAGCACTAGGCTCACTCTTTAGCCCCTCATATGTTAGCACAACCCCTTGTTGCTTCAATTGGGCTACTTGTTCATTAACCCATTCTTTGGTATGAACCTCAATTGGCTTGGTTATAATATTGAGGTCACTGACCTCTTTCTCATCCCAATCTATTGTTGGAAATGATAAGTTAGGGACTGCATTTTACTTGGGGTCTATGATGGTGCTTTCATCTTCTTCAACTTGATCAGGTATAAGAAATAATTATACTCTTTTAATGAAGTACAGAGTCATTCACATGTAATTCCTTGCACACACCTCCCTATCATCCTAGCAATCTACCCAAAAATCTTCAACGTGATGCAAATGGGTGTACCCTAGTCCTAGTGCCTTCCTTACATGCCCATATGGGTCCATCCGTGGGTGAGCCGTGTGTAGGAAAAAATGATATTCTTCCAATTCCTTGTCAGAATTCCTAGCACATTAGGAGGTTTACAATTTGTACATCCCCTAGCTGAAAGTTAAGGGACAAGGGATCCCTGCCAAGTGCCTACCACTGAGAATCGAATTTATATGATACAACTATCGAGAGAGTTCTAACAGTATGATCCATTCATTGGGGTACCAAGGCAGCTTATTTGGCCTCTCTATGAAACCTTGGGCATGAATATATTTGAACTTGAGGTATGAAATGAATAATAAGGTGTATTGTTTCAAGAACACCTAAGCACTATGAGAGACCCTCCTTTCAAACTCCCCTCTAAGAAATCCGATGATGTGACCGACGAAGGCATTTTTCACCTTGCAATACTTCTTGAAATTCCTAAACTGGAGCTGGGGATATCTATTGTAGACCTTCAATGCTCAACTTGGTTCCTCATCAGGTGCCATGAACAATCCACTGTACTGCCTCTGCTCGGCTAGTGATTAAACAAGATAAGACTTCATATAGAAGTTGGAGGTCTTCTTGAAATTCATGAACTACTTGTGGAAGTAGTCACTTATTATACCTCTCGAGTAGAATGAGGATTTTGTGGTGACAACTTCATCCCCACAAAGAATCTTCTCTACGAAATACACCATCCAATCGTGAAAATATGTAGCAGTGGGGAGGGCCATTACTTTGCTCAGCATGGTGACCAAGTCATGGTAGTCCTTGTGGAAGTTGTTGTGGAAGAGCTCTAGGGGAACCTTAGCAGCACTACCCCTTTTCTCTTTAAGCCAATACTAGTTTATAAGCTTCATATAGCCAGTCAGGTCCTCATCCCTCATTGCTTTACATTTTGCTATGGTTGGCATCTCCATCTCCCCAAAGGTGGGGATATGAAAATTCTTTGTAATCACCTCACCCAACATATCAGCAAGGATGTTTCCATCTCTTTCAACTATTGTTTGTGTCTTTGGCTGATATGCCTGCTGGAAAGCCATGACCAATTTGGTTGCTATGAGGCACAGAGGGAAGCCTGCAACTTTAGCAATTCCACTTTGTCTAATCAATCTTGCATTATCAGTCTTAAGATGGATTCTAACCCTTTGCTTGAATTCATCAATATCGACATGGCCAATATTGGTATATGTAGTCTCCTTCTAGTTCATGATTATTTTTGAATGCAAAGGCTCTCCTTGAATTTGGTATTTCATGTTGTCTTTGTCCTCTTTTACACTAGGAACCTTGCCCGCTTTCTTCCCTTTGTCTTTCTTTGCAGCTTCCCCTGAGAGTCCTAAACCTGATTCCATATATCTACAAATAGGGCATAGTGAGCATAATCAATCATGAATCCAATTAAATGATATATCATTCATAAATCAAACTTTTACTTCAAGACATCGTTGGTAATCTACTTGAGGGAGTTTGGATAACCCAGGCCTGGAGGGTCAGACTTCCCTGGAAAAAATGTTGTTTTGAAGGGAAAATAGGGTAGGGCAATCCATGTGATTTCTCCCAAATTCAAATTTTGATGGTTTGAAACGCTCAAGTGGGTCGAGATTAGTTTTCAAATCAAAGGTCATTTGGATCACTTTGGAAGCACCTGAAGATGTGAAGCAGGAAAGCTGTAAGGAAAGCTTAGGTGTGGAACAAACTCTTCTAATGCCAAAACCTTAGGGAAGAATGCAGATATGACTTTAAATTTTTAATTATAGTCCAATAAGATGCACATGAAAAGAATAAAAAAAATGAGAAATAACACATACACAGTTGGACACCAGATTTACGTGGGAAAACCCTTACGGAAAAAAAAACCACCACACCAAGAAAATCCTCTTTGTATTATAGTAAACAAAATTACATACAAAGATCAGCCTTAACTTTCTGATGTCAATTTACAACAGCTACATTCACTGATTAATCTTGTACAAAACATTAATTTCACAATGCTCTCAGACGCATACAATGAACCCACTCAGATCAATCTTTGTTTTGTCGAGCAACTCTACACAATCGAACTATTCACCATTGTCAACCATTCAAAAGCATAATCATTTTCCTCACAATTTGTTCATCTTCCACATAAGAATGGTCACAATAGTCCAACTACCAATGGTTCACATTCCACTTCGCTCATTGGTTCAAAATAAACCATGCTAGATAGTCGTTTAGTCAAAACACTCAAACAAAATTGCATGTCAGTGAGACACTAGACTGTGTCTCCCTGATGCCAAAATGCTCGACTGTCCTTATCGGCAAGAGTCACCACCATCGACAAGATTCATATCGAGTTCAAACCTATCACCTAGATTCACTCTACAGCAAGAATCATATCGAATACAAACCCATTAGCCAGACTCACTCTATCAGCAAGACTGCTCACTAATGTCCATTGCAAAACTATCGGCAAGAACATCGTTGTCACTAAGAGTCTTATAGAACCTTTATGTCACACCGATGTTCATCACGCAGTTCTATCGACAAGACCATCATTGTCGGCAAGAGCTCATATTAAACACAAATCTGTTGGCAAGACCAACGGTATCGAAAAGAGTTCTCACCGAAATCACATATCTATCAGCAAGAGGAAAACTATTAGCATGTCACTCAAAATTTTAACTTCATAATCACCACATACAAGTTATGAATTTACCGATCCCTACGACAAGCCGATACCACTATCACCCAATCGGAGAAAACACAAACTTTATAACTCTGCGATAAGGTTACAAAGTTACAGAAATCACCAATGCCGCGACAATGAAGGAAGTTGGTCAGTCGGGAAGTTACAAAACTTCCAAACTCCATGACAAGGTTCCACACTTGGAACTCCAGTGATCGGCCAACAATGAAGACTTGAACAAAGATACAAGCCAACAAGTTGAGGTACAATTTTCAACAAAAGTTTTCAGGGTTTTGTTGTTTGGAACAGTGGGTAGGAAATGGAATTTCGGGGTCTAGGACCTAGGAGGCTAAAGGGCGATTAGGAGGGTAGACCTCAAAGGTTAGAAAGATGGATCTAATTTCCCTTTCATACCGGTCGAGATGGGACAGAATCCCAGTAGATGGAGCCTGACGAGAGCAAGGATGCCTAAGTTCAATATTGATCGTCTTCCCAACAAATGGAGGCTTGGGACCTGGGAGGCGGAAGGATGCTGCTTGATGACCATTGGAACAACAACATCACCATGAAGATCTGTGGATGAAAATCCACTCACTGAGGCTTTGGGTCATGAGGGAACAGTTTGATTTTTGTGGTTCGTCCAACCCTGAATGGTGAAAGGAGAGGCATGCCCCGAAGCTCGGGTAGATAGGGTTGTCACACCGTTTGGAATAGCAGAAGTGATGTAGAGTCCTAGGGATGGAGTCATGTGGGAGTGGGCCTAAAAAGCTTAGGATAAGGCTGAGTCTACAATTTTTTTTAAGTCTAATGGTGATCTACCAACAAAGGTCCGAGGTCGCAGGCCCGAGAGGGCATCCTACTATTTGGTCACTTGAATGTTTGTTTGTTAAGTTTTTAATGGTGATGGGATATCATGGGTCCAGAGGGCATGAATGCTTCGTGCAAAGAATGATAGTGACAAGGTGGAGTTCCAAATTCATCTTAGAGGATGTTTTTAGAGGTTTCTTAAAATTTTAACACATGGGTTTTCTAGGTGTCATCTTGTTTTACCTAATTAAGGTTTTTAGTATACCACATTTATTCATCATTTAAGCATAAAATCACAAAAAACCTCAAGGGATGGTGAATAGAAAACCTACCTCAAAATCCCGATGGGAGAAGTTGTAAAATCCACTAAGGATCAGTGAGTGATGGCAACGGGCACGAGGGCAAGGAGTGACAAATCTAATGGACTTAAAATTTTCTCTAAACTCCTCTAGCTAACCTGACATATGAAAATGACAGATCGAGCCAAATATTTATACCCCTAATTGGAATTTAATATGTCCATTAATTCCCATATGGATGACAAGAGGGTTGGTGGGTTTAAATTCTCAAATGACGATGGGAGATATGTGGCCCAAGGGCCAAAAGGACGCGACCTGGTGGCCACTTCAATGTTGGTCATTTTCAACCGATGAAAAAGAGGAGTCCAAGGTCTGGAGGATGGGACGTCGATGTAGGTTGGTCATTGGAAACAACAGATACAACATGGAGTTTTGAGGATGGAAGTCCAAAGAAACAAGCCTGGTGGGGGAAAAGGAAGCCCAATTTGCAATGCAAGTTAAACATGGTAGAAAACAAGAAGCCAGGTCCTAGGGTTTCAGGAAGGCAAAAGCCTTCTGCCATTTGTGATGGAAAACACTCGATGGAAACCTAACAAGGGAAACCCAGTAGGACAGGCCCACCAGGCCCCAAGGCCGTTGGCAGAAGTAAACTACCAAGGAAACTCCATGAGGGACCAGGGCTCAGGAAAATTAGAGGGAATGAAACATGGTTAGCTTAAGATGATACTTTGGAAGCACATTGACCATGTAGGACACCAGAATGGGGGCACACAAAATGAGGTAGTGAAAAAACAAACTAGAAAGGAAAAGAAAAGAGAGGGTCCCCATTCCGAACAAGGCCTGTGTGCTGAGGGCACAACAAATGGACACTCTACTGGGGAATGCTCCAAAGCATTCTAAGGATAAGTATTCATCCAGGACCTATAATCTCTGGTTTCATAGACTAGGGGTAGATTTCCAATAGTGAACTGGGAGACTAGGGTCCTAAGTTGGGTTAGTCTACAAGACATCTCTAAAGTGTGTGTAGTTAATTCATTCCTTTCCATGGAAACTATGACAAGCGGCTACTAATCCAACCGAGCAAGCTACATAAATTGTCCAACACCAAAATTAACCTGAACATTTCCCCATTACTAGTCATGCATCCACAACCCAAATGGAGTTGTTTCTATGACCCCACAAAAATTGCTCTACTGTCAGTCGGGCATCCATAGCCCCGATAGAGTTACCCACAGACCCATACAATCACTTTATTTCATTATTTTCATTCCTTTCTTTCTTTCAACATTTCCTTTTCTCACTTATCTTTTGCTCAACCATGTAAGCACTAAAGCCTATGATGGGTTTGGGAACCACAGTTTTCACTAGAGTAGAATTAAATTTTTTCACTTACTAGGATATCATAGTGCCCATTGTACAGTACTTTAGAAATAATTAACATGCATTTTGTTCAAGATTTGAAATGTGCATAAGAAGACCAACCAAGGGTTGAGTTCTAAGGCAGAGTTCAAATGAGAAAACCACTCCTAGGCAGCTTTCAGGGACTGATAGTCGAGAATGAATGTTTAGCCAAAGAACACTAAGGACAGACATCAAAGCAAACCATTTGTCGAATGAGCACAACCACCACAATGGGATAGAGAACACCCTCTTCATAACAAAATATTCGGGGAACAAGCAAAATAGAGCGACATGAAACAACTAAACACAAGAAAACCAAAAGGAAACCTAACCTAACCTATACACATATTTACAAGGAAGAGCTTGATAGAGCTTAGGCTTGGAAGTAATGCTTCAAGTGCTTCCCATTAACTGGCAATGGGATGTCTTCACCAGTTAAGGTATTTAGGAAAAAATAATTGTCTCCCAAAAATTTAGCTATTTGAAAGGGGCTAAGCTAAAGCTTGTCGAATTTTTTATGTCCTCCTTTCTTTTCATGGGCCTTGTCTCAATACAGGACTAAATTTGCAATTCTAAAGGCCTTGATCTTGGTTCGGTGGTTGAACCATCTCTTAACCATGCCCTAATATTTGGAAAAAAATTCTATTATGTGGTCTCATACTTCTTCTATATGCAAGAGCTCAACTAACCGAGCTTCTCTACGATCCCGCCCTTCATAAAATTTGTTGATAAACTAGAGAGTGGGAATCTTCAGGTGGATAGGAAGTATGGGCTCTAAGTTGTAAAAAAGATAGAATGGGGAATCACCAAGGTCAGCCTTGTGATGAGTGCGGTTTGCCCAAAGGGTGAAGTGGAGCTGGGTATGCTAATCCTTGGGGTTCTTGTCAAGTAATTTCTTGATCACGGTGACCAGATTCTTGTTTGTGGATTCAACAAGGCCATTGCCTTGAGGATAATAATTAGATGAAAATTTAAGGGAAATCCCATAGTCAAAGGCCCAACTAGTAAATTTTAATGAAGCAAATGTGAGTCCATTATCACACACCAATGCATAAGGACAACCGAAGCGATTTAAAATGAAACTTTCCAAAAAATTTGTAACTACCTTAGTTGTGCATTGCCTACATAAAATTGCTTTTATCCATCTAGTGTAGTAATTAGTAGTGGTAAGAATGTACCTATTTCCTACAAATGATGGAGGACTTACTAGGCCAATGAAATCGAGACCCCATTGCACAAATGACCTCACCTCCAACATGGGCTGCAGTGGGACGGTAACATTCTTCTCCTTGGTGGCAGTGGTCTGACATGTGTGACATGAGAAAATGTGACAATGAGCACCCTTGAAGACTGTTGGCCAATAATATCTTTCTCTTAGTATCTAATGTGTGGTGGAAGGCCCAAATCCATGACCAATGCCAAACTTGTCATGAAATTCCTTCAAGACTCGATCTGCTTATTCCTTGCCAAGGCATCTTAAGTAGATGCCTTCATGATTTTTCTTGTATAAGATGGACCCCTACAACATATAACTACTACTTTTAAGCTTGAGAGCACATTTTTGGACTCCTTGAAAGTGAGGTGAACACTTGTAGTTCAACAAATAATAGATGATGTCCTCGTACCATTCTCCTAGAGAAACATCTTCTAGTTGGTATTGTTGCACTATAAGTTCAGGTCTTGCTTCTGTTGTTGCTTCAGTAATTGTTTGGGTAAGTTCCTATCCTCTCACCAACCTCATCAGTTGGATTTCCATATCATACTCCTGGAGCAATGTGACCCATTTGGCTCTTCATTCACCTAATTCATTCTACATGAGTAGTGTTTTCACGTCTGGGTCAGGGATGATGGTGAACACTTTATTACACAGGATATAATGTCTAAGTTTCTTCACTCCCCTAATGATGGAATATGCTTTCTTTTCTATGTTGTGGTAGCGTAATTCAACATATTTCAAAGGAGCACTCATGAGGTGATCAGATGCTTATTCCCCTCTTCATCTTTCTGAGTCAGAATGTTGGCACAAGAATGCTCTGAAGTGAATGAATAAATGTAGAACAAATTCAGATAGTTTGGGCTAATGAGCACAGGTGCCTCAACAATGGCCCATTTTATTTCTTCAAATGTATGCTTGGCTTCAGGAGTCCACTCAATCTTCGCATCCTATTTCAACATGACGTTGAGTGGCTTGACAATCTCAACAAAGCCTGTGATGAATTTCCTGACAAAGTTGATCTTTCCAAAAAAGGATTTCAATTCCTTCTTACTACTTGGTGGTGGGTTTTTAGCAAATATTGGATGCATTTAGGGTCTATGAAGATTCCCTTCTCTGAAATGATATGTCCAAGAAATCTACCCTTAGTCACACAAAAAATGAACTTCTTTGGGTTAAGGGAAACTCCAAACTCCCTACACCTCTAAAACACTTTGCATAAATCAGAGACATGATCACCTCGCCTTTTAGAGAAAATAGTTAAATCATCCATGTAGATGATTATGCACTCCCCAATTAGATCTTTGAAGGGAATATCCATGGCATGTTGGAAAGTGGCACCAACGTTGATGAGCCCGAAGGGAATTCTTTTATAAGTAAAGGTCCCCCACTTAGTGGTGAATGTTGTCATATGGATATCTTTGTACTGCACCATAACTTGGTTATATCTAGAGTACCCATCAAGGAAAGACATCATTTGGGAGCTGTTGATAATTTGCAACACCTCGTCCAATGAAGGCACTAGATAGTTGTCCTTCTTTGAAGCTTTGTTCAAATTGTGAAAGTCTACACATAATCTAATTTCCCCATTCTTTTTTCTAACCGAGACCAAGTTGGCTGCCCATGTAGAATGCTTGATGGGGAATGTAATACTTGATGAAAGCAACTTCTATACCTCTTTGTAAATGATGGGCTCCAACAAGGTGTTAATAGGACATTGTCATTGGGGGAATGGCCTCACGTCTGTCTTGAGAGGGATGGTGTGCGTAATGATGGAAGTGTCATAAGTCTTTAGATCCTCGTAGCTCCATGCCACCACATTGTGATACCTCCGCAAAGCATCAATGATTCCCTTCTTTTCCTCAAACGTGTACACTTTTCCAATAAAAACATTTTTGATCTCCTTAGTAGTTTTGAGGTTGTGAGTCACATTGATTTCTTATGGCTTCCTTCTTAGTTTTTTGCTCCTAATCTTTGATCTGGTCCAAGTTGAATATGTGTTCAAGCTAAACCATTCCTTTAGGAATCGTGTTGGTTTTGAGGTTAATCACTCCTTCTATATCATATTTGACCTCTTCTGGATCAACTTCATCAATTATTTGGGTGGCAAATAAATTGGAACTTGTGATGAATTCAATGATGTGCTTATCATCATTGAAGACTTGAAAATGAGTGACATTATCTAGGATTGATGATGTGAATGTCAACTCAATAGTAAAATTTTTAAGCCTGAACAAGGAGAAGGGTTGCAAAGTGTTTGCTGCCTGAGCCAAAGCATTGACCATATGATTCTGAGCATGAGGGATCAATTGTATATTAAATGCATCTAAACCTTCTAAGAGATCCCAAACCCTATGCTTATAGTTTACAAGTCTTCTACCATGGTAGGAATACAATTTTCTAACTTGTTTAACTATGATTTTAGAATCCCTGAAAACTTGCAACATTTTGATTTTTTTTTTTATGGCCATAAAAAGACCATGGACTAATGCCTCACATTCTGCTACACTATTGGTGCAATAAAACTGCAACATATGGGAAACAAGAAATGTCTTACCCATTGGGATGATGAATTTGAACCCAACATCAACTCCTTGTTTTGATTTAGATCCATAAAATCCAAGCATCCAAAGCATGGAAAGCTCCTTGACTCCAAGTCCAACTAGGCTCTCATTTCCTTTTGGCTAGGTGGTTTCCTCTATGACCTTCGAGGAATTTTTCAACTCGGTGTGTTTAACAGCAAGTGGTTCTGCTAGCACTTTCTTTGGTGTTTCCTTCTAAAGGATAGTAGATTCTTTGACATTCTCTACCACTATTTGGCACAAGTAGCAATCAAACTCAGAGTGGGCAGGATTGTGAATTCTGCACCAATTTGGTAGCAAGAGATCCTGAAAATCCATTCAAGTACCCAAGCTGAGTTGATCCTTTGCACACTTTTCCATGAATTCCTAGAAACCATTGAGTAGTCCCAAGTTGTCATATTCATTAGGTTTATCACCTAACTCTACCAGTATCTTTGTACTTTGAGGCATTTGAGTGAAGTTAGTTGGAGGGCTACATTGCACCAAGAGTACTTCAGCAGCACACTCTTCCTGGGGTTCAAATTCATCTTGGTAGGAAAAGGGATAGTAATTTCCCAATTTTGTCTCAAAAAATAACACCTCATGAAGGTTGTTTTACTCCATGATCATGCACTTCATACGAGGCTCGCAGTCTATATGGATTTGATTTGGCAGCCCTTTCCATGGCAGCCACATGTAAGAATGGTTTTGTAGTAGCATATCCATTCAATGTTCTAGTGAAATATCTTCCCAAGATGATCCCATATGCATCGAGAATTTTAGCCACTTGAATATCAATGACTTGTTCTATCCCTGGATCTATAGAAATTTGCATTGGGATCTGATTCGTTTCTCCCACAATGTTGATCTTTAATTTATCCAACTGGGTCACTTTCATTCTTGAGTGTGTGGGAGTAATCCCAAGAGACTTGCACATTGCCAGGGGCATAACATTAGTAGATGCTCCTAAATTGAGAAGGAAGTTGTGCAATTTCTTCTCGAATATTTGGATGGTGGTAAGCGAAGGGGGGGTTTCAAATTTTCCTTGGAAGATGCCTATAGGCCTGTCTATCTGAGCTACTTGAACCTTGTTCTTATCGCCAGTTTTATCCTTGGTCTACCTAGATGGTTGAGCCTTGGAAATATTCCTATTGTTCTAATCTAGTTCCTTCTCTAGCTATTTACCTGTAGACTAATTTGAGGGAACATCCTTCCTTTTCCCAATGATATCCTAGATCACAGGTTCCTGCCTAGGTTCTTCAAATGTGACTCATTTAGCTGATGCCTCCTATGTTGTTTTAGATGATGGGGTCCCATTAATTACCCTAAAGAAGGCATGCCTTACAATAGGTACTTTGAGTAGTTCAAGGTAGATAGACTATTTTTTACTTTCTTGAACTCTTCTGCTACATATTCACCCATTTGTTCAATCTCAGAGTCAAAGGCTTGGCCTATGGAAAAGCTAGAAGATTGGGCTTTTGTTTGAATTGATTGGTTTTGAGATTGGCCTTGAGGCTGATTTTGTGACTAATTTTGAGGCCTATCCTTATTGAGATACTAAGTGGGTACATGGGGAAACCTAGGATTATTGTTGGCATTAGGGTCAGGTGCGGTAGAAGTTGTAAAGGGTCCACCTGCCTGCTTGTTCTTGAGGAAGTAGGGAGTTGTTCTTTGGTGGAACATGTGAACTTCATCTACATGTGGTTCTTCCTCATCTAATGGACCATTATCTACTAAATCAAAAAGTTGAGCCAAGGTTTTTTCATTACTTACTTCTTGCACTTCTTCACTCTTAACGAGGGAAAGCTTGAGCTCAGGCTCATTGTTGTCGCTCTGTGAAAATGGTGCTTGGTTGACCACGAGATAGGAGGAATCATAAGGCTCAGATGGGATGATATCCTTGAAACTAGTGCTATCAATAAGATTTTGGACCTCCACTTGGAAGATTTCAGCGACTGTCTAGAATTCAAAACAATCCAACTCGGAGTGTCTACTAGTCTTGTGAATCTGGCACCATCCAAACAAGGCTACCTCGGTGACATACACTCCACTGATCATATTTTCATTGCTGGTAGGCTAATCAAAAGGAGTAGGGATACCTCCATTATTGGCCTCATATTCCATGTACGGTTCTTTCTCTGAGAATGTCTCCTCTCGAAGCTTTGATTTGAATTTTGTCCTATATCATAATTCTACCCGGAAGAGGTGCTCACTTCCTAGTTGTCCATACCATCCCTATTGTCTCGGCTATTCAGATTGAGATTGGGCTAGAGGCTATGCTAGAAGGCCTACAATTGATTATTCTAATTCTTTAAGTGTTTCATTTCCATAGACATTTTCTTTATCATCTTAGTTAGCTCCTCAAGTTTCTCCTTCTTGATGGTGTTTGGCTATGGTATTGGATTTTGGAGAAAGACAAGTAGGGCTACTAGCTGATTCTGATGTGATGGTGGGAATTCTAGTCCCAACAAGTACAATGGTGCTTGTGGCTAATGAGAGTATGTTTACTATTGTTGGGGAGCCTAAGGATAGCTTAGTTTTTGTTGAGGTTACAAATAAGAAGGCATGAGAGGTGCATGATTCATTGGTTGTCTAGGGTGTGGAACGATGGGCAGCTGGGGCACCTGGTTCATAAGAGGGGTCTAATGAGCGAATGCTTGATTAAGCTCTTGAACCTGCATTGGGTGAGCTACCAGTCCCAAAGAAGGCAACGGACCAGAGATATTCTTCCCTAAGTCTGCACTAGCAACAACGACCTCTGCATAAGTAGTTACTAGCATGGTCAATGGTAGGTGCATCCTTTTTACCAATGATGATGTGAGATTATCCAATGCTAAATAGTAGATGAGGAGGGCTACAACATCGTTGTGTACGTATGGATCCTGAAGCCTCATGAAGGCATGATGGAAATGATAATTAAAAGATCCAATAGGTTCATTAATTTTCCCTCTGGATGGACATAAACTATTAGTATAACTCTAAAGGGCTGATCAAAATCTTATACTTTTGTAGGAAATAATTTTTTATGAGGTCCCATGAGGTAATGGACCCTCTCAAAAAATTGATGTACTAATAAAAAACCTCCTCGCCCAATGAGTATGGAAAGATTTGGCATGCGACATCTTCATGACTAATCTGTATATCTGTAATTTTTGTTTCAAATATCTTGATGTGTTCTTCTGTCATCCTTTGCAGGTCACGAGGATTGAATTTTGAATAGAATCCCTCTAAATTCTTGGGTATGTCATGGTAAGCAGTGAAATGCAATGACAAAGGATTTTGCACCAACCAAGCCATGATGGGAGGCAAAGGTGGTATCTGCTATTGATGGAAAACAATCTAGGGCTGCACTTGTTGCAAGACAAGAAATTGGGAATGTACCTGGGTTGCGGCTATTTGGATTGTACCCTAAACTTGAAGGGTCGAGAGAGAGACAACTCCTTGGTTGCAAGAGATGAGAGGTGGAAAAGCATTTTGGTATATTAGGGTGGAGGTTGAAAAAGACGTGAATGGAGGTGAAGGTGGAAGGGAAGGGGATGGGGCAAAGGAAGAAGCAGATTCTCCTCCCTTAGTTCATTTTTCCCTAGTGGGGGGCTACAACTCTTGAAGTTCTCCTTTGTTTGGTGTCGACCTTAGAATTCTTTGTAAGCTTTCAAGGAAGGATGATCCAATTCGATTCAGCTTTACAAGGCCTTCCTTCTAGTTCTAGTTCTATTGATGGGTGTTTTTGCACACTTTCTCAACAGAGGAAATGCATAGACGCACCACCTCCCTTAAAATGAGACTTCCAACAACAAGTTGATGAAAATCACCCTAAGGTCTCTTGGGTGTCAAGTCATGACTTGCATGAAACTCCTCAATTGATGTTTGATGTGATTTTGCTAGTAATTATAGGGAAAAATTATGTAGATGGATTTGAAGTGGATTTTAAAATCTGAAGTTTTGGACATGCGAGTTAAGGTGCACTTTGTTGTAGGTTCGAACAACAATCTAAAACTTCGGTTTTTTCCTTAAGTTTTGGCTTTACAATGTGCAATGAACCTTAGCACAAGTTGTTTCTAAAAAAAAAGGAAAGCTTCCTAGATCTACAACTAACAATGAATAGTGATCATGGAGGTTCTGCTATGGACAACATCCTTCAAATAGGATTCCACTTAACCAAGAAACATACATCATCATGAAATTTGTGCTATCTTCTAAGGTCTGCAGATATTTTACCATTCATCCACCACATACATGCATGAATAAAGATAAAAGTTTAAAAGTAGCTTCAAGTTTCAGCCTAGACTAAATTTACAAAACCATTTACCAACAACAAATGGCAAAAAGTGTGGACTAGAAGGCATCAACACAACAAAAATTTCTATGATCAGAAAACTGCACTACCAAAATCTATTTGAGAAATTTAAAGCTAACTAGAACAACAGTGTAAATCTAACTAAAGCATCTAGCAATGGGAGATTGAATCATGAAACATGTGGAGAACTCAGAAAATGCACCAAGTCAATGTATTTTCATTAGAAATTTCTGCAGCATGTCATTACAGCAAATCAACTCTCTTGAAAATGAGAGGAGACCCCCACATTTAAAATGTCCACAAAGTAGAATGAATAGCCAATATTTACTACAAATTAAGGTTCTACTTGTAGACACCTAAATTTTGACACTTAATTTATCCAAATTTATCCCCATTCGTCTAAGCATCCCCTTATTTGCATTAATTAAGTAATATCACTATTATTTAATTAATATCCTTAATTCTACAAAATCCCTAAAGTATTTAATTAATATATAAATACCTTATCTCTTTAATCCTCCTTTTCATCAAATGAATTAAATAAATATGAAATTTATTTAATTCCTCACATGTCACATCCCTTTCTTAATCTTAATTATTCTCCTAATCTCATCATTAGGATGTGCACATGCCTAATTCTTCATTAGGATGTGTCACATCCTCCAACTTTTGCGAGTGGGCCTCTAATCTCTCTTAGCCACCTAACCCTCCTCTAATACTTCACTAACTAGCCTAATCAACCTCTCAAGGAATTTTTAATTCCTTTTATCCTTCCAAGGAATATTAAATTCTTTTTTCTCTTCCCCATGTGATCTTTGACTTGTCACATCAAGACACATGTCACATCCTCCATCATTTCCCACTTGCCTCTAATGTGTCATTAATTAGTCTAATCAAGTACTTGCACAACCTTAATCAATTAATTAGGTCATCCCTAATCCCCATATCATTTATGGAATGTGTCCTTAGTCAACTTCATTAAAAACTTTCTCTTTTTGAATAAGGCACTCCATTCCCTATGTGAATTTTTAATTCACATTTAATCCCCCAATGCATTTAAAGGAATTTTAAATTCCTTCTCTCATCCCCATGAGAATATTTGAGAAATTTTTAATTCCTCACATGTCCTTTCACCCACATGGGAACAAGGACTTCCTTTATGAGGAGATCTTGTCCAATCCCAATGTACTTTGTACCACATCCATGTCATGTACTACCCTTCTAGCTCATGTCCACATTACCTTTTTTGAGCCATATCACATGCCACATGTCAAGATGCGAGGGCTTGTGAGTTTTCAACTCACCTTAGCCCTACATCTTAATCTTGGTGGCTCAATCTTAACCATCCATTTTCCTAGAGAATTCCAAATTCTCTATAAATCCCCCATTTTTTCTCTCATTTTGGGAGAGATCATTGATAGTAGCCAAACTCTTGCAAAAAATTTCCTTGAGCCATACTTAGCCATTTTTCATACTTGCATCCACTTTTCACCCATCTTTCCATATTCATCTCATCTCATAGCTTGCATCTTGTCATCCAAAGAGCATACAACACCAAATATCGAAGGGCCAACCAAAAGGATCGATTCGAGACAAGGTAAAAGGTTCTATTTCATTATCTTTATTTCGTATTGAATTCATCTAGGCCAATCTTGAGGTGTAGAGTTTTTTTAGTGTTATTTTCTCTATTTTGTTTTTTGTTCATTTTCTAATACCTAAATTCACCCTATCACATTTCTGGCATGCCTGGTGGGACCCACAAATGGGTCTCTTATTTTCACATTTTCTTTTTTTTTACTTTTTGTAGGTACAGGTTATAAAGGGGTAGACTCAACCTATAGAGGGGTGGATTTGACCTTCCTAGGGCAGACCCAACCTATAGGGGTGGATTTGACTTAACAGACAAGCCGACTTGCCCTCCACAGGCATACTTGATCTTTTATAGGGGCAGACCTGCCCTCCACAGTCTCTAGAAAGTGTTTTGGGAAAGTTCCTCATAGATAGCTGGATTTTCCCTGATAGACAACTAAATTTGACCTACTTAGCTAGATTTACCCTAACAAATAGCTGGATTTGACCTACTCAACCAAACTTGACCTATAGACAGTTGAACCTGACCTCTACATAACCAGATTTTGCCCCCTCTATGAAAAAATTGACCTTTACAGGTGGACCTGACTCACCTAGGGGCAGACCTAACCCTTTGATCCACCCCTTTCAGGCTTGTTTTGAAAAAAATTGACCATCTTTTGTTCCTTGGGTGGACCTATCCTTAATAGGGGTAGATCTGACCTATAAACTAGTCCTTTTAGAGCTCGTTTTGATAAAATTTGACCAAATTTTGCTCCTTGTGCAGACTTGACCCATCTAGGGGTGGACCTAACCTTGGCCCACCCCTTTTAGGCTTGTTTTGACAAAAATTGGCCATCTTTTGTTCCTTGGGTGGACCTGCCCTGAATAGGGGTGGATTGACCTATAAACCAGTCCTTTTGGAGCCCGTTTTCATAAAATTTGACCAACTTTTCCTCCTTGGGCGGACCTGACCGATCCAAGGGAAAAATTGAGCTTTGACTCACCCCTTTGAAGCCTGTTTTGACAAAATTTGACCATCTTTTGTTCCTTGGGCGGACTTTCCCTTCACAGGGGTAGACTTGACCTATAAATCAATCCTTTTGGAGCCTTTTTTAGTCATTTTGACCAACTTTTGCTCCATAGGGGGACCTGCCCTACCCTCCAAAAAGCCATATATTCCCTTCCATTTGCACTTTTTTCCCCATTTTCCTCCGTTCAAGTGCCAATCTTCTCAAATTTTTGTGCTCTTTCCAATGATATATACCACTTCATACTTTCAAGGAGTTTCTTAGGGCCCCTTTTCCTTCCCTGTCTACCTTCCCAAGGGGGCATACCCTACCATTCTCTCTTAATCTTCCATCATAAACCTTCCCTTGTGAGACCAGGGCATCCCCTCTAGAAAGCTATACCCGCCCTCCTCTGGAGCCATACCTTCCCTCCTCAACAATCCTGATCAATCATTTACTCATTCTGAGTAATCTTTTAGCTATTCCAAACCTTCATCTTCTCATTTCGAGAATCATTCATCCATTGTGAGTAGTCGTTTACTCATTCCAAGTAGTCGTTCATCTATTCTTGTCAATCATTTACTTGTTTTGAGTATTTGTTCATCCATTTCTATCATCCATTTCTCCAAACAAATCATCATTTTCCCCATCCAAATCCCTTGAACATTGGGTTACTATCTAAATTGACCAAAGTATCTAATCTGATTGTCATCATCAACATCTACTTAGGATTTTCATCTATCCTAAGTTAATCATCATCGTCAGCCCGATCAATCCATTTTCAATCTCAAAGTGGATTCGGTGCCGCAATCATACATTTATCCTTTAATCTAATCAATTAGCATCTTAAGTCACCTAGGATAATCTTTTAATGGGGTTTATAGTCCCTCTCGTCATCCTATCTCATCCATCAATCAATCTTATCAATCAATCGATCAATCCAATCCAATCCAGTCCAATCGCATCCTTATCCAATCACCTTCAACCCAATTAATCTACTTCCATCTTGAAGTAGATTCAGTGTCAATCATCTGAATCAATCCCATCACATCATCCAATCATCCTAATTTGAGCTTTAATCCAATCCTGATATGAGCTTACCCTAAATCCCAATTTGAGCTTTAGTCCATTCCCATCCAAAATCTTTGATCCATCCTCTTTATCCTTTCACCATCATGAATTCTTATCCTCCATCAATAGTGATCAAGGGAAACCCTAATTACATTGACAACGATAATGAAAGTCTTGTCAATCAAGAAGAATGTGACATAGATCCCCTTGACACTATCATTGCTAGTAAGTTTTCTCCACCCACTTTCCAAAATCCAAGCATCCCTTCGAGTTATCCTGCTATGTCTTCATCCATGCCTAATCATGCTCCCTATGCTACCTGTGACAACGGATACCCATCATATCCATCATATCCTTCATCTACATCATCCTCTTATCATAGTCTTCCATCACAATAACCCTATCCTAATCCCCTATCCACATCCTCCTATCTCAATCCTTCATTTGCATATACCCACTACCCCAATCTTCCATACCAATCTACTCACCCTAATCCTACATTCACACCTTCCTATTCTAATCCAACATCCACACCAACCTATCCTTGTCCTAATCTAACATTCGCAATTCCCTATCTCCATCCACCACCTCAATTTCCCATCCTAATCCACCATCCCCATACCCTTACTACAATCCACCACCCGCATCCTCGTGTCCTAATTCACCATGCCAATACCCCTATCCTAACCCTTCACCTAATCCCCCATCTATTCCCCATCCTGCATCCAATCTGATTCCCCTATCTAATCGTAGTCCACCAATCTCTAGTCCTAATCCCCCACCAATCCATAATCCTTCACCCACTCCTACCTCGCCATCCAAACCTAGAGTATGCAAGTTCCTCACTCCAGAAATTCTCTAAGGATTTATAACAAAGAAGACATCTCCCACTCCACACCTTGAAGTCGTGGAATCATGCCATCCCAACCCATCATCCATGGTCATTAGTGACGAGACCCTTCTCCACCCAACACCTATCATTGATGATACCACCCTTAGCACCACTCAAACTATCAAAACCATCACATCCTCTGAACCCACTAAGCTCCCATCTCCTACCATCACATCCTTTGAATCCACTAAGCCCCCATCTCCTACCATCACATCCTCTAAATACACTAAGCCCCCATCTCCTACCATAACATCCTTTGAATCCACTTAGCCCCCATCTCCTATTATCACATCTACCAAATCCATTGAACACCCATGTCCTACTCCAAGAGTTGTCCAACCCATCGATGACACCCAAAACCAATCCACTTCTTCCACTCCTAGTGTCACTAAAATCCATTTCCATGAATGTTTTGAATCCTCCATCCCTCCATGCTCCCCACATAAAGAGTCCCACCAAGACTCCACTATCATGACTCCCGCACATGGGGAGTCATGCCAAGAGCTTGATCCAAAGCATGCCAACATATCCTCTTCTCTAGATCAAGATCCTACCATCCCATCCAATCCACCTCAAGATCATAGTCCCCCATCCATTCCATCGCATGATCCCCTTGTCATTCAAGCATCCACTACTCCATCTCCATCTCCATCGCATGAGCCCACTACCAAAAATCCAGATCCTATCATATCTCATAATCCCTCTCTTGATACTACCCATCCAAATGTTGCTATCCCATCATCTCCCTCTCACGATCCCCCATCATCACCTAAAAATGCTATTCCTACACTGCCTGCATATCCCCTTGGTACTCTCACATTCTTCCATGGTGGCCTCCTTGTAGAAGAAAAGAATAGTGTATTTACCACTCATCATCCTCCACCTAATAATGGACTCACATCATGTTTTCAAAATAACACAAATCCTATCATGGATCGCATGCTCAAGAAAATGAACTATCAAGGAAAAGGTGTAGGCCTTCATGAGCAAGGTATTTTAGAACCCATCCAAGTCAAAGAACAAATCTGCATGCAAGGTCTTGGACGTATTCCCCAAAACTCACAATCTAAAGATGTTTGTACAGCCTCTAGATGTCCTCAATGAGCCTTTTCCAAAAGAAAATTTGGCTTTTCCCATCGCTCCACTCGATCATATGCTGCCATCCCTCCTCCTCTATTGTATCACCTCAAAACAATCATCCATATTCCTCCTTCATCTGCTCCATCCATTTTGGGTCCTTACATCCCTCCATCCATCTTGGGTTCTTATGTCCCTCCACCCACTCCGTATGCTTTGGGTCTGTATATTCCAAGATCACCTCCTCCATCTCATCCTTTCATCCACCCAACACCTATCCATGTCATCCATCATAAACATCCTAATTAGGATCAACAAAGGCACATACCTACAAATTTTCCATCTACACATAATCCTCATAATCCTACCTTCATTGCTCCACATCACCCATATCCTTGCACCCATCCCATTTCTATCAAAAGCACTTTGGATACTAAAGCAAAAAGACACAAATCCAAACATCTGCATGAATCTAAAGCTCCCCATGTCCCCTCTAAAAGACATGGTGAAGAGAAGAAAAATCTAAATCCAAATCAAATCCATAGGCCACAAAGGCCCACCAAAGCAAAGATCAAAACCATGTGGATCCCAAAGAAAAAAGATGCAATGCCTTCAAATGAAAAATCTGTAACAACATCCAACATTGCTCATCCAAAAACTAATCATTTTCATCCACCCTCTCCTAAATCTGTTTTGGGTCCCTATGTCAAAAAATTTACTATTCCATCTCCTCCATTATCCCCACATTATCCATCCATTAATCCTCTTATCTTTTCACATCCACCCCCACATGTGCCAATGTTGGTCCTGAACACATCTCCCCATCACACATCCACCCCATAATTCTATCCATCCCCTTTTCAGCATCCCATCCATTACCCCACATATCTCCCCCATCAAATCCCTCTAATTCATCCTTTTTCATAATCCATTTCTCCTAATAAGTTTGTACCAACATCCAATAGTGGGTTCAAACATGGGCTCTTAATACCTCATATAGAACTTGATGTTTGAGTCCTTCATCCATCTCCTTATCACATTTCTTCTAAATCCACTTATTCTCCTCCTTATCCTTATGCATCTCCTTTTGCATGCTATCCAAAAAGTTAAAAAATCCAAAAAAGTCAAAAAAATCCAAAAAAACAAAAAAAAAATCCAAAAAAGCCAAAAAATCCAAAAAATTCAAAAAATTCAAAAAAGTCAAAAAATCCAAAAAAATCAGAAAAAAAGTAAAGAGACATAATTCTACCAATGGTGAAAACTTGGTAAACACGTGCCTTAGATAAGTACCATGATGAAAACCTGGCAAACAAGTGTCATGCGTAAATCCCCCTCTGCACTTGGGGGCAACTTCCTGATATGCATTCCCTCCATCTGCTATGCTTCCATCTATGCACCCATCTTCCTCCTATATGCCCTTTTCATTTATCCCCTCCATCCTACCTATCTTACACATCCTATTGGGCATATCTCATTTATCCCAATACTTCCATCCTCCTTGTAATCTTGATAATGATAGGGGAAAACATATCAACATGATTTGGACACCTCTTAGCATACATTCCCCTCATCCGCACATTATCATAATCCTCATTTCATACTCGTCTACCTTCCTTATCCACCCATCATGCTACCCTCAATCTCCCTTCCTTATCCATGCATCCTATCTTCATCCATCTCACTCCTTTATTTTCCTATCCTTCTCTATTGCATCCTTCATGCCTCCTCGCATATGACATATCTAGAGTGGGGGCATATATCTTCCTTTGTGATATAGTCCTTGGAGACATCATTCATTCCATCAGATCAATCCCTTCCATTTCCCTATCCTCATTACCTTATCGTTATATCCATCTCCCCATCCTTATCTTCCTATCCTTCCATCATAGCATCCATTTTCATCTATCCATCTAGTAACCTTTTCCTCATCCAAATCCCTCTATCCAATCCATCCAAACAATCCTTTTCCTACTCCATCCTCTATCTTCATCCCATCACATAATCCCTTTTCATTGGTATCTAGCTATAGGCTACTTCCCATGCAATCCAATGCCATCTATCTTATCGTCATCCCTTCTGCTTCTTTTGTACATCTTTTCAATATCCTCTCCCTTTTCATCCCTCATCTCTCCATCATATCTTCCCAATTCATCTTTTGATGATTTGGATAACTATCCCATCCCTGAGCTTCATGATCACCATCATCCTATCTAATCTAAAAGGTCTATCTTGTCCCATTTCATCAGTCCCATCATTTTATCCCCTTATCTAGGGTTATCTCATCATCCTTTATCCATTGTTTTTCTTTGGTCCTTTTTTCGAACTACGTTGCCCCTACGCTTTCATGTAGGAAAGGTCAATCATTTGATCTGCCCCTGGGGCTTTGTCTATTTGATCCTTTATCATCTATCATTAGTATTTCTCCTTTTTCTCTATCCTATCTTTATTGTCCATTGAATTCTCCATCATGGTCCGTCGTCAGCCTTTTATCGAACTACGAGGGCTCTGCACTTTCATTAATGCAAGGCTAATATTTGATTGGCCCTCGAGCCCCTAGGTCACTAGGATGTGTCAGTTTCCTATCTTGTGTCATGTCTCTTGTGTCATGTCATCAAGCTATGCCCTTATCTAGTTGGTTCTTAACAAACAAGATCCACTTGTATCAGCAGATCCAATTGGTTTTGAATATCCTATGTCATATCAATCTTTTAGTTTAGTATCCATCATCAGTCTCAATAGGATGCATCCTTCCTAATAGACCTCATCAATCCCATCCATCCCCTTGATCCTATGGAAAAGGATGTTTGAAATTGATTGCAATTTTTTGTTTCTTTTGGCTTTTCTTTATCATTTGAGATCCCTATCATCACTTATCATGGTCACCTTGATCCATCATATCATGGTGTGCTTTGACTAGTCAACATAGGGATGTATCTTGATCTATTATTTGTTGCTATCTTCTCGTTTTTCCCACATAGTACCCACCATGATCCCTAAGGTCTTGTGTTACATTGAGGCATCCTTTTGTGCTTGTGGTTATCCCAATACCTGGCCCGATGAAGGTCATCACGACTTTGGGGTGTTGGGATAGCCTTCTTGTTTATTGTGCTTGTTTCATGCATTAGACACTAATCTGCCTTGGTCCTCTATAAATTGGTGTGTCGTGTCTTCTGCTATAGCAAAAATCAATGCTCCTAAAGATGGAAAATTACATTTGGATTACATTTCATCCCCATCCTCTCATCTATCAAAATCCCCCCATCTTTTGAATGACTGAGGCATCTTTCCCAATCTAACCATCTTCTTCTAGGTTCTATGTTTTAATATTCCTTGAAATGATGATAATTTGTAACACCATCTCAAAGAGGGGAAAAATATAGATGCCTAAATTTGGGCACTTAATTTATCCAAATTTATCCCCTTTCGTCTAAGCATCCCCTTATTTGCATTAATTAAGTAATATCGCTATTATCTAATTAATATCCTTAATTCTACCAAATACCTTATCTCTTTAATCCTCCTTTCAATCAAATGAATTAAATAAATATGACATTTATTTAATTCCTCACATGTCACATCCCTTTCTTAATCTTAATTATTCTCCTAATCTCATCATTAGGATGTGCACATGTCTAATCCTTGATTAGGATGTGTCACATCCTCCAACTTTTGCAAGTTGGCCTCTAATCCCTCTTAGCCACCTAACCCTCCTCTAATTCTTCACTAACTAGCCTAATCAACCTCTCAAGGGATTTTTAATTCCTTTTATCCTTCCAAGGAATATTAAATTCTTTTTTCTCTTCCCCATGCGATCTTTGACTTGTCACATCAAGACACATGTCACATCCTCCATCATTTCCCACTTGCCTCTAATGTGTCATTAATTATTCTAATCAAGTAGTTTCACAACCTTAATCACTTAATTAGGTCAGCCCTAGTCCCCATATCATTTATGGAATGTGTCCTTAGTCAACTTCATTAAAAGCTTTCTCTTTTTGAATAAGGAACTCCATTCCCTATGTGAATTTTTAATTCACATTTAATCCCCCAATGCATTTAAAGGAATTTTAAATTCCTTCTCTCATCCCCATGAGAATATTTGAGGAATTTTTAATTTCTCACATGTCTTTTCACCCACATGGGAACTAGGACCTCCTTTATGAGGAGATCTTGTCCAATCCCAAGGTATTTTGTACCACATCCATGTCATGTACTACCCTTCCATCTCATGTCCACATCACCTTTTTTGAGCCATATCACATGCCACATGTCAAAATGTGAGGGCTTGTGAGTTTTCAACTCACCTTAGCCCTACATCTTAATCTTGGTGGCTCAATCTTGACCATCCATTTCCCTAGAGAATTCCAAATTCTCTATAAATCCCCCCTTTTTTCGCTCATTTTGGGAGAGATCATTGATAGTAGCCAAACTCTTGCAAAAATTTTCCTTGAGCCATACTTAGCCATTTTTCATACTTGCATCAACTTTTCACCCATCTTTCCATCTCATCTCATCTCATAGCTTGCATCTTGTCATCCAAGGAACATACAACACCAAAGATCGAAGGGCCAACCAAAAGGATTGATTCGAGATGAGGTAAAAGGTTCCATTTCATTATCTTTATTTTGTATTGAATCCAACTAGGCTAATCTTGAGGTGTAGAGTTTTTTTAGTGTTATTTTCTCTCTTTTGTTTGTTGTTCATTTTCTAACACCTAAATTTGCCCTATCAGACTACCTACCCCCTAATATATTACAATTTAAAATACAACTTTGTCTTTATCCCTATTTTGTCCCTTAGTGATAACACTATAGAATTTTCTTCTTTTTTGATTGCCCTTTTGTTGTAGCTATTCCTTTAGAAAGTCTTCACTAATAATAGGGTTGCCTTCCTACTTCTTCAAAGCTGCATACTCCATGAACTTCAAAATTATAGGCTGGAGTTTATCAACATCTATGATTTTAGATTGCAAAACATGATAACTGCATTTTTTGGATTGCTTAGCAAGCTTTTCCCAATCCTCCTCATACTTAGCAGTGTGGTCTTGGAACAACTCTAACTAGGCAAAGGATTAGGTGGGAAATCTCATGAAATCAGTGGTTATTTCCTCCATCATCTTGTCCTCCATCCTCCTCTAGAAGTGGGGCCTTACTTTATCTGGGTCCATTTGTACGACAGTCATCTCATAGCCTTTCATTGGCTTTAGATATTAGACATAATCTACTGTAACTTCCTTGTCCCACTCAATATCTAGATCCAGTTTATCAATCACCTACTTTAGTCTTTCCTTTCAATTCTCAAAGTCCCATTTCCATACATCCATCAGCCAATGATCGTCCTTCTTGAATGCGAACTCCTTTTCCCATGTTGTTTTGGGAATCTAGAGAATAGCCTCAATCTTTGGATAGGTGGACTCAAACCTCATTGGGAAGTCGATGCAAAGTCTTCTTGTACCCTCAAGAGACTGTTGTAAATCTAAGAACTTGTTGGTTGTCCGAATAGCCTATCCAATGCCCATGTTTCCAACATATAGAACCTATCGGAATTAGCTTTTTGTAGTCCTTTCCAAACTCTTTCTCTTTTCTAGCTTATCAATTTGTTCCTTGGACAATAGTTGTGGTGGAGACGTGAACGTGGTAGGAATTTCTTCAATTGAAGACCATTGCTGGATGTAGGCCGTCAGATCAACTACCTGTGCCTTAAGCTCTTTATTTGAAACCTTATCTTGTTGTATCAAATGCACTCCTATGGCAATAGAATCCTCAATATGCTCCACTTTCTTCTCTCTAGTAGTTGTTCCCAAATCAATGGTGGAGACATTATAGCTTATCCCTTCTTTTCCCACTATTGGCATTGTTAACTGCATAGTTTAGGATCCAGAAGCATCCATTGTTACCTTGGATTTGATTTTGGGCTTCTTCTCTTTCTTCGTAGTGATCTGTCCTTGGGCTAAGATAGCCTCCAGTATTTCTTTTGGATCCTTTGGGGTAGGAGTTTTCTTCTCGAGTTTCCTTTCCAACCATTTGGGCATAGCAGATTTTCCCTTAGGTGATTCATGATCACCCTTTCCCTCCTTCATTTGGATCTCTATTTTTTAATCTCTGGGAGCCTTTTCTTCCATTTTAGTGTCTTCACCTTCTTCCTCATCGAAGTCTTTGATGAACAGAAGGCATTTTATCAGAGGCTTAGTAGGCAATCACTCTTGAGGACTTTCTTCTTTCTCAATCTCGTTTCCTTCCCTTTCTTCATCTTATTCATCCTTATGCACATGCTCCTTGAGTTGTTCAATTTCGAGGCTTTTTTTAGCTTGAACCTCACCTTCAGGTTTGTCCTCTTCTACATTCTCTTCTTCCTTATGAGGAGGTGACACATCCTCTTGTTGTTCCCTTGTAGGAAATTCTACATTTTCTGATGTCTTGTGACCTTCCTACCCTTCTTCTCTAAGAGGACTCTTTTCTACCTCTTCCCCGACATCTTTCAATTGCTTGTCCATTTCCTCCTCAAGATCATCATCAAATGTTAGTACAATAATTTTACCATTGGCATCCTCTTCTTCATCTCCACTTTCAGAAGATCATGTTTCTTCTTCTTCATTGACCACCCTGTCAATTTGTAGGTGTTCATATTTTGGATGTTCATGGTACTCATCAACCTCCTCCTCCAATGCTTTTGTAGTCTCCATCTCCTGCTTCTCCCATTCCTCAAAGATTAGCATTGTGGATTCCATTGTTGGTGGTCCTATTGGAGGTTTTGAGGGTGAAGCACCATCGAGGACCTGCACTAAGGTAGCTTGGATGGTGGGATCCAAAAATATTTGGGAAATCTCATAGAGGACATTCTGCATGTTCCATGAGAAAGCCTCTAGCAATGTGAGTGCAAGCATTGGTATTGTCACTGCTACTAGTGGAAGTGAGGTAGTGGGCAACATGGAGGTAGAGTAAATCAAAGAAGTTTCCATAGAGGAGTCAACCAATATCACAGACCCAGTTGGCAGAGAGGAGGTGAGATGGACCGAGATGTCCATCATAGGTGGAGATGTGGAAATCATGGATTGGGAAATGGATGGAAGAGTGGTGGAAATAGGGAGAGCCAAAGGAGATTTTGGCTAATCTTAATTCCCTTCCTCACCCTCTTGAATTGTTGGTTGTCCCACTACATTTCCTGTCTGTTTCTGCCTCTTTGAGGGTGAGCCTTCTTAATCTTTTCTTGAATATACCTTTGGATCTAGTGGCTACTCCACCTCAGTCCCTTTCCTCTTCTTCGATCTTGTGATTAGAGGAGATTTGGATGTCCCTCCTATTGAGGTTGTAGCAACAATATCTTCTATAGCACTAGGCTCACTCTTAAGCCCCTCATATGTTAGGACAACCCCTTATTGCTTCAATCAGGCTACTTGTTCATTAACCCATTCTTTGGTACAAGCCTCAATTGGCTTGGTTATAATATCAAGGTCATCAACCTCTTGATCATCCCAATCTATTGTTGGCAGTAGTAATTTAATGACTACATTGTACCTAGGGTCCATGATGACGTTTTCATCTTCTTCAACTTGGTCAGGTATAGGAAAGAATTATACTCTTTTCATGAAGTACATAGTCATTTGCATGTAATTCCTTGCACTCACCTCCTTGTCATCCTGGCAATGTACCCATAAATCTTTGACGTGATGCAAATAGGTGTACCCTAGTTCTAATGGCTTCCTTACATGCCCATATGGGTCCATCCATGGGTGAGCCATGTGTAGGAAAAAATGATATTCTGCCAATTCCTTCTTAGAATTCCTAGCACACTGAGAGGTTTGTAATTTTTACATCTCTTGGCCAAAAGTTAAGGGATAAGGGATCCCTGCCAAGTTCCTACCATTAAGAATCGAATGTACATGATGCAGTTGCCGAGAGAGTTCTAACAGTATGATCCGGTCATTAGGTTATCGAGGTAGCTTATTCAGCCTCTCTGTGAAACCTTGGGCATAGATATATGTGAACTTTGGGTACTAAATGAACAAGGATTATTGTTTCAAGAACGCCCGAGCATTGCAAGAGACCCTCCTTTCAAAATCCCCTCCAAGCAATTTGATTATGTGACCGACGAAGGTGTCATTCAACCTACAATACTCCTTCTTGAAATTCCTGAATTGGAACTAGGAATATTTGTCATAGACCTTAAATGCTCAACCCGGTTCCTCATCAGGTGCCATGAACAATCCACTATACTACCTCTACTTGGATAGTGAGTAAAAAAGATAAGACATCATATTGAACTTGGAGGTCTTCTTGAAATTCATGAACTACTCATGGAAGCAGTCACTTATTATACCTTCCCAGTAGAATGAGGCTTTTGTGGTGACATCTTCATCCCCATGGAAAATATTCTCTATGAAATACACCATTCGCTTATGAAAATATGCAGTAGTGGGGAGGCCCATTACTCTGCTCAGCATGGTGAGCAAGTCATAGTAGTCCTCATGGAAGTCATTGTGGAAGAGCTCTTGGGAACCTTAGAAGCATTACCCATTTTCTCTTTAATCCATTACTGGTTTATAAGTTTCTTATAGCCAGTCAGGTCCTCGTCCCACATTGCTTTACATTCCACTATGGTTGGCATCTCCATCTCCCCAAAGCTGGGGATGTGAAAAGTCTTTGTAATCACCTCACCTGACATATCTGCAAGGATGTTTCCATCTTTTTCAACTATTGTTCTTGTCTTTGGTTGATATGCCTATCGACAAGCCATGACCAATTTCGGGGCTACGAAGGATGGAGGGAAGCCTGCAACTTTAGTAATTCCACTTTTCCTGATCAGTCTTGCATTATCGATCTTAGGATGGATTATGACCCTTTGCTTGAATTCATCAATATCGATGTGGTTGATATTGGTATTTGTAATATTCTTCCAGTTCATGATGATTTTCGAATGCAAAGGCTCTACTTGAAATTGGTACTTCATCTGGTCTTTTTCCTCTTTTCCATGAGGAACCTTTCCCAATTTCTTCCCTTTTTCTTTCTTTGCAGCTACCCGTGAGGGTCTCCCACCCGATTCCATATATTTGCAAATAGGGCATAGTGAGCATAACCAATCATGAAAATATAGAAGTTAGTCATAATCCCATAAAAAACATCCAATTAGATGATATATCATTCATAAAACCACACTCTTACTTTGAGACATCATTGGTAATCTATTGGAGGGAGTTTGGATAATCCGGGCCCGAAGGGCCGAACTTCCCAAGTAGAAATGTTGTTTTGAAGGGTGAACAGGGTAGGGAAATCCATGTGATTTCTCCTGACTTCATAATTTGATGGTTTGAAAGGATCATGTAGGAGAGGGTTAAATTTGAGCACGTGGGTTGAGATTGGTTTTTAAATTAGAGGTCATTTGGATCACTTTGGGAGCACCCAGAGATGTGAAACGGGAAAGCTATCAGGGTTTTTTCATTTGGAATAATGGGTGGGAAATGGAATTCTAGGGTTTGGGACCTAGGAGGCTAAAAGGTGATTAGGAGGGTGGACCCTGGAGATCAGAAAGACATACCTACATTTCCCTTTCATACCGACCAAGATGGGATGGAATCCTGACAGATGGAGCCTAGTGAGAGCAAGGATGCCTAAGTTCATTGTTGATCATCTTCACGAAAAATGGAGGCTCAGGACCTAGGAGGCAGAAGGATGTTGCCAGATGACTCTTTGAATGGTGAAGTCACCATGGAGATCCGTGGATGGAACTTCATGAACTGGGGCCCAAGGTCATGAGGGAATAGTTTGATTTTTGTGGTTCGTCCAACCCTGAATAACAAAAGGAGAGGCGGGCCCTAGAGCTCAGGTAGACGGGGCTATCATGCTATTTGGAATGGCGGAAGTGACATAGAGTCCTAGGGATAAAGTCTCGAGGACAGAGTCCCAGGGATGGATTCTTGTAGGAGCAGGCCCAAAAAGCTTAAGGAGGAGGCCAAGTCAACAAATTTGTTTAAATCCAACATCGATTTGCTAACGGAGGTCTAAGGTTGTGGGCTCGAGAGGGCATCCTACTGTTTGGTCACTTGGATGTTTGTTTGCTAATTTTTTAACAGCAATGGGATGGCATGGGTATGGAGGGTGTGAATGCTCTGTGTGAAGAATGGCAGCAACAAGGTGGAGTTCTGAATTCATCTTAGAGGATGTTTTTGGAGGTTTCTTAAAATTTCAACACATGGGTTTTCTAGGTGTCATCTTATTTTACCTAATTAAGGTTTTTGGTAGACCACGTTTGTTCATCATTTAAGCATAAAATAATAAAAAACCTCATAGGAGTGTGAACGGTGAACCTACCTCAAAATCCTCGTGGGAGAAGTTGCAAAATCCACTAAGGATCAACGAGTGATGGCAACGGGCATGAGGGTTGCAAGTGAGGAATGCAGTGGACTCCTCAAAATATGCTCTAAAATCCTCTATCTAACTTGACATATGAAAATGATAGGTCGAGCTAGATATTTATACCCCTAATTAGCTTTTAATATGTCCATTAATACCTGTACAAACAACATGAGGGTTGGTGGGTTTAAATTCTCAAACGACGGCGAGAGATCCAGGGCTTGGGGACTAGAAGGATGCAACCTGGTGGCCACTTCAAAGTTGGTCATTTTCAACTGAAAACAAAAAGGATTCTAGGGTCAAAAGGATGGGACACTGATATAGGTTGGCCGTTGGAAATGACAGAGACAACACAGAGTTCCTGGGACAGAAGTCTGGAGAAACGGTCTTGGTGGGTGAAAAGGCAGCCCAATTTGCAGCGCAAGTTAAACATAGCGGAAAACAAGAAGTCAGGTCCCAACGGTTTGAGAAGGTGAAAGCATTCCACCATTTGGGATGGCGAACACCTGATGGAAACCTAGCAAGGGAAATCCAGCGGGGTAGGCTTGCCAGGCCCTAAGGCCATTTATAGAAGCAAACTACCAAGAAAACTCCATGAGGGAACAAGGCTTTACAAAATTGGAGGGGATGAAACATGGTCAGCTTAAGATGAGACTTTGGAAGCATGTTGACCATTTAGGACACTAGAATGGGGGCACAAAAAATGAGGCAACAACAAAAAGACCCGACAAGGCAAATAAAAGAGAGGGTTTGCATTCCAAACGAGGCGTGTGTGCTAAGGGCACAACAAAGGCCACCTAGCATAACACATCTTGCTTTCTTGTGGAGCCTTTCCTTGCAATGTGATGACTTATTAAATTTTTTAGGAGGATAGATTTGATATGGTATGGGAGCCTAGTATGATTCTCTCGTTTACCACCCCTTTGTCTTGTTTCATCTTGTGGTGCCTTACTATTTAGCTATTAGAGGGATAGCTTTCGTATGGTTAGTATGATGAGAGCCGAAAAATAGACATGACTTTCTCATTATATGATGAGAAGCTAACATAGAGGCATTCCTTTCTCACTAAACCGCTTTATTGGAAGACTCACCTAGTGGACATCCTAAAGTTTTTCTACCTCAAAGTGAGTGAAAATTGATAACTTAGATGTGTTCCACATCACATTGGACAATCTAGGCTTGACTCTTCTTGGTCTTTGATGTTGTATGATTGTGTATCTTTTTCATTGCTACATACATAAGTGTCTTGAATGTCGAATTTAGTGTGAGTTTGACATGGGTTCATACTCTCACTAAAGTGGGGGAAAAATGTATTAATGAAAAAAAATCCCTTTTTCTCACTTAATTTGGGAATAATTAATGAGCTTAATGTTGCCTTAATTTAATGTTGTAATATGTTTTATATATTCACATTAAGTTTAGGGCCCTTCTAAATAAAATGGACTTAATTGTGCCTTATTTAGGGTGTTGTAAAGTGTATCACTACACTTTTACTTTAATCTAGGCCTTTATTAATTAATTGAGGTTAATTTTCCTTAATTGGCCCCTTTAATTCAAATCCAAGCCTAATTAAATGCAAATTCCAAGGTATAAAACTTGACATTCATAAATGTCATTACACGAAACTTAATTTTGGAAAGTGTGTGTCATAGGTAGGTGACCTAGGACCATTCACCACATGGTGAATGGGTCCTCACCTAGTCCTATGTGTTTTAGATGACCACTGACTGTTCTGATTCCACTGACGGTGTCAATGTAGTGACTAGTGCCATGATATGCCAATAATGACCTTGCTGAAGAAGTTGTCTTGTCAGGATCATAGCGCTTATATACAACTAATTGATGTCATTGTGATCCTTTCTAATACTAGAGTTGGCCTTATCAAAATACGCACATTCCAATAGAGTGCCATGAGATTCCTTGTGATAAAGAGTTGTTGCCATGATGTGACGGATTTGTGACGTGGGATTTTTGGACTTTAGGCGAGATGTAGGATTACGACAAATGATGGTAGACATGGAAAGGTTGTTTGGACGTTTGGATGAATCACTTTTTATTTTCCAAACTTGGGATGGTGGATGAGGAATTTTGAAATTTTGATTGGGACGACGTTTGGAACCAACACTCTTAGATGCCTTGTTTGATGACCATTTTGAAGGAGGTGGACATTTGTTATATGTGGAAGTTCTTTTGTCTTGTGGCTCCACATTTTGATTAACTTTTTCTTTTGTCATATTTTCTTTGCTTGATCCACTTTTCTTTGGGATCCATTTTAATTTCATTTGTCCACTTGTCTTTTTGTCTGATTTGATGGCCTTTGACATTTGATTTTTTACTTTGTAAGACTTTTGTTTTTGTTGGTTCCAAAGGGAAGCTTTAAGATGTTGAGAATGATGGTTTATGGTGTGGGTGGATGGGGTGTTAGCAACAATCTTATGACAAGGATTTCTCATGGACTCTATTTTGATGTTTGTATCTGACAAGGTTGCCCCCAGTATCGAGGAGGTTCCACTGACATCATTTGATTTTCCAATTGAAGAATAGCCAAGACCTTGATGTCTATAATTTTCTTGAAGTTGTATTGGTTCTTGAAAGCCTTGCTCATGTATGCCTAGTCCTTTTCCTTGATAATACATGCTTTGATATATTTTGTTTACGATGGGGTATTTATTGTTTTGAAAGCAAGATGCTAACCCATCATGATGTATGTGGACATTGTCACTTGAAATATTTTCGTCTACAAGAAATCCTGCTTTGACAAGAGTAGATGACCCTAGTTGATAAAGTGTCTTTGCTTCATTGTCTTGGTGGCCATATTTCTGACTGATATCTTTGGTATGATCTTGTGACATGTTAGGTTCAGATGATTCTATTGGTGCTTCCATGTCGATGTCAAAACCATCTTTATGGTCATTTTCATAGAGTCTACTAGATTCAGCTATAGCCTAATCATTTGCAAATATGTCCATAGAAGACTCTTGTTTTGGAGTAAGATCATCTATTTGTCCCATGGAGGCAAGTGTCTCATTTTGGGAAGTGGATGTGCTTGGATTTTGAGTAGGATTAGTCTCAGATGTTTGGTCATGAATGGCATAAAGGTCAAGAAGTGGATTGTTTTGGATTTCATGGTCAATGGTAGGGTCTTGGTCAAAGATGGGATTGTCATGGATGATATAATTGGAAATGGAATTTTTGTTAAGGATAGGTGTGTTTTGAATGTCATGGTTATCTTGAAGGGTTTCTTGAATGGACTTTAAGATAAGGTCATGGGATGGACTACCTTGTTCTTGACATGAGGGTGACATTATAAGGTCATGCTTTGGGCTTTCGTTTTGACATGTATCCTCAAGTTTATACAATGGGATTTGACTTTGGACAATGATAGAATTTTCATGACTAAAAGTGGCTTGTGAGGGGGTGACTTGAAAAGGATTAATGGATGAAGGACTAGGATAGGACATCGGGACTTGGACTAGACTAGTATGTGAAGGACTAGGATATGGCATAGGGACTTGGATTGGATTAATAAGGTATGATGTGGAGACTTGACATGAGTTGGTAGATGGTTGATAAGGCATGTAGAGTTGGATGGGATTGGTAGGTGAAGGACTAGAATATGAAATGGAGACTCGTAATGGACTAGTGGACAGTTGGTTTCCCTTGTCAAGGTTAGGATAAGGGTGATAAGTGGATGTTTGTTGTGAATTAATGGTAGGATTTATGTTAAGTGAATTTTGATGGTGAGGGTAGACAGATGGAGGTCCCAAAGTATTTATTTCAAAGCCCCCTGGTAACTTAGCCCCTTGGTCCAAAAGCATGGATAGATACCTTTGAGGGTCACGTAAGACTAATTTTTTTACAAAGGAGAATATATCAGGATTTTGCGCTGCATCTTCTATGTCTTTGAAATATAATCGTGCATTTTGGTCTCTTTGTATGAATGGTTCAAATTTTTTTTTGATGAAGATGGCATATCCATGGAAGATTGCATGTTCATTTTGTGAAATGGATCAAAAAATGTCCAATGATTGTTCGTGTCATAAGTTTAATTATCAATGTTGGGATTGAAATCTTGTCCAAAGTTTTCCATTTGTTCTCTCTATCTTTAAAGCCTAGTCTTAACCATAAAAGGGGATTGTTCAAATGAGGATGATGACAATGCAAGTATGACACTAGTCTATGTTTTGTTTTTTTTTTGCAAGGAGATGATAATGCAAGACTATGTTTTTGGATTTTTTAGATAAAGGATGGCAATGCAAGACTATGTTTTTGGATTTTTTGACAATAAGGATGCAATATGAAAACATTGTCTAAATAAAATGACTAATGCCAAAGGACAATGAGGACTAAGATGACAAGTTATGACATTAATTTTTTATTTTTTATTTTTTATTTTTGTATTTTTGGAGGATGTCAGTGCAAAGTGATAATGACGTTTTCCTAAAGAAAATGACCAATGCAAGGTGATAAATTTTTAAGAAAGGATGTCAAATGTCAAGGTGACAGTGAGGACTAATGTGAAAATGTTGGTTAAGGAAATGATAAATGCAAAGTCTAGATGCCAAATGAGGACTATGAGGACAATATTTTGGATTTTAAAGATATGCAAGATGAGGACTAAAATGATTTGAATGTCTAAGGTATGCAAATGCAAAGGTCTAAAATGATTTAGAAGAAGGTTTCCTGACCACCCTATGCTTGATCTATATCTCAATTTTGGAATATCAATGGACTTGTTTGAAGGACTAAATGACAAGGACAAATGACAAATGAGTCTTCCTAACTAGACTTTTGAGTTGGAAGAATCTCACAAAAAGATAATGACTAAAGGAGATAATGATGTCTAAATCCAATGATAACCTAATTTTGAAAGTGAAGATTTTGTAAAGTGAGGTAAGGTTGTCCTAATCCAAAATATGCAAAATGAGATGAGGACCTAAGTTTTTGGTTTATGATTTGAAAATGAAAATGGTGAAGCCTAAGGATGAAGCTAAATATTTGCAAAGATGACCCTATGGTAAGATGCAAGCTAAAGTGCACAAGAAATGAGAGATTTGAGCAATTTCATGATTTGGTTTTGACATAAAACTTCTAGGTTAAGACTGTTGTTTTGATGTTTTATTGAAAAGTATGAGTTGGTTGTGGTTTTGTGTCTAGATTTGTGAATGTTGTGTATATTGTTTGAAAAATATAGAAAACACTTTACAAGCACGATGTTTTGGTGTATGCAAACACACATGAGACAAGCACAATCCTAATAGGCCAAGGGTTTGTATACTTGATATAGCCCACTGACATACCCTGGATTGGTGCTAAACACCTTTCCTTCTCGAGAGCGGATAGCTTAGAATTTTGGTGGCACTGGCTCCCCTCCATAGCTCATTAACATCATTCGGGCCCACCAACTTTAGATTCTTGGGTCATCACTTCCCAAGAACTGCTATCTCTACTCAAGGGAGTCAGTAGTGAGTATCTTCAGGCATGATACTATACCCTGCACTATACCAAGCAACAGCTGAAAATGGTTGGCCTCTAAAACAAAAGGTGTCTAGTTAGGGCATCTGTTCGAGTGGCCACACATGGGGCAAGAGATTAATCACCAATTAGGTGGCACTCCAGCCTGAAGAGGTTACGCTCAACAGGGTTTATGGGAGTACTGTTCCATCCGTGTGACATATCCGCACTCGTGGTACTTGAAATTTCCTCAAGCACCCATTTTATATCCTGGCTGGAAGTGGCTTGGCTTTAGCCTGTTACCGGTCAAGTCGTCCCTTAAGGTGAGTACTTTTTCCCTTAAGGCAGGCTCATTTCTAGAAATAATAACCATTTCTCTTACACCCAGGATCACTCAAAAGTGCAAGGGGAGAGGATACTTCGATTATTAAGTCATGAAGGTGACAAAAAATAAGGTGGGTCTGGTTTTTTGATCACCTAGTTTTCACAAGGTGAGAGCATAATCGCCTACCACCTTTAAGCATAACCAGACAAAATCAAGCACATGTTCATTTTAATGCACCAATGGAAGTGTTCCTAAACTAAAAATTGCAAACATCTTGTTTGAGAAATGAGTCTTTGACTAACAGAGCTGCAAAACCACAAATTAGTAGTTTCAATATATGCCTTAGACCAACGAGAAAGCTGCAAAAAAAATCAAGTGAGAACAAAAGACTAAAAACCAAACTAAAAGTTAGTAAATAATTAAACTAGAAAATAAAAAGACTAAACTAAGAAAAAAAGAATTAAAGAAAACGAAAAACTAAGAGCTCAATTTTTTTGTTGCTCCAAAAGAAGCAGTTTTGAGAGCCCCATTCCAAAGCCACATGCTACAAACAAAAGATTAGTAAACCAAAAAAAAACTTGAATGAAAACAACAAACTAAAAATAGTGATAACTTTCTCACAACTAAACAAAACTTTAAATTGTAGATATCTATGAAAAGCTAAGACATAGAGCTTGAAAACCAAAAAAATATTTTACAAAATTCTACAAAACAAAAATATTATAAACAAAAGAAAAATCGGATTTTAAAAACTAAATCTTAAAAAGCAGTGATCAGTAAAATAGCCATAACTTTCTCAAATCTTAACAAAATTTCAAACTGTTTAATATTTCGAAAAGATGAAAATGAGACCTACAAAACCCATAAAATGTTTTAAAATATTCGATGTGTGTGTCCTTTTGTGCTCAAATAAAGATGACAGGATTTCATGTAATGCCCCACCAAGCAAGCCCAAAGGATACAATACATCTAACATTTATGGAAATTTTTTTTTTTTAAAGTGCCAACTTACATCATAAAAATCATATATCACATGATATGAAAACTAAACATGAACTACATATAACAAATCCCATGAGTTTACAAGACTGCATTACTTTTCACAACAACATTATTACATTACATGAAAGGTAAGTATACACCAGTAATCATAAGATAACATGAACATGGTTATCACATTGTTCAAGGATTACAATATTACAATGCCGCTTCCCAACATGAATGGGGAAGATACAATAATATGGAATGATACTTTTGAAATGGAGGAATACAAAGCTGCATTACTGAATTCAACTCTGGTTCGACTCAGGAGTCACTGCAAGGTACAATTTTGCTCTTCTCGATCGATGATTGCGGACCCAATGGGGTGCATAGCATGTTCCACCCAACCATGTGGAACTGAAGGCCCACCCCCCGTGCTAAGAGATGACAAGAAGGATCCCCAACAATAACCATCATACAAAACAAGGATTCAAGACTTTACAACAAGATCCACATAACATAAGGAAATCTCAGCACAAGATATAAAAAACACAAGATGTGCCCAACATAAGGAATAACCAATAAAGCATCAACATACAAAAGCCAACTAGTGCTTCCAGAGGCCCAAGAATAACATAGAGGGAAACAAAGCATACATGGTTGTTTAAGGAAGAGTGTCATTGCAATGTTGCATGGGTTACCCTGGCGAATCTTCCTAGGCCCCGACCCCCAACTTGGGTTACCCTGGTGACCTCTTACGAAACCCGGCCCCACATGCAATCCAATGCAGCATCAATTATCTTTCATAAGGACAAGACAATGATTTTTCCATTCCAAGCCTTCTCAACTCATCTCAAGCCCATACAAGCACTTGAGCAATGAGTGATGTATACTCTTATATCTTGTTAATGTGTGATTCTATCCAAAACCCCTAAATAAATATTAATGTTTTCACTTGATTAATAAACTTCCAATGAGTTACCCTGAGACCTCTTCCGGGTCTCGGCCCCCATTGAAAGCCACTCCCCTTATGAACAAAAAAACTCAAAAGATACTATCAGGGTAAGCCCCCATACACAACATATAAGGCCACAAGATAATTTGCATTAAGCAAGGCATACACCATCCTACGCAAAATCTTCATAACGAAACTATTTTCAACTACAAGGCTAAACCCAATCATCAAATAAATCATATGAGCAATAGTTCACAAAGAACCAAAAGTGAAGGCCAATAATAAAGCAACACCTTTCTTTCCCTTTCTCTAGAAGACTATTAAATCACTAAAACAAGGGTTTCCCAACAAGGTGGCAACAAAACTTGATCTCAAAATCAACGTCAAACTCAAAGCCACATAAAAACCATCCAAATGCACCAAGGGGTTGTACCAAAAATTGTAAGAGTTCAACATCTCAAAACTAGAGTACATGCGAGGCATTTACCCTTCCAACACAAGAATAAAGTTTCCCCTCAAAATCAAGATTAACTCAAGAAAAGTCACACCAAAAGGGATCCATCAAAACCATCCACAAATCAAAACAGCCACACTACCAATCATTGCTTACAAGGGAGACTTCTCTTTTCTCTACATAGGTTGCCCAATCACGCAATGCTCATCAACCTTACAATTTGACTCAAAAAGAAACAAAATACAACCAGAGTCATTGACCATAACAACGAAACCACCAGCCCATACACAATCAAATGTTAACAATATATTTCTTAATAAATAACCAACTGAATCATAATTATAAACAAGGAATTCCAAAAGAAATTCAAGGGAGAATCTCTTATAAGTCGTAACCCTTTTTTTAAAAAAAAGAAGAATATTATAACCTATATTTCACAAGACCAAATTTGAACTAATACTATAGGGTTAAAGTTGAAAAAGTAGACCCAACATTTGGTGTGACTATGAAGATACAATACTTAGACAGGTACATATTCAAAGACATGCGAGAAACATAAGCTTTAATCCCTTGTATAATTAAAGAAGCATCAAATATTACTCATTAATTACTAGATGTAAATCTGATTTGACATAAAAATAAAATATATCTACATCCTTGTATTGACCTCAAGTGTTCCTTAAACATTTCCCAAGATGACCATTATGTCATTAATCGTTAACAACAAGGAATCAATTGTTCAAACAAATCCTAATAGGCACTAATAACCGCCGAATGTTTTCATATGTATATAGGGTTCAGTCTAAAATACTTATGTGACCGTCATGAAGAAAAGAGAATATAATGGTAGACAAGACTTCTTCCGAGGAGTGACTCGAGTAACTCTCTTATATATGATTCTTTTGACCAATGATCTAGAACTGTAAGAGACCCTAAGGAGATTTGGTTTCTAACTTGAGATGTCGGCTCTCCTAAAAGAATGGCCTCTGATTCATTTACAATGACAACACAACTCTAGATAATTCAGGGACAAGGGGAGATCAATACAGGTAATGCAAGACCCCCAACCTTCAATAAGTCGATAACGTTATAAAATTCCAATAAAATGATTTGGACAATAGTAAATTATAATGGGAGGAAGTAAAGTAGTTCCAATTTCAGAAAAGCTATTTAAACTTATACAATTTCTAACGTCTATGCTTCAGCAGTGTAAGCTGCGAATGGTATCAAAGAGGCTATTTATTCTGAACAATGCCTCAGTTGAAAATGTTGTAACTATGATAGGTTGTCAAGTAAATATATATTAGAGAGTGAATATTGGAATTTGGAAATACCACCATCGACTTGCATTGTTATCGTTATTTTAGGGAGGCTACTTAATTCTGTACAATATCTCAACTCTAAACATTGTAACTGTGACAGTTTGCCAAGTATATAGGAAAATGAATATTGGAATTTGGAAATATCGCCAGCTACATGCATTTTATCATTATATTCAAGTGCTGCAACTGCGAGAAGTTCCGATAGAATCAGGGAGGTTATTTAAATCTATACATACTATCATGTTACAGTGAACTATACAAGGTGCCAAATTGAAGAAGGCAATAAAAATATGTTGTCAAACAGCATGCCAAATAAATCAACCATGGTTTAAGGCGATGACCCCAGTAATTGTAAAGATTCACTGATCTACAAATGTATTTTTCCAAACTCAAACCTATCTGCATATGCGTCTACAGTGAAATTCATAGGCAGATTGCATTCCCTATAGAAACTAAAGACAACATGATACTCCAAGCAGTTCAACGTGTTTGGCAAAAGGCACGCATAACAGGGATGCATTGAGATTAGCACAAGGAAGACTTGCAGACAACCCAATGTTTCATATGGTTGCGCAGTAGAGGGAGAAAAGACAGAGTAAACACAAAGGCAGTAGATTTCAAAACGCCCAGGATAAAATAGGATACCGAGAACAACCATTGGAGATGGAAAATTCCAAATAGTAAAGGTACTATATTCCTAATACACATGAATCAAAACTTGCAGCACCGACCATCAGGGAAGAATGCCACAGGCAAGAGGCAATCGATGCCAAACAGAAAGGAAAGAGAGAGCACCAAAACGTGATAATGGGGAAACTATAGAACAATTAACTAGTTGCAAGGACATTCGGAGGAGACATAGACAAACATGCGCATTGTAGGCCATGCACAAAAGGAAATAAAGATATGGCTTAAAGATGTAACATTTAAGCTTCCTATTATACGTAATTATGCCATTTTAATTCTCTTATGCCTGTCTATTTGGTTGTAACTGATACACAGCGTCATTTATAAGTATTTTCAGACACAGAGTTATTTCCACAAGCTTTATGCCTAATGAAATACCACACAATATTAGAAATGAAAATATGTCCATATGTATGTACCTCCTGCATAGAGGCGTGTATAGTCCTACACACACGAAGATCACCAGAGACTCACAACCCATAGTATGAAGAGGTTCCATACTTTTCCCATAGTTGACATCTTTGTGGCTACATCATATTCGTATACATCACAATATATCATGGTCTTCACAGTGCAAGAGCTTCAAGAAGTAATCTGTCAGTTTTGAGCTCTTAATTTAGACACTTATGTGCTATTCTATCAAAAAGACGCCTGATTTCATGCTCCTGGAAACCTGCCCTCGGGCCATCAACAAGTGCATTATACTTTAAAATCTCAGGTATAAAACCTTTCTCCAGTATCTCATCCAGAAGTTGATCCACTTCAATTATTTTGCTAGCTCAAGAAAGACCACTGAGTAAGGTATTGTAAGTGTATAAATTTGGAGAAAAATCCTGATCTGCCATTTTCTTCACCAGAGACATAGCCTCGACTAGCATTCATTAGGAGTACAACCCTGCTCTCGCCTAAACCCCAAAAGCTCTCCAGCCTCATCAACAAACCCAGCTTTTTTAAAAAAAAACTATTGTTACATGCCTAAAAAAATGCACCAAAAAGCGACATTCTCTAGACAAGAGGCAGTTTTCCAGAAGGAATGTAGTTTGCATGGCATATTAATTAGAAAGAGTGGTTTGTTTTAGTGGTGGCTCTTGCAACCAATTATAATCAGTTTAAAATTAAATTCTTTCCCCCATGCAAGACAACCGCAACAAAATTTAAGGAGAAAACTTCTCACTCGAATTCGACATGCTATAACTTTTTTTTTTTTAAATTTTATTCTTTTAGATAAATTCTAATTTATTTCAATTTAACCGTTAATAATATTTTACTAACAACTTTTATTTAAATTATCGTATTACCTCAAACACAAAATAAATCAATACCAAACCACTCTTAAATTCATAACAAGGTAGAAAACATCACATGACGACACGAATGGAGGGGCACTACATTTCACATGCATTCTTGGCTGTAATCTGCAAAACAACAAAAACAAACCAAGAAAACAAACCAATTTCTCTGCAAGAAAACAAACATAGGGTTCACCAAATGTGAGATGGTGTTAGAGAATCAAATAGAATAGATAAAGTGACAACCAACACCTCTAAACTATTAACCTCATCCAAACAAGAGAATACAAACAAATGGAGATTTCAAAATGAAAACAAATAAAATAAAGTACTCCCCATATTGTAGTTGATTCCTTCTCTTGCTCTCCTATTTCTCCCTTTGCAAATATGCCCTCAGATTTGTAGTGTGACTTGTGCAAATACCTGCAAATGATAAGTAGAAAGTTGGAGAAGAATAGTTGTTTAGCTGAAAATAGAGAAGGAAGGTTGCTTTTATAGACAACCATTCGAATGGACAGTTGAGATTAATCTTCTAGAAAGATTCCAAGATCAATGGATGGGAATGCATGAGAGGGATGTTATGAAATGGATGGTTGAGATTAAGCCTCAGAAAAGATGCCAAGATCAATGGTCCAGAATTGATGCACCAAGAATATTCTATTCTTGGAGGAATCATGACAGGAAGACATGCAAAGACATGCAGGCCATGACAGACATGCAAGCTAGGATAGGCATGCATGACATGCAGGGCATACAAGCTATGACATGAAATGAATGTTAATGACGGGGATTATGATAGGGTATCTTTGACCAAGTGGTGCAATGAATAATTTATTTTAAATTATTTATTCAAACTGAGGAAATGGATTAGTGGAAAATAAATAATTTATTCAAATTATTTTGAAATAGAGAAATGGATAAGTGGAAAATAAATAATTTATTCAAATTATTTATTTGAAAATATAGGAAATGGACAAGTGGAAAATAAATAATTTATTCAAATTATTTATTTGAAAAAATGAAAAGAGGATCATTTAATTAAATTTATTAATTTAATTAAATTGAGAGATAGAAATTAGACCTTAAATAATTAATTTAGATTAATTATTTAATAGGGAAGGTGGCATGGGATAGTTAAATGATTTTAATAATTATTTAACTATGGAAGAATTAAAGGACCATGAATAGATAAATAATTAATGGTAATTATTTAACTATAGATGAAAGATGACAAAATAATTAAATAAATAATAATTTATTTAACTATTGAAGAGGAGAAGAAATTAGTGACACGATTAGTTTATTTAATCGGTCAGGATAGAATAAATATTAGAGAGTGAATTAATTAAATAATTATTAAAAATTATTTAATTAATAGAGGAATATAATCAAACATAATTGAATAACTAAAATTATTCAATTATCGAAGGATGGGGATGAAGAAAAATGATGCTCGAAGGCTTAGGACATTTTTATGTGTCTACACAATTATACCTAGATGCTTGTATTAACTTGCTATATTAAAATTCATGAAAGAAATACTCAAGTCATCACTGGTGCTAACATACCCTTTGATGCTTGTATTAACTTTCAACATTTTAATGCTCTATGATTACACAAAAAGCACAAATAAGCTTTTAGAATGGCAATATTGTACAAATATCCTACATGGATAGTATAGATTACATTCAATATAGAATTTGCATTTTGCATTTGTATATTTTTCCAAAAACCTAGAAAAATATCAAATGTTTCATATCCTTTTGAATAAATGACTGAGTAGATTTTGACATTTACAAAAAAATATATCATTTCATACATTTTTCATACATATTTGCATCAGAAAATCATAAAAAAAAAACAAATCATACATCATAATCAAAAACATTCATAGGCATCCATCATATCATATTCATATTCATATTCATTCATCAATAGATTGTAATCATATCATAGTATTGCACTTCCATTTTCATATCTAAAATCATGCATACATATACATCATAAGAATAAAATTGAGAAATCATATTATAAACATCATGCATGTATAGAAAATCAATGCACTCATCATAAATCATCACTGCATATCATATATCTCGAAAATGAATGTCAAAATGTACAAAGATGTCAACTATGTATGAAATAACATCATCACAAATGGGATCATATTAGTGTGTATACAAATGTCTTGTAATGATAAAACATCATACAAAAAGCACTATGCCGTGCTATCCTCTGATGGTGCTGGTCTGGGACCTGTCCCACCTACTCCTGATGGACCTGCTCCACCTGCCCCTGATGATCCTCCTAGCTGTAATGGCTATGATACACCCTTCATGATAGCTCAAGAATGACTATGTGTAGACCAAGACTGTGTATAACTCACTCTCTCCTCAAGTGGCACTGCATCATGATATATGATCCTATAGAACTCAGCCTCCCAGATGGCTCTGGTCAACTCTCTCATCATGCTATCACTTGCTATTGCTCTTTGTAGACTGTCAGCTAAAGCCATGGCCTCCTCACCCTGTCGTCTAGTTGTATCTCTCTCATTCGTCACTGAAGTCAACTGCCCTTGTAGCTGTGTAATCAAGGACCGTGCCTGTGCTAGCTGATCCTCTAAACTCTGCACCCTACCCTGCAAGGTTGCTATCTAACTCGATGATGCTGGATCTACAGAAGATGATGGAGTTGTCTGTCTCATCCGTGATCCACCTTTGCCACCTCTACCACCCCTACCAACTTTACCTCTACCTCTACCCCCACAACTGTCACCCCCACTCTCCTCATCACTGCTATCTCCATCATCATCTGACTCATCATCATCCTCCTCAGAATCATCACTCTTCGCAGCTACCTCTCGCTATCACCTATGACTAGCTATATGTGGTCTCTCCTTTGCAATAGGGATAGGCTCATTAGGATCAAATAGTCGTGGTGTAGGATGATCCAACACATACTAACCATACTCTACCGTCATCCCTCCATCAAGAATATCAGGTCTATAGTCCCACATCTGAGCTCCCAAATTGGTAAACTCTACCACCGCTACATCATATCAAATCCATGGAACCCACACTATGACCTCTTGCTGTTGGCGCACATAAATGGAAAAACCCATGGGCATACCCTAAGGCCAGCCAAAATGTTGACACACCTGACCAACAAGAAACTTCTCAATAATCCCAGGTGTTAGGCCAATAAGATATCTAGCAGTAAACACATAGGGCATCTCCCTAGTATCCTCTAGCCATCCCTCACAATCTACATAGGGTCACCGGTAAACTATATCTAGATCATCTAGAAGACGCTGCCAATGATCTAATTTACCCAGCCTCGACTGAGTAATGATATCTGCATATCTAAATCTGTATGGTCGACCAGCTAGCTGCTGTCCTCGAGTCAATGGTTGCATGACAGCAAAATACTCCCATGCCCATATCTATAACAACGAACAACCAACTATAAAAATACGAACTCCACCACATACAATGTGATGTAGCTCATCATACAAATGTGCAAGCATGCATGATCCCCAAGCATAATGTGTGCCCTGCATCACCATCCTCTTGATTACACGACCCCATCCGACTGCAAAGCCCTTCGATCTATGGTTGGGGCACAACACACCTCCAATAAAGCCTGCAAGTACACAGGGCAAGGGCGCATATGAATCTGCAATCTCACCCCATGGGATGAAATGTCTAGCAATATGATCATCTATGAAAATCCTCCTCAAAGCATCAGTTCCTCCCACCTCTTGGCCATCAAACCTCACTATCTCCCCCATCACTGGGATTCTCAAAATATGGTACACATCCTCAGGAGTCACAGTAATCTCTCTTGTCACCAAGTGAAAGGTGTTCGTGTCACTATGCCACCTCTCTACAAGTGCTGTCAATAGACCTCTATTGAGGTGCACCTCAAGCATGTCAAGCAACAAGTTCAATCCACATGCCTTGATCACATCTCAATTTGCTTGCACATGCTATGGAATCAAACTCCATGTCCTCGGGAATGTCTTCCATAGCTGCAAAATGCTCAATCTCTCCTATTGAATAGGATGAGAACATCAAGACCAAACAATATCAAGATCAATTCATCACAACAAATCAATCAAATCTCAAAGAAAATTTATCACAATCCTGTTTGTTTTTAACAACTTTAGAAGCAAACTTATCAAATCAACCTATTTGTTTTTCATCTTCATGAAAACAAATTTATCAAAATCCTGTTTGTTTTTAACAACTTTAGAAGCAAACTTATCAAACAAATTTTTGTTTTTAACAACTTTAAAAGAAAATTTATCAGCTACTATTTTTTTTCCAACAACCTTGGGAACAAATTGATCACACCAAACAATATTAAATCATGGGTGCTACAACAATCCTACTAGGCGCTACAGAAATCCTAATGGGTGCTACAAGATCATGGGCACTACAAAACACCCAATGGGTGCTACAAAAAGTCAAATGGGTGCTACAGAATCATAGGAACTATGAAAATCATAATGGGTGCTATGAAAATCATAATGGGCGCTAAAAGAATGCTTCAAGCTACAAAAAGGTTGGAAAACGTGCCCTAATCAGAAAATTTTCAAATCACAAAATTTTAACAGGTACATACCACAGGTCCATAGTGCGCCAGCCGCTGATGTCATCAGATGTGCTCAAAACAATGCTGGTGGATAGGAAGTGTCATCTTTCTCACTCCAAAGCTCAAAAATTATAATTTTTACTAGGTTAAAATGGGAAAATGACATGGAAAATGACATTTTTAACCTATTTAAAGGTAAAATTGGGGCATTTTATCTCATTTTATCATAGCAAGGGTAATTTGGTCATCAATTTTTTTCATCTCACATCTTTTCCACGTCAATTTCTTCATATCATCATTTTCGAATGATGAATCGACATCTTAAAAATCATAAAAAATGAAAATTTCCAAAAAATCTAAAAATTCACAAAATTCGAAATCTTATCGATTCATCATCTGAGGGGGCATATACTTATCATCGTTTGACAATCAAAATTAGAAAATTTAAATTTTTGTAGCACCACACTCTAAAAGTAGGGCAAATGTACACCTAAAATGGTCACATCACGTTGTTTGGTAATTTAACAATATTTTTACATTTAATTAAATTTACTCAATCTACATAAAATGAATTTTGGGGCCCATTGGTACACTATCTTTTTCATTTTGATTAAATAAATAAGTTATTTAATCTCTTTTCTTTCCCATTTTAATTAATAAATAAATAATAATATTTATTTATATTAATTATCATATAATCTTGGCTTGAATATTTTATTCAAAAAGAAAGATTAAATATTCTTCTAAAATCCATTCACAATTCCATATTCTCAATATTTAATTAATTCTTCTAAAGTTCATGCACAATTAAATATTCCAAAATATTTAATTAAATCTTCTATAGTCCTAAAATAAAAAATCAAACTCTCATGACATTAAATAAATCTATTTATTTAATATTGGATTATTTTCAACAACCGTGAAACAAACTTCCAAAACAAAAAATTAATTTCTCTATTCCTATGCAAGTTTTTTCCCATGGGTTGAAGATAAGCCTCCATTCTTCTCTCCAACCTCCCAACATCTTCCATCTTCTTTTTAACCTCTCCATCTCTCACCATTCAAAATTACCAGACAATCTCACAACCATTGATCTTTGCCAGTCAGGCTCTTGCTTATGAAAATCTATAAAAGGGACTGTTGGGTCTCTCAAAACAAGAGAAGCTTTCATATAGGAAAACTATAGCCAATTTGCAGTAGCACAACCTTTTAGCATCCATAGTTTTAAGAATCATAGCATATCATGGCCAATAATTCTCATAGCTTAGTTTCAATAGCATCCATAATCCATAGCCTCTGTGCATAATTTACAGCCCCTGTGCATATCTGTATTAGTATTTCACTCCACTAACATATAGCATAGAGAAGTACTTTCCCTTTGCATACTCATTCTGTAGGTTTCCATTCTAAGAAGCTTTGCTTACACAATCTAAGAGCAACAACTTCAAAAGAATTACTAGAGATAGAGGACAATGGAACGGTTCTGAAGAAGCTTTGTTTGTTTTCTTTGAATTCAATTATCTTGCTTTCTTTAGTTTAATGTTTCATTTGTGTGTTTTTATTGTTTTACCATGAAATGATCTTACCTCTATAACACTCCTCGGGGCAGGCCATTCAATGATAGCTCTCACCTTCTCTGGGTCCATTTTAAGACCCTCTACTAAGACACAAAATTTCTAGATACACCAATTCTCTCTTCACAAAGCTACATTTCTTCAAATTAATCAACAGCTTCTCCCCCCTTAGCTTCTCAAAAACCTTTCTAATATGGATCAGGTGCTCCTCCAATATCTTACTGAAAATAAAAATATCATCCAACTAAACAATAAAAAAATTTCCTAAAAAACATTACATGAAATTAAATAAATCTATTTATCTAATATTGGATTATTTTCAACAACTGTGAAACAAACTTCCAAAATAGAAAATTAATTTCTATGTTCCTATGCAAGTTTGTTCCTATGGGTTGAAGACAAGCCTCCATTCTTCTCTCCAACCTCCCAACATCTTCCATCTTCTTCTCAACCTCTCCATCTCTCACCATTCAAAATTACTAGACAATCTCATAGCCATTGATCTTTACCAGTCAGGCTCTTGCCTGTGAAAATCTATAAAAGGGACT
>VDFB02086081.1:350848190-350885831 GCA_007258455.2 Sequoia sempervirens | reverse complement strand
AATACCATTAGAGGAAAAATAATCTTCAAATTCTTTACTGCAATACTCACCACCATTATCAGATCTGAGACATTTTAACCTTTTACCCGCCTCATTCTCAACCAAGCTTCTCCATTTTTTAAAAGTTTCAAATACATCAGATTTTAAGCAAATCCATACCTTTCTAGTTGTATCATCAATGAACAAAATATAATACGTAGAGCCACCGAGAGAAGATACCTGAGCTAGTCCCCATACATCTGTATGCACAAGCTCCAATTTCTCATCTTTCTTTGTCTTCCCATCCTTGAGAAAACTCTCTTTTATTTTCCATAGACACAACTTTCATAGAAATCCATATTAACACATTTTAGACCTAGTAAAACATTATTTGAATGAAGTACTTTCATACCTTTTGCACTCATATGCCCAAGTCTATTATGCCACAATGTTGATTCAGAGTCCACAGCAACTGTATGATCTTCTACCTGCTTAACTGTAGCAACTGTTCCTAAACATTGACCCTTTTCTGTAACAATTGAAGTAGAAGGAATAGTATGTCTTGTACAAAGATATAAGATGCCTACTTTCACACCTTTTGCTACTACTAAGGCACCCTTTGTGACCTTCCAATTTTTATCACTAAATGTAACAACACAACCTTCATCATCTAGTTGCCCTATTGAAATTAAATTTCTACTTAACTTTGGAACATGCCTTACCTCATGTAGTAGCCAATGATTTCCATTCTGCAACTTAATCTTGATTATTCCCTTTCCAACAATCTGACAGGGTTCGTTATCTCCTAAATAAACTAGCCCAAAATCCCCTTGGACATAATCAAGAAAATAACTTCTGTGGGGGGTAGCATGAAATGATGCCCCTGAATCTAATACCCAAGAATCATCAGCATTATCAAGGGAAAGAATCAAAGCATCCTCATCAGATTTATTACTTACCACATTTGCCTCTTTGCTTCCTTCCTTGTTGTCTCCATCTTTATTTTTCTGAGACTAGCAATCTTTCTTTCAAATGACTCAGCCTTTCAATACAAGCATTCTACTAACTCCTCTTATCTTTGATTGGGACCTTTGTCCTTTGGATTTCTCGTGACTTCCCATGATTTCTAGAATTGTTTCTTCTCCCCTTTGTTCTGCCCCTGCTTTCTGCATTCAAAACACTACCTGATGTGGATGTTCCACCTAAGCTTTTCCTACGAATTTCCTTGCTCAAAATAACACCAACAACATCATCAAACTTTAATGTATTCGAACCAGAAACAGAATTGCTAACAACCATTACCAAGCTATTCCAGCTTTCAGACAAAGAACACAGAATCAAAAGAGCCCTAACTTCTTCATCAAATTTACTTTTAGAGAGGTTAATTGACTGGTGACCGTATTAAACTCATTCAAATGATCAGTAACTGACCCACCTTCTACCATTTTCATATTAAATAAACGCTTCATAAGAAATACCTTATTCAAAGCATAAGGCTTTTCATATAACTTTGCCAGGGTTTCCATCAACTCTTGAGTTGTCTTTGCTGCTGTAATATTAAATACCACCGATTGTGCCAGGCATAGATGAATACTTCCAAGAGCCTTTCTATCCAAGATCTCCCTATCCTCATCTGACATTGCTGCAGGTTTCTTGGCTTTCCCTCCCAATGGCCGCCATAAATCCTTCTGATAGAGATAGTCCTCCATCTGCATCTTCCATAACTGATAGTTCTGCCCATTAAACTTCTCAACCTTCTTACACTCGTCTGCCATTGCTCCCACTCAACCGTGACATCTTCCTATAGATGATAATCAAAAAACACAACTCGCTATGATACCACTTGTTAGGGTTAGAGATGGCAGATATCTAACAATTAAATACAGATTTAAATAATAAACAGAGAAACTAAAACATACACAGAATAAATCATAACACAGAGACCCCGGCGAGGATGGGGGGCCAGGGTGTACAGTATACCATGGGCTATACAGTATAGCATGATCAGTCACCACATACCAACAAAAGGCATGCCTCTATGTTAGCTTCTCATCATACAATGAGAAATTTATGTCTATTTTTTGGCTCTCATCATACTAACCATACGAAAGCTATCCCTCTGATAGCTAAATAGTAAGGCACCACAACATGAAACAAGACAAAGGGGTGGTAAACGAGAGAATCATACTAGGCTTCCATACCATATCAAATCTATCCTCCTAAAAAATTTAATAAGTCACCACATTGCAAGGAAAGGCTCCATAAGCAAGCAAGATATGTTATGCTAGGTGGCCTTTGTTGTGCCCTTAGCACACGCCTCGTTTGGAATACAAACCCTCTCTTTTATTTTCCTTGTCAGGTCATTTTGTTGTTGCCTCATTTTTTGTGCCCCCATTCTAGTGTCCTAAATGGTCAACGTGCTTCCAAAGTCTCATCTTAAGCTGACCATGTTTCATCCCCTCCAATTTTGCAGAGCCTTGGTCCCTCGTGGAGTTTTCTTGGTAGTTTTCTTCTGCAAATGGCCTTGGGGCCTAGCGAGCCTACCCTGCTGGGTTTCCCTTGCTAGGTTTCCATTAGGTGTTCGCCATCCAAAACAGTGGAAGAATTTTTCCTTCTCAAACCTTGGGACCTGACTTCTTGTTTTCTACCATGTTTAACTTGCATTGCAAATTGGGCTGCCTTTTCACCCACCAAGCTCGTTTCTCTAGACTTCTATCCTAGGAACTTTGTGTTGTCTCCATCATTTCCAATGGCCAACCTATATCAATGTCCCATCCTTTCAACCCTAGAATCATCTTTGTTGTCAGTTGAAAATGACCAACTTTGAAGTGGTTGCCAGGTTGCATCCTTCCAGTCCCCGAGCCCTGGATCTCCTGCCATCGTCTAAGAATTTAAACCCACCAACCCTCATGTTGTTTGTACAGGTATTAATGGACATATTAAATGCTAATTAGGGGTATAATGATATTCATCCCTCTTTCTAGTGCCAAATATTTGAACCCCAACCTTGGTACCTGCAAAACAAGGAGGATAAACACCTCAAGTTAGATAATGCAAGCCAAAACAAGGATTCCCCATGAAATCCATTTACAACCTCAAACTAGGAATGAAAATAGTGAAGAACACAATGAAAAGGATGAAATAAATATTGAATCCTAATTTAAGTGTGCAAACTCATGATCCCATGGGGGAATTGGTGCCAATTTGATGTGAAAATTGGCCCTTTCCCAATTCCTATGATGCAAGCTTCGAATGTTGAAGAGATTGATCCACTTTGATGAAAGATGAGAACTCCAAGCCAAATCTGCAAGAAGCCTAGCTAAGGATTTAATGATGGATGGAAATGGCTCAATATTTTAGCATGGTAACTTTGCTTGGATTGTGGATGATGAAATGAGGATATGAGTTCCTTATTTATAGGATTTCAAGATGGATGAATGCTCAAATTTGAGCAATGTGGGACTAACATTCAATCAATGGCAAGGTGCCACTTGTCAAGCTATGAATGGATGATGAATGTGCAAGATTTGGGGTTTTTGCCAATAAATGCCAATATTTGAAATTCAAATTTGTTGAAATGACATGCAAGAGGGAAGGGAAAATGCAATAAATGCCAATTGGCTCAAGGAAAAGGACATGTAAGATGAATTTATTGCCTTGTTGGATGTACATGTTGACTTGGAATTTTTGAATTCAAATTGAGAGAATATTCCAAAAGATGCCTTGTGAGGAAAATAGATTTTAATAAAACGAATTAAATCTATTTCACATGCAACTTGTTATCTGTAGGATGACATGATTATTAATCAAGGGTTAATTAATTTTAATCGTGAGATGATGTAATGACTTATTTGACTTAGATTTATGGATTTATTTAAATCAAATAAGAGAGGAATATGATAAGAGGCTAATTAAATAAGGATTTTGATTTATTTAATTAAAAGGGATGGTGTTAGATTAAATCAAATAAGGTTTTAATTTATTTAATTTAATAGACAGACTTTAGAGATTTAATCAAATAAGTTGACTATTTAATTAAATAGGGATAATTAGATCAGATGGATTGATTTATTTAACAAGAGAAAGTGATTTAATTAGATAACATGATTTATTCAATTAAGATAGGAATATTGATGAATTTAATCAGATAAGGGAATTTGATTAAATGGTTAGACTGAGAGATGATTTAGGAAGAAATGATGTTAGTAAGTTAGGATCGAATGCACAATGTCAATCAGTATATTTTACGTGTCTACACATAGAATGGGAGCCCATAATTACAATGAGAATAAAGCAATCCTAAGTTTAGCTTAAGTGCATGAGAATAAATTAGACAAATAATTAATTATTAGCTAATGTGTGATTACTCTAACACCCCCCTTTAAGTTGAACTCGGGGATTAGCTAAAAACCATAAAAGGAAAGAATGCATGATGGGTCCCAGAAAACAAGGCTTGTTGAGCTACCCATGTACAAACAAAACATCTCTACAATGTGGAGAAATAGAGAAAAGCTCATGGGAAAAACTCTACTCCAAAAAGAGATGTAAGCCAAGTGAAGGACTAAAGAAGCCTCCAAATAAGACAATGTTGTTCCAAAACATAGGAATGAAGGATGAACAAAAGAACACTGGTCACTAAAGCATGAATAAGCTACAAACACTATCGAAGAATGATTGTTGTATTGCCAAAACAAGAACCTCTACTGAAACAAATGATAATCAGGATCAAGAAGAAAAGAATTTGCATGAGTTCCCCCAATGACACTACTCAAATCAGATGGAAAACAAAGGAAAACACTTGGAACTTGAAGATATAGATGGAAAAGGTATCAAAAGTCTGAAGAATTGATCATGTGAAAATGGAAGGTCACCTCTGAAAAATAGGAATGCAAAAGTGTCTATATGATAAGTGACCATCTCACTGAAATGCAAGTAACCAACCATTGATGTATGAGGCATCCAAAATTACATAGGAACAAATACTATATACATAGCTCACATGAAAGCTCTAGATGATAATTACAATGAGGGTTGAGTGCTAATAAGAGAAAAACCCTAAATGAGAAAGGGATCAGATCATGACAAGTTTCAACATCACATGAGATGAGATAGAATGATCTAATATTAGCTCAACTAATAAAGCATAAAATCACTCCTAAGTTTAGCTTAAGTGCATGAGAATAAATTAGACTAATAATTAATTAAAGAGTAAATAATTATTACATAATGCATGATAAGTCTAACAAGTAGTAATTGCATTGGTAATATTGGAAGGACTATGAAGATAGTGAGACAAAAGAGGCAATGATACAACATTAGATGAATGATAAGTAACACTTTAAGTTGAGGAAGGTGAAACAATAACACAATGAGATGAGGGGATAACACTAATGGTAGAACACTAGTATGCACACAAGAAGGAACGAAACTAGTGAGATTAGAGATGAGTGGTTCACTTGTAGAAGAAGAGTTGGAAATGGTACTAGAGGAACATAAGAGCTGGGGATCACACTAAAAGTGACAACGAGAGATGTAGGCATTATGAGAGGATCTACCTCAAGATGAGGGGATGAAGGGAAAATTAAATAGAAATATTGAGTGGGTTATAGAGAGAAGATGCACCTTGGAAAAATAAGAGGTAATCATAGTACCAATTTCATGAAAAATCTATGTATATAAAGGAGTTTTGAGCAACCAACTATAAAAAATTTGTAGATAATTATGTTGAAGAAGTGAGATTAACAAGATCTTCAACAAGTAATATCGACTAAAAGAAATGTTGTACTTATCCACATGTATATCATGATTAAAGATAGATAACTCATTATAATTAACCTTAATGAAAATATTTTGATTGACAAGATGAGAAACCATTAAAAAATTCAAGTGAGCTCTCTCTAAAAATAAAATTAGTATTCCAATTATACTTTAAAATAAATAACATTTAAAAAGGTAATATATATATATATATATATATATATGAAAATCTTTAAATTTTAAAAATAAAAACTAAAAAAATTAAAAATGAAAAGATTTACTAAAATAAATAGATTTAAATAAAATAAAAAAATCAAACTAAATATACTTAAAAATAAATGCAATATAAGAATGTTTTATTCCCTTTTAAAGAGTATGGAATACATCACTTTTAAGTTACATACACATTAAAACATTGAACAAATATGAACAAAGCTAAAATTCACAAAAAAGGAGAGTTATTGAATTGTTTGTTCAATTGTATGCTTTGTGCATTCGTTCAATGAATGTGAATAGGTGGGAAAGAATCAAGGTACCTTACACTTTCTTGATACTTTGCTAATAAATGCAACCTCACTTTCCTTTATTTGATTTTTTCTTCACATATGTTCGTTGAGAAGAGTTCCAACAACATTGTCAAACTTGAGTTTCATTTTTCTAGATACAGAGGTGTTGATCAACATCACTACTCCTTCCTAGCTTTTGAAAGAGAACACGACAATAATATGGATTTTATTTCATGACCTAAATTAATGTTTACTGAAATCAATTAGCTGATTAGAGTGTTGAAATCATTCAAGTGATTGGACATGATGCCTCCTTCCTTCATTTTTAGATTGTAAAAATTTTTCATGAGATAAAATTTGTTCAAAGCTAAGGCCAACAATCTCATACATATCGATGAGTTTTTCCTATAATTTTTTCGAGGTCTTTTTTCACTGTGGCATTGAAGAGGGCATTGTTGGATAGTTATAGAACATTGATTGTTGCTCTCACTTTCTTGTCTAATCTCTCTCACTCCTCATCAGCTATCATAGTTGGCTTCTTCACTTTTCCTTCTAACATGAGTGAGAGATCTCCTCTAATTAGCAAGGACTCCATAGAGCACTTTCCACAACTTGAAATTATTCTTAGAGAACTTCTCTATTTTCTATTTATCTGCTTCCTCCATTTTCCTCAAAACTTATCACAATTTCCCAAATAGCTACTTTGTCGAGCTTTGATACCAATTATTGAAGAATTTGTAGTAGATTAAATAAACACAAGAATGTAAAAAAAAAACTTTGAAAATAAATGAGACACAAATGTGAAGACAAAGAATTTATAGTGGTTCACCAAAATTGGCTACAACCACTTTGAAGCAGGGAAATTCTTTTATTAATCTCTATTTCTTAGTTCCATACATCAACAACATAACATATCAACAATAATCAATAGTAATTACATTATCCATTTTGGATAAAGTCTTTGAAAAGGAATTCAAAAGGATAATTGTGATTGGAGGGAAAACTAGAGTGTCTATTGCACTTCAATATCCAACACTATCAACCACTTCTAATTAGGAGATGAATTAACTCAATATAATTAAGATATGTGATTTGGACTAAATAGATGTGAAACCTAACTAATCTATTCAAATACTAATAAATAAGTGACAAAACTTGAGTACTTTATGTTAAATTAGACACATGTCATTATTGACTACCTAGATATGTAAATAGTCCTCTTAATCCAAGTGAGCTTATTATATAAGTATTTGATGTAGAAAAAACTAGACTAAGTTTTATTTTTTTTAAACATAAACATTATTTTCTTTTTAATAAATCTTAATAATAATTTTTAATATTATTAAAAAAATATTTTTTATTTATGAATAATGTTAATATTTTATATAAAAAATAGCATTAAAAAGAAAAATATAAATTAAGTGAAAGTAAATATTGATTAATTTATATTAAATATAAAGTATAATCATCCTATAAATAACAAATGAAGAGAAATATTACTTAGGCTTGTAATCAAAATTGAAAATTAAAATGAAATCTATGTCTTGGAATTTAGAAATGTTTTAGTTAGTGATGAATGTAGTTTAGAACAAAATTATTTATTTTTGTTCTATGTCAAGTTTCCTTCACATTTTGTTGATCTAATTCATGCATGCAAACTTGACTTTGATGATATGACAAATTTTCTTGTGAACTGTGAAAAGACAACTACTAGATAGTGATATTTTTGTTACATCCTCAATTTTTTTCTTCTAAGTAGGGAATACTTAAAAATACTTTGATAGAGAATAAGCTTTAGACATAGACAAAAAATTTAGAATGAGTGTTGGGTAATCCAATTGTGCTAGGATGTTTGTGTGGTTTGAAATGAGATGTAAATTGTTGGTCTTTTGATTCTTTAGATGTAAGTGTAAATGCAAGCAATGAATTTTTATATGATGACTAGTTAATTAGATTATTAGAATTAAATGTAATGAATATTTTTCATATATAAACATAACATCAAATTATAAATATTTGTGCAAAGTCAACTTGAGACCAAAGTGTAAGGTGGGGTTACTCAACTAAATATTTGGTTTTGATTTTACACTTAAAAGGATAAATATTGAAGTTGCCAAGACAACCTTGTTCATGCAAACATAACATGGGTCAAATAGCTATGTTTGATTTGTGTCTGGTAAGAATGGATTATGGATAGGGATTTGAGTAATAGTCAAATCAGATAGATAAGCCAATTGGATTGGGATTGCATGCACATAAAGATAGGGATAAGTAATAAGCGTAGAGTTAGCCACAAGTAAGGCTAGACACACGGGTTACTATGCACAAAAAGATACAAGTTACAACTATATACTAGATGAAGCATTAACCAAATTAAGATCAATTAAATAAATGATTAGAACTAATAATTGATGTTCATCTCTTTTTGAAGATAATAATTGAATTTTTACTTGATATAATTTAATCTTTACATTTATATCCAAAATTATGATTATATCTAAATATATTTATAATAAATAAAAAATATATATGTCATACAAGAAAGAAATATTAAATAATCCACATATATACGAACTTCAAATAAGTGACCATGGGATGTCTCTTCCATTTTATTCTCCATGGAGACCAAAATTGTATTCATTGTTTGTACAACCAAAAAGTATAAAGGGCAGGAAAGAAAACATATGAAAATTGATGAACTATTCGTACGAGAGTATTAAGGCTTACAGAGTCGGTCAAAAATCACGTCCTTGTCAATTAGTAAGCATGTCAACAAGAAGACTAGGCAAGGAAAGATTAATGTGGTTAAGAAATGAGCGTGGAATCCCATTAGTGATGTTTGAAAGATATGGTTGCAGACATCGACGATTAACTTTTGTTTTCGTTGATAATCTATGAAGAGCCTACACGTGAAGTTTTTGTTTCATTTGGGGTAGACTGGCAGAACACGTATTCAAGATTTTTAATGCACCTTTCTTTGATGTTTCTAACCACAAAAAATGCTGCCCTTTTGTGGTCCTCAAGAGATTTTAGTTGAAAGGGAAGGTAAACTATCACATTTTTTATAGCAATAATGGAGATGCTTTTTGTCGAACAATGACATGATCAAAACAATAGAGAGATTTGACACTTAACCTACTCAAGATGTAGACCTGATAAATAAGTGGGAGGTAAAATAAGGTATTGCTTGTCCATGTATATTTTTGTATCAGGTAATAATATGTTTGTACATGTTACCGAGTCAAAAATAAAGAAAGGGAACTCGGGGTCAGTTGATCAATTGTATAAACCAATAGACACGAATAAAATATTTATTTCTATTGTAAAGATTTTTTTAGTTAAAATACAAGAATCAATTGGAAACATGATTAATATTCTCTAAAATGAATCTTAATGTGATGTTCATTTTCCCTTTAAAAATATCTTAGAGAAGTAAAAGGCTTAATATAATTTTTAGATCACTCACATCCATTATCAATAATAGATATATAAATTTTATCTTTATAACTAACTAATTTATGTAATATAATAAAAATATTGAGTGTTTAATATAGTAGAATAATTAAATAATGTGTGAAGTATAAGTGAATAAGCTTTTTAGATGTATGATTCAACAAAGTAATATGTCAAAAATTCATGTATTAACTCTTAATCATTTTCTTTAAATTTAATTAAGATAGAGATGGTTTTGATTAAATAGATGTGACATCTAACTAATGCCATCAAATATTAATGGATAAGTAATAACACTTAAGTACTTTATGTTAGATTATAATGCATAATGAAAACTCCTTTATTGTATCACCACAACAAAAGCACAAATTGTACAGACAAATATTTTGCTATAACCAAGCAATCAATTATATTGACAACTTCGTTTGTCAATCTGTTCTCAATTTGAATCTATACTAGAGAGAAGAAAACAAATTCCATTTTTTTCCCAAATTGTCACAAGCATACAGTTTTATTGATATCCACAATTACAATAACATCACAAATTGAATTCAATTTATTTATTTTGTACATTATTCATTTTACAAATTCAAAATTTCTTTGCTCCACAATGTTCTTGTCACATATTCAGACATGCTCTTCACCTTAGCGCAACTTGTACTCACTCATCAAGAAACTTATTTTTATTTCATTTCAAAGTTTATTTTTCATATCATATGGTGTGACCCCTTCCTTATATCTGCACATGCATACCTTCACTTCCTTAACTCTATGCAACATTTTTGAAAACTCTCAGCTCTTCCTCTTATTTGATGTGTGACCCCTCTTATTTTTATCCAACATTGGTTCTCTTTATCCAAGCTACCTTTCTCATTACCATTTATTCAATGGAACCATTAACCTTCCTATTTGTTCTTTGATGTGTCACCCATATTTCCTTCATTCCTATCATCCATACTCAACCCCTACTCTTCTCGACCCCCATTCTACCTTTTTTCATATACTTTATCTTTTATTCAATTCTAAACCTATCGTTACATGGTGCGACCTCTTTCCCACAATCAATAAAATTATTTTCTTTTTTTGATCTTCTTTCAAACCACCCCCTTTTTTCACCTTCTATATGTAATTTCTTATCAATACATTCCTCTACTTTGGTGGCCAATATTTTCTTATTCTTATCTCAATTTACCTTATGCGCCACACTTTCCCATCCGCACCTACATTGCCTCTTTTGAAATCTACCATAACTTTCATTAAGAAGTGTAGCTTCATCTAATCAATTATTTCTCTTTGCATGGTGCCACCTTCTTGTATAAACCTTTCTTGTCCACACCCTCTGAGGATGGTGCCCCATCTCCCTTTGTTTTTTTCTCTGCATTCATTTTAAATTTCTTATTATCTTGTCGAGACCCTTCACCTTTTCTCACCCACACATACTTGAAACATAAAAATATGATGACTCTAAGATTAGTGTCCATAATCTAGGGCCATTTTGACATTTTTATAGATTTTATTGGGATATAGATCAACAAAGTTAATTGATTGATTATCAACCTTAATGGTGAGCTAACCAAACCTAGATCTATACCCTAAGGGAATTGGAATTGATTAGAAATATCTTTGAATGACTAACTTAATGATCTTATATGACCTAATTCATGAAATGCAGATTCTCAAAAATTGACAGTTTGAAACAATAGGTTACCAATGGATCTGGGAAGTGTCTAGGCCCGAACAAAAATAATGCTAAAAAAATTTGGTTTAACCTTTGTAAAAGGACATATTTTCCCAAGGGTGGATGGGTCCTTGTACAGGGGTCCTAGCCAACTTTTAGGGTCCTCTGGTACAAAATTTGAGCTGTCATTTGCCCTAGGTCTCACTATCAAAAAGTCAGAAATAAAATTTGAATCCGAGTTTTTGTAGCTTGACAACAATGGTGATAACTTTGACAACAATACAAAATTACTCCTTGAGATATTTCTACTTCAAACCTATAACTTGCACATACTCAAAGAGGAAAAAATGGTTTTATTTGTTTGTATGGGGGTTTTCCTTGGTGAAATCCTAGTTTGGTAATTAAACCTTGATGGAAAGAAATAATGACAAAGGAGAAGGAAACGATGAATGAACACTTGTTTGTTACAACTCACCAAACCTTCAATGGTTTCCTTTAGATGATTGAAGTCAAACAAATCACTCTAAGGATTGGATATTGCTTGAATTGACTTGATTGATTAGTTGATTTGATGCCTACATCTCCATGTTAGCTCCAAAACATGATATGAACACACATAATATTGAACATGAAGATAGGATCTTGAATGTTGAAAAGAAGGAAATGAGATTCACCATAATGAAATAAAATGATAAATCTAATTTTCACTCTCTTTTTATTCAATATGTAAGAATAATGTTTAATCGAATAAGGGTATGTGTATGATCATCATGGAAAAAACAGACCCTTAAGTGGTGAAAAATTCAGAAAAATCAATGTTAGGCATCTTGACGTAAAATTTTGAATAAGTTATCTATATTATTTCAAAAATATGTAAGAATAGAATCTATAGAAAATTGAATGTAGTTTCTAAACTACTAGGTTTTTTTTCAAATAAAATTATTTGGTGAAAATTTGAAATTTCAATGCAGTAGCACTTAAATTTTAGGGAAAAAATAAGAAGCAGGTGTCTCTCTGGCCACGCTAACCACAATAAAATGATAATATTTTTTTATAAGATTTTAGATATAAGTAGAGGACTCATGTCCCAATGTGATGCATAATTTTTATAATTTTTTCCAAGTAAATAATTAATTATGAATTTTTTATTACAACAAGTTTAAAAATATTAAAACTTTTATGTCTGACCACCTTAACTTGGTCGAAACTTCATGATTTTTTTTTTTTTAATCCTATAGTATGTGAAGCATAGAATGTGACACATGTTTTGGATTCAAAAAATGTGACACCGTTAGGAAGCTATAGATGTGTTTCAATTAGCCTATCAATCAGGACTTTAGTTGTAATTCAAATAGAAAATGAATAATAATTATTTATTAAATTCAAAGTAAAGCATAATTTATATTGGTGGAAAGCTAAGAATATCTTTTAAAAACCCTTTTTGTTTCATCAATCTTGGGTTAAAAAAAGTTGTCAGCCACATACCCATCATATAGTCACTTATTGGCCCATCATGATCCTGCACATATCCATAACAAAAATTAAATCAGACCCTAATAATAATCAAAAGGAAGATTTAGAGAGGGTCAAATGTTGTGTACCTTTCATGAAAAGCTCTTTTTCAAATCTCACTAAGGACTCATTCACCGTATGGAAAACGGGTCCTAGCTAGGGCTCCTACAAATCAATTTTTGGGTTCTATTCCTCTCAGTCTGCACTTCCATATTGTAGTCAAGAACCCTTGTAAACCTAGAAATAAATCCTATAGCTCAGTTTCCGTGATTTGACAAATTTTCATGCAACTTTAAAAACTTTGACAACTTTTGCAAATTTGCTCTCCAATTGATCTTCAACCTAAAACCTACAATCACACATCAAAGAAGAGAAAAATATTGTTTTGTTAGGGAATAGGGGTTTTCCTTGGTCAAACCCTGTTTTGGTAATTAAACCTTGAAATGAAACAATGCATAAAGGAATGATGAATGAACAAATCTATGTAACAACTCATCAAACCTTAAATTTGAACCTTGGATAAATCTACAATCTAGCATGAAGTGGCCTCAATGAACATAAATCTTGATCACGAAACCTTATTAGAAACAATGCCTTGAATATGTTTGATAGATATTGAACACTACATAACACATTAGCTCAACAACATGCATGATGTAATCCATCTTTGACATGAAAAATGGAATCTTGATTGTTGCAATAATACTCTACAAATCTACCCTTGAATTCCTTAGAAATGCTCTTGATCTCATAAACTTGTTATTAGGACTTGAACACTTGAATTCTTAGATGAAACTATGTGAAATAACCTTGTATTTATATATCTTACCATTAATTCCCGAAATTCAAATATCACAAGCCAACATTGAATTATGGATTTCAAATCATTAAAATATAGCCAAAGACATATTTCAAGGAGGGGTCCTAGGCCTAAGCAAGGACCCATTTTCCATGTCATGAATGGGTCTTAGGCCATTCACCTAGGACACACTTTGGGAAATGTGAAATTTTATATAAAAATAGGGTCATAGGACTAGGTGAGGACCCATTCACCATGTGGTGAATGGGTCCTAGGTTACCTACCTATGACACACACTTTCCAAAATTAAGTTTCTTGTAATGACATTTATGAATGCCGAGTTTTATACCTTGGAATTTGCATTTAATTAGGCTTGGATTTGAATTAAAGGGGCCAATTAAGGATAATTAACCTCAATTAATTAATAAAGGCCTAGATTAAAGTGAAAGTGTAGTGATACACTTTACAACACCCTAAATAAGGCACAATTAAGTCCATTTTATTTAGAAGGGCCCTAAACTTAATGTGAATATAGAAAACATATTACAACATTAAATTAAGCAACATTAAGCTCATTAATTATTCCCAAATTAAGTGAGAAAAAGGGATTTTTTTTCCGTTAATACATTTTTCCCCCACTTTAGTGAGAGTATCACCCCATGTTAAACTCACACTAAATTAGACATTCAAGACACTTATTTATGTAGCAATGAAAAAGATACACAATCATACAACATCAAAGACCAAGAAGAGTCAAGCCTAGATTGTCCAATGTGATGTGGAACACATCTAAGCTATTGATTTTCACTCACTCTAAGGTAGAAAAACTTTAGGATGTCCACTAGGTGAGTCTTCCAATAAAGTGGTTTAGTGAGAATGGTGTTAGGGTTAGAGATGGCAGATATCTAACAATTAAATACAGATTTAAATAATAAACAGAGAAACTAAAACATACACAGAATAAATCATAACATAGAGAATTTAATGTGGTTCACCCAATCTGGGCTACATCCACCAAATCATAGCCATCCAATACTTTTATTATCCAGTGAAAAATCTATTATAATCTCGCGAATAATCGCATTTTTTTTCATACTGTAACCCCCATCCCAACCCCTTTTAACAAGCTTTTAGAAGCTTCCAAAATTAGGGTCTTACAAAGTTGGTTTTTTTTTCTTTTTCAGAGATTTTTCCTTTTTCGCTGACGACGCGAAAAAAAAACAACAAATTTTTTTTTTTCAGGGGCTGTGCCCCCGAACCCCCGCCCGGGGCCCGGCCCAGCCCCGAACCCCGGCGAGGACGGGGGGCCAGGTTGTACAGTATACCATGGGCTATACAGTATAGCATTATCAGTCGCCACATACCAACAATCTCCTGCTTGGAGACTAATCAAGCTCCACACCATCACAACCTCCCACTTGGAGACTGATCCTAGACAACACTACTGCACTTATAGCTCCCACTGGAAATAAGGACCTTGGACCCTACTGCTATGTTATACTTGAAATCAATGTTGAAGGCCAATCGAAGCTGAAGAGGAGCTCAGCTTCTCCCTTGGCACCTCCTTCGTAAACATATCCGCTAGATTGACATCTATATGTATCTTGTCCAGCTTGACCTGTCCATTTTCCAACACTAACCGAATAAAATGATATCTCAATTGTATGTGTTTTGTTTTAGAATGCAAGGCAGAATTTTTTGCAAGATGTATAGCACTTTGACTGTCTGTAAATAAGTAATTTCCATCCTGTTGTTTTCCCAACTCATCCATGAAAAGTTGTAGCCATATCATCTCCTTTGCTGCCTCTGTTGTAGCAACATACTCTGCCTCTGTGGTGGATAAAGCAGCCACCTTTTGCAATTGAGAAATCCAACTCACTGCTTTCCCACCAACGATAAATACATAACCTGTGGTACTTCGCCTGGTATCTATATCCCCTGCCAAATCTAAGTCAACATAGCCTTTTAAATCAGTATTAGAGACCCCAAAACATAAACACTTATTGGATGTACCTCTCAAATACCTGAGAATCCATTTTACTGCATTTCAATGCTCAACTCTAGGATGACTCAAATACCTACTAACAACTCCTACGGCATGTGCAATATCAGGTTTTGTGCATACCATGGCGTACATTAAACTGCCTACAGCTGAAGCATATGGTACCTTGGACATTTTTTCTTCCTCCTCTTGTGTCTTTGGACACATATCCTTAGTCAATTTAACATGACTAGGCAAAGGTGTGCTGACAGCTTTTGCATTCTCCATATGAAATCTCTGCAACACCTTTTCAACATAATAAGCTGAGATAAAACAATTTTCTATTTTTCCTATCTCTACAAATTTTCATACCAAGGATTTGCTTTGTTGCACCCAAATCCTTCATAGCAAAAGAATTTGCTAACTGTTGTTTTAGCTCACTTATGTGATCCATGTTAGACCCAGCTACAAGCATGTCATCAACATATAAGCATAAAATAATGTAGTTGTCATTATCCAACCTCTTAAAATAAACACAATGGTCAGAATTACACATGTTGTAGCCTTGCTCAACCATAAAAATGTCAAATTTCAAATACCATTGTCGAGGTGCTTGCTTCAAGCCATATAAACTTTTCTTCAATCTGCACACTAGTTTCTCTTTACCTTTGACCTCAAATCCTTGTGGCTGTTCCATATATATTTCCTCTTCCAAATCACCATGGAGAAAGGTTGTTTTAACATCAAGTTATTCTAAATGCAAATCTTCAGCAGCCACAATACTTAAAACAATACGAATAGAAGTCATTTTAACAACAGGAGAAAAAATCTCATCAAAATCAATACCCTTTTTCTATGCAAATCCCTTTACAACTAATCTGGCTTTAAATATTTTCTTACCTCCATCCTCCTCTTTCAGCCTATAAATCCATTTGTTTGGTAAAGTCTTTTTACCTGCAGGCAACTTGCATAAATTCCAAGTTTGATTTTCCAGCAACGAGTCCATTTCTTCTTTCATTCCATGCTCCCACTGAATCTTGGTATCCACCTACATAGCTTCTTCATAATATTCTAGTTCACCAGCATCAGTTAATAGAATAGTATACAAAGAGGGAGAGAATCTTTCTGGAGGTCTACTTACCCTTGAAGATCGTCTAATAGGAGTTTGTGGTATTTGTTGTTGTTGTTGTTGCCCAGCATGAGGAACCACTGAAACATCATTGTTGGGAATATCATCCAACACTACATAATATTTTTCTTTCTTCTCATGCTGAAGCAACAGATCTTTGTACAACACTTTCTCATTGAATATGACATCTCTATTTCTCACAATTTTCTAATTTTCAAAATCTCAAATCCTATAACCAAATTCATCAATGCCATATCCAACAAATACACATTTCTTTGATTTTGCATCAAGCTTGGTTCTATTTTCAGAATCTACATGTGCAAATGCTTCACAACCGAAGGTTTTGAGAAAAGAATAACTCACCTTCTTACCCTTCCATGCTTCCTCTGGAATACCACAACCCAAAGGATAAGAGGGACCTCTATTGATTAAATAAACAGCAGTGTTTATAGCCTCTGCCCACATTTTTAAAGGCAACCCAGCATGCAGTCTCATAGTCCATGCACGCTCCATTATTGTTCTGTTCATGCGCTTAGCCACTCCATTTTCTTGTGGAGTCATTGGAACCATTTTCTACCTACGAATACCATTAGAGGAACAATAATCTTCAAACTTTTTGTTGCAATACTCACCACCATTATCAGATCTGAGACATTTTATCTTTTTACCTGTCTCATTCTCAACCAAGCTTTTCCATTTTTTGAAAGTTTCAAATACATCAGATTTCTGCCTAAGGAAATAAATCCATACCTTTCTAGTTGCATCATCAATGAATGTAACATAATACAGGGAGCCACCGAGAGAAGATACCTGAGCTAGTCCCCATACATCTGTATGCACAAGCTCCAATTTCTCATCTTTCTTTGTCTTCCCATCCTTGAGAAAACTCTCTTTTATTTTCCATAGACACAACTTTCATAGAAATCCATATTAACACATTTTAGACCTAGTAAAACATTATTTGAATGAAGTACTTTCATACCTTTTGCACTCATATGCCCAAGTCTATTATGCCACAATGTTGATTCAGAGTCCACAGCAACTGTATGATCTTCTACCTGCTTAACTGTAGCAACTGTTCCTAAACATTGACCCTTTTCTGTAACAATTGAAGTAGAAGGAATAGTATGTCTTGTACAAAGATATAAGATGCCTACTTTCACACCTTTTGCTACTACTAAGGCACCCTTTGTGACCTTCCAATTTTTATCACTAAATGTAACAACACAACCTTCATCATCTAGTTGCCCTATTGAAATTAAATTTCTACTTAACTTTGGAACATGCCTTACCTCATGTAGTAGCCAATGATTTCCATTCTGCAACTTAATCTTGATTCTTCCCTTTCCAACAATCTGACAGGGTTCGTTATCTCCTAAATAAACTAGCCCAAAATCCCCTTGGACATAATCAAGAAAATAACTTCGTGGGGGTAGCATGAAATGATGCCCCTGAATCTAATACCCAAGAATCATCAGCATTATCAAGGGAAAGAATCAAAGCATCCTCATCAGATTTATTACTTACCACATTTGCCTCTTTGCTTCCTTCCTTGTTGTCTCCATCTTTATTTTTCTGAGACTAGCAATCTTTCTTCAAATGACCTAGCTTACCACAGTACCAGCAATCCCTCTTATCTTTGGATTGGGACCTTTTGTCCTTTGATTTTCCTCGTGACTTCCCATGATTTCTAGAATTGTTTCTTCTCCCCTTTGTTCTGCCCCTGCTTTCTGCATTCAAAACACTACCTGATGTGGATGTTCCACCTAAGCTTTTCCTACGAATTTCCTTGCTCAAAATAACACCAACAACATCATCAAACTTTAATGTATTCGAACCAGAAACAGAATTGCTAACAACCATTACCAAGCTATTCCAGCTTTCAGACAAAGAACACAGAATCAAAAGAGCCCTAACTTCTTCATCAAATTTACTTTTAGAGAGGTTAATTGACTGGTGACCGTATTAAACTCATTCAAATGATCAGTAACTGACCCACCTTCTACCATTTTCATATTAAATAAACGCTTCATAAGAAATACCTTATTCAAAGCATAAGGCTTTTCATATAACTTTGCCAGGGTTTCCATCAACTCTTGAGTTGTCTTTGCTGCTGTAATATTAAATACCACCGATTGTGCCAGGCATAGATGAATACTTCCAAGAGCCTTTCTATCCAAGATCTCCCTATCCTCATCTGACATTGCTGCAGGTTTCTTGGCTTTCCCTCCCAATGGCCGCCATAAATCCTTCTGATAGAGATAGTCCTCCATCTGCATCTTCCATAACTGATAGTTCTGCCCATTAAACTTCTCAACCTTCTTACACTCGTCTGCCATTGCTCCCACTCAACCGTGACATCTTCCTATAGATGATAATCAAAAAACACAACTCGCTATGATACCACTTGTTAGGGTTAGAGATGGCAGATATCTAACAATTAAATACAGATTTAAATAATAAACAGAGAAACTAAAACATACACAGAATAAATCATAACACAGAGACCCCGGCGAGGATGGGGGGCCAGGGTGTACAGTATACCATGGGCTATACAGTATAGCATGATCAGTCACCACATACCAACAAAAGGCATGCCTCTATGTTAGCTTCTCATCATACAATGAGAAATTTATGTCTATTTTTTGGCTCTCATCATACTAACCATACGAAAGCTATCCCTCTGATAGCTAAATAGTAAGGCACCACAACATGAAACAAGACAAAGGGGTGGTAAACGAGAGAATCATACTAGGCTTCCATACCATATCAAATCTATCCTCCTAAAAAATTTAATAAGTCACCACATTGCAAGGAAAGGCTCCATAAGCAAGCAAGATATGTTATGCTAGGTGGCCTTTGTTGTGCCCTTAGCACACGCCTCGTTTGGAATACAAACCCTCTCTTTTATTTTCCTTGTCAGGTCATTTTGTTGTTGCCTCATTTTTTGTGCCCCCATTCTAGTGTCCTAAATGGTCAACGTGCTTCCAAAGTCTCATCTTAAGCTGACCATGTTTCATCCCCTCCAATTTTGCAGAGCCTTGGTCCCTCGTGGAGTTTTCTTGGTAGTTTTCTTCTGCAAATGGCCTTGGGGCCTAGCGAGCCTACCCTGCTGGGTTTCCCTTGCTAGGTTTCCATTAGGTGTTCGCCATCCAAAACAGTGGAAGAATTTTTCCTTCTCAAACCTTGGGACCTGACTTCTTGTTTTCTACCATGTTTAACTTGCATTGCAAATTGGGCTGCCTTTTCACCCACCAAGCTCGTTTCTCTAGACTTCTATCCTAGGAACTTTGTGTTGTCTCCATCATTTCCAATGGCCAACCTATATCAATGTCCCATCCTTTCAACCCTAGAATCATCTTTGTTGTCAGTTGAAAATGACCAACTTTGAAGTGGTTGCCAGGTTGCATCCTTCCAGTCCCCGAGCCCTGGATCTCCTGCCATCGTCTAAGAATTTAAACCCACCAACCCTCATGTTGTTTGTACAGGTATTAATGGACATATTAAATGCTAATTAGGGGTATAATGATATTCATCCCTCTTTCTAGTGCCAAATATTTGAACCCCAACCTTGGTACCTGCAAAACAAGGAGGATAAACACCTCAAGTTAGATAATGCAAGCCAAAACAAGGATTCCCCATGAAATCCATTTACAACCTCAAACTAGGAATGAAAATAGTGAAGAACACAATGAAAAGGATGAAATAAATATTGAATCCTAATTTAAGTGTGCAAACTCATGATCCCATGGGGGAATTGGTGCCAATTTGATGTGAAAATTGGCCCTTTCCCAATTCCTATGATGCAAGCTTCGAATGTTGAAGAGATTGATCCACTTTGATGAAAGATGAGAACTCCAAGCCAAATCTGCAAGAAGCCTAGCTAAGGATTTAATGATGGATGGAAATGGCTCAATATTTTAGCATGGTAACTTTGCTTGGATTGTGGATGATGAAATGAGGATATGAGTTCCTTATTTATAGGATTTCAAGATGGATGAATGCTCAAATTTGAGCAATGTGGGACTAACATTCAATCAATGGCAAGGTGCCACTTGTCAAGCTATGAATGGATGATGAATGTGCAAGATTTGGGGTTTTTGCCAATAAATGCCAATATTTGAAATTCAAATTTGTTGAAATGACATGCAAGAGGGAAGGGAAAATGCAATAAATGCCAATTGGCTCAAGGAAAAGGACATGTAAGATGAATTTATTGCCTTGTTGGATGTACATGTTGACTTGGAATTTTTGAATTCAAATTGAGAGAATATTCCAAAAGATGCCTTGTGAGGAAAATAGAGATTTAATAAATGAATTAAATCTATTTTCATGTGCAACTTGCATTATCTAGAGGATGTGACATGAGATGAGGTTAAATTAATCAAGGGTTAATTAATTTAAGGAGATTAGATAATGTGACTTATTTGACTTAGATTTATGGATTTATTTAAATCAAATAAGAGAGGAATATGATAAGAGGCTAATTAAATAAGGATTTTGATTTATTTAATTAAAAGGGATGGTGTTAGATTAAATCAAATAAGGTTTTAATTTATTTAATTTAATAGACAGACTTTAGAGATTTAATCAAATAAGTTGACTATTTAATTAAATAGGGATAATTAGATCAGATGGATTGATTTATTTAACAAGAGAAAGTGATTTAATTAGATAACATGATTTATTCAATTAAGATAGGAATATTGATGAATTTAATCAGATAAGGGAATTTGATTAAATGGTTAGACTGAGAGATGATTTAGGAAGAAATGATGTTAGTAAGTTAGGATCGAATGCACAATGTCAATCAGTATATTTTACGTGTCTACACATAGAATGGGAGCCCATAATTACAATGAGAATAAAGCAATCCTAAGTTTAGCTTAAGTGCATGAGAATAAATTAGACAAATAATTAATTATTAGCTAATGTGTGATTACTCTAACACCCCCCTTTAAGTTGAACTCGGGGATTAGCTAAAAACCATAAAAGGAAAGAATGCATGATGGGTCCCAGAAAACAAGGCTTGTTGAGCTACCCATGTACAAACAAAACATCTCTACAATGTGGAGAAATAGAGAAAAGCTCATGGGAAAAACTCTACTCCAAAAAGAGATGTAAGCCAAGTGAAGGACTAAAGAAGCCTCCAAATAAGACAATGTTGTTCCAAAACATAGGAATGAAGGATGAACAAAAGAACACTGGTCACTAAAGCATGAATAAGCTACAAACACTATCGAAGAATGATTGTTGTATTGCCAAAACAAGAACCTCTACTGAAACAAATGATAATCAGGATCAAGAAGAAAAGAATTTGCATGAGTTCCCCCAATGACACTACTCAAATCAGATGGAAAACAAAGGAAAACACTTGGAACTTGAAGATATAGATGGAAAAGGTATCAAAAGTCTGAAGAATTGATCATGTGAAAATGGAAGGTCACCTCTGAAAAATAGGAATGCAAAAGTGTCTATATGATAAGTGACCATCTCACTGAAATGCAAGTAACCAACCATTGATGTATGAGGCATCCAAAATTACATAGGAACAAATACTATATACATAGCTCACATGAAAGCTCTAGATGATAATTACAATGAGGGTTGAGTGCTAATAAGAGAAAAACCCTAAATGAGAAAGGGATCAGATCATGACAAGTTTCAACATCACATGAGATGAGATAGAATGATCTAATATTAGCTCAACTAATAAAGCATAAAATCACTCCTAAGTTTAGCTTAAGTGCATGAGAATAAATTAGACTAATAATTAATTAAAGAGTAAATAATTATTACATAATGCATGATAAGTCTAACAAGTAGTAATTGCATTGGTAATATTGGAAGGACTATGAAGATAGTGAGACAAAAGAGGCAATGATACAACATTAGATGAATGATAAGTAACACTTTAAGTTGAGGAAGGTGAAACAATAACACAATGAGATGAGGGGATAACACTAATGGTAGAACACTAGTATGCACACAAGAAGGAACGAAACTAGTGAGATTAGAGATGAGTGGTTCACTTGTAGAAGAAGAGTTGGAAATGGTACTAGAGGAACATAAGAGCTGGGGATCACACTAAAAGTGACAACGAGAGATGTAGGCATTATGAGAGGATCTACCTCAAGATGAGGGGATGAAGGGAAAATTAAATAGAAATATTGAGTGGGTTATAGAGAGAAGATGCACCTTGGAAAAATAAGAGGTAATCATAGTACCAATTTCATGAAAAATCTATGTATATAAAGGAGTTTTGAGCAACCAACTATAAAAAATTTGTAGATAATTATGTTGAAGAAGTGAGATTAACAAGATCTTCAACAAGTAATATCGACTAAAAGAAATGTTGTACTTATCCACATGTATATCATGATTAAAGATAGATAACTCATTATAATTAACCTTAATGAAAATATTTTGATTGACAAGATGAGAAACCATTAAAAAATTCAAGTGAGCTCTCTCTAAAAATAAAATTAGTATTCCAATTATACTTTAAAATAAATAACATTTAAAAAGGTAATATATATATATATATATATATATATGAAAATCTTTAAATTTTAAAAATAAAAACTAAAAAAATTAAAAATGAAAAGATTTACTAAAATAAATAGATTTAAATAAAATAAAAAAATCAAACTAAATATACTTAAAAATAAATGCAATATAAGAATGTTTTATTCCCTTTTAAAGAGTATGGAATACATCACTTTTAAGTTACATACACATTAAAACATTGAACAAATATGAACAAAGCTAAAATTCACAAAAAAGGAGAGTTATTGAATTGTTTGTTCAATTGTATGCTTTGTGCATTCGTTCAATGAATGTGAATAGGTGGGAAAGAATCAAGGTACCTTACACTTTCTTGATACTTTGCTAATAAATGCAACCTCACTTTCCTTTATTTGATTTTTTCTTCACATATGTTCGTTGAGAAGAGTTCCAACAACATTGTCAAACTTGAGTTTCATTTTTCTAGATACAGAGGTGTTGATCAACATCACTACTCCTTCCTAGCTTTTGAAAGAGAACACGACAATAATATGGATTTTATTTCATGACCTAAATTAATGTTTACTGAAATCAATTAGCTGATTAGAGTGTTGAAATCATTCAAGTGATTGGACATGATGCCTCCTTCCTTCATTTTTAGATTGTAAAAATTTTTCATGAGATAAAATTTGTTCAAAGCTAAGGCCAACAATCTCATACATATCGATGAGTTTTTCCTATAATTTTTTCGAGGTCTTTTTTCACTGTGGCATTGAAGAGGGCATTGTTGGATAGTTATAGAACATTGATTGTTGCTCTCACTTTCTTGTCTAATCTCTCTCACTCCTCATCAGCTATCATAGTTGGCTTCTTCACTTTTCCTTCTAACATGAGTGAGAGATCTCCTCTAATTAGCAAGGACTCCATAGAGCACTTTCCACAACTTGAAATTATTCTTAGAGAACTTCTCTATTTTCTATTTATCTGCTTCCTCCATTTTCCTCAAAACTTATCACAATTTCCCAAATAGCTACTTTGTCGAGCTTTGATACCAATTATTGAAGAATTTGTAGTAGATTAAATAAACACAAGAATGTAAAAAAAAAACTTTGAAAATAAATGAGACACAAATGTGAAGACAAAGAATTTATAGTGGTTCACCAAAATTGGCTACAACCACTTTGAAGCAGGGAAATTCTTTTATTAATCTCTATTTCTTAGTTCCATACATCAACAACATAACATATCAACAATAATCAATAGTAATTACATTATCCATTTTGGATAAAGTCTTTGAAAAGGAATTCAAAAGGATAATTGTGATTGGAGGGAAAACTAGAGTGTCTATTGCACTTCAATATCCAACACTATCAACCACTTCTAATTAGGAGATGAATTAACTCAATATAATTAAGATATGTGATTTGGACTAAATAGATGTGAAACCTAACTAATCTATTCAAATACTAATAAATAAGTGACAAAACTTGAGTACTTTATGTTAAATTAGACACATGTCATTATTGACTACCTAGATATGTAAATAGTCCTCTTAATCCAAGTGAGCTTATTATATAAGTATTTGATGTAGAAAAAACTAGACTAAGTTTTATTTTTTTTAAACATAAACATTATTTTCTTTTTAATAAATCTTAATAATAATTTTTAATATTATTAAAAAAATATTTTTTATTTATGAATAATGTTAATATTTTATATAAAAAATAGCATTAAAAAGAAAAATATAAATTAAGTGAAAGTAAATATTGATTAATTTATATTAAATATAAAGTATAATCATCCTATAAATAACAAATGAAGAGAAATATTACTTAGGCTTGTAATCAAAATTGAAAATTAAAATGAAATCTATGTCTTGGAATTTAGAAATGTTTTAGTTAGTGATGAATGTAGTTTAGAACAAAATTATTTATTTTTGTTCTATGTCAAGTTTCCTTCACATTTTGTTGATCTAATTCATGCATGCAAACTTGACTTTGATGATATGACAAATTTTCTTGTGAACTGTGAAAAGACAACTACTAGATAGTGATATTTTTGTTACATCCTCAATTTTTTTCTTCTAAGTAGGGAATACTTAAAAATACTTTGATAGAGAATAAGCTTTAGACATAGACAAAAAATTTAGAATGAGTGTTGGGTAATCCAATTGTGCTAGGATGTTTGTGTGGTTTGAAATGAGATGTAAATTGTTGGTCTTTTGATTCTTTAGATGTAAGTGTAAATGCAAGCAATGAATTTTTATATGATGACTAGTTAATTAGATTATTAGAATTAAATGTAATGAATATTTTTCATATATAAACATAACATCAAATTATAAATATTTGTGCAAAGTCAACTTGAGACCAAAGTGTAAGGTGGGGTTACTCAACTAAATATTTGGTTTTGATTTTACACTTAAAAGGATAAATATTGAAGTTGCCAAGACAACCTTGTTCATGCAAACATAACATGGGTCAAATAGCTATGTTTGATTTGTGTCTGGTAAGAATGGATTATGGATAGGGATTTGAGTAATAGTCAAATCAGATAGATAAGCCAATTGGATTGGGATTGCATGCACATAAAGATAGGGATAAGTAATAAGCGTAGAGTTAGTCACAAGTAAGGCTAGACACACGGGTTACTATGCACAAAAAGATACAAGTTACAACTATATACTAGATGAAGCATTAACCAAATTAAGATCAATTAAATAAATGATTAGAACTAATAATTGATGTTCATCTCTTTTTGAAGATAATAATTGAATTTTTACTTGATATAATTTAATCTTTACATTTATATCCAAAATTATGATTATATCTAAATATATTTATAATAAATAAAAAATATATATGTCATACAAGAAAGAAATATTAAATAATCCACATATATACGAACTTCAAATAAGTGACCATGGGATGTCTCTTCCATTTTATTCTCCATGGAGACCAAAATTGTATTCATTGTTTGTACAACCAAAAAGTATAAAGGGCAGGAAAGAAAACATATGAAAATTGATGAACTATTCGTACGAGAGTATTAAGGCTTACAGAGTCGGTCAAAAATCACGTCCTTGTCAATTAGTAAGCATGTCAACAAGAAGACTAGGCAAGGAAAGATTAATGTGGTTAAGAAATGAGCGTGGAATCCCATTAGTGATGTTTGAAAGATATGGTTGCAGACATCGACGATTAACTTTTGTTTTCGTTGATAATCTATGAAGAGCCTACACGTGAAGTTTTTGTTTCATTTGGGGTAGACTGGCAGAACACGTATTCAAGATTTTTAATGCACCTTTCTTTGATGTTTCTAACCACAAAAAATGCTGCCCTTTTGTGGTCCTCAAGAGATTTTAGTTGAAAGGGAAGGTAAACTATCACATTTTTTATAGCAATAATGGAGATGCTTTTTGTCGAACAATGACATGATCAAAACAATAGAGAGATTTGACACTTAACCTACTCAAGATGTAGACCTGATAAATAAGTGGGAGGTAAAATAAGGTATTGCTTGTCCATGTATATTTTTGTATCAGGTAATAATATGTTTGTACATGTTACCGAGTCAAAAATAAAGAAAGGGAACTCGGGGTCAGTTGATCAATTGTATAAACCAATAGACACGAATAAAATATTTATTTCTATTGTAAAGATTTTTTTAGTTAAAATACAAGAATCAATTGGAAACATGATTAATATTCTCTAAAATGAATCTTAATGTGATGTTCATTTTCCCTTTAAAAATATCTTAGAGAAGTAAAAGGCTTAATATAATTTTTAGATCACTCACATCCATTATCAATAATAGATATATAAATTTTATCTTTATAACTAACTAATTTATGTAATATAATAAAAATATTGAGTGTTTAATATAGTAGAATAATTAAATAATGTGTGAAGTATAAGTGAATAAGCTTTTTAGATGTATGATTCAACAAAGTAATATGTCAAAAATTCATGTATTAACTCTTAATCATTTTCTTTAAATTTAATTAAGATAGAGATGGTTTTGATTAAATAGATGTGACATCTAACTAATGCCATCAAATATTAATGGATAAGTAATAACACTTAAGTACTTTATGTTAGATTATAATGCATAATGAAAACTCCTTTATTGTATCACCACAACAAAAGCACAAATTGTACAGACAAATATTTTGCTATAACCAAGCAATCAATTATATTGACAACTTCGTTTGTCAATCTGTTCTCAATTTGAATCTATACTAGAGAGAAGAAAACAAATTCCATTTTTTTCCCAAATTGTCACAAGCATACAGTTTTATTGATATCCACAATTACAATAACATCACAAATTGAATTCAATTTATTTATTTTGTACATTATTCATTTTACAAATTCAAAATTTCTTTGCTCCACAATGTTCTTGTCACATATTCAGACATGCTCTTCACCTTAGCGCAACTTGTACTCACTCATCAAGAAACTTATTTTTATTTCATTTCAAAGTTTATATTTTCATATCATATGGTGTGACCCCTTCCTTATATCTGCACATGCATACCTTCACTTCCTTAACTCTATGCAACATTTTTGAAAACTCTCAGCTCTTCCTCTTATTTGATGTGTGACCCCTCTTATTTTTATCCAACATTGGTTCTCTTTATCCAAGCTACCTTTCTCATTACCATTTATTCAATGGAACCATTAACCTTCCTATTTGTTCTTTGATGTGTCACCCATATTTCCTTCATTCCTATCATCCATACTCAACCCCTACTCTTCTCGACCCCCATTCTACCTTTTTTCATATACTTTATCTTTTATTCAATTCTAAACCTATCGTTACATGGTGCGACCTCTTTCCCACAATCAATAAAATTATTTTCTTTTTTTGATCTTCTTTCAAACCACCCCCTTTTTTCACCTTCTATATGTAATTTCTTATCAATACATTCCTCTACTTTGGTGGCCAATATTTTCTTATTCTTATCTCAATTTACCTTATGCGCCACACTTTCCCATCCGCACCTACATTGCCTCTTTTGAAATCTACCATAACTTTCATTAAGAAGTGTAGCTTCATCTAATCAATTATTTCTCTTTGCATGGTGCCACCTTCTTGTATAAACCTTTCTTGTCCACACCCTCTGAGGATGGTGCCCCATCTCCCTTTGTTTTTTTCTCTGCATTCATTTTAAATTTCTTATTATCTTGTCGAGACCCTTCACCTTTTCTCACCCACACATACTTGAAACATAAAAATATGATGACTCTAAGATTAGTGTCCATAATCTAGGGCCATTTTGACATTTTTATAGATTTTATTGGGATATAGATCAACAAAGTTAATTGATTGATTATCAACCTTAATGGTGAGCTAACCAAACCTAGATCTATACCCTAAGGGAATTGGAATTGATTAGAAATATCTTTGAATGACTAACTTAATGATCTTATATGACCTAATTCATGAAATGCAGATTCTCAAAAATTGACAGTTTGAAACAATAGGTTACCAATGGATCTGGGAAGTGTCTAGGCCCGAACAAAAATAATGCTAAAAAAATTTGGTTTAACCTTTGTAAAAGGACATATTTTCCCAAGGGTGGATGGGTCCTTGTACAGGGGTCCTAGCCAACTTTTAGGGTCCTCTGGTACAAAATTTGAGCTGTCATTTGCCCTAGGTCTCACTATCAAAAAGTCAGAAATAAAATTTGAATCCGAGTTTTTGTAGCTTGACAACAATGGTGATAACTTTGACAACAATACAAAATTACTCCTTGAGATATTTCTACTTCAAACCTATAACTTGCACATACTCAAAGAGGAAAAAATGGTTTTATTTGTTTGTATGGGGGTTTTCCTTGGTGAAATCCTAGTTTGGTAATTAAACCTTGATGGAAAGAAATAATGACAAAGGAGAAGGAAACGATGAATGAACACTTGTTTGTTACAACTCACCAAACCTTCAATGGTTTCCTTTAGATGATTGAAGTCAAACAAATCACTCTAAGGATTGGATATTGCTTGAATTGACTTGATTGATTAGTTGATTTGATGCCTACATCTCCATGTTAGCTCCAAAACATGATATGAACACACATAATATTGAACATGAAGATAGGATCTTGAATGTTGAAAAGAAGGAAATGAGATTCACCATAATGAAATAAAATGATAAATCTAATTTTCACTCTCTTTTTATTCAATATGTAAGAATAATGTTTAATCGAATAAGGGTATGTGTATGATCATCATGGAAAAAACAGACCCTTAAGTGGTGAAAAATTCAGAAAAATCAATGTTAGGCATCTTGACGTAAAATTTTGAATAAGTTATCTATATTATTTCAAAAATATGTAAGAATAGAATCTATAGAAAATTGAATGTAGTTTCTAAACTACTAGGTTTTTTTTCAAATAAAATTATTTGGTGAAAATTTGAAATTTCAATGCAGTAGCACTTAAATTTTAGGGAAAAAATAAGAAGCAGGTGTCTCTCTGGCCACGCTAACCACAATAAAATGATAATATTTTTTTATAAGATTTTAGATATAAGTAGAGGACTCATGTCCCAATGTGATGCATAATTTTTTATAATTTTTTCCAAGTAAATAATTAATTATGAATTTTTTATTACAACAAGTTTAAAAATATTAAAACTTTTATGTCTGACCACCTTAACTTGGTCGAAACTTCATGATTTTTTTTTTTTTAATCCTATAGTATGTGAAGCATAGAATGTGACACATGTTTTGGATTCAAAAAATGTGACACCGTTAGGAAGCTATAGATGTGTTTCAATTAGCCTATCAATCAGGACTTTAGTTGTAATTCAAATAGAAAATGAATAATAATTATTTATTAAATTCAAAGTAAAGCATAATTTATATTGGTGGAAAGCTAAGAATATCTTTTAAAAACCCTTTTTGTTTCATCAATCTTGGGTTAAAAAAAGTTGTCAGCCACATACCCATCATATAGTCACTTATTGGCCCATCATGATCCTGCACATATCCATAACAAAAATTAAATCAGACCCTAATAATAATCAAAAGGAAGATTTAGAGAGGGTCAAATGTTGTGTACCTTTCATGAAAAGCTCTTTTTCAAATCTCACTAAGGACTCATTCACCGTATGGAAAACGGGTCCTAGCTAGGGCTCCTACAAATCAATTTTTGGGTTCTATTCCTCTCAGTCTGCACTTCCATATTGTAGTCAAGAACCCTTGTAAACCTAGAAATAAATCCTATAGCTCAGTTTCCGTGATTTGACAAATTTTCATGCAACTTTAAAAACTTTGACAACTTTTGCAAATTTGCTCTCCAATTGATCTTCAACCTAAAACCTACAATCACACATCAAAGAAGAGAAAAATATTGTTTTGTTAGGGAATAGGGGTTTTCCTTGGTCAAACCCTGTTTTGGTAATTAAACCTTGAAATGAAACAATGCATAAAGGAATGATGAATGAACAAATCTATGTAACAACTCATCAAACCTTAAATTTGAACCTTGGATAAATCTACAATCTAGCATGAAGTGGCCTCAATGAACATAAATCTTGATCACGAAACCTTATTAGAAACAATGCCTTGAATATGTTTGATAGATATTGAACACTACATAACACATTAGCTCAACAACATGCATGATGTAATCCATCTTTGACATGAAAAATGGAATCTTGATTGTTGCAATAATACTCTACAAATCTACCCTTGAATTCCTTAGAAATGCTCTTGATCTCATAAACTTGTTATTAGGACTTGAACACTTGAATTCTTAGATGAAACTATGTGAAATAACCTTGTATTTATATATCTTACCATTAATTCCCAAAATTCAAATATCACTAGCCAACATTGAATTATGGATTTCAAATCATTAAAATATAGCCAAAGACATATTTCAAGGAGAGGTCCTAGGCCTAAGCAAGGACCCATTTTCCATGTCATGAATGGGTCTTAGGCCATTCACCTAGGACACACTTTGGGAAATGTGAAATTTTATATAAAAATAGGGTATCCAGGCTATCCGCAAAATCAAAAATACAAAAGAATTGAAAAAATCAAAAAAATTGTCACCTTGATGAAAACCTGGCAAACAGGCGTCCATGTGACATCAAAAAATAAAAGTCAAGAAAATAGTAAAGAGAAAATTTTTGTCCAATGGTGAAAACCTGGCAAACAGGCGCCTGGATAAGTACCATGATGAAAACCTGGCAAACAGGTGTCATGTGTAAAATAAATCATCTATGTGGACTTTTACACTTGGGGGCAAGTCATCTCATTTTCCCATGCTTTCCTCATGACATTTACACCCATCCATTTCATCCATATCATTCCCCCGCCCATTTCCCCAATTGACATAAAATATGAAAACATAAATCATGCTTTGGGGAAAATTCTTGACATGTCAATCCTTTGGTCACAAACTATGCATGCAACATCATGTCATTGTCGTCATAACCTCATTATCCCTATGTGACATAGTCCTTTAAGATCATATGCCAATTCCTCTAGTCGCATGTCTCCTACCAAGGCCACCAATCAGTCTTTCATGTCTATCACTTATCTTGGTTTTCCCTTTGTCAATTGTCTAAGGATACTCCATCATCCAATTTAGTCATGAACACAAGTCATTCCAATCATGTTATGCAACCGCCCATCAAACAATGCCCATCAAACAATGTCCTCATTATCACTTGTCAATTGGTATTCAGCTTGACTAGGGGCACAATCATGTCTATCCTTGAAATCATTCACATGCATCATAAATATGTCAAAAATCCCTAAAAATCAGAAAATGTCCTAAAAAAGACATAAAAATTAGAAAATGTCCTAAAAAAGACATAAAAATCAGAAAATGTCCTTAAAAAAGACCTAAAAATTAGAAAATGTCCTCAAAAAATACCTCAAAATCAGAAAATGTCCTGAAAAAAGACCGAAAAATCAGAACATGTCTTGAAAAAAACCTAAAAATCAGAAAATGTCCTGAAAAAAGACCTAAAAATCAGAAAATGTCCTGAAAAAACCCTAAAAATCAGAAAATGTCCTAAAAAAGACCATCAGAAAATGTCTTGAAAAAAGACCTAAAAATCAAAAAAATGTCCAAAAGACCTAAAATAAAAAAAGACCTAAAAATTAGAAAATGTCCTGAAAAAAGACCAAAAAATCAAAAAAATGTCCTAAAAAAAAGAAGACCTAAAAATTGAAAAACATCCTAAAGAAAACACAAAAATTCCAAAAAACAGTCATGTCAGTCAACACAGTCACATCAATTTAAGTCTTGATTAGTTTTTGTCATTGTCGAACTACGTTGTCTCTACGCATTTGCTACATAGGCAAGGCTCATTTTCGAACCCCCGAGACATTAGGTCAGTCCTATTAGGTTTGTCAAAATAAATCATGACTCAATCTTTCATCAACAAGACAAAGTCTTTGGTCGTGTCGAACTACGAGGTCTCTGAGTGCATGACGTAGGCAAGGCCATCTGTCGATGGGCCCCCGAGGCCGCACTAGGTCAGTCCATTAGGGTTCATTACACAATTTTTGCACACACATGAAACAGTCTTTAAACTTGAATGAACAATCTACCCAAGTGAACTTCGACAATCTATCAATGGAACATGACAACCATCTTGGCATATCAAAATCAGTCAATCTCAATCCAACTTAGTCAAGCTAGTCAAATCTAGCTTACTCTTCAGATGTGTCCTTCTAAAGGGTAGCCTGTCATTTAATCATTCCCTAGGATGTGTCCTTCCTAGGCATCGTCATCGTCATCCGACATTTTGAGCAATCCTCTTGACATTTAAGGACCACTCCTCTTGACATCAATGTTCTTTCATATGTGTCCTTCTGAAGAACAACCCCCATCATTTATGCCTTAGGATGTGTCCTTCCTAGGCATCGTCACTGTCACCTAGAATTTTGAGGGATCCTCTCGACTTTTGGGGGTTTCTCCTCTTGACATCAACACTATTCAGGATGTGTCCTTCTTGAATTTGGCAATCTTCGACACTCGTCATCTTGGCATTGTCAAAACCCTGACACCTTGGCATCTCGACATCAAACCAGACATCTTGACATTAAAACACTTGGAAAAAACTTGGCACTTGTCTGTTGATTTTTCATCATGTTACTATTTTTTCAACAAGATCTCGACAATAGGGTTTAGAGAAGCAACAACGTATCATGAGGTTTGTTTTGTCTTTTGACACTCATGTTACTAGTTTCTCAGTGATGTCCTAACTCTGGGATTTAGAAAAGCAACGATGTATCATGATGATGGTGTTGGCTTTATTTTGTCCTTTTTGGTAATCATGTTGCTAGTTTCTCGAGGATGTCCTGGAAATAGGATTTAGAGAAGCAACGACGTTTCATGATTTGTCTTTCTTGTCTTTTTTTGCTTGCGGTTGGTTATGGAAAAAAGACTGGGGAAAATGTCCCTTTTTGTATGAGTGATAATCATCCTTGTCTGTGTCTGCTTATCTCACGTGATGGTATGACCTTGCACACCTTGGTCTATGTCATATCACGGTGTTTGTTGGCCATTACAATAATCTGCCCAATGATGATAAATATAAAAATGTAAGTATGAAAGTTGGTTCCCCTATCTTTTTTTTCATCTAGCTTTCCATTTTCATCCTCCCTTCTCTTCCATGCTAATATCCATCCCCTTCCAAGCTAACATTTCTTCTGTCTTTCATCCTCTAGTCTTCTCATCAATTTCGAGAGCACACCCGTCTTCTTGGAACCCATCTATCCTCTCGAGGGGGCATACCGTAACCCTCCTCGTCATTCTTCCTCATCTTATTTTGCATTGGGGCATGACTTTGACTTATTTTTCTTTGTCACAATGTGATAGGCTGCATTATGACAAAGAGGGGCAAAATGTAGACACATAAAAATGTCCTAAGCCTTCGAGCATCATTTTTCTTCATCCTCGTCCTTCGATAATTGAATAATTTTAGTTATTCAATTATGTTTGATTATATTCCTCTATTAATTAAATAATTTTTAATAATTATTTAATTAATTCACTCTCTAATATTTATTCTATCCTGACCGATTAAATAAACTAATCGTGTCACTAATTTCTTCCTCCTCTTCAATAGTTAAATAAACTATTATTTATTTAATTATTTTGTTGTCTTTCATCTATTGTTAAATAATTACCATTAATTATTTATCTATTCATGGTCCTTTAATTCTTCCATAGTTAAATAATTATTAAAATCATTGAACTATCCCATGCCACCTTCCCTATTAAATAATTAATCTAAATTAATTATTTAAGGTCTAATTTCTATCTCTCCATTTAATTAAATTAATAAATTTAATTAAATGCTCCTCTTTTCTTTTTTTTCAAATAAATAATTTGAATAAATAATTTATTTTCCACTTGTCCATTTCCTCTATTTTCAAATAAATAATTTGAATAAATTATTTATATTCGACTTGTCCATTTCCTCTATTTTCAAATAAATAATTTGAATAAATTATTTATTTTCCACTTGTCCATTTCCTCCATTTTCGAATAAATAATTTAAAATAAATTATTCATGCACCACTTGGTCAAAGATACCCTGTCATAATCCCCTGTCATAACATTCATTTCATGTCATAGCTTGCATGTCCCTACATGTCCTTGCATGCCTATCCTAGCCTGCATGTCTATCATGGCCTGCATGTCTTTGCATGTTTTCCCGTCATGATTCCTCCAAGAATAGCATATTCTTGGTGCATCAATTCTAGACCATTGATCTTGGCATCTTTTCTGAGGCTTAATCTCAACCATCCATTTCATAACATCCCTCTCATGCATTCCCATCCATTGATCTTGGAATCTTTCTAGAAGATTAATCTCAACTGTCCATTCTAATGGTTGTCTATAAAAGCAACCTTCCTTCTCCATTTTCAGCTAAACAACTATTCTTCTCCAACTTTCTACTTATCATTTGCAGGTATTTGCACAAGTCACACTACAAATCTGAGGGCATATTTGCAAAGGGAGAAATAGGAGAGCAAGAGAAGGAATCAACTACAATATGGGGAGTACTTTATTTTATTTTCTTTCATTTTGAAATCTCCATTTGTTTGTATTCTATTGTTTGGATGAGGTTAATAGTTTAGAGATGTTGGCTGTCACTTTATCTATTCTATTTGATTCTCTAACCCCATCTCACAAATTGAACCAAGATGACCTAAGTATTACTTGCATAAATAGACAAGAGTTAACCCGTTTCCCATGCAAAATCTGAAATGTCATCAATGATACTTAGTAGAGCATGTCTCGCGACCAATTTACATAGTACTAATGATTTCCTCGCAAACAATAGACAAAAAATCATACTCCTTCCTTGCTTTTCTAGTTCAATACATCATCGAATTGCTCCAGAGATATGATAGAAAATCAACCTACAATTCAAATTTTGCTCAAAATATTTCAAACATTATTCAGATTAAGATCATCCAACTTGGTTATCAACATTGATGTTTGTGTTTTGATTATCATTGTTTTGACCATATTGTTTGATTTCATTGGCATTGAGTGATCATTTTGGTATTGTGGTTGATTTGATGTGTCAATGTATGTTGTGTTTTGTCAAACTATCATTTGTCTATTTGTGATGTTTTAAAAGCTCATTGCCCTTCTCTTGTCTCAGTCTGTGCTTTTTCCCCCAATTTAAACACAACTTGAATATGATGGATATGTACAAATTTCATCAAGCCATGATGAAACACAAGGATTCTCGTTGCAGATATGGATATAATAGATATGTACAAATGAAAAATATGGATAGATGATGCCGTTATGTGAATGCAAGACATAAGCTAATAGATAAAGGAGCCCATTTTGATCACAAATAGCACCTGTTTGCTAGGTTTTCACCACTTGTTTTTATTGTACTTTTTCAATACTTTTTTGATTTTTATGGATTTTTTCAAGACTTTTTCTTATTTTTATGGAATTTTTTCAGTACTTTTTTTAATTTTTTTGGAATTTTTAGGTTTTTGATGATTTAGACATAGAAATTCTTCAAATGAATGTTGTTGATTGGCTCTGTCTTGCTGATTGCGTGGATTTTATCTCAAGACTAAGTCACCCACTTGAATTGTTCATTGTTTAACTCTGTGATTTTAACTATGGGACATAATCTGTTGATAACCCTTCAAATGATTAGCTACATGTTGACGTCTTTCATCTAACAATTCAAGCTTGTGCAGACGAGATACTTGGTAGTCTTCATCATTTATCAATCCTTTGAGTGAGACACTAAGCGAAGGTATTTCAACCTCTAGTGGTAAGATCGCTTCTGCTGCATATACCAATGCATATGGGGTAGCTCCTTTTGGTGTGTGAATGTTGGTTTTGTATGCCCACAAAGCTAGATTTAACTGGACATGCCAATCGCAACTGACATCATTTACCGTCTTCTTCAAGATCTTCAAGATTGTTTTGTTTGAAGCTTCTGCTTGACCATTTCCTTGTCGATAATAAGGTGTAGAGAACCTATGTTGAATGTGAAACCTTTCACAAAGTTCATCAACATCCTAATTTTTAAAAGGCCTCCCATTATCAATAATGATAGAATTAGGAATTCCATATCTACAAATGATGTAATTCAGGATGAATGAAGAGATTTTTTTACCTATCACAGTCATCAAAGGAACAACTTTGATCCATTTTGTAAAATACTCTATAGTCATGATGATGAAGGATGAATTTTGCTAACAAGATCTAGTCCCCATTGAGAAAAAGGCCATGTCAGAGTGAAAGGCTGTAGTTCCTGTGTAGGTGCATGAATAAGATTCCCATGGATCTGGCATTTAGAACGCTTCTTGAAAAAAATAAAAGATTCTCTCTCCATGGTAGGCCAATAATATCCCATTCTAACAAGTTTCTTGGCTAAAGTTAAACTGCTTGAATGAGTTCCACAAATACCACCATGAACCTCTTGTAAGGCTTTTTTAGATTCATCATGTTCAAGACATTGAAGGAGTGTAGCATCAAGACCACGTCGGTAAAGGATATCAACAATCAAGGTATAACAGGATGATTGGCATATGAAATTCCTTTTTTGGTTTCAGGATAACTCCAAAGGTAAAATGTTATATTTCAAGTAAGTATAAGTCTTTCCATATAAAGGTGAATCAGAACCGATTAAATGACATACGACTTGGGTCTCAGGATTATCGTAGGCGGGAGAAAATAATTGTTCCACCAAGAATTTGTACCATTTTTTATTTTCTGATAATTGTAACAAGGAAGCAATTGTAGCCATTGCATCTACAACTTTATTATCAATCCTTGGGATTTGTGAAAACTTAATTGTCACAAAATACTTTTTAAAA
>VDFB02086081.1:350817109-350848090 GCA_007258455.2 Sequoia sempervirens | reverse complement strand
ACCGAATTCACCTCAAGATGGAGGCAAATTGATTGGGTTTGAAGTTAAAGACTAATAATCAAGTTCAAGCGCTATGGTCAATTTAGGTAACCACTTAGTAATACAAGGTTAGGACGGTTTGGCTATGGGTGGTGTTTGGAGATGCAAATGGTAAGAAATGATTGGTGGATTAGGAAGAAATTAGAATGAATAGGGGGTTAAGGATAATTGTGGAGAATGTATGGGGATTTAGAATGGTTGAACAAAAGTTTGGAATAATGAGATGGAGGTTTAGAAGGGATAAATGGAGGTTTTTGAAGGTTTAAAGTGACAAAACGAAGGTTTGGGATGATAAGGTAATGGTTGGGAATGGTGAAATGAAGGTTTAAAGGATGAGTGAATCCAAATGGGGGAATTTCAGGTGTTCAGGAGGGCATAATTGTACTTCTGCAGCAAAACAGGGGCGTAGCCGCCCTTCTGCAGCAAAACAGGGGCATAGCCGCCCTTCTGCAGCAAAACAGGGGCGTAGCCGCACTTCTGCAGCAAAACAGAGGCTTGGTTTGATGCAAATGGCTATGGCAAGGACTTTAAAATGATAATGATAAGGCCAAATTGTTAGGAATTCACTGGTTTTTCACAAGAAAACACTCCCAAGCAAATACAACCCTATGATTAGTGTTGAGGGTATGGCAAAAGTGGTCTTAATCTAGGATGCACAAGGTATCTAGGGAGTCCTCGATATACTCTCGGCACGTGAGGCACAACCGTGAACACCAGCCCGTCACAAGCGTGAGTCGGGAACCCCAGCGAGATACTGAAGGGCTCGGACCAACTCTTCACGTCTATCTAGGTATCACCCTAGCTTCGACGCTCCACCAATTATGACGTGACTGGATTGGGGTACAACTTTCGCTCTCCCCCCTTTGTATACCCCGCCAGTATGCGTGGTTGGAATCGTCCCTTGGGGTGATGAAATCTCCAAGCAGGTCCCACTATGAAGAAAGCACTAACCGCTTCCAACTACTCCCCAAGCTCACATGAAGTGCAAGGGGAAAGCGGAAACAAGCTAATACTCCCTTAGGGTAACACAAAAAGACAAAAACAACAAGCAACAAATATTATTCCCCCTAATTAAGCTATGTTCTTAGATTAATGCAAACAACAAGGATAATTTTAAAGAAGATTGAGCAAATGGATAGCCCTGCAAGCAAATATTAGATATTTTATCCCGCTTTCTCCATCAACTTCACAAGAATATGCTGCAAAAGGTTAGCACAAAATACATGTATCCTTGCAAGAACAACGTTAATGAGAAAAAGAACAATTAAATCTGAAATCAAAACACCAATTTTACCTTCCAGGGGGCGCAGTCGCCCTTCTGCAGCAAAACAGTAAGGAAATGCATCATAGCAGTTGTATGAGTCATAGAAAATGGGCGAGCTCAGGAAAATGGGCGAGCTTACCAGAAAATGCATGAGCCGCTTTTCCGTAGTAAAATGGGCGAGCTTCTTCACAAGAAATGGGCGAGCGCCTGTAGAAAATGGGCGAGCGCCTTTAGGAAAATGGGCGACGCTTCTTTTGTGAAAATGTGAAAGCCACCAAGCCGAAGGGAGCCGCCTTTTCCCGCCAGCGACGTTGCTCCAAAAACTTAAATAACAACAAACGTGAAATACGGGAACCTGCTTAGGGTCCTGACTGCATGCCAAAATGTATAATTTTGAATTTCTAATTTAAGAGTGTAAAATAACTAAGAAACATGAATAACAAAATACCAAGGACACCTCAAGATTAGCCAAAAGAGTGGTTCAACGAAAAGGAATGCAAATAAAATGAAACTCAAATATTTTTACCTCCCTTGTTGTTGATACCTCTTTGATTGGCCCTTGCTTGGATTGGTTGTGTGCTCCTTAGATGATTGTTTGAATGTCTAAATGCAAGAATCAATATGCAAGATGATGAGCAAAGATGACTAAATGATTGAAAAAGCTTGAGGATTCAAATGGACAACATGTAGTTATGAGAGTGCAAAGTGTTGAGAAGGAAAATTGGCAGCATAAGGTTATGAAAATCAAAAGTCTTCCCCCAAATGCCCTTGAGGAGGGGGTATTTATAGAGGATCTTGAATTCTCTAGAGAATTCAATGGTCAAGATTGTTCCAACAAGGCCAAGATGAAGGGCTATGGTGGGTTGAAAACCCACAAGCCCTCACATCTTGACATGTGGAGGGTGAAGTGGCCAAGGGGATATGAGATGATGAGGAAGTCAAGAAGGCATGAGGTGGAAAAGGACATGCAATTTTGGGAGAGGATTTTTGCCAAAAGGATTGTCCAAGGGAGTGAAAGGACATTTGAGGAATTTAGAATTTCAAAGTCTACATGGAAAAGGAAAAGTGGTCAGATATAAACATGAATTAAAATTCACTATAGACAATCTAGAGACAAAAGGGCTCCATACAGGGACTTGGTCATGTGGAGATTGTGATGTCTGCTGGTCACATGTGGAGATTGTGACAAGTCCAAGGTTCTAAAAGCCTTGGAAGGATGGAATGTGAATTAAAAATTCACATATAAAAGAGGGGAATCTAGGAAGAATAAAAAGGAATTAAAAATTCCTTGGAAAATGATTAGGCTTAATTAATCAGTAATTAGAGGATAATTAGGGGCTAATTAGATTAAAAGCCAACTTGCAAAAGTTGGAGGATGTGACACATCCTAATCAAGGATTAGGCATGTGCACATCCTTAATGAAGAGCTTAGGAGATGGATTAGGATTAGATGAAAATGACATGTGAGGAATTAAATAAATGTAATATTTATTTAATTTATTTGATGAAAAGAGGATTATGGAGGGAAAGGTATTTAATTATTAATTAAATACCTTAGGGATTTGGCAGAATTAAAGATATTAATTAAATAATACTAATATTACTTAATTAACTCGGATAAGAGGATGTTTAGACGAAAAGTGATAAATTTGGATAAATTAAGTGTCCAAATTTGGATGTTTACAGATACAATCAACAATATGAAATTTGTGAATACATGTTGATACAATATGTATTTTCTTAATTCTTAAGCCTCTTAACCCTAAACCTAAACTTCAAAGTGTGACAAAATAAGATTTTAAGAAACGTCAAACGATGAAATGTAGTTGCATGAATTCTTTAACTTACCTAGATTTTGATTCTTGAAGTTGAAATTGGGTTACTAGAATGGATTTGTTGGAAGTGGAATTGTGGAACCCAGAATAGGGTGGTGCATTGCAATGAGCAAACTGAAGATTGAAATCTCCCTGTGTGTTGACCCTCTAACTTCAAAATAAAATCACTTAGCAATAGAAAGTGTTATTTTTTTTAATATTAAAGTGAATGAAACCAAAACATCTACATGTTACTTTTGGACTACACAGTACACAATTAGTACATGGCTGACAACATTTAAAACAAGTTATTTATAATTTACTCCTGCATTGACAACAAATTCTAAATTGTTGATATTTTTTAATCTAACGGTTATGGGGTGATTTTGGAGGTTTAAGTTCGCAAACCTAGTGCTCTGTGCATTTCATTCCAGAATGCAACTGCAACCAAACATCAAATGTTCATCAAACGGCTGACTAATTTATGATATAAATAATAAACATGTGTTTTAAAGTTGCTTTAAACTTTAATGTGCTAGGATTGACATCAAGGCCTAGGGGCCAATAACCTAACGTTGCAAAGGCCTTAATAAAATGTTTTTCAATGTCACATTAATAGTACAACCATTAATAGCACTTAACTTGCAAAGGACTTAATAACATGAATTACAATGTCACATTAATAGCCCAACCATTTATTTTATTACAACTAAATTACAATGTCACATTATTACATAGTACAAATACAAATGTCAACGCAAGCGCCAAGCTTCTGTTAGACTACTGGTGAAAATGTAAATGTGATACATGTTTCTCTAAAAATAAACTCACGGGAGTTGTCGGGTCAGCCATGGGCTCTAAATATAAATGCACGGGGAAAGGGGGCCCAAGCAAACTAGAGAAATGGGAGCTGTGAAGATACAAAATGTACTTAGCCCCTTTCAGAACCAGACTCATGCAGAAGATGAGGGGTTGTAAAATTGCTCCCATGCAAAAGATGAGCACTAAAAATAAATGCATGGGGCTTGCCTGGTAGGCCATGGTGTCTAAAAATAAATGCAAGGGGCTTGCCTAGCCAACCATGCAAATGATGAGGGGTAGTAAAATTGCTCCCATCTTCTACTTGTAGCTTCCATGCATTAGGATAACACTTATCTCCATCAAAGCTCCTCATCATGGTTCAAAACCTATCTGAGAAGTCAGGTGAATGAAATCAACTTCTTTCCAATTCCACCCATTTTGAATTTGAAGGAAATTGTTCTTTTACTCTATAACTACATAACTGGAGATAGGAGAATTTAGAGTATCCCCAATAATACTGCATTGGCATCATCTTCTTCCTAAATCTTTATTAAGTTATTAACCCTACAAAATGAAAACCCTTATGACAATTCAATGAATGATTTCATTCATGCTCACTATCCTTAATTATGGGCCAAAAGTGCCGCCAAAAGTGTCACTACCAGCCTAGTCCCTTATACACCTCACATGTGTCACGTGTGAGGTTGGGTATAGTCATAATTGTGATTCACACAAACCAAAAGTCCAACTTAATTGGTTCATGTAAGTTAAGCCTAACGTTAACAATTTAAATGTTTAATTTGATTGACGTCTGGACTCTAACAACCTGACTACATGCAAATTGTACCTCAAGATGAGAAGCTATCAATTGTCAAAATCATTAGTGCCACGCAAATAATATGAAACCATTACAAATCTTGTTTCACTAAATCACTGGATTATTGGCATCATCATCTATGATTCTACAGTACATCATGTAGTTTTCAATATAAAGCTATCCAATCAATCACTCTAGCTATTCATATGGCATTAATAAGTGTTGTCACCCTTAATACCACAGCCAAATTGAGAATTTCAATAGAATAAATGAAAGGTAGAGTAATTCGACACATTGAAAATAGAGAATTAAATGTCTTGTTTTACCTTAATCATTATCAATGTCTACTAATAAGTCACAATAAATTTCGCTCACTTATGATCAAAACTATATGTTGATAATTACTATTAGTTTTAAATGCCACATTTAACATTTTTATATTGACCAAAGCAAAAATGATTTACAAGAATGGAGCCATGAAAAGTATTTTAATTTAAGTAGCTATTGCTAAAGACTAAAGTACATAGTAGTTAGTACATAACCAATGTGGCCAAAAAGAAAAAAGCCACTAACTGTGGCAAAAAACCAGTCACAAAGTACATATTACAAGAATTGTTACACTGTACAATAAAATATAGACACGTGACACATCACACAATTCATTACTAATTTTTTTTGTAACATTATTTGAAGCCTTCAACCAGTTGTTTGAGTAGAACGTGAATAGAATTTAACAAACTAATAGCAGAGAAGAAAAGTGAATCACCTAAAACCTTCATCCAAAACTCCAAACTCTTTAATGATTCAGTTTTTGTATCACATAGCAAACCCCATATCATATTAACTAGGGAAAGAGCTTGCATTGTAGAAGCGTGCAATTCCACTTTCCTGAAGATTCCACCAACAAGCGCTAACCCACTTTCAAAATTGTAATGCTCCAGTGCCAACTCCAATGAAGAAATAAAGTAAATGAAAGGATGCAAACAACATATTGCCAATGTCTTCACCAAATCTTTATCGAGCTAAATGTCCATGCAATTGGACAAGAAATCCAAAGCTACCTCAGAATATAGAGCACGAGGGTTGTTTTGAAGTCATTCCCTATCCACAATTATTCTTATAACATCCTCAACTCGCAAACAAGGAATTGTAAAAATCATACCCAAATTTTGTATGTCGTATGCATCGTCCCTTCTTTTCTCCTAAAAAAAATTGGGTAGCATGAAACAACATGAAGACTCCATAATATCTCAATTAAATTGAGAATAGAGAAGAAATAAATCAAAGCCAAATATATTATAAATGATATGAAGAACATCAAGTTGGTGAAGTATATATAGAAGTTAGCACAAACATAATGAGTATGTCATCACACTTATTATTTTTAAATTCACCACTATCATTGATGTGACAATTAACATTTATTTCAACACTTGAATCCTTAAAAACAAGTGCTTAAAAGGTATGCCTGTGACAAATGACACGATGGTTGCATAGTGCACATGCAAATAAAGTTATTTTTAAAATGGGGATATCGCTAGGTTGATGAGACTAGACCCTCAAGATTAAAGACTTAATATTTAAGGCTTTGTCATAAAATATTTTGGTCTGACTTAAGCAATATTAAATGGTAAAAAAGAGTACAATGACTGATAGACCTAAATAATTAATAAAATATCAACCATTGATTTATGAAAATCCATCAGTTCTAGTGTTATTCCAAAGGTTTCAATTTGCAAGTCTAGTGCTTCAAGGATTTACCTCTAGAATGCAACTATAGCAGTCCATCAAAAATTCATCAAACGGTCCCTCTTTTAAAACAAACTTTATGCACATGCATAATTTGAAATGGGGACATCGCTAGGTTGATGAGACTCGACCCTCAGGATTAAAGACTTAAGATTTAAGGATTTATCATAAAATATTTTGGTTTGACTTAGGTAATATTAAACAGTAAACAAGAGCATGATGATTGACAGACCTAAATGATTATTAAAATCTCAACCATTGATTTCTAAAAATGTAACAGTTCTAGTGTTATTCCAGAGGTTTCAATTCACAAGTATAGTACTTCAAGGATTTACTTCTGAAATGAAACTATAGCCGTCCATTGAAAATTCATTAAACAATCCTTCTTTTAAAACAAACTTTATGCACGTGCATAATTTAAAATGGGGACATCACTAGGTTGACGAGACTCGACCCTTAGGATTAAAGACTTAAGATTTAAGGCTTTGTCATAAAATATTTTGGTTTGACTTAGGCAATATTAAACGGTAAACAAGAGCATGATGATCAACATACCTAAATAATTAATAAAATCTCAACCATTAATTTCTGAAAATCTACAGTTCTAGTGTTATTTTGGAGGTTTCAATTCAAAAATCTAGTGCTTCAGAGATTTACTTCCAGAATGCAACTACATTCGTCCATCAAAAATTCATCGAACGATCATGGTTATATTGATTTGCCAATTTTTTTTCTTATGCATTTGAAAATACATTTAATTCGCCAATGAATATATTTTTTTGGTTTGAAAAAAAAATTTAATCGCCAACAAAATTGTTTTTTCTATTTTGAAAATAGGTTTAATTCGCCAATGGAATTTTCTTCTATGTTTGAAAATAGATTTTAGTCACCAATGAAAATATTTATCGATTTAAAAAAAATTGCAATTCACCAAGATTTTCCACAGAATTCTACCGATTAGAAAAGATTCACCAATTGAGATTTTTTTCTTCTAAAAAACGAAAAAAAATCACCACTAAAATTAATATTTTTATTAGGAAGTATACAAGATTCACCAGGATTTTACACCTTCACTGAGGGGGGGTTTCTTAAAGTTTTCCTTGCTAAGAACATTTCTAGATCTCCAAAAGGTGCCCCTATCATAAGAAGATATGGTAGAAAAAATACCCCCTCTCTAGTTGCCCCCAATTCCTCTGGGACTAAACCCTCTACTAGTGGAACAAAGAGAAAGGAGCCAACCAGTGTTCTAGAAAAATAGTAGAGTATGCCTATGAAAGACAAGAGTACTCCCATGAGATAGCAAGGTGCTCCATAGAAGAGAAGAGTAAAAGTGAAAGTGAGAAAAGTATGGAAGTTCTGATGTAGAGGAAGAAGAGGAAGAAGAAAAAGCACTAATAAAAAATAGTCTAGTACAAAGAAATCCAAAACAAACATTGTGAACTCTAATAGTGCCACATATGTAGAAAAGGAGAAAAAGGCATTTAGAATTCATGTGAGAAAATAAAACTGAGTCTGCAAAAGGAGAAAGACTTTGGAAGTTAAGAAGAAGAGGAAGGAGAATAATCCTTCGATAAGAAAACATAGTCCTCTGAGATTAGATGCATTGTTTAATGGTATAGTTGAGCATGAAATGTTGAAACAGACTGCTACCTTGTATCCCACTTTGGATGATACTGATAAGTCAAAAATTGAAGAGGCAATAATTAGATACATATTAACATTTGATGTTGGAATGAAAGATATTGAAGGCCAATTGCTTGAGGATCTCAAAAGTGCATTACTTGCAAGAAGAGAAGAGGCAATAAATGAAGATGAAAAATTGAGAACTTTTTCTTTAGATAAAGTTAGTTGTTCTTTTTTCTGATGAGGATAAAGCTAAATTAGCTTAATTATACAATAGAGTTTAGAACCAAGCAAAGGGTCACCATACTTAATGATTAGAGATAAAGATGATATAGAGAGGCTAAAGAATGAGACTGGTGATTAGAAGGTTGGAAATTTGGTAAAGGAGTTAGGTATTACTCCAAACAGTGAAATGAATGTTGATGTCTCTTTTCCTGAGGTGAATTTACTCGAAGATACTCAAGATGAGCATGTAGCTAAGGAGGATGTACAAAAATATGTGAATAATGATGATACTCCTCCAATGGAAGAGAACGTTGCTAAAAAAGATAGTGAAATGCAAAAGGAGGATCCACAAGCAGAGCATACACACACCACCTTCAAACACATAGAAGAGTGCAAAGTAGGAAGAAGAGGTTGTACAAGACAACTCAAAGATATCTAAGGCATGAAATACAAAAAATATGCCTCCTCCAGATAACAATGATAAATCAATTGATGATGGGAAGAAGAATCAAGATGAGTTTGGTGATTCTGAAAAAGAGCAAAATGATGAAAAATCTAAAGATAAAATTGGTGACAAGGAAAAGGCTTATGAGAAGAAGGATGAAGAGAATGAGAAGATTATTGGTGTCTTTCGAAATATCCATATAATCCTTGAAGAGCATATTGGGAATACAACTACAATTTCAACCTATTGTACCAGCCCAGTTGTTATAGATTCCAATGCAGCAAGGGCAAGTAGATATGGACAAGATGTCCCCCTTGCACAAATTGCAAGTTGGTGATGTGTTCCATGCCTCTTCCAGAAAGGAGATGTTACAAACCCACTATAAAAGTAGTGAATTGATAGATGAGGCTATCAAGGTGTTGTAAGAAAGTTTTCCCAGTGCTAGTGTTGACAATTCCCTATCTTGTGTGCAACAATTAAGGTTGCTTCTAGACTCTTTCAAGGAATATTCTACTAGGTTAGAGGAGAAGCTATAGAAGGAAATAAACATGAAGGTTAATGAGAAAAGGTTGGAAAACATTTCAGACAAGTGTGCTACTACACAATAAATTGCAAAACATCCTTACAGATATTCAAAATTGTGTAGAGGAAGCGACGGTCTTATTTCAATTTTGATTGAAGTTTTATGGTTCAACAAAGAACATCAAGGATGAGATGGAATCCATTGAGTCTCAAATTGATAAGGAATTCGGTGCCTATGACCTTGTAAATGATGCAAATGGAAGTATAAGATTAGCTATTGAAAATCTGCACGAACAATTCTTCCAACTGCAGGAACAAAAAGAAAAGATTATAGTGCAGTTTGGACAACTCAAAGACTTGGTGAATGCCAAGCTAACACCTATACCCAGTGCTCTGAATAATGTGGAGAAGGAAATAAATTTGAATTTGATACCTAGTACCACATATGAAGGTGAAGAAATTCTCATGGAGTTTGAGACACAGTGCCACATGCTTAGCTTGGCCAAGAAAGAATGGGAAGAAGGAAAAAAGGATTGGGAGGAATTTTCAAATTTCATTGTATATGCTGAAGATACTTGATAATATACCAATGAAAATTTTGATCAATTTTGATGGATAACACCGTTACCAGGGGAGTTGGTTAGACTCTTGAAGAAGTTTGTTACTCATGCATATATGCATATATTGGTTAGGGGGAGTATGTAAGTTGTGCAAAATCATGTATATATGAAAGAGGGAGAAAGAAAAAGAAAATCAAGTGTATGTGAATAATGTCAAAGGGGGAGCAAAGAAAAAAAACATGTGTGCGCCCTTTTCCCTTGATGTCAAAGGGGGAGAAGATTTGGAGTTTTGTGCATGTTTCCATCAAGGACAAAGGGGGAGATTTTTGGAAGTTTGAGGAGATTTTCATTGGTATGTTTGTTGGAAATATGAGCATGATCATGAGAATATATAGTGTTGTCATTTATGGCAACATTGTGGTTTGATGTGAATATTGATGTATTAATGGATGATGAAGCATAAGTGATTGAGGTGATAGAAATATAGTGTAAAAATACAATATTTTTGCTTCGATACAAAACAAAGTTGTGTTGAATATTCAACTAAGTCCTTGAGTTCAGTTTTAGTACATAGAGTATCAATTTTTGGGTTCACATTGCTTTGCCTTGAAGAATCTTGGTCTATAGTTCTAGGTGATCCCACAATACTTGTTTACAATTTTTGGCCAAACTAGACATTGAACTGATTTTTTCTAACTAAATCTTCACTTTCGGATACCTATAGTGGCTAAACCGTGAGGAATTTGAAGATGATGCATACTACTGATTTGTGACATTTTGTTTGTAGATTCTAAATATATTTTTTTTCAAAATTTTTGGAATCAGATTGCACTTCTTTTTCCATCTCCTTTGAAAACTAGTTTTTTTTTAGTAAACACCATTTTCAAGGAGTGATGCTCATTGTATACAACATAACTCTTTTCCATGAAGGATAAAATTCTTTTTTTTTTTTAATTTAGAATTATGACTACGATATCTAGTGCTTCCAATTGGTTTCATAGTGTTTTATTGAATATTTTTTCCTTGATCAAGTTTCAAAGTCAAACCAATTACAATTTAGACATAGGTGAACCATATACAACATAAATTTTTTTGTTGGATCAAGGAATTCAATATCTATTGCACTCATATTTTTCAATTTTTTTTTTATAATATGCTATTTTTCCACATGTGCAGAACATAGAGCTTGATTTTTAGTGAAAACCTATGTTTAATGAAACTAAAAAAACAAATGCATAATAAAACCAAATTATATTAAAATTATATTCGTTGGATAGCTCATTTTGAGGACTACCATCATCCAGTTGGGTATGTGAAGTCTTTTCCATTTTCATCCTCAACTCAAGCTTCAAAGGGAAAAAAATTGGAATTTTTTGGTGCCAGGGGGGTTCAAGTGAACCCCCCTTGGAGGTTCATTCGAACCTAGGTTAGCTCAAACCAGGGTTTGAGCGAACCTCCTTCCCACAAAGATTTTCTTTTGCATTTTTTCCTAGGAATGGTGAGACCCAACATTTAATGGTTTCGCTCAAACCAGATGTTCGTTCGAACCCCCAAAAACCAATTTTTTTTGCGTGGGGGCATTTTTTGCAACTTTTCCTTCCTCATTAGAATTGTAAACTAGTTTTGTGGGTTTACCCTTCTAAGGTAATTTTGGGGTATGTCAGAGGAATCTAAATCTAAAGTTTCATGTCTTTATGTCCTCTAGTATCAAAGATAATGATGGAAAAATATCAGGTCTACTAGTGACAGTATTGCCAGTGCAAAGTACCTATTTGGAATGGTTTGCATTCCACCATAGAATAATATTTTGTTTTGTGGATTTGAGGAAGTGTTTATAGGTGTCAGTAGCATCTATGATCCAAGTGGAAAGTGTGTTGGAGGTCCGAGTGCCAGCTTGTGAATGATCAATTGGTGTATTTTAGTGTTACTCCATCAGCAGAGCCAACCTAATAAGTTTAGGGTCATGTGAAGTTAAGAGAAGTGTTGATCAGTCTTATGACATTATGATGAGTCCCCTCTAACATATTTGAATGCATTAAAAGTTTTAAATTAAGGAAAAAATTGTTTTTGTTTGAATCTTGAGCTGACAAGTTATTTTATGCATAGTACATCTAATTAGGCCAACCTAATTGATGTTGCAAGTGTTTATGGATGTAATGGGTATAAATGTAAGATCATTTTCGGTGTTGTGATGAAGTAATTGAGTAATGTGATGTGAATTATGCAAATGTAATGTGATGAAAATGTATAGTAGAGCAGAGTATGGAAGTGGTGTAGTATGAAGTGTGTTGATTCAGTATTTTGACCTCTAGTGGAACTGTATCTCTAGCATATCGTAGATGCATTATTAGTAGTTCAAATCTTGGCAGTGAGCCATCCCTGTTTTCTATTTTCTCTTATTCTCTACAGAAAGAGTCCAAAAAGAAGTGATCCTTTATATAATATATTATGACCAATTATAATATATTGTGAGCTAATCCTCACCGTGGTTTTTCCCTTTCTGAGTTTTCCACGTAAAAATATGTTGTTCATGTGTTATGTGCTTTAATGATTACTTTCAAGGTTTCTTTCCTTGTTGATAATTGAAGATGATGTTTCAAATAGATGTTTAAATGTTTAAGTGGTTTAAGACAATACTGATTTACCCCCCTCTCAATATTCTAGGTGTTCAACACCTCCCAAGTATGAAGATGATTTGAAACTACTCACCCTCAACCACCCAATAACCACAATAATCTCACTTAAAGGTCAGAGATGAGGAAAAGCTAATAGAATTGGAAGGTTCCCATCCCAAGAACCAGTCCATAAAAAGAGCATGTTCCCTTTTTTTTGAATGATCCAAAATAGGTCATTTTTAATGAGGATTGAACCCCTCCTAATACTGCTCCAAATCATGGAACCTTATCCAGTCAACTCAATTCATGGAATATCCTCGCTAGCTACTCCTTGTAAGTATTTGTAATTAACAACTCATGCCCAAGGCTAATCTAGAAATTTACACCACCTCTAATATAGTTTTGCAGCCAAAGCACGACTATTCTACTTTGACGGTCTAAGTCCAAGACCATCATTCTCCTTTGGTCTGCAAACTTGGTCTTGGCTCACCAAACTCCATTTTTGAATGTCAAGATTCCCTACCCATAAAAATTTATTGGTAAGAGAATCAAGCTCTTTGAGCACACTCTTGGGAGTAGATAACACCATGAACCTCTACAGAGGAAGATCCTAGAGGATGGAAGACACAAGAGTCACCTTGCCAGCCAAAGATAACCATCTATAGGTCCAGTGGTTGACCTTAGAACAAAATTTTTCCAATATCTTCTGCCAAAAATCCTCTTCAAGGTGCCATCATAGAGAGGAATCCCCAAATACAACAAGGGAATATTCCCAATTTAAAAATGAAGAATGTTGGCAATTTGCACTGGGCCAAAGTGGGAATATTGAAGAAAAGAACTTGAGACTTACCCTCATTGATTTGTTGGCCATATTCTTCCATATACACATCCAGAGCCTTCTTGAAGTTAATTGCCTCCTCAATCCTTGCAACATCCATGAGAGTGGTATCATCAACAAATTGGAGATGAGTTTGCGCTTCCAAACCTTGTGACCACCTCCAACCACAAATGAATCCTCTATCCCTATACTGTTTCAATAGTATCCCAACACTTCACCAATCAAAATAAATAAATAAGGGGAAAGAGGGTCCCCTTGCTTGAAACCCTAACCTACAAAGAAGATAGGCAAGGGGGAGCCGTTAACCAGAATAGAAAATGAAGACATGGTAATGCAACTCATAACCCATGAGACCCACTCTATATGGAAACCAAAGGCGAGAAGTAGATGCTAAAGGAAAGACCACTTGAATCTGTCATAGGATTTTGTTAGAATTGGCTATGGATGCCAAGACCTAGAGGCCAAATGGAAAGCACAAAAAGAGAGAGAATAATGTGACAAGAATATACTATATTCAATGCCAATGATATGATTGTTGTATACAATGAGAGAGACCCCTTGGTTATATAGCCAAGGTGAGAAAATAGAAGGGCATAAGATTATGACAAGTGTCGTAATCTTATGACATGAGACAACTATAAAAATCTATCACTCCACCTAAGGTAGAAAAGTGATAATGTGATAATCACCACAAATGGTGGATCACCCACAAAAGGTGGAGAGGTAATCACATGATGTGCCCACGAAAGGTGGATGTGATAAAGTAATAAAATGATAAGTCCACCAAAAGAGGAAATTCTCCAATTACCTCCTATGTGGTCCCTAAGTAAACTTAACTAAGGTGTAATTATGACCTAGGACAAGGTACAACACTTTTAATTACACCAACACCCCCCCTTAAGTGCAACTTAGGGAGTGGCAAATTATTATGCAAATGACACAAAGATGCAATGATGGATCCCAACTACTAGGCCATGTTAGGTACCCATGTACATGCAATGCAATCTCTCACAAACAGAGAAAAGGAGAAAACCCACTAGGATAAAACTCCTCCCCAAAAGAGAGATGAAATACAAAAACATAAATGCTCCCAATGAAGAATGAGAAGGTAAAAACCCCATGCGAGGAAAAAGACCCCCCCATAAGAGAGAAGTAGAAGAGAGACAAGACAACCCCCCCAACGTTAAGTCTCCTACAATGATGGTAGAAGCTCGACGTTGAATGTTGAAGATGATCCAATCTCATCGAACAACGTTCCTCCCCTTAGGAAGAAACAAAACCATGGATGCATGCAGGATGCCAAGAATATGAATGATGGATGAGGATGTCTATGAAGCATGATGAAGTGTCTCCGTGTCGATGTCGAAAGCTGGCACACTCCAAACAAGCGTTCTAGGCCACACTGCTAAAGAGGACAATCCAACATCTAGTAGAGATGAATTTAGAACATGATCCAAAGACAAAGATATCCCCTCTGAAGACAAAGAAGCCTCGTCCAAATGTTGTCCAAAAATATCCACACTTACACCAATTTGTGAAGAATGATCATGTAGAGAATGAACAAGAGGGTCAAGGTGTTCCCTCACAACAACTAAAGAAGGTGCATCTTCATCAAAGAGAAGATGAATTCTATCAATGATGGTGCCAAATTTGCAAGATGAGACTCCACAAACAAATCTGAAATACCTATCAAGAAGCCATCCAAAGTAGCCATATTTGGAAGACTATTTATATCTTGCTGCACTAAATCACAAGGAACCCAAATTGTGGAATCGCAAGCATCATCAACTACAATAGTAGGTGGAGGAGATAGAATGCATGGCTCAAGTACTGGATATGATGTGAGAACTCCCAAGTTCAAAAAGCCAAATGTCTCCTCTAAATCATGGTTCATGTGATCAACAACCAAAGGAATAATGTCATCATCAGAAGTAAATTGTGCAAAGGTATACAACCGAGATGAATGATCAACCACCCCAGTAGCAATGATCTCTCTAGTCTCCAGGTCTCGAATGATAACCAAATCAAGAGTGAACTTCACAGACCTCCCATCTCCACCATGTGTAATTTGATATATGAAGAGAAGATTGTTCATCAAATGAGGAACACACAAGACATCCTAAAAAGTGTTTTCCCCAAAACTAATAGATCCCTTCCCTGTTACACTCATATATGTATTATTTCCCATCAAGATAGGAGACATAGAACAAGGCTGAAATGAAGAGAATATAGACTGTGAAGATGCCATATGATGAGATGCTCTTGAATCTAGAAGCCATCTCCCTGATCCTGGACCTGAAAGAGCACATAGAGCTTGTCCTTTATATCCTGATGTAGATGCTTGACCTTTTTCCTTTTTAGACTATTTTGAAGTAGAAAGAGAAGAAGATTCAGACATTCTAGAAGGAAAATCATTGTGATTCTTTTTGAGAAGATGTTTCAACTTATCAATATCCTTCTTATAACAATAATTTTTTTCATGTCCATCCTTCTTGCAATATGCACAAAAGGCCTCTCCTTCTTAGATGTTTTCTCTTTTGAAGATGAATCTTTATGTTCTTCTGTGGAATTTGATGTGGATTGTGTGTTCTTCTTAGGCTTGTTCTTTTTCTTTTCTTTACCACTTGAAGACTTCTCATCCTTTGCAACCAAGGCATGTGATTTTGAAGACTTCAAAGTAGCCATTTGAATAAGCTTATCTTGCACCCAAGTGAGTTGCATAGCAAAATATTCAAAGGAAGGCATCTTAAACTCACTCCCAAAGGCATTCTTTGTAGCATATAAAGTAGACACAAACCCTGAATATTTAGGTCCTAGCTTTGAAAGAACACTTAAGATCAATTGTGTATCTGATTTCTCAATTTTACAATCCTTCAATTGTGTTCTTAGTGACTTGAATTTGGTGATGAAGTCCTGTATGTTGTCAAAATTACATGGATTGAGACTGATTAATTCATTCTCCAACAAATGTCCTTGAATTTCATTTGTTTTCCCAAATAAGTTTGAAAATGCAGTCCACATAGCCATAGGTGTATCCAAATGCTCAATGTGAAACAACTTAGGAGAGACATACAAGCACAAATAGCCAATTGCTTCTTCACAACTATTCAACCACTTATTCTTTTTAACTTCATCATCTTTTGGTTCACCATCAAGCCCATGAACTATCCTATACAATATTTTAACTCTTAGTAATTTTTTCATTTCTGATTTCCATTTAGGATAGTTGTAAGGTGTTAGAAGAGGAATTGTAGATGGCTCCGTGATGAAACAAGAACACCAATCAAGAGGAATGCAACCACAACCACAAGAAGAATCCCCCCAAATTCACTCAATCAAAGAACCCCCCCCAACAATATATGAGTTTGGCACTTTATGAGTAGTGCGTTTACAATTGCCACTTGCAAAAAAAACAAAGTGGTCATGATCTTGGTACATGCAAATTCCCAAAATAGGCCACAAAATCAAGTACAATTCTTGGCATACAATGAGATCAATCTGATCATACCACTGAGAAGTACATGAAAAATCATGCACTTTCAAAAAAAGCTGCACCCAAAAATGTTACTGTAGAAGCAAGATATGAGCTCCTGAAGTTCCCAAAATGAGGATGAAGTAGCAACACCTGTGAGAATCTGCAATTTCTAGAAAAATAGACACCAAAACAAAAAAACGATTGCACCACTATGAAGAGCACGAAAAATTAGCCCAAATAAAAAAAAATTGCTTGAAAAAAGGAGCCAAATGACTGAGATATCTGCATTTGAAAATGGATTGCAAAATCAAAACTGCCAACGGAGAAGGGGGAAATTTTTTCAATAGGATGCTGACGTCACTGCTGACTCAGGATGATGTTAGTCAATTAGGCGATTAAATTTGACGGCTTGCAGACCATTGCCACAAAATATACTCATCCTTGCTGGAATATTCCCTTGGCCGCCGACAATGGAATCTGTGATGAATCTTAGCAGAATCTCCGACAGTATATTCTCCTAGTGGAATCTTTGTGTCGGATTTGATACCCACCATAATTTTTATGAGTTTGCTAGACTTTGAGAATGTGACCACCGATCACTGCGGATGGGACGAGAACCGCTAGTGAGGGGGCGTGGGGCCCACGTTGGCAAGGTGGCACTGCGTGGGCAGTGTGGAGCCCACGATACCTGATGGGTACAGGTCTGCATACTGTCTGCGTAGGTACTACGCAGGCAATACTAGATTGCTATTTTTTATTTTTATTTTAATAAAAATTTTGACATAAAATTTGCAGATTTAAATCGTGAATTTTCAAAAAAAATTCAAAAAAATTTCAATGATTTAAATAATAAATTTTTTTCTTCTGCAAATCGTATCGTTGCTGTAATTATAATGACCTGGGGGTCGTATGACTCTCAAGGCAATTTTTTTTTGCCTCACCAGACAACTGCTTTGATTTGGACGAATTGACAGTCAATCTTAGGGTTTTTGGCCCTTCTGGACGCGATGGTAGGGTTAGATTTCACCCAAAATGCTCCAAAAATACAGCTTCCTTATGAATTTGGCAACCACTCTTTAGCTTTAAACCCTCATAGATTTGGCCTCGAATGTCCGATTTGGACGAAACAAAAGGAAAAATCGACTTTCTCGAACCTTCTAGATGCAATGGTGAGCTTAGATTTGCACCAGCAAGCTCCAATATGAACCTGCAACAAAGAGCCAAAAAATGGAACTCCCCCAAAATTGAGATCTCTCTTCAGAAAAAAGACTCTCCAATGGCACCCAACCTGCTCTAATACCATGTTAGAATTGGCTATGGATTCCAAGACCTAGAGGCCAAATGGAAAGCACAAAAAGAGAAAGAATAATGTGACAAGAATATACTGTATTCAATGTCAATGATATGATTGTTGTATACAATGAGAGAGACCCCTTTGGTTATATAGCGAAGGTGAGAACATAGAAGGGCATAAGATTATGACAAGTGTCATAATATTATGACATGAGACAACTATGAAAAGCTATCACTCCACCTAAGGTGGAAAAGTGATAATGTGATAATCACCACAAATGGTGAATCACCCACAAAAGGTGGAGAGGTAATCACATGATGTTCCCACGAAAGGTGGATGTGATAAAGTAATAACATGATAAGTCCACCAAAAGTGGAAATTCTCTAACTACCTCCTATGTGGTCCCTAAGTAAACTTAACTAAGGTGTAATTATGACTTAGGACAAGGTACAACACTTTTAATTACACCAATACCCCCCCTTAAATGCAACTTAGGGAGTGGAAAATTATTATGCAAATGACACAAAGATGCAATGATGGGTCCCAACTACTAGGCCATGTTAGGTACCCATGTACATGCAATGCAATCTCTCACAAACGGAGAAAAGGAGAAAACCCAGTGGGACAAAACTCCTCCCCAAAAGAGAGATGAAATACAAAAACATAAATTCTCCCAATGAAGAATGAGAAGGTAAAAACCCCATGCGAGGAAAAAGACCCCCCCATAAGAGAGAAGTAGAAGAGAGACAAGACAACAAGGAAAAAGACCCCCCCATATCCAATTTGATGGACATGGTTTTTTCTTTAGAAGAGTACATACAATGAATAGCTTCAACCGCCACCACTATACCATCCACAATTTTCCTACTCTTAATAAAAGCACCGTGCTTAAGAGAAATCAAGGGATTCAAAAATCTCTTTAGTATTTTCACAATCAACTTAGTGATAATATTGTAGGTCACATTGCACAACACAATAGGCCAAAAGGAGTCTAAGGAATTGACACCCACTTTCTTAGGAATTAAAGCAAGGAAGGTAGAATTTATTACCTTGAGCATCTGTTGGTTAGTATAAGACTCTCAAACCATCTCCAACAAATCCACTTTGATGATATCCAAAAATTCTTGAAAGAACTCAATGGGAAAACCATTAGGACCCAGAGCCTTACCCTTCTTCATATGGAAAACAATATCCTCAAGTTCCTCTAATGAGATGGGCACTAAAAGAGAGTTATTCATCTCCATTGAGACCAAAGAGGGGATGGATGCCAAAACCATATTCTCCTCCTCCAAGGCAAGAGGTACATCCTTTGAGAAGAGAGGAGAAAAAAAATGAACCACCTCCTCAAAAAAATCCTAATGCGAGTTTAACTATTCCCCCCGAGTTGACATGAGAGAGGAGATAATATTTCCACCTCTATGTATTTTATCTAAATTGTGAAAGAAAGTAGTATTCCTATCGCCTTCCTGGAGCCAATCAACCCAAGATTTTTGTTTCCAAAAAATATCCTCCCATAGTCCCCATTCAGAAAGCTCTCTAGAGAATTTGGTTTCTTCATGAAGCAAACCACTTTCACCCCCTCTTCCTTAATTTTGAAAGTGATATATCTAGTTGATCCTAAATTTGTTTATGCTTTTGAAAGAGCTTACCAAAGATAGTTATATTCCATTTCTTTAGTTTGAACTTGAAAAATTGAAGCCTCTTGAAAAAAGAGAACATCACAGTACCAAAGGTAGGCCTCCCTTCAACCCACCACTGATCCACAAGATGGTGCAAGCTATGATACCTAAGCCACAACAGTTAAAATTTAAAGGGGGGTTGCTTAAAATCATAGAGAATCAAGATGAGGAAACTTAATCAGACATTGAAATGACCCCTTCCACCCAAGATCTAAAAGGAATAAGTATAATTATTCCAAATCCACTCAACAGAGACAAGAAACCTATCCAACCACTCAAAAATAGAACCTTCCCCACATCTTCAATTATTCTAGATAAAGGTCCCATTAATAGATTGAACATCCACTAAGTTAAGAAACTTTATATTGTCTTGAAGCAAAGAAGAAGGCCCCAAATGGCTCACTCACCCCAATTTTTCCCCCAAGGTGCATATAGAATTAAAGTATCTTGCCAAAATACAAGGGAAAGAAGGAGCAAGAGAACAAATAAATCTAATGTGAGACCAGGGCAGAGTATTACTGGGAAAATCATTAAGTACATACACATTGGTGAGCAGGATCACTACTCCTGGATCAAAACAAGATGCTAACAGAGAAAAGGAATTCCTTCCCACCATCCACCAAAGAGGTGAGATCCTACAAGGGTCCCAAATACACGCCACACCTCCAAAAAAACCTTGAGATCCAAACACATTGGCAATAACCTCTCCTCCAAAATTTGGGTGCAATTTTCATCTTATCTTCAACAGAGAGTTTGGTCTCTTGAATGAAGATAATATCAGGTTTATAATCACGAACTAAATCATGAGTAGACTTTTGTCTAGGGACGCTACTCAAACCCCTAAAATTCCAAGATATCATAATCATTTATGAGAGGAAGCAAAGTGGGTGTCTAAGGTCTTAACAACACCAAATTCCACCAAAGATTCTCCCATAATATTCATCTTCTCCACATCCTTCTTCCTTCCCACTTTATCCATCTTATCACCAATCAATTTCTTTAAGCTCTTATGGTGGATACCTAGGAGAGACCCATTCTTCTTTTTACCATCATCCTTGGACCCAAAATCAGTTTCCAACTCATTTAACTCTTCAATACCTGCGTGCTCATGAGGAAAATATTCAAAGGGATTAAGAAATAAATCATCCATAAGAGACACCACATTTTCTTGGCTAAACATCCCTAACTCAACTGGGGATGAAGAGGAACAAGCCCTTCCTTTGAAGCTTCTTACATGTTAGATTTTGGAGTAGGGCACTGAGTGTATTAATTGATAGGATTCAATCCTTGAAAAACTAGAGTCCCAAAGTTGAGATCATGTTTCATTGAATCTAACTCTTCAAAATTTTCAAGAACATCAAATATATTACTAGAGGCCTCTTTGAGCATGGCTTTTTTTAGTGGTTTGGCTCCTTTGCTTTTGATTGGGAGTTCATGGGTATAAACCCATTTGAATTAGGCTCCTCATTCTTCATCAGTGCTTTGCCTTTATCCTTGGAATTAGGTGCATGCTATGTGTAGGTGAAATTCCTAGTCTAAAATGCAAAATGAAACAAATGCAAACAAGGAAATACACAAACAACAACTCAACGATTAGCCTAGTTGAACTTGAACAAAATGAAATACAAAAGAAAGTATGTTACCTTGGCCAAGTTGACAAGTTGGTTGGCCTTGTAAATCTGTTTGATTGTGTGTTCCTTTGGATGGAAAATAACATGCAACCTATCTCTAAATGATCGGGGGTGGATGAAGAATGCAATGATGCAAGTGGGTATTTGGATAGATGCACAATGTGGGTACAAATGGAGATGCAACAATGGAGGCTATGGCTTGGTTTTGATGCTTGAGAGTTGGAGTGCAAATTGTGTGCTTGATTGAATGATGCAAAATGAGGGAAAAATCCTCTAATTTTAGGGGAAATGCCTCTAAGAAATGGAGGGATGAGATGATAACACCATGGACAAGATCAAGGGCCAGGGTGAGTTGAGAACTCACAAGCCCTCACATCTTGCCATGTGTCCAGTGAGGTGTAAAAGGAGAGGTGAGGTGGAGGTACCTTATGATACCTTGGGATTGGGACAAGATCTCATAAAGGAGGTCCTTGTCCCCATATGGGTGATGTGATATTTGAGGAATTTAAAATTCCTCAAATATCCACATGGGAAAGAGGAGAGGAATTAAAAATTCCTAAAAGAACACAGGGAGAATAAATGTGAATTTTAAATTCACATGGGGAATGGGTTGCCTTCTCCAAAAGGAGAAAACAATTAATGAAAGTTGACTTGGGGGTATGCTATAAATGACATAAGGATTAGGTTAACCTAATCATGTAATTAAAGTTGTGCAACCAGGGGATTAAGTTAATTAATGAAGGATTAAGGCAAGTGGAGAATTATGGAGGACATGACATTAATCCTGATTAAGAGTGTGCACATCCTAATCAAAGATTAATTAAATTAATCTAGATTAAAGGGGAATTATGGAGGATGGGACAAAGATAGAGAAAAAGGTGAATTTAAAATTGATTTAAATTCATAAAGCCAAATGACTAAATTAAATAAATTGAAGTATTTATTTAATTTAGAGAAGAAAGACGACAAAAGATAAAGTATTTAATTATTTAATTAAATACCTTATAAGCATTAGAGAAATATGAAATATTAATTAAATGAATTATTTAATTAATGTAGATGAGGGATGAGAGATATAAGAATAAAGGGGATGAATTTGACTATACGAGGGTGGTCAAATTAGGATGTCTTTGCCCCTCTTCAAAATATTGTTAGAATAACAATGTTTCAAAGAAAAATAATATGTCGATGACTCGATAGAAAAAAATGACTAGAAAGTGAGGCCCCGACATAGGAGAAGCTGTGTAGGCTATCCAATCATTGAAAATGAAGGGAGATTCCCCGGTATTGTAAGGAAGTGGACAAGACAAAGGAAAATGACAGGGTATGCCCCCAAGGAAATGTGTGTAGGTGAAATTCCCAATCTAAAATGCAAAAGGAAACAAATGCAAACAAGGAAATACACAAATAACACCTCAAAAATTAGCCAGTTGAACTTGAACAAAATGAAATACAAAAGAAAGCATGTTACCTTGCCCAAGTTGACGAGTTGGTTGGCCCTGTTGATTCATTTGATCGTGTGCTCCTTTGAATGACAAATAACATGCAACCTATCTCTAAATGATCGGGGGTGGATGAAGAATGCAATGATGCAAGTGGGTATTTGGATAGATGCACAATGTGGGTGCAAATGGAGCTGCAACAATGGAGGCTATGGCTTGGTTTGGATGCTTGAGAGTTGGAGTGCAAATTGTGTGCTTGATTGAATGATGCAAAATGAGGGAAAAATCCTCTAATTTTAGGGGAAATGCCTCTAAGAAATGGAGGGCTGAGATGATGCCACCATAGAAAAAATCAAGGGCCAATGTAAGTTGAGAACTCACAAGCCCTCACATCTTGCCATGTGTCCAGTGAGGTGTAAAAGGAGAGGTGAGGTGGAGGTACCTTGGGATTGGGACAAGATCTCCTCATAAAGGAGGTCTTTGTCCCTATATGGGTGGAAATATCCACATGGGGAAGAGGAGAGGAATTAAAAATTCCTAAAAGAACATAGGGAGAATAAATGTGAAACATGGGAAATGGGTTGCCTTCTCCAAAAGGAGAAAACAATCAATGAAAGATTACTTGAGGGTATGCCATAAATGGCATAAGGATTAGGTTGACCTAATCATGTAATTAAAGTTGTGTAACCAGGGGATTAAGTTAATTAATGAAGGATTAAGGCAAGTGGAGAATTATGGAGGATGTGACATTAATCTTGATTAAGGGTGTGCACATTCTAATCAAAGATTAATTAAATTAATTCAGATTAAAGGGCAATGGAAGATGGGACAAAGAGAGAAAAAAGTGAATTTAAAATTGATTTAAATTCATAAAGCCAAATGACTAAATTAAATAAATCAAACTATTTATTTAATTTAGAAAAGAAAGGGGACAAAAGATAAAGTATTTAATTATTTAATTAAATACCTTAGGAATATTAGATAAATAGGAAATATTAATTAAATGAATTATTTAATTAATGTAGATGAGGGATGCGAGATAGAAGAATAAAGGGGATGAATTTGACCATATGGGAGTGGTCAAATTCAGATGTCTACACATGCACACCAGGCAGAGGCTGTTGGGTTTTAACTCATAACTTGGAGCAATTCCTCTGTAAATGCCCATATTAATGGCAAGTACGACAGTGAAAAGGAAGGGCTATATTTATTGAAAATGACACATACCTCCTAGCCTAATTTAAAGAGACTTTGGTAAAGGGTTATTTAAATTAATTTCCACACACAAAAGAGCAAAAGAGGTTACCCTACAATCAAGTGTCTAGCGAGAGGGACCTAAGGGATTCCCTAAAACCACTACTATAGAATGCAAGATGTCCTTGCGCCAAAAATCCATCGGAAGACAAGGTAGATGAATCCAGACAGGGATCTTTGATGGAAGCTCTTTAGTTAGATCAAAACCTAGATGCCATGGTTTGATGAAAAGTCCTACCTAATTGTGAAAATACGGGCCCCCTTTGAAAACCACACCATGGTTTGCAATCTAAGAGAAGACCATAAATAAATAACCATTAGCACCCAAAATGATTTCCAAATCTCCTTCAAGATTCCAGTTGTTGTGAACCTAATTCTCCAAAAAAAGGAAAGGAAATGCAGACCCCCATAAATTTGCAAATTAATGCATGCTTAGACATATACAACACATCCTCAGCTACTACATTTGGGTTGATCACCACCACTAGACGATCTGTACATCTCTCCAAAAACCCATTGGATATTGGTCAAAAACTCCAAGATTGGTTGTTCTTTGACTCCTCTATCGCATGCAAGAGGAAATTAATAGCATCCTCATGATCGGAGGATGAAGAGTCTCAATCGATGATGGTATCTTTAAAGGAAATCAAATGGGGTCCTTTAGACCTCCTACATGGGCCATGTAGCATGCATTGCCGAGATTCTATAAACAACACACAAATACATAGCAAAATGAAGCACTAAGGATTAAAAACAGAGATCAAACCCTGAGGGAAAGTGACCAACATAGAAAGAAGCCACCGCAACCTCACACTTCCCTCGCATGAACCCAAGAGGCAACCATAACCTCACTAGACCGTGCAACCAACATGCAATACAATGCACAGACAAACAAAAACTTCACCCGCCCAAGCACTCCAGCCGTTTCTTAGATCTATCACCTCCTCCTTGACCAATCAACTTGCTGATAATTCATTTTTTAAATTTTTTTGTTAAAAAATTTACATGTTAATATTTGAAAATGTAAATATTTATTTTAGATTGAAAATTTTCCCACATTTAATTGGTTAATAGGTAAATAGATTAATCTACTTGTTAAACAATTCTGAATGACAAGTACTAATAAATTATATATCTTTTATGGGCGGGGGCCTCGGTTTGATTGGTTGAAAGCATCTTGTTGCAAGCAAGTAATCACAAGGTCCAATCACTCCATTTGTTGGTATCAAAGGGCGTGTCATTCCAACATTAATGTCGATCAAGTAAAAATGTTCCGTTGATGCATTGGAGGTTATATGGAGCTATGCCAATTCTTGTAGTATAAATAAAAAAAGAAGTTGTGCTCATACTTAGATATATATGTATTGATTGCTGTTATAATTGCTATTTAGTTTCATATCTTGCAATTTGTTTTAGTTTTTAAATATGAAGTTTGAATTCCTTGCAACCATCCCCTCTCCTCCCTCTCTTTTTAACCTATCTTGGTTTACAAACATCCATATTTCTACAACTCTCTTTTCACATCTTTATCCAATCTTGGTTTACAAACATCCATATTTCTCCAATTCTCTTTTCACATCTTGATGATAGATCACCGATCCAAAATGTTGATACTAATAAATCTCACACAATTGGCTCGATAAACAATACGCTATACAAAATATAACTAGCACTTGCACCTAAAGGAGGTTCAAGGATTACATCGATAAAAAAATATATGTATGTTAATATGTTAAACAATATGTGTTTGTGCACGGATGCACTTTAATTCTAGTTGCATTTGGCTGGATTAAACAATTAATAATAAGTGCTAAATAATGGAATGAAATAAACTTGGAAAAATCTAAATTTTTTTCCTTAAATAAATTAAGGGTATGGTCCCATGGAGGGGGTTTCAAAAATTCTGAAGGAAAATATGAGATTTTTAGAACATTTTAAAACCTGGTGGTCCTGATGAATCTGACTCTTTGCAATTCAACTTAAAAGTTTGAGCTCTAAAATTCAAGGGATGAAGTGGAGTAATTTGATCAAAATTAATAAATAAATAAAAATTCTCTCATTTTTTAGTTTTTTTTTAGGAATTTAAAATTCTAAGTAATAGACAAGTGGCAGAAAAATTGCAGAAAATTCTAAGTAATCTCTAGCCCCATCTCTGACTCTAATTTGCTAAAAAATTCTATTTCAATTTCAAGTGATATATTCTTGGTCTCATTTTGGCAGAAAGAATCCTGGCCAGAGACTTTGGTAGGATAAAAGGAATCTAAGGTATTGAAAGCTCTATTTGTCTAAAACATGTAGATTAGCTGAGTTATGGGACTGGAAAACAAATAAGAAGTTATTTGGGCTACTTGTTATACCCGTAGTCTTATATGGTTGTGAAGTTTGGGGCTGCAACACATCAACATTAAAATGGAGGCAAATAGAAAGATTACAAAAGCATCTAATCACAAGCAACTTCAAAATAAAAAGTACAGTTCCGTATGAGATTGTTCTAGCTGAGGCGGGGGCTTTCCCTATGGAAATGGCAACATTAATTCGTTTATTAGGTTATTTGAAGAGAATTGAGAATATGGAGGAGCATCTGGCCCAAAATTGTGGTGGAAGAAAATTTAACTAGAAGGAAGAGCACATGGATGAGGCAAAATATCAAGTGGATGGGAAAATGGGGGATAAGCATGCAAGAGTGTCCAAACACAAATGTGGAAATTAAAAGGTATGTCAAAGATAAAGTCAAACATATCATGTGGTCAAAACAACTTGGTCAAAAAAGAGAATACTATGTTTTGCATTTTAACCACACTTGTGATCATGAGCAAAAGTATTACGTGGGGGCAGATATAAAGTGGAAGGCTAAACTGCTGATAGCCCAGTTGAGAACTAGCTCTCACCGTTTAAGGTGTGAAACAGGAAGATGAAAAATACCCAAGGAGGCATGGGCAGATAGGATTTGCCGTTTTTGCTTGTCAGGTTTAGTGGAAACAGAGTGGCACTATGTCATGCAGTGCAAGGCTTATGAGGACATCAGGTGCAGTTACTCGGATCTGCTTAAAGTCAAATTGTTAGAGGCCTTGTTTGAAGAGGAGAAGATTGCTGAAACAAGAAGTTATCTAATCAAAATTCACAGTAGAAGAAATAAAATCAGCAAAGAGTTAGAGGGAAACATGGAGTAGTTGGTAAGGTCGGCGACTGCTCTGTTTGTTGCATAATGATAGTTTTAGCTCTGTATCTTGGGTCCCATAGACCAGCTGGTCTCGTGGACATAATTAAAAACATTCGTTCATTCAAAAGGTAGAGGCTACTCAAAACATAAAACAATACAAATAAAATAAAAAAAAAGTTGCCATCAAATTGACAAAAAGTAATGCAAATGGAAATAGAATGTTTTCATCTAATTGTCAAATCAATATTTATTTTGCTTTTATGTAATAAGTGAGAGCTTTTACCGTTACCCTTAAACAACAATTGAAACTTATATTTTTGAACAACTCCACAGTGATTTGCAAGTGTGAGACTTGTTTCAGGCTCAAATCTCACACTAATATCGGCTAATTAAAGATTTGATAATAGTGGGTCCCATAGGATATGAAACATTTCGTATCCAAGTTTTTGGATTTCCACTTACAAAACCTGCAGGAAAAACTCTCGTTCTCCGAATCAAATCGGACTTCAGGAGCTCCGAAAACCCCTATATTTTCAGATACACTTTTCGTTTACTGTGAATAGATCGAAGAAGCAACTGAAGGGAGATTGGTTTTTGTTCCTGTCATTTAATAAAAATCTGCTTAGTAGGGTTTCATAAATTGCTCCTGCAAACTCTACCTATTTTTTCTCATCGACATTGTTGACAGCACGACACAATTTGTGCAGAATCTTGATGTAAGTTACTTTGCATGGTTTCAGTGGAATTTTTTATTTTTTGAAATATTTGCGGAACGGGATCATTTTATTTTGTTGTGTTTTATTTCATTCTAAAACAATTCTGTTATCTGTTAAATGAAGGGATTGGCTATCCGGAAAATTGTCTCACGCTGGAAAAACCAACTTTCAGACAGTTGAAACATTCCACGCCCCACGTCTGAAAACAAACTTTATCTCACAACCAAAATTTTCGTTTGAAAGGCTGCAGAGATCTTGTCTCGAACTCAAGAATCGAGTAGCCGTAAAACCCCGATATTTGCAGATGCTTAATTAAGTGTGCGTACAAAACTTGGGTGCATCGACGTGTAGTATTCCTCTGTTTTTTAGGGAAATCCTATGGTTTGAAATTTTACGGTTTGAAATTCTATGATTCTAATTTTTTTTGAATTTTGGTTATGGGATTTAAACTTTTTAGGATTTTTCTAATGCGACACTTTTCTTCTATTTTGTTTTGAATGTGATAGCAAATGGAATATGAAAACCTAGGATTTTGGGTGGCAATATTGCAGGATTATCATGGCACTCTCTTTGCGTGAGCCAATGATGGGCTTTGAGTTTCCTGTAATGACTGCAGTTCTATTACCCATAGAGCTCACGCCTGCCCTAAATCATGCTACAACTGATACAGCCAGAGTTCAAAATGTCATTCAGGAAATCATACCCCTTGGTGTTGTCCCACTTAATTTGGTGAATAATGTTGTAGAGGCCCTCGTGTTTGGGATCCAATCTACCCTTGCCCTGCAACGCACAAGATTTTAAAATTTAAACCAATATTAAAAGAAGGGATTTGGAAACTATATATTTTTTGAAGATATGTTAATTTTGTGCTGCCTTTGGGTCATGTAATGTGAATCAACCCATATCTTTGCCTATCAATTGAATGAGAGTTGTAGAAAACATTTTTTATGATTGTATTTGGCATTGAGGAAGTCTCAATGATTTTGTAGTCCATGGGATGCAATCTTCCAAAGTTTCATAATATTTGATTGCCAATAGGAGAGGATTATTTCAAAGTTCACATATCTCACCTTTTTATGAAGTCAGTTTTTATGTGTCCCACTCGCTTCGGATATTCATAACATTTGGTTATCCTTATTAACATTTCAAAATTAACTTTGATTACTTTATTGATATTTATCAGAAATTTTTATACTACATAATAAAGACTCACAGCATATCTGAGTGTCTGATTTACTGGAAAAGTATAGTCAACATTAGAGCCAGTCTAGAGATCGAACATACAAATGCAATAACATTTGTAGATTATTCAACCTCGAGCTTTTAAAATAAGATATGCAGACTAACATACCTGCCCCAGGCCCCCAGCAATGTAAGCAGAAATTTTCAACCCCCTCATGAAATTCAAGTCATATCAGACAATCACTAAATGCTAACAAGATTTCAATATTATGTATTAGGTGGTGTTTTTGTAACGTATCAATTTATGTAATAATGTGTTGGCATTTCTGTGTGGTTTCAAGTCAATCTTCATTGACTCATATTATGTTATTATGTTCAAATCTAGATGATCTGTGCTCAACCAAATAATGAAAGCCAACTTTTACAGCTAAGCTTAGATTCAAAGCATATGCATATACAATCATTGCACTAATGCAACAATGCTGCTATAAGTACAATAGTGTTTGATTCTTAATTTCTCAAGACTAAGCTTGTAGAAATTATGAAATAAAAAAGTTGTACTATGCTACTTAATTAGAAATTAAATGACAGTCAAGAGAGGAAGAGAACTTAGAGAAGAATTAAGAGCACTACTACTACCTATATTATGTACCAAATTTTCATATTCAATGAGTGTACAAATGATTGGATACAATCTGTCCCTTGTTCCATTCAATAAGACCTTGGCTATGGATGCAATCTGGTCCTTGCTCCATTAGCTTCATATTTGCCTTTGCTTCTATTCTCCTTTCCTTTGCCTGTCATCTCATCGGAATACTGCATACAATTGTTCTGCTTGATTCTAAAAGAAGAAGACAAAACATTAAATTGTTCACTCTTCCATCAAACTGAGAAGGCACAACATGAAATTTTCCTCCCATTGCCTTTTTACAAACCAATGTAACCTCCAATTTATAGATTCCTATCCACCACAATGTTCTAATAGGCCCAAGAAGAAATTCCATCGATACAAGAAGCTGAAACAGTAACTGTTCAGTTCAGATTCCAAAATTTGGCATGTTTATTATCTGTGGATGCAACTGCAAATGTGGTACAGTCCAGGACACTTCTGCAATCACTCTACAATCTGTCTTTTTTCTGCTCTGTAATATTTTCAACACCTACACCTGCACAGAATTTTCCTAGGTCCAATTTACTGTTCACAAAAATCCATGTCTTTGCATGTTTGTGTCATGTCCCAGCTTCTTAAGCAGTTCCGGGAGCGGATGGCGGGAAAAGGGTGTTTTTTTAACATCACTCATATAGTATAATTAATATTTAAATTAAATTATTTTAAATAACATTTAAATTTAATTACTGTTGTGGCCGACCCCTTTGGGAAGGCGTGTTCCTTGCTAGCCAATCTCATTTGAGGAAGGTATCAATCTCTATATAAGCAGGTCTATTTGTCTTAAGGGGGCATGATGAATTTGGATGTGAACATCTATGCGAGTTTGCTAGGACGTAGTGTTGGTGTACGTTTTATCATCCACCGAACACACAGAATAAAAATGTCCAAAGACACTTTATCCTCTCTTGAAAAACCACCGCGTATGCTAAGATTGCGAGAAGATCATATGGCGATTCCAAGGTTTCTTTAGTCGGGTCTCGACGTGTGGATAAGCTCAATGGTCGTTGTGATATGCTGGTAATAAACAAGGGGACTTACGTAAGAAAAATCTTCACAAGTATAGGACTTAGGAAATTTATCATTAAAGGCTCTCAATTAGGACTTTCAATTGTGGATCTCAAAAAAAATGGCAAAAGAATAGGGTTTAGGAGGATCTAGTCTATGCC
>VDFB02086081.1:350734245-350817009 GCA_007258455.2 Sequoia sempervirens | reverse complement strand
AATTATTTTGTTGGAATGGTTACTTTTTGGGAAAATTCAGGCATACCCCAACTAGGGGACGTTGCAAACTTCTACTTCACCTTTTAATTCCCAAACTTTGTTTGAAGTATTATTAATTATATGACTATGGTCCATTGGTTACAACCAGGGCCTCAAAATGTATTCTCTAATTGTAATCAAAGGATTTTGCTCTTCATTCAAGTAAGTAATCTCAAAGTGAAACATGACCAAGTGGTTTATTGGACACCTACATGACTAAGAATAGCATCATACTATTGTGGTTGAAACCACAACATTTTTTAAAAATCAAGATCCGAGGAAGAAGACCCCTCACTGCTTTGCCTCCTAGGAGGGTTGAAGAGCTTTAGGTAAGAATTGCCATTGCTTATCAAAGATAAATGTAATATTATCAACAAAGAGGTTGAGAGAATAGCCCTATGGGCATAAGAACATATGTAATCTATTTAAATTTTTAGATAGAAGCCTTTCATGCAACCTTGTTGAAAGATTGGCATAGCATGTCTATTCCATAAAGTAATGCAAAATGCATTTCCTCTAAAACCAAATGATGTAAACCCATATCTATTTGTTCCACTTACATATCAAGATTAACATCAATTTATGAATAAAGCACTATGCTCTTAACTATTACTGCTACGAGAATAGGTATCTTTCCATTGGTCCTGTTGGTGTATGTTTTATCATCCACCAAACACACAAAATAAAATGTCCAAAGACACTCTATCCTCTCTTGAACAAAATCATTGCGTATGCTAAGATTGCGAGAAGATCATATGGTGACTCCAAGGTTTCTTTCGTCAGGTCATGACATGTGGATAAGCTCAATGGGCGTTGTGATATGCTGGTAATACACAAAGGGACTTACACTAGGAAATTTCTTACAAGTTCGAGACTTAGACGAATTTATCATTAAAGGCTTCTTCGATTGGGACTTTTAGTTTGGATCTAAAAACAAAGGCAAAAAGATAAGGGTTTAGAGGATCTAATCTACGCCTAGGAATTCAAGAGACAGTAAAGATCAGGCGAAATGAGTAACCACCCTTTGTTTCGCCTCCCTGGGACAACTACGCAAAGTGGGTGCAATCTTCAAAGGGTGTTATTATAATTTTCATGCCTCGAATAAGACTGAAGTTAAGCATCCACTATCACAAGCTTAGGCTAACTTTAAACATCGAATGAAAATCATCCATCCGAAGAAAGTATGAGCAATATTTCACCATTAATCTATAAGATCAAATCTTGCATTCACTTAACAAACATTCAAAGCAAATTCTATTTAATTGTAATCTAATTCTAATCTATGGTAGAAGAAGTTATGCAACCTTGCTCACTACTTGACAATAAAAGTGATTCAAAGCAAATCATGCATAAGAGCTTTTATTATTGGAAATAGTCTAATGCAAAAATTTCATACACTGTCTCCACACGAATGAAAGTGAGAGATCACAAGTTTATATAGAGTTTTCAAAATCAAATGAAAGGCCAAGATTAAAACAACATTAATGACCAAGATTAATACAACTCTACCCTAATTAGGGTTTCTTGAAATAACATCAGTTAACAAGTAGTAAACAAGCAGTGAAGTGGCAGTTGGAGCTATCTTCAAGGGAAGGCATCTCTATCCTCCTGGGTGGCATTGTGCTCGATGAATCTAGACACAATCGTGATGACTTCCTCCATCGTGACTGGCAGCAGCATGCTTATCTCGAATTCAAGCCTGTCCAAATCCTCAGCACATCTGGCGAAGGTGTTCTCCCAATCCGTTTCCTGTCTCACAAAATCATCTCGGATGGACAAGAGGTTCGCCACTTTTGTGAAATCCTATCTCAAAATTGGTCCAGTAGTAGAGAAGAAAACTTCTTGAACCTTATGCTTCAACCTTTCTAGCTGCATGTTGTTTTCCCAGACAATCTCTCTACCAAACACATTTGCAACTATCATATAAATCTTCCTCTGGATTTCTTTAACCTTTTCCTCAACTTTGAGCCCATCTGTCTTTGCCTTCTCTAGAACGTTGTTCCGTATTGTCACTGCCCAAAACCAATGATGAAAATCATAAGCCGCTCCCACAACAATCACCCTTCCCTCGACCAACACTTCCTTTGGGACGCCCTTTAGTACTCTTGAGGCATGGAATGAGCCTCTCTTGAATATCTGGGAGGTTGTCCCAAGGTTTCGCCATGACAGCCAGTCTAGAAAGGAATGAGGAAGTCTGTCCGTAACCAAGCATCAATCTTTCCATGAACAAAGCTGCTTCCGTGCCCTTGCTTGCCATCCATTCCTGGGCCTCCTTGGCAGTGACCATCCCTTCTTCCACATCCTTGGCCATCTCCTGTGAGGAATTGAGAAAAGGATGAGCTACTGCATCACCTTGATTGAGTGGTTGGGTTAGATGTCGTATATACTCCTTCAGGCGCTCGACCTCCCTTTTGTACTCTTTCTTTTTTTCCATTTCCTTTTCCAATCTTGCCTTGATAGTTGAGACAGAGTTATCCAGTTCTTCTACCTCTTGGCCTTTTGTTGTTGGGCCGAGGTCTATAGTGGTTATGGCGTATTCTTGGGGAGTGATTTCATCTTGTGCTTCATCAGTTGTTGGTACTGCGATCTGTATGGAACGACCGCCGACCTCGTCCCTTTGAATTGTGGAAAACTTCTTGGCATGTTTCTTAGTAGCAACTTGTTCAAACCTCACCAAGAAATCCGCAGTATCATCCTCTTCTTGGAACTCAACTGGTGCCTGAATCTTCATCCTCTCCTTCAACCAGTCAAGAATGGTAGGCTGTTCAATACTGTCCTCCTCCTGAATGTTTTCTGCACTTGGTACGTCCAAAACTCCTTTGAGGGCAGAAATCATTCCCTCTTCGAAATCATCATTTTGGACTTCCATTTCATTATCCAAACCCAACACTTCTGTGCCTGTAGGAGATAGGGGCTCATCGTCATCCAACTGGATTGACTCATTGTTCTTTTCCTGAACTGCAAAAGGTCTCATCATCTCAGCTAAGGATTCGTCAGCAGTAGCCACCAGCTCATCAATATTTCTAGATGCCGCGGAACGAGATGGCCCCATCTTTTGTCTTTTCTGGACAGGTTCTATGTTTTCAACTACTTCTTTCCTCTTCTCGCCAATCTCAACCAAATCATCATTGTGGGATGCGCCGGCATTGGAGGAGTATGACTCCGTCTCGCTCAACAAATCATACGTGAGCGTTATTCTTTTTTGCCTCAACTCCTAGACCTGATGTCAACCCACCATTGAGAATACTTAATCACTGGTCTCATCAACGTAGCCAAGTCTGAATGCTCGGGTTCTGAACACTTCATGAAAGGAAGAGACCAGCTCTCATCGAAGCTCAGTGGGACATAATTTCCATCGTCTTGCAACTGATCGGGCACTCGACAAAGTTTAGTTGCCCTCATTAAATCCACCGGCACTCTAGACCATAACCTCTTTCTGACTTCATACTCATCAACGACATTTGCCCAGAAGTCCTCCAAGTCTACTATGTGTTTGTATCTTTTCCCATCCACGGTCCGAATGTGATGGTGAGGGTCAAAATTGGCACTGGACCGATAAGCTGTGAATGGGTACCATTGAATTTCCAACTTGGCGCTCTCGGCTACTTGTGTCGACGGACAAGACTCCAACATATTCCCAATAAAGAATGGGAAAGTAATAGCCACCTTCTTACTTGGCCTTTGGATGTTTTGGTACTCTTCCAGTTGTCTTAGGACTTCCAGCAAAATCATTCGATTAGTAGGATAGATAGGAAGCTTATAAGGACTTCCAGTGAATCCTTAGATCCTAACATATGTAAACTTTGGAAACTGGATAAACCAGGATCCATACCTACTGATCAAACTCTTTGCCTCGTGACTCAGCCTCTGGTGCATTCCTCCTTGAAGTATTCTTGTGATATACATAAGGAAAGCATCGTGCACCCGCTTGAAATGAGATTTCTCCCTGAGTTGAAGTAGCGGGTAGTAGTCATAAGACTTGAACTTATTCTCACCATTACCAACTTTGCCCTTGAATATAAGTCCTGAGTATTTGTATGTTCTGGCCAGCAAATAAACGACATATGAACTCATGTGGAAAGACTTGGTCTTCTCAAGATTGACCAATTGCTCATGGAGATTGTCGCTTATCATTCGGGACTAGTTGAACATCCTCACGCTAGAAGTGATTTCATCTATAAAATAATACATCCATGTCTCAAAATATGTGCCTTGTGGATTGCCAACTATCCTGTTCAACATCAAAATGATATCTCCATAATACTCCCTAAAGTTTGTTCGACGCAACTTATTAGGCATTTTCTTTGTGGATGGTCTAGGCTTCTCCAACCATGACTTATTAATATTTGTGGCGCACAACTCAGATTGGCCATCATATAATCTCTTGGCGTCTTCCTTGGTCTTATAAACGGTCCAGTGATGTGTTGGGATGCCAAACGCCTCCTGAATTGCCACTTTGCCAAGGTGAGCTAGAATCCTTCCGTCAGGTGCCACAATCTGTCTCTCCTGTGCATCTTAATGAATGGCGCATTCTACCATCAACTCGACACATTCTATTGCAGGCGGGAATCCATCTGCTTGGAAAATTCTGTTCCTCACCATCCATTTGGCAATTGGTGTCGGTAACCTAGCATGTCCATATACTGTCTTTTTAAACTCCACGAAGTCTACATGTCCAAGATCAGTGTATGCAACATTTTTCCATTTTGAATTGATCTTCAACTCTCGCTGTACCCCTTTACTGGCGAACTTCATCGGCACCCTCTTTGATGGTTCTCCTGCTATGGTTATTAACTTGTAGTAAAAACACTAACATTAATACGGAGAATATAATTTATTCCCGTGCCTTTTATTCGAAAATTTTACTTTCAGCTTATTAAAAGATTGAAGTTCTATGAAAAAGCAAGCTGAAAGCAAACGAATTTGCTTGAGATTTTGCTAGAACTTAGGCAGAATGAAAAAGATGGAAGAAGAATTGATAAATTTAGCTAACTAAACTCCAAACCTCAGGAAAAAAATCTTCTGGCTGCAAATAATTCAGACTTTGAGAATTTAATTAAAAATCTAATGACAAAGTGTGCCAACTTTGCTGAGAAGTTCGACTTTCAGCCAAGAAATTCTTTTACTTATCCAAAATTTACCTTAGCACAAAAAATTACTTTTTCTATTGAGAAAATTGACCTTGCCTTCAGAAGAATCGACCTTGCCTTACTTTCTTACAACTTCGAGAGATTAACTTCTCTTCAGCTGAGCCTGTGAAAAATGAGTTGCTGAAACTCATTATAATGTTGAAGAATTCTATTTGTTTTAGCAACTGTATCTTTTTCTCTCGATTTCAATTTGTTTTCTTCTCTTCAATTAGGCAAGTTTCCATTCTTTTTTGAAAAATCTCCATGGTGAGCTTATCCAGGCAAATCCCTTTGATTTTCCAAAATTCGATTTTGCTAGATGTTTATCTTTTATTTTTCAATATTTTGGAAAAAATATTAAATGTCTAATTTAAATTAAATTTGATTTTTTCTAAGTTTTAATTCATGGCTAATTTTAATTTTCTCTTTTTTCGGCGTAATTTATTTTCTTCCATGAATTTCTTTTCTTCCAAGGCATCTCTGGCGAATTTTATTTTTGTCTGAGGCATTTTACATTTCTAAGTGTTGGAAATAAATTATCCAAAGTATTTTAATTTATTTCCAACCTGTTCAATTTTGACCCATGGCTATTTTAATTTTTTTCTTGGCTAAATATTTATTCTCTAGGTTATTTCACTTTTTGTCTAGCCAAGTTGAATTTTTAGCCATCTTGCCAACAAATATTATGCCAGATCCTTATTTTCTCCTCTGCCATGGCGAACTTCAAATTGTGCCAGGCATATTTTCCATGCCAAAATCGAATTTTTCTCTTGCTTGGATGATTTTCTTTAGGCAAAGTTGGACTTTTTCATGTGTTTGGACGTCTTTCCTAAGCAAATTTCCATGACACTTAGACAAATTTTCATCCCTTTTGGCCAGGGGCGGACATTCTAACCTCTTTGCCATATGTATTTTCCTCACTGCACTTAGCCAAAAATCATGAAATTTCCCCCTCTAGGCATCCATACTTAGGCGAATTTTCAATTTTTCCTTTTGATAGACCTCCAGACTTAGCCAAATTTTCATCAGGGGCGGACATTCTAACCTCTTTGCCATATGTGTTTTCCTCTCTGCAGTTAGCCAAAAATCATGAATTTTCCCCCTCTAGGCATCCATACTTTTTCGAATTTTCAATTTTTCCTCTTGATAGACCTCTAGACTTAGCCAAATTTTCATTTTCTCCCTCTTCCCAAGCTAGGCGGACTTTATCAACTTCTTTCCATGGTGGGGCGGACTTCATAAATATCTTTCCATTCCCCTCTCAAGGCTGGGCGGACTTTGGAGAAGGCATGCCAACTCTTGGCCAAGGCTTGGGCGGACTTCCTTGCCTCTTTGCCATGCTAGGGCAGACTTCCAAGTGGTCTTGACATTTCTCCTTCTTTGGCAAGGGCAGACTTGCCAACCTTCATGCCATATCCCTCAAGTCAAGGGTGGACTTCAAGATGTCTTTGCTAGTCAAGGGCGGACTTCCAAATTTTCTTGCCATCCTTCATCTTCATGGCAAGGGCGGACTTCCAAATTTTCTTGCCATCCTTCATCTTCATGGCAAGGGCGGACTTGCCAAGATGTTTGCCATTTTCTTCCAAGGCATGGTGAACTTGCCAATGAGTTAGCCATTTTCTCTTCCTCAAGCTTAGGCGAATTTCTCCAGACTTAGGCAAATTTACCTCATAATTTCATGCTTTTGGTCGATTTTTGGTTGATTTCCTCGTGATTTTTCTTGATTTTCTCATTCTAGAGGTCTGATTTTTATGATTTTCCAATTGGTTTTTCCAGATTTTCAAGTTGCTTTTTCATGCTTTTCTTGATTTTTCTATTTTTACTTTGATTTTCTAGTGATTTTTGGATTTTTGGCTGATTTTTGGTTCTAAAAATGGAGACATTGACTCGTTGACCAGGGTTGACTTTCTAAAAATAGAAAAAGCAAAATCCCTAAAAAATAGGGAACCCAGTTTGGTCCAAAAATGCCAAAGATGAAAAAGCAAAAAGCAAAAAAGCAGATTCCCTAAAAAGTAGGAAGTGTCAAAATTGGCCCAAAGCACAGGCAATCCTTGTCTCTTGGACCTTCTGAGCCCTTCCATGACGTTTATGCACTAATTCAAGCATGTATTCTTGACTTGGCTTGGATGACTCTCAAAAGGCTGACTTGAAACTTTCAGAGCAGTGACCTCAAGAAAAACCGTTGTGCGAAGGCAAAACCCTAAAAAATAGCAAACTACTGGGGGTCCCCATTTGCAATAGGGCGATGTGTGAAAAGGTCACAACAGGTCCCTCTCTTGGAAATCCTACAAAGTATTGTATAGTTGATGGCAATGATCTTATATAACAGAAAAAAAATTCAAAGAAAAAGGACAACATGAGGATACTCACCATCTTGCAAATGGGCATCCAAAAATCTCCACAATGTTATTGTTGTCACTAAAGTATGCACCCTTGCTAAGTGTAGAACTTAGATACCTTGTGAAACATGGGATCCTTTCCAAATTTGTGGGTCACCTATGACGGAAAGGAACCTCCAGAGAGGGCTGGTTTCCTTGATTTTATCACCTAAACTAAACTACCTACTGCTGCCTGCAAAGGATAGAGATGGGAATTGACATGAAAATGAAAACCTAAGATTCTAAGGTGATGCATCGAATGACTTTTTGACTTGCACTTGTTTGAATGAACATAATATGATCAACTTAAACCTTGATATACACAACCCAAAATTTCATACGACTCTTGCATAAGTATTTCATGACCAGGTTTCATATTTGAGACACAGCATTTAGAAGGAGCTAGAAATGTTCTCACAACTTAAACTTTACTCTTAGCTGGTTAAACACCAGTAATGACCTGCAAAAGTATATATTTTCCACATAAAGGCAATGAAAACAGGATAAAAATTAAGGGTAGAAAACCTCACCACAAGATCACATCAACCATTTTGTAGAAGTTTGCACAATGAAGCAGCTTTGAGAAGGTAAAACAGCTTGACTTTATTGATAAAAATTCTTATAAACAGTATACAAGTCTGAAAATAGTTACCATGCTTATTCTTTGCTAGAAAGAACCTTTATAGGGTACAATACACAACTCCAAAATTGAGCAAGAACTGATTTTCTGAGTTACAATACTCTGTTTTTCTGCTTCTAGAGCTCAAAAACAAGAAAGAACTAAGTGAAAAAGAAAGCCTAAGGGTCCTATATCTCATCCCAAGCATGGGAGAGCATATAGGAACCAATTTTGACTTAGTTATCATGCTTAAAAGTAGGGCAAACTGTTTTACACGCCCAAGAGGTCTTCTTTCTTGAGTTGGTCTCTCTTGGCTTCTAAAAATGTGCTCCAGCTGGTTATGAGACTCCTAGATACTTGCAAGGTGTTTGAACTGCTCCTAGATGTTTGCAAACTGCCCTTGAAACACTCCACCTGCTGTCCTTGTCATCCACTTTGTCTTACCTGCTCAAAAACTCCCTCCTAGATGATTGCATGCTGTCTTTGACTGCTCATGAAAGACCCCAAACTGCTTAACCTCTTTCATGAATGCCTTTAAGACCCTTATTCACATGTGCTTGAAAAACTTAAACCCCCTTGTGGCATTGAAAATGATTAATACATTCAATCTTTGTTTTCCAAAGTTTGAAGAAAACTCCTTTATCTGTTTAATATAAAAACTCTTCTTGACTTGTTATGACTGTCCCTTATATGCAGGTATAGAATGATTATGACAGAGTGAATCTATAAGAAAATTATGTCTTTTGAATCTTGATTATACTCCAGTAACTGTCTTCATGTTTTCTTGACTGTGATGACTCCCTGTCTTCTTGAGAAACTCTGCCAACTTTAGTGGTTGTCACCATTCACAATCCCTTTGGAGATGTTCTGTGCATTGACAAGGTTACTTTGAGGATAGAAATTGTAAAAAGACCTACAACATTATGCCTCTGCATCTCTATACCATACCTCAAAGTAAAATGTATTTTGGTGGGTGCAAGATCATTATCTTCTAGAACTGTTAAAGGATGGACTACTCTCTAGTCCTGAAAACTGTGAAGTGCTCTCATAAGCCTTTGACGAACCCTTGTACAATCATCTGTCATTCGTGATCTCTTTATCTCTTGCTCAGATCTTCCTTGTCATGGTTAACTTGTATTAGTTTTAAGGTCACTTTTGCATAAATGTCATAGAACTGCCTTTTGTTAAAGCTCATGAATAGCATAAAATCTTCACTGTCACTGCTACCTACAAGCACTATACATTGTAGAAGGCTATCATTTGACATAACTGTTGTATAGGTTTTATCATTAACCTATATGACACCTTTTCAATGTAAAACCTTCATAGACCACAAGGTTTAAGCATTTATACTGCCCTTATCTGTTATCACTAACTTTTTAGCAGTTGGCATCCTTTTATGTTGTAGATCAGTCACATTAGACAACCTTGATGTCTTTGTTGACTGCCACTGATACTGGAATGACTGCTATTCATATCTATTATGCTCGCTTTCCTATGATAGGTTTGTGTAACTGTCCTTTACAAGGTTTCATGCACAGTCAGACCGCTCACTGTCAATACAGTCGTAAAACACGGTTGACAAGGAATGCCAATCATCACGGTCATAAAGCTCACACTTGACAAGGACTGTCAATGATAACACACAGTCAACAATGCCTTCATCACAGTAATAGACTGTGAAGGACTCATTTCTAAATCACAATCAGCAGGTCACAGTAGTAAATCACTTTCAATAATGTCTTTATCACAGTAATACCAATAGACTGTGAGTGCATTTGAGTTTATTTGAGTGTATTCTTGGTCTGTGTCATACTATGGGTCATTGGTTATTTGCTCACCACACACTGTCATACACACATTTTCACAACTCTGCCATAGTTTCCTGTAGACTGTCATATATAACTCAATGATGTCCTTTATAACTACTGTACATGAACACTGCCCATGAGTATGCTGCCACTAACTGTGATTATCATGCACTGTAGACTGTTGTGAGGTGTATTACTCAGCAATAACTCACTGTTCATTAATGAGATTGTGTTTCCTAGTGTTTGCATGATCACCGTCTTTATTCGTGCAAATGGCAATGGTTTTCCATACCTCAACTTCTAATGTTACCTCTTTGACTCCTCAAAACTATGAACTGTGCTATCATTTGCATCATTCATGATTATTACATCACATGCTATGCACTGTGCACAGTCATCATAGTCTTTAAATATGCAAATACTGTTACAGGTTTGGTAGAAGTATGCTCGAAACCTTCCTCGGTATGGACAGCAAATGCAAACACAAGACAATGGACATATAATTAGACTTGCCCTTCAAACTGCTGTTATCTTTTCTGTCTATTGTCTCTGTCACTGTCATTACTCTTCAAAGATCATGAACCCTCAAGGCCCAACTGTCCTTTATTCTTCATAGTACTGCCCTTAACATGAGATGAGTATCCTTAACTTGGTTTTGATGACTGCAGGATTATCATGATCATTGCACACTCATAAAACTCTGCCCCTCCTTGGTCATCACAACCCTTGTCATTCTTTGAAAAATTTCAACAGTGCATTGTCTCTGTGATTTGATCAGCATTCAACAAGTCATTCATAAACTACCATCAGTATTTGTTTCTTGGAGCCTTTAGCAATGCATTGGCAATAGTGGTATCTTGCAAAAACTAAAGAGACAATCTAGCTTCCTGGTAATATTTAAATTTCAAAGTTAGGAACAATTAACACCTTGAAAACCTTTAATTTTTTTGCACATGATGCCATAGAGTGTCCTCACTGCCTCATTACTACCGACATATCCATGGTTGCAGGCACTGTCAAAGGCAATAGACTAAGGATAGCTCCCTTTGATGTTTAGTTCAAACTCTGCCCGGACACTTCCTAAGACTGCCCCAAACTAAACTCAGTTTCACTTGCTTTGGGCCCAAAGATGAACTCAGTCTTTATTTTGCCTTCTTTCAAGACTATCATCATATCTCACCATTACTTAGCTCAGTCTCTCACACTAAAAATGTTTGTTGTACTATCAAAGATACTCACAAATTGGCAATGTGACAGAGAATGGTTTGATCAACAAGATGCAATAACCTTAAAGAGGACTGTTATAGTATCTTGAACATAGCACAGTCATACCTTTTTCTTATTGAGGGTAAACCAAACCACAGGTTAGATAAAAAACTTCACTTAGCGAACACCACAGTCCATAAGGCTCATGTGCATACACATTGTTATTTGAGTATTGACCAAAACCTTGACATATTCACTGTCTTGTCTTCTATGTAGACCCACTGGACTGTCCTTTCTAACCTGTGACCTACAAGCACTATATTGTGAACTCCATAATAAACTAGGGTCAGCTCTTCTCAACAAACTATACAATTGAGTTGTTAACATGTGTCACTTGGACTGTAGCTTTTCTTCATCACCCCTTGAAATCAAAAGGATTATATGCTGTCCCTTTTCATAGCTTCATATGCATACCACTGTCAAATTTCACTGCCATTAGCTTTTGTTTTCATGACAATCTTATGGCTGTTCTTCATTGCATTTGACTTCATTTGGCACTGTGTAGGTAGCCTGCCAAAACTTTTCTTATTTGAATGCCATACTCCATAGTCCATATTTTGCACTGCCTTTTGTTTGTCAGAATTGGAAATGCAAAAAATGGTTTCATTTGCTTCCAGATGAAAACATACCAAGAAATACCCTGTTATAACATGCGCAAGAAACCCTTTCTGATTGTTAGCATTACAGCTGTGTAGGTGGCCATATATGCAAAATATGGATGCAAAGACAAGGCACGTGAACTTTCTACAGAATATCAAGTCACTTCCTTTGATTCCTCCTCTTGTAAGTGGATTATTTCAATTTTGGGGACATAAACACATCAAATCTTAGTGAAAACCTTTAATGTCTCTTAATGAGACTACCACTTGTCACAGTTTGCACCAACGAGAAAAGCTTTAATTATTATTGTGAAGGATTACTCATCAATCACTTGCTCAGCCCTCGTAATGAACACTTGGTTTCATAAGAGAGAACGTCCTTAATATTCTTGTGCTCCCTTATCATATTTCCTCTGTTCTGTCATACTGCTAATAGAGATCTGCAAAAATGTCATCCATAATACCCCCTACTGTATATCATGCCCATACAAGACACCCTTATAACAACCTCCAACTATGTCAAATTCTCATTACCAACTTAGAAACCGTTCATCATAGCACTTTGTATATCTCTGACCAAGAAGGATCTCATAAAGAGCTGTTGCTTGCAGACATTCCTACTGAAACCCAAAACTTAAATTCCATATTTATGCAGCCCCTTTATTCAGATCCTCTCCAACACTCTTCTTGCCTTTAACCAATCCATTTTTCATGGACTTGCTCCTCATTTAATTAGCTAGCAAGAAATCAATTACATGGCCATGTTTAGGAAGCATGGCTGTTAAAGCATCCATACCCAGAGACAGTCCCTTATATGAAGGCCTGAAACTAACCTAACATGGTATCCCTTACATCCCTGGATACCATCTCCCAATCTCATTTACTCAATGATAGCTTTGAAATAAGAACTTAACCAAAAGCTACAGGCATCCTTTAACAAGAATGTATGAGAAAACTAATGCACTGGTTTAAAGGGATAATGATAACTTTCTCACATACCTTGCTCCTCATTTAATAACTCCTTTCATGCACACGTCCTTTACCTTGTCTGCAACTTGGAGAAAGAAAAACTCCTATCTCCATGCATCATGCCACATTTCTCTCTTATCTCCATGCTGCCACGTGGGTCTACATTTGTCTGGTGCATCCTTTTCCCCTGGGCTTCATTCAGTCCCATTAAACTGAAACCCTAATGTTTCTCCATGCTATGCGGGTATAGCCGAAAGTAACTCTTTCTCCTTCTGACGCCCAAATGACTTGGTCAAAATTTTCATTTTCTTTTTCTTTTTTTTAACTTTTTGCCCTTCTATTTTGACCTTTGGCGCCTAAGACTCATTTTTACCCTGACATTAGATTTTAAAACTATAAAATCTTTTGCTGTTTTCCCAAAAACCTTTTGAAGGAAACAAATATATAAACAGTGATTCAAATACCAACAGTTACTTCTGTACAAAAATTAAATTGAAAGCAGGGATAAGAGAACACTGAGCAGACGGCAATTGCTTCTAAAATAATATATATTAATATTTGTTGCATAAAATGATGTATTTATATGACAAGGCTTCAAAGACATGAATCAAATGCATGTCTATCAAATATATGCAGGCAGATAGATAGATAGATAAATGCATTTCCAGCCCCAACAAAAAGCTACAAGGCAGCGAGAGTTGTTATCAGATAACAAAACAAAGCTGAACATGCAATTGCGAGTGGAAGAGGAAATACGAGTAATTTTCTTTGTACACAGTTACCAGAAGAAGAAGAAAAAATTGGAATGTAGTAGCATGACCACCATTGTAAACTATCTAGGTTCCCTGGCATAGTCTAAACAAGAAGAATTGCAGATATATAAAATGCTGGAGCAAGTTCATACATGTAATGCAAATATCAATTTGATTGTTATAACAGCATATATCACTCGTTCACAGCACTAAACATAAATAGAAACTCATAAAAATACTCAAGCAGGTTTCAATTTTTAATGGGTAAGGTAGAACACACGTTGGGATCAATGAAAATTGATTTCTTTTAACAAATAGCTATACAAATTTTGTTTTTTTCACACCTGTTCTCAGTGCTGAGGATTATGTATGAGTACTTTCAAAGTCATCTGTTCTCTATTGGTAGAGTGCATAATTGGGGCCTTAGTGGTAGAGACAAATCCCCCTGAAACAGGGCATCTTCTCTTCTAAACATATTTTCGGCTTGCATCTCTGGGGTTTCTTGACAAGAGAGTGGGTTAAAATAATTTTTAGCGTAGCAGCGTTTGTTTTATGAGCCTTTACCATTTCAGGTTTTACTTCTTGACCACTATTCTATGCCTGAAAGGAGTAAGAAAGTCGATTGTAAGAATAACTGATAATGCATAATTACATGCACATAGATTTACAAAAATTCTTTAAATATCCCTTCGTATAAATTTAGAGGCTTACCTACAATGGGATTTGGGGTACAATTAATTTGTAAAATTAGAAAACGGATAAAAATATTTATATATTTTAAATATTTTTATTTAAACATATGGAAAGTAATTTAAGAGATTTATTTTGGAAGCATTTTATGCTATGTTGTAGGGTTCATACCCACAGGCCTCGAACCCGGTACGGGTTCACCTGTGGGTACGCGCTGGGTACGCACAGGGTGCGTGCTCAGCCTTGTGGGTTCTCCCGGGTGCGCGCTTGCGCGCACCCAGGAGAACCCATAGGGCTGTGCGTACCCAGCACGTATCTGGCCCAAAGGTACGCGGACCCGAGGGTACTAGCTACGTACCCGGGTGTACCTGGGAGAACCCATGGCCCAACACTTAAAAAGTGGGCCCAAAAGTAAAATAAAAAAACAAATTTTTAATTATTATTTTGCCTCTTAACCCTAAAACGACCCAATATGAGGCCTTTCAACACTAAAACATTTCATTTTTACCTCTCATTTTGCTCTCTCCATATTTTCTTTCCATCTTAGCATTTTGAAGGGAGGTGATTGCATTCGAAGGAGATCGATTGTGGAGTGGCAAATAGCTTCTACAAAGGAGATTTAAGTGTTCAAGGTATGCATTTAAACCCTATTCTTTAATCTTTTGATGAATTTTTTTAAGTTTCTTAGTTTTTGATGGATTTTTTCAAGTTTGTGAAGAAGTTTTTCAAGTATATATATTTTTTTTCATTTTTTTTATAGATTGCAACAATGGCCAGTAGTCAAAGTTCAGTGGGTGGGGAGGGAAGCCAAAAGTTCAAAATTGATAAAGGATCTTCTTTATGGAGTCATACCACAAGAATTTCACAAATTCCTGGAGGTGGGGGGTTTGTTTGGAAGTGTAATTTTTGCAATACACAATATAATAGCTCCTATTACCGAGTGAAACTTCATTTTATGGGCCTTGGTGGTAAAGGGATTAATATGTGTGAGGGCCCAGATAAGAAGGGGTTTTCTGCTGTACAAATAGCAGCATTTATAAAAGAACAAGAAGATGCTGACAAATTGGTTGCAAGAGGAAAACAAAGTAGTTATAGTTCCGGAAAGAAAAAAACAACAACATTACCCACTCAGACAGTTAGGCCCTCTAGACATCCCTTCTTGTCTATACCCTCTACGGAAGAAGAAGATGAAGAACCAGAAACCACCACCCGCAAGAGAGGTCCATTAGAGAAGGCATTTAAAATGGAGGCAAGAGATATTGCTGAAGAAAAAATTGCACGTTGCCTCTATGCCAATGGTCTTCCATTCAACTTGGTGAGATCACCATATTGGCGGGACATGGTGTCAGCAATAAATAGTGCACCTCCTGGTTTCACAAGTCCTGGGTATGAAAAGGTGCGTACCACCTTATTGCAAAAAGAGAAGAAATCTGTAGAGGCCCAACTAAAACCAATTAGAGATTCTTGGGTTGAAACAGGTGTATCTATTGTTTCCAATGGATGGAAAGATTGCAAAAACCGTCCATTGATTAATGTTATTGCAGTGTCCCCCAAGGGGGCAATGTTTTTGAGGGCGGTTGACTGTGAAGGGGAAGTGAAAGATGCAGAGTTCATTTCTAGGATTCTCATTGACTCCATAGAGATGGTGGGTAGTGAAAATGTTGTCCAAGTAATTACGGACAATGCAAAAGTTTGCAGGGCTGCAGGTGCTTTGGTAGAGGCTAGATATGAGCACATCTTTTGGACACCGTGCACCGTACACTCCCTCAATTTGGTGATGCAAGCAATTGGCAACCAAATAGAGTGGGTGAAAGAAATATACCAGGAGTCTGAGGAGATCCAGATGTTTGTGACAAACCACCATATGTCACAAGCAATTTTCAAAACTTTTTCAAGATTGGAATTGTTGAAGGTAAATTTAATTTATTTAGTTTCATTTATCATTTATGTCATGTTTTACATAATTGAATAAAATAATTTTTTGCATTATTTACATATTTTAAATGTGTTATTAACTTACTATTAACATGTTCTTAGGTTGCCGAGACCCGGTTTGCATCTCACACAATTGTTCTGAGACGACTTGTGAAGGTGAAAGATGCATTGAGTCAAATGGTTATTAGCAACCAATGGGGTATATGGAAGCAATCAAATTCAGAGAGGGCCCAAAAGGTCAAGGCATTGATCTTGCATGACGATTGGTGGGATCGTGTGAATTATGTATTGGAGTTCACCAAACCTATCATGTCTATGCTTCGGTTTGCTGATACAGATGAACCATGCTTGGGGGATGTCTATGATAGCATGGACACAATGTTGGAAAAAATAAAAATAGAAATACAAAAAAAAGAGAATGATCCTGAAGACACCTTGTACAAAAGGGTGGAAGCAATTGTTCTTCATCGTTGGAACAAGATGACAACTCCATTGCACCTCCTTGCATATGCCCTATCTCCGAGGTACTATACCACTGAAGTACTTTCTATCCCAGGGAGAATACCGCCATATAGAGATTCTGAAGTTGCTAATGGGTATAAGACGGCATTTAGTAGAATGTTCAGTGATCCAGAAGTGCATGCAAGTGTCATGAGAGAATTTGGAATGTTTGTCACAGGAAAATCAAAAAATCATACCGCTTCTGTTGCTAGAGACCAATACAAAATGGATGCTCTTACATGGTGGTACCTCCATGGTCAAGATTATATGTACCTCCAACCTCTTGCAATCAAGATCCTCTCACAAGTTTTTTTTTTTTTTTTGCCACTTGTATTGTAAAATTTAACACTTAACATTCTTGAATTTATCTTGCATTTTTTTATTTTATTTTTAATTTTGTTGGTTTTCTCTCCAAGTTGCAAGCTCTTCTGCCGCTGAACGGAATTGGAGTACATACTCCTTTATCCACTCAATGAAGCGTAACCGGTTGGCTGCAAAAAGAGCTGAAGACTTAGTGTATATTCATTCCAATTTGCGTCTTCTGTCACGTAAGGATCCTCAATACAGGCAGGGGGCAGCGAGGCTTTGGGATGTAGCACCCGAGTCTACTGACTTGGATGCAACCATTCAGGATCTTGCTAGAGCCACTATGGATGATGTGGGTGATATTGATGACATATCACATGGTGTTGGATCCGCTTTGGGTTCAAATGATGATGATTTTGAAGTTCAAACCGCTCAAAATCCAAGTCACGATGATTCTGACAATCCTTTTGATGATTGATGAGCACTTGAACAATGAACATTGAATCATGTTTCAATGTTTCATGAACTACATTTTGTAATTCAGTAATTTTATTTGAATATTTTTCAACTATCAATTGGCATTTAATATTTATCTTTGGCATTTGGCATTGATCAATGATCAAGTATCATACTATGAAATGATTTAGTTTTACAATTCTCTATATTTCTCTTTTTTTTTTGTATATATAATACATATATATATATATATATACACACACACACACACACACGTACCCATACGTACCCAAACCCCTAAAAAAATTTTGCCAGTACCCACGTATCGGGTTCTCGTACCCGAACCCATCCCCGAACCCGAACCGGTAACTTAGATTTTATGGAAGAGATTTTAGGATGAAGGATATGTTGAAAGTTTATGGTGGAAAATAAGAGCCCTTACTTTGCTTTTGGGGTGAGACGGAAGTTTTCCTCAATATAATAGAGTTTTTGTCCACATGTTATGCATTTATAATTTCTAACATTAATTGTTCTTAAAAAAATCAGACAAATCTTTTAGCATTAACTGTTGCTAAAAAAATGATGAGATGACCAACTTTCTAAAATTTCTGAACTGAAGACTTTAAACTTGTCCGACTGCTAGAAAATCTATGAAACAATCTACTTGTAAAATACACAAAAAATTAAGCACCTGCTAAAATATTTTAAGAAACACCAACTAAATTCAAATTTATAGGACATTCTATATAAATTACAATCCGTGTAACCATTGCACCTCCTTTTGGTGCAAGTGCTAGTTTATACTCGAAACTCTTTTGAGGTTTAGGTTTTCTAAAATTTGCTACTTTGCTCCTTGGGGTAGCTTTTTTTTTATTGTAAAAGGGGAACTTTTTGTTGGATGGCTTTTAACTGTTGTAAATTTTTCTGTTTCAAAGACTCTGTATATTGCCTCTGATTTCAATGGTTTTATAATGTTTACTTATACATAAGAATCTATAATGAAGATATTGCAATTTTTGTTTGGGTCTATTATGGTTATCTTCCAAGTACCTTCTTTTTGGAGATTATATGAGATGTAGCTTTTGTTTTGGTTTCTAGGAATTTGTGGTTTTCTGTTTCTGTGTTGATGGTATTTCTTTTCTGTGATATGGGCTTGTGAGATGGCTCTGTCCAGAGGGACATACAGCGAAGTAGGTTTTATTTGGTTGTTTGGAGACCAAATATGGTCAAGTTGCTTGGACTTTCTGGGTATATTTGGTTTCCCAGATTTGAATATGATGAGGGCTTAGTTTAGTTTTGCATTTATGCATCCTACATATTTTATATCATGGCTGATGTTATAACATTATTGGACTACCTTCTATGGAGTTCTCTGCAATTAAATTGACAGTTGAACTGTTGAAATGATTTTTAACTTAAACAACACAATCACTACATGTTCCTTTAAAATTTTCATTGTGATTAAAAATGAGATAATGTTCAGATATTTGTCTTTATAAAACTAATGGTTATTGTGTCCAACAGGATATAGTTGGCAGGAGGTGAGTGGATCCAGTAATATGGCAAAGGCAAAGGGTGGTTCTATTTTTATCAGACTGGTCTCGGCTGCAGGCACTGGATTCTTTTATGTCAAGCGGAAAAATCCTCGAAAGCTTCCTGGAAAGTTAGAGTTCCGCAAGTATGATCCAAGGGTGAATCGCCATGTTTTATTCACTGAGGCTAAGATGAAATGAGATTTCATTTGTAAGTTTGTGTTTTCAATTTATTATAAGAATGCATGTTGTAAATTATATTGGATTCCTAGCTGAGTCAAAGGGGGACCTAAATTCATTTATGACATGCAAGGTGTTAGGTAGCGGATTTTAATCAGCAATGCAGTAGATGGGAATTAGTTACTATATTAGTTGTTATGCAACGGTATTTGCAAATTATACAGATTTTACAAGCATTTTTGGGAGGCTTTTTCTGCTGGCATTTTGGAGTAATAAACCTGTTTCACTGTAGTTTCCATAGTTTTGAATCATGTCATAACCAACCTCTGTACCATGGTAGCAAAAGGTGGGATTTTTAAAATACATTTGCTTCTATGATATTTTCTATGGGAAGATTTAAAATAGACACTTTTTTGTCTTTACTAGGATGATAATGAAATCCTGTATCATCTGTTTGTTGTTTGTATTGAATTTTGCTACTCTAAAAGCTAATGAGATACTGTAAGATGGTTCAGGATGCATCCAATATTGATATAAAACTAGCTCAGAGACATCAGTTGTTTTCCATGTATTTAGATCCATTACAGTTCTATCCAATCTGTAATGGTTTATGATACTTATATATTGATAGAGAACTAGTTTAGAGACTTCAAATGACATTATGGATTTTGGATTTGTCACAGTTCCATCCAATCTTTAATGGTGCAAGATCCATTGAATAGGTTTGATGCCATCGTCTAGTTTAGCTCATTGTAGAATTGAATTGTTTGATAGAAAATTTGATAATTTAGAAGGCCTACTAGGTGTCATCTACCTTTTAGCATTCTATTCATCTACCTTTTAGCATTCCATTCATCTACACTAAATTTTGCTAGTTGAAAATCCAAATAAAAATTTCAAAAATAAAAAAGAACTGCTTTACAAATTTGCTGCTTTCACCATTATCATACAATGGCTACTAATCCTTTGTCCACTAAGGAGTAGCAGATTGGGTTCTATCTCATGGCTGTGCTAAGGTGGTGTACCATAGAATATGTTATCTTCAAAAATATCATGATATACCCTATATGTCATTTTCTGTAGGGTTCCTGACATTTTGTAGAAAATATTGTGAATTTTTCAAAATATCATTAACTGTAACTTTGCCCAAAATTTTTCTCTGATTTTGGCCTCGGAAGATGATATCTTCAAAATTATCATGATATACCTTATATGTCAAAGACATCAGATTTCCAGAGTCCATACTGATTCAAACAAATCTTGCACAGTTGAATGTATCATTGACTGTGCTTTTGCCCATTTTTTAAAACTTTTATAAACAAGTTATAGACTTTGAATAGTGTAAATTGCTGTTAAGATTTCCGGATACTATTATTAAATAGCAGTTAGGTTTGTTGCCAAGGGACAATGACAACTACTGCTGTCGTTATTTAAAAAATGAGTGTAGTTATCCCCAGTTGTGAAGACACTTGGTATAATCGCATTTGAAACCTTGTAAATAGGGAACATGACTTGCCATTGTGATTACTGATTATGATGACTGTTGCCTTGGTGACACTGAGCATTGCTGTTACTATTTATGATTTGTGAGCGTGGTAGTTACTAGACAAAACCATATCCTTTGATTAGTCAATATTATTGTACACAGATGTTAGTGCTGTCGTTGACTTGCTGTCATTTCTACCTATCAATGGATATTGTTGTACATGTCATTGCTTAATTTATAAATTATTGTATTATTGGTGTCACTGTTTGGGAATTTTTATTGTTACATAGCGGCTGTTAATATAGTATTGTATCAGTTGAGACTGTTTCCATAATTATTGTCTTTTGAGTCTTTGACATGACTACCCTTCTGTGATTTTTTGTATAAAATCATCTTATGATGTCTGATCGGTATTATTATGCCATTATTGCGATCTGTATCATTCTTGATTGTTACAGTGTTCAGTAGCATCGTCGCTAATACAGTGTTCAATTGATATGGGTGTCGTTACTTCTATATAATATTATAGGAAATATTGTTTATCATAAAAATTAATATAAAACATTGTTGATAAGATGACATTGCTCTTGAGAAATGCCAGACACGATTGTGACCATTGGTGTAAATTTAAGAGGTGTTTGAAGAGGTTAGAGAGACTCTTCAGAATCTTAACACCGTAGTTACCAATTTGTATAAAAATTGGGCTCTTGGACTTTATGGTTAAGGAGAATGGTGCGATTAAGTCTTATTGACATTCTTTGTGTTTTATAGCATGAAGGGCATTATCATTCTAGCAGAGCTATATCTTCCAACATTTTTAAAGAGATTTGAATTACAATTATCTATAATTGACATCTTAAAATTAATGAGAAAAATTCATATTTCAAAATTGATTGTATACACCCTTGTTCACTTACTAAGATGACTTTAAATATAAGTTTTCTCTTTTTCATATAATTTTCAAAATCATGGTGTACATTATTTTGTTTCCATTTTCACCTTGTGCAATTAGTATGACTTCAGATGTAAAAAAACAGTTATTTCTCTTTTTTATTTGAATTTTGCTGCGTTTTTTTGGTTCCCTATTTGCTCCTTTTTCCCAAGAAATTGAAAATATCGTACATCTTTTAGTTTCCTTATTTGCTGAGAAATATCTGAGAAAGATATTTTAGTTTAGACCAATGGTAGAGGAAAGTTAGCTTTTGGTTTGTCTTACAACTATTGGATATGTAGTTTTCTTGTACTGTTGCTGTAGAACATGGTAATGCTTACGTGAAATAGAAAAACGACATTTCAGCAGTTGAATATTGGAGTTCTGTAATGATTATCAAAATCCGTTCTGTAGTCGGTTTAAGAACTAATAATTCAAGGATGCAGGTCTTATATCCAACCGATTTTTACTTGGGGGGTTTGTGTATGCTTCTTAGAAACACAACCATTCGAATATAATCTCTGAACTAGGTTGCTGCGGAAGTCATGGGTGGATTTGCTTTTGTATTACTGATGAAACATCTTTTGGGTTTTAATTGGACAAGTTTCTAGTACTCATTATGAAGTACTTGGAAGCGCTCGCACCTTCAATGGCACAAATAAAAATCTATAACTACCTTTAATATCCTGGCATTTCTTACATTCTGAACTCGTGGATTAAGCCCTATTCTACATTTTTGTATAGAGCATTTGTCATTGTTGCCCTACGTTCGGATTCATGTTTTTTCTTAAATTAAGTCACAACAAATGTTCTTAATATATTTGTTGTGTGTTGAGAAATATTCAAACTACCGATTTTTGATTTGATTCAGATGGTCATACATATAAAATACAAATTTCAGAGCGTTGCTTATATTTCGTTTGTTATTTTTATTAGCTATATGGCTAAAGACATCCTTGACCATCACAAGAGGCTTTGGAGAATACAAAAGCAAATTTTCTTTTAAGTACTTTCCACAGGGCATTCTCTACTAGACTAGACGTTTGAAAATTGTTCGTAATTAGTATTGAGAAACTTGACAATTCACTCCCTAAAATGAATGTAAGTTGGGAATGAAAGTTTCTCTGTTTTGATTAAGGGTAAAAATAGGTTTCGGAAGGATTTGAAAACCTCTTACAAAGGTAAGATGTGAGTTGACACAAAAGCCAAACAAAAATACAATTGTAACCAAACTGTACAACAACAGTTACCCCACAAAAGTAATTAATCTACAAACACAACGAAAGGATCTATAGTTTACAAAACGTCTCACCCTTGCTCAAGTAATTAATCTACAAACACAACGAAAGGATCTATAGTTTACAAAATGTCTCACCCTTGCATAATAGTTTACACAATGGGTATTAGAAAGACAAATATGTTTGGGAAGACCTCTCTTCCTTCTTCAAACAATTTTCTAATACAAAACATTATTCAAATCTTTAAATGGATGGAAAAGGAGAGGGAAATCTTCTACCATGGTGTTAATTTGATCCGTCTCATGTAGAGAGAGAATGTCTAACCAAAGAACCCGGATGGGCTAAATTATAGGTCGCTATGATATTAGAATTGATGAATTTTTTTCTTTGATATTCTACATACCATTTTTTTGGTGATAACAATTAACAATATCAAAATTAAAATAATTATCATTTTAAATTTCTAGACATAACAATCGACATTCTCTTACCAAGATTTTTTTTTTCAAACTAAACCTCCCAAAATCCCCCTTATCATAACCTACTTATTTTAACTAGCACTTACATTGGAAAAGGGGTGCAAGGGTTATGTTGATAGAAATTATTGGTTGAGTTAAAGTTTGTTTTCATGACGATGAAGATTCTTGAGCATGAGACAAGATTTTTGAGTCTTTTTTCAACCATTTAAACGAAAATATTGTTTGTGAGTAAAAATATTTCAATTGCTTGGTAGTTTTTTTTCCAGTGTAAAAATTATGACAAAACAATGTTGATTGCATAAGGAGGTAATATACACAGTGTGAACTTCTAGTATTTCAATCAAAGTGCCATAATTGTGATTACCTAGGTCACCAAACTTGTCAAGAAAAAAGCTCAAAAAACTTAAACATTTTGTTCTCTTGTGCACATGAACATGGTAATTGTGGATGCTGGGGAGCCCATGAAAGATCCATTCTTGTACTAAAGTTTAATTATTTTATCCCAATATATTATCTCAAATGATAGTTTAATCATCTAAAAGAAAAATATGTCTACGTGGTGCCAATGAAATGGAGGACAAATCATTGTCAAGTAGGCAATGATATAGTAGCAAGGCAAAGCTATTTCCATGATAATAATGATTACCTATATTGATGTCCATAGGAATGTAGACCACACTTGAATGAGGCCAGGTGGGGTTACATGTGAATTTTTGCAGAAAATGAAATTGCTTAGAGTTGGCTTAGTGACCCAGTTCCCTGGCATTAAAAGAGTGCAAGATGAGAGTGACTAGTACAAAATTGGAGAGGATCTAACAACATTAACACAAAAAAAATGGTATTTGGGGTTGTGGTCTAATGACTAAGTCACGTGACATTCACACGATTGACCTAGTTTCAAAGTTTCCCATGGAAATGGAAATAGAACAATGCTAGCAACACTTATAAAAGCATAATCCAAGTTTAAATTCCTTCACCACAATTATGGACACCATAATTTTAGGGTACATGTGGGAAGGTTGTGGCATGATGATTATAGGTATATACCAAGGTGATCTAGGATTAAATATTAAAAAAGCATTCTAAGCTCATCATGCAATAGTATGCAACTGAAGCTTAACCCGCACCTCACCCAGGATTTATCGGACATGGTTAATTTAAATCAACAAGTTCAGAGCATGTCTAGACATCCATAATGTTACGAAATTCATTACAACTTTCTTGACCCAAGATATTTCAATACATTACAAAAATATTTTTCTGACATATGTGGTTTTCACTTCTGTGAAATTCACCCCATAATTACACATGGCCTTGTCCATTTCGTTACACCACACCATACTCGACAAGTTGGTGTACTATTTTATGGAATTTCTTTTGGGATAATTTCATTAGTCTTGTGTGACACAAGGCCTTACATTGACAAAACAAGTGGAAAATAAGGCTTGAATCCTTAATTGCTTCTCAACTTGAATTAATATCAGTGATTTGTGGAGGTCGTAAGGATGCCCCCATAGTTCATAAGTATATAGGCACACACTTCATCTGGTTTAAAATAGGCCTGCTAAGAAAAATTAGTCACACATTCAAGTTGAGCAAACTTGAAATTTTACTTTGAAATATATTTTTCATCAAAGAGACGTACATTTTTCTTTCATCCCGCACGGCGAAATGATGTCCTCTTGCACTATTGAGTCTGACAACAATCTGGAACTCAAGACAAGTTAGAAATTTAGATATCAAAATAGATTGAAACCAAAAAAGTTACACAAAGAAAATGCATTAAAAAATTAAGTGAACATAGAACAAACCTACAAATTGTACTCTCAGATAATAGAACTTACACATTTTGCAACTACATCATTTGGGTGAACAAAGTACTGCCTGAAAATGTCAAATTCAACATTTTACATTAGAATAAGTCTATATTCAAAAGAAACCTACTTCTTATTGGTGTGGACTGTGGATTTTTTAAACTGAAATTTCCATAGATGTATATTAAAATAGAATGAACTGCAAAGAAAATCCACTAAGATAAGAACATAAAATGTAAACAAATTTTGTGATTGAAACTTACTTGACATCAACATAAGTAGGGTTGTCTTGCAAGGGATTTGGATAAGTCTACAACATACATATATTCCACCAAAACCCCCTAAATTAGTAACAGTAATGACTAATCTTGTCCATATTTTTAATCCATTGGCATTTAACAACCTCTATAAATTTAGTAAAAAATCATTTGCAAAATGAAGAAATGTTTTGAGTGGATCATTTTAGCAACAATATGAGTGTAGAGTATATAACAACAACAATGCACTATACTTTATAGATAATAAGCTCAGATATACAAGCATTCTAGATAAAACCATGATTAGTAAATGTAGCATGATGTAAAACTTCCAATCTCGCATTCACTAATACAAAAACTGTAAAATTGGATGCATCAGTGTTTGGAATTAAATGCACAAATTGTTTGTTTTGAGAAAATATTGCCCTGCTTATAAAAAAAACCTATAAATGACAATAGCAAATGTGTCAAGTTTCAGGAAGGAAGGTGATCTCTTTCAAAGAGCTGAATATCCTTATTGTGTAGGCACTTGTGTTTGGAATGTAAAGTTAAATTTCCTAAATGTGAAACTAAATTCACAAGGGTATTAACTTATTTGAGTCATACTTTGAAATGTAATAAGACACATTTTAAAGTCCAAATATAATAAGACACAATATTTGTTAAAGAATTTGCAAATGAGGTATCATTCTTTAGTAGATTTGATTGTGGAGAAAGATCTAGAATTAAGTGTTCTCGAAAAAAGTATTGCTGGGCCTTTCTTGTTGTATAGCTAAGGTTGGGGAAACTACTCCTATGACGTGACATGTTTCCAAGGTCATCCAGATTCCAGAGTGCATGTGGAGAAAATTATCATTAAGCATGCTTGAACCAGAATAATATTGGGACTTTATCGTTGTAAGGTTGGGGTGATTTCTCTTGTGATATTCTTGTTGGGTCATCATTTACTAGTTCAAATGATTATTATGATTAAGGATGCTCGGTCCGAAATACTATTGGAAGTTGGAAATCTACTGTTCTAGAGTTGGAGTGATTCTCTTTATGATGTGGAGTATTTCCTAGAACATCAGGATTGCTTACAAGGAACTGATGTAAATGAGGCATAAAGCTAAGTGGGATTGATTGCAACAAAATTTCTGATTAAACATGCTTGAGCCAAATTAGCATTGCAAATTTAATCTTATAGGGCTGGGGTAATTCCTCCTGTCATGTGGAGTGTTTCGTAAGTCACTAAGATTGCTTACCAGAGACTGATGTTTATCAACCACAAGAATTTGATGTGGTGCATTATCTAGGTCATTAGGATTGATGACAAGCCACCAATATGTATCCACCCGTTAGAACTTGAATAGGGAGGGAACCCAATAAGCGTCTTCGCTAGCCAGGGTAGTAACTCGGATGAATATATTTGGCTTGGATTTGAGGATCGAGTGTCAGCAATTTAAAATCAAATTTTATGAATATGGGTTAAGAAAACAAACACATAATAAAAGGGCAGTTGATTCTAATGTAGAAGGTGGGCAACTGTCTATTAAACACTTTTTGGTTTAACGGTGCTGACTCACTAAGGGCTACCATTATTACTTCATAACTTATTCAATTGCCACCAATCAATGGCCGAAAGACCCATTTCTCACACCATAAAAATGCTAGTGATTGGCTTAGATATCCAATGGTGATAGCTCTATACTGAGTGGACTAGATTCACTCCAATGTAATAGGAGCACATGTGAACCCTTCAACACCATGCAAAAAAGCTAATCAAGAGTATTATTTGATTTAGAGAATTTCAAATTTATAGTAAATTCCCAAAACAAGGAATGAACATTTTGAGGCCTGAATTTTTTAAAAAGTAATTTGAAAAAGTTCAAAAAAAAAACTGATAAATTAGGAAGCCAATTGAAAGGATGAGGAACACTGTTAATGATGAATCTAGAATCACAACTTCCATGATTACGCGCAACCATCACAACCCCAACACAACTATTTTTTAGTATAAAGCCACTTAAACTCACATTCTTATAGAATAGCGTGTGCTTTCAAAAAATAGCCCGCTCGCACAGTCATGTGAACGAAGGTGCCACTTAGCGGCACATAGTCGCTCTAAATTTTGTGAATTTGTGGACTAAAGAACATTGAAATAACCCAGAGAACCAGCCATCTAAATTCAATATGTGGATAGCAGAGTAAGTCAAGAGAGTTTACTACCTTGATTGGGAACATGGAAAACGACAAAAAAATATGGTTTCTAGAATATGGCTTGTAACTGAAGCTTATATGCAGAGAGCTCCTTTTACGTTAAGGCTTGAGGAACCAAATATTTTAGGGAACCGGATCTAAAGCTATCTATATTCCTTAAAGAAATACCCACTGTTCAATAGTGGAGAGGGTCACACATTATGCACCATCCATCAGATCTTTGAGGCCTGGTTGTCTGTAGTCCAACTATTGTTGAAGCGGATAACAACATAATTGTTCAAAATAAAAGAAAATAGAACAAATAAACAATCAGAGCAATTCCAAAAATAAAACTCATTGAGAACATGGCAAGTGGCTTACTTCAAGATTCTACACAAATTGAGTCGTCTATCAATGATCCCAATGAGAGAAAAACAGGGGCAGAGTTTGGAAGAAAAATTTAAGAAGCCCTACCATTGCAATTGTTTTTTTTTAATTAGATGAACTAAAACAAATCTCCCTACAATTACTGCTTCAATCTTTTAATGAAAAGTGCATCTAACCATATTAGGGAATTAGGGCTCGCGTGTGAGGAAATCCAATTAGATTATGAGATCTGCGTATTAAATGTCAGTAAACAGAAATGCGATTTAATTTGAAGAATTATAAATGCACCAACTGACATTCAATATAATTGAATGCAGTGAGAAGCTTGGGTTTTCCTTCCATTCAAATTTGTATTTTATGAAAACCATTAACAGAAAAAAAGAACTCAGAGGCAGCGCTGGGAAATGACACAGCACAGCTAGAAGCGATCCAATCAGCAATTTCAGACATGGTAACAAGCGAAAGTAAGCTAAAGGATCAAATAGAGGAGGCCAAATCTTGGGCACAAGTCATAAGTGGATCATCAACCACGCAAAATGAAATCATTGGGAAACACATAAAGATGCAGTTAAGAGAAGAAAAAGTCAAGCAAGACAAAGCTAGAAACATCATCATCAAAGGTTTGAAGGACTTCGGGGAAAATGAGGGGACTGTTATCTTAACAAGGGACTTTCTCAAGGACCAACTCAAATGGACAGGAAAAATTCAGCAGGCAAATAGGATTGGAAAGAAAACAGAGGCAGGGAGGGATAGACATGTAAGGGTTGTCTTAGGTAGCATGGAAGACAAGATTGCAATCCTAAAGAACAGGGGGTCCCTTAGAGGCACTCAAATCTACTTAGATGAAGACCTAACATTCGATCAGCAAGAAGAGCGAAGGAAGGAGTGGGTAAAAGTGAAATCAGCAAGGGATGCCGGAAAATGGGCATGGTTGAAAAATGGGAAAGCTCAAATTAGCGAGCGACCATCACACAACAAATAGGGATTTGGGGCCCCACGAGAGTATTTGCACATAGTAAGTTGGAATTGTAGAGGTTACCCTTGGAGAAGAGGACCGGGGTTGGGGCCCATAGCAGAAGGAAAAGACATTATCATTCTTACAGAAACTCATGAGCATGACAGTTGCAAAGTTCCAGATTTTGAAGGGTATGCTAAAATTTCAGTGTGGAATGAAGGGACTGAAACAGGTAAGGGGCATGGAGGGATTACAGTCCTAATAAAAGAAGCTTGGGGAGAGATGATAAAGGTTGAAAAAACGGATCCAAACAAGCAGTTCATATGGCTAAAAATAACAGAAAATGGGGCAATAATTTGGCTGGCTGCATGTTATTTTGCTCCTAAAAACTCAAAGGTCTACAAGAAGAGAAATATGGATAATGAAGACCCTTTTGCTGCTTTAAAAAAGGACATTTCTGTTTTTAGCTCTTCGGGAGAAATAGTGCTAATGGGGGACTTTAATGCAAGGACAGCCAACAATCAATCCATTCAGTTGGGCAGTAGTGGGGAGGAAGACAACAACCCTCTTTGGCTTGAGGAGGCGGAGGTTCAGACTTGGGAAAGGACCTCTCAAGATGGCAATGGGGGTGTGTCACATTTTGGAGTGGAGTTACTTGGTTTATGTAGCTTATATGGCGTGGTAATTTGTAATGGTATGAAAATGTGGCCAAAGTCGGGTGGTATCACTTGCAAAACCTACAATGGGCAAAGTGTTGTAGACTATGTGTTATGTTCTCAAAATTCGGTCTCTAGGCTGCTGGAGTTCAATATTGGGTGCTGCCCTATTGGTCTAAATTCTGATCATATGCCTCTTCTTGTTAAATTTAACATTCAGGATGGCAACCAGCAAGATGGCAAAAATCAGTACTCTCATAAGAAGGCTCACTCACAAGGAAAAATCCTTGTGAATCATGAAAATCAATAAATCTTTGTGGCTGCGTTGGATCATCACCTCCAAGAAAGAAAAAACATACCATGCAATGAAAGCAACGAAAAAAATGAATACATTAGCAGCAATATGTTGGTTCCACTAATTCAGAAGGCTCTAGAAGGTTGTAAGAGATCTCAAACCAAGAAAGGGATTTCAAATACTTTTCCTGCTAACCCATGGTATGATGAGGAGTGCAAAGCAGCAAGAAGATTGGTCAAAAAGAATATGTCAAACAAAGAAAGTAAAGTAATCTACGAGAAGTTGGTAAAATCTAAAAAAGAAACCTATGTGAATTTAAGAAGGAAAGAGTTAATTGCTTTGGGTAAACACAATCCCAAAAGTTTTTGGAGAGAGTTGCAACAAAAGAAGAGTCAGACAGAAAATAGTATCACTGGGAAGCAGTGGTTAGAGTATGCGAAGCTCTTGTATGAACGACCAGTGGAGAAAATCAAGCCCCCTTTAATGCATGCCTCAAGTGAACTCTTCTCGGAGGAGGATATCAAGAAAGGCATAAAAAACCTAGCAAGTGGTAAGGCTCAAGATATTGATGGGCTGCAGGCTGAATTCTTAAAATGGGGTTGTGTGCTCCTCACACCTCACATCAAATACCTCTTTAATAGCATCACTCAAAATGGCTTTCCGGCTGAATGGGCTACCAGTGTGGTCATCCCCTTACATAAAAGTGGGGATATCAATAATCCCTCTAACTATTGAACTATAATGGTCAATCCTCTTCTTGGTAAACTTTATGGGAGCATGTTAGAGCGCAGAATCAGTAATTGGGCCGAAAAGGAAGGTAAAAGGGCAAAGGGGCAGGCTGGTTTCAGACCAAGGCATTCTACCATAGATCACTGCATCACGCTTAGGCACTTAATTGAGAAAGTTTGGGACACTCAAGGGGCTGAAGCTTTTTGTTGTTTCGTTGATTTCAAAAAGGCCTTTGACACGGTACCTAGGGACAAATTGTGGAACAGAATGAAGGAACTTGGTATTCCTGATGAACTTAGAGCAGCAGTCCATAAACTTTATGAGAAAGTTAGCGCTAAAATTAGAACAAAAGATGGTATGTCTGAATGCTTTGGTAGCGACATCGGGGTCAAACAGGGTTGTCCACTATCTCCCACTCTGTTTGGATTATATATTGATAAGCTTGAAGAATGGTTAAACAAAACTGATGGGGAGGGTATTCAACTAGCTAGTTATGTGGTGAAGTTACTTTTATATGCGGACGATCTTATCTTAATTGCAAAATCTGCTCCGGGTTTGAGAGGTCATTTAAAGGCTCTCGAGCTCTTTTGCCAAGAGGTCGGTATGCAAGTTAACACCAGCAAAACCAAAATCATGATTTTTTCTTTGAAAAGGAAGAAGCAGCAGTTTAATTTCATCTTTGAGGGCAGCCCTTTGGAGGTGGTGGAAGAATACAAATATCTAGGGATTGATTTCCATAATAGGCTCAGCTGGGAGACTTGCAGGGCAAAAAGGATTCAGGGTGGCTGGAAGGCGTCTTATCTACTACAAAACAGATGTAGGAAAGCAGAGTTATGGGATTGGAAATCCAAGAAAACCCTTTTTGGTTTGTTGGTGGCACCGGTTGTCCTCTATGGTTGTGAGGTTTGGGGGGGTAGCATGTCAAACCACAAGTGGAGGCAAGTTGAAAGAATTCAAAAACATTTGATCACTACTAACATCAAAGTCAAATCTTCGGTTCCGTATGAGATTCTCTTGGCTGAAACTGGTATGTTCCCGTTGGAGGCATCTGCTGTCATCCGGTTAATAAGTTATTTAAAAAAAGTTGAGAACATGGATTTGCACCGCTGGCCCAAAATGGTTGTTGGGGAGGAGCTAAACCGTAGAAAGAAGACTTGGATGAAGCAAAATAGCAAGTGGTTGAACAAATGGAACATTAAACTACATGAGTGCCCCAACACTAATGCTGAGATAAAAAAGTTTGTGCTAGAAAAGTTTAGGTCTACTATGTGGACTAAGCAGGTTGGCCGTAAAAAGTCACATTATATCCAGGTGTTCAACCCCACGTGGGAGCATGATGAGAAAGACTATTTAAGGGTTACAATTAAAGGCAAGGCTAGGCTTTTGGTCGCTCAAATAAGAACCGGGTCACACCATCTTAGATGCGAGACAGGTAGGTGGGCTGTTCCCAAGGAGGCTTGGGAGCAACGAACCTGTATTTTTTGCAACAAAGGGACTGTCGAGACTGAATGGCACTTCATGATTGAGTGTGCTGCTTATGATGATATCCGTATCCAATATGAAGACATTTTGAAGGTGGACAATCTAAATGAGCTTTTTAGGGAAACTAAGCTCCTCAAAACTGCTAGCTTTCTGATCAAGATCTATAATAGAAGGGCTGATATGGAAAAGAAATTGAAAATGGTTAAAGTTTCGGTGCTTGGTCCCATAGACTGATGGTCTCGTGGACGTCATTAAAAACCATTCATTCATTCATTCATTAATTGTTTTCGGAGAGAACTTTTATTGTTTCCCGGCGTGAGATAGGTTTCAGGCTGAAACCTCTCACTAGATATAGCCTATCGGCTAATAAAAAAAACCTTAGAAAAACCCTCAATAAAGCCACTACAAGAGTTACAAATCTTATCAATTATTGGCATGAATTTATGAAAAGTGGGACCACTCCATTAATGGTCATTAGAGAAATCCAATTTCTTAAATAAATCTAAACAAGAAAATCTTAATTGATCGTATTTTAAGCTTCAATTATATCTAATTTGATAATCATATATTATTCTTGAATTAAAGAGTGAAAATTCTTGTAAGTTAAAATAACATTCCCTTAAAATTGTTGAGACAAACTAGAGCAAAATCTAGAACATTGAGATAATTTAATCAGCATTAACGAATAAATTTGAATTAATTATATCACACTTTCTCACATATAAAATTGTACTTTTGTAATTCCCAAAGCTATGTTTTATTTTGAACAATTGATGTAATGCAATGTTTGAATTCTAATTCTAATAATAATAGAAACGAAGTTGAAAATAATATATAAGATTTATCTTTACATCGCAATGGATAATTTGAACTTAGAATATCCAATCATTTATGTGCCATCTTAAATCTGAAAAATAAATATCTAACATTCTACATTTATAAATTAAACTCCAATCTAAATTTTCATTTAAACGTTAATCATTTTTTTAAAAATTCATGTTTTGGATTTTAGTAACTTTTGATAGTGAAAATATTCTTGCATGGTTTATTTATACAATGCTTGCCATTATGTGTATAATACTCATTTATGTAAATTTTTAATATATTTGTAGTGTTCCTAAATATTCTAAACATCACATATATTCTATAGTCACACATATAATCTTTGATTAATGTTTTTTCTACCATATCCTTTCATTCTTTTATTAATTATGACTTGTAGGACCTTGAAGTGGCATTTTTTTTTGAGATGGGCAAAGGGCATTGCCAATGATGTGATATTAGACTTTTTTTTCAATTCCTACTAAGGTTAACACAACCCTAATTGTGGCATGCATTCCAAGTTAGGGGTGAAAGTAATTCAATGCATTAAATTTCAATACTATTATAAAAATTTCAAATAGGTTTATGTTTACTCATAATGAAGGTTAATTTAAGTTCTTGCTTCAATCTTACCATTTTACAAAAGTGCAAGGAGCGAGAAACATTTTGTGTTTGGTTCTACTATTTGTTAGCACTTATCATTTTTAAAAATAGAGTGGATATAACAATTCGACGTTTATTGATATTTAAAAAAAAAATTTATATCAATTTTTTATTTTATTTTGTGAATAACTTTACAATAATTTTTGTTGAATTGTATTTCTGAGAATGTTATAACAAATCACCCAACAACATATTATATTGGATAATATATGAAATATCAATAGACTTAAATATAATTTAAACTCATATAGTAATTAATACAATCTAACCAAATATCTAATTTCATTAAGTATAATATATACTATGATGTCATATAGCCTCCAACATTCTCCTCTCTTATTACACCATAGTAATGAGATTTGTAGAGAATAGTTTTCACATGTGGGCTACAACATAAACATAGTTGTACATATTCACATCATTGTGAATTGGAGAACACAATTATTCACCTCAATAATAGTGGTCTCATTGAGCTTTAACCAAAGATAAGGACACATTGAAGTATAAAAAAGATGTTATAGCAAGTGTGGATAGGGACGCACACCATCCTCAACAGTTACAAACATGGACACATAATTGTCCACATGTTATGACTAGGGTCACACACAACTAGTCACAAATGATTAGTCAGATGGGCCTTATTTCTATTTATTATATTTTATGAATAAGGACAAACTCAATTATTAATGACAAATGTGGGATGGGCTTCCATATGGCATATATCTTAGTCTTTAGTTGATTTGAACCTTATGAAAACCTTCCCTTGAACCAAATGTCACTAGAACAATTATTCCAATCTCCAAGCTAGTAATGAACTTAAATTTGTAAGTTATCCTCCATCCTCTTGTGGTCCTTTAACTTTCTACGGTACTTGGATAGCTTAGGTAAGTCAATGGTCACATGGACCATAAGGTGTAACTCTTCAATGGTTTTAATATTGCTTTTCTAACTTTTAATCTTTTTGGGGATATGCACCCTCCCTCAATCAAAAAGTTTGTAAGGGTGTTGGGTTAAGATTGAATATGCATTTATATACAAAAAAATTCCAATTAAGAGTTTAGATATATGACTTTAATTCTAACTTTTACAAAAATAAAAATAAAAATCGAAGCTACCAATTTGAATGATATAAAATAAATTCTTTTTACAAAGCTTGATTTATAATACAATTTATACTTGTTTTATAATACAATTTTACAAAAAATATAAATTTTTATTTTAAATTTTCTTTATACCTTTATAAACGTAAAGTTCACTACAAAATATTAAATAATAAGATCTTGAAAACTAAAAAAATCATTTATGCCAACAATCTATTACACATTACTTTTGCATACTTATACACCTCACTACAACACACCAAGCCCTCATATACCTTCTTTCCATCTTTCCCTCTTATGCTCACGATCATTCCTTCCTATCATGCTTCTTAAAACAAATGTGGACATAGAGTAAATGGGCAAATGATTGTCATATTATAAAACAAAAATATAAAGGAATATGATTTATTACTCACACATAGGTATATACTCGCAATAGTTGCACATATAACCACTTTAAAATACCTTCTTTCCATCTTTCCCTCTTCATTCCTTCTTATCATGCTTCTTAAAACAAATGTGGACGTAGAGTAAATGGGAAAATGATTATCATCTTATAAAACAAAAATATAAAGGAATATGATTTATTACTCACACATAGGTATATACTTGCAATAGTTGCACATATAACCACTTTAAAAATTTGATCAATTAAATGAAAAGTAAAGAAATTCATTTAAAAAAAGATGAGGGAGGAAGTTCTTAATGCCCTTTGACTAAATGATTTGGATATATCTATATAATTTTCATATTAAATATATAATTAATTTTAGCATATATATATAGAGAGAGAGAGACTTTATCATATTAAATATATTATACTAAATTTTTTAATAAATGAAAGGATATAGAATTTAATTATAATAATTATTTTAAAAATATAGACTTATAGGTTGCGGCCTGTGTAGGGTTATCCTTGCACAGGGTGGCCCAAAGGGCTGAGCCTAAGGGGACACAGCCCTAGGGGGCCATGTCTCCCTATAGGCTATGACTTGCAAGGGAGGCCATGCAAGCTACTAGCGTGCCACATTTTATTTACCCCTTAATTCACTACAAAATAAATATAGATTGAAAACCTAATTCAAAGTAAATAAATAAATGATATATCCACATACATATGTAGATATTGTGCATATTTTTGTAGTTACATTATGAGTGGCATAAATAAATTGTTCATGTACTATAACTACAACTAGAGAAGTACAAATTAAACTATGAGCGTTTCTTGCAGTCACATTATAGAGGGCATAAGCAAACCACCTTTATTTTAGTAACAACAACCAGTAACAAGAAATATGGAGGGTATAGGTAATACAGGGGCATGGTGTGCCCTTTGGTGGAGAAAAAATACTTCAGACATGCATTTCATGAGTATGAAAGCTATGCGATGCTCCTTCTCCCTCTTTTTTTGAACACAATGTAGTGCTGAGAAGGGGGGCAAATCAAAATATATTAAAAATTAACCAGTCCCATTTGCAGATTAAACATCACATAAACTAAAAAGAAGAGCAGAAGAGAAAACATGCATCACACAAAGAAACCAAGATTTTTACGTGGAAAACCTAATGAGGGAAAAATCATAGTGAGGATTAACTCACAATATAGAAAGCTCACTGCTTACAAATATTACAATGTTGTTTTAGGGTTGCCACTTTCCATTCTTTCAATGAGTCACAAGCCATCACACAAAACTCCGAACACAAAGCTTTGAAAAATACATGCGTTTATTGAATTTGGATGTCGACCTTTCATCATACTGCTTATTATACCTTTTGGTAAGGCGTAAGCCTCTACCAAACCGCTATGCCCAATAAAGTCCTTCACAAGTGTTGTCAATCATAACCCTTTCGGGTGCCGACCTTTGGGCTTTCATGTTTCACCATACTTCATAAATTGTCAAGGCGAAAGCCTTAACTTCAACCTGCGATGCTTGAAACATATTTGGGGGTCAAGGTTCCTCCATAGGTTCCTTTCTTCGAACAAAAAGGTACGCTGTAAGCCAACTGAAGTCTAATTTCCGAATCCTTTTTGGACTTAAATCATTTCTTTCTTCATTCCTTTATGCAATTGATACAAGGTACTTCTGAAGTTCGAAGTCTGAAATCCTTTAGACTAAGCACACATCGAATAACTCCTTCCTTCTTCAACAAGTGATATACGATAAGCCCGAGGCCCGAAACATTTACACAACAACTTCAAACGAACTTTTGACTTAGTCCACTCATATCAACCAACATGACTATCCTTGGACATCAATAACATCTTTTGACATCAATGACAACATTATGCCAACAATCTCCCCCTCACACAATAAAATAAATTAAAACATATAAAACAACATCAGTTTTTATAATAGACAAAGCAGTGGCATTTAAAACCTCCGAAGATTAGTGACACACCGTAATTAAAGAAAAGATTACATGAACTACCGGCACCGAATCTTGCAATATCGAACTTAACAAGATTAAGAAGTGCAATACGCTCAAAGGTGGGTGCGTTACTCGGTCTCTTATTACGTACCAGATTTTCGAGGTTAAGACAGAAATCCACAAATAATAGAGATCTGTTTCATTTAAATATGAATACAAAACTGTCTCTGTGTCGGTCCCCCCACCTGTCCCTACTTGAATAAGATAAGTATTATCCAGACAGAGAAAGTTGGAAAGCTACATATATGTATATCTAGTCATTTCAGGCCGGGCTTAACCGGCACACTCTAAGCCTGGAATGCTTAGGTGGCCGGGCCCACATCTTAACCCGGCCTATCTTTACCGGAGCACGCACTTAACCGCACCTTGTCAAATCTCCGTTAATACTGCATTCCCGTTCCCGTTCTGTAGCTGTTCGCGTCACGGTTTGCCTGATCATTGGACCGGGCGATTATTAATCCCACATTCATTTCGTAACATGAATTCAGGTGAGTGTGCTTTATATTAAGAAGATTGGTTGCTCTTTTAATACTAATATTTTTATTAAAAGATATATATCTTATTTATAATATTTTAATAATTATAAAATATATTTTTTGTAATGTTATTATATTTAATTACTTATTTTAATAAAAAAAGTTGTTTATTATATTTTATTTAAATAAAATAATTAACGTTTTATATGAAGTTTGATCTTAAAATTAAATAAATTAAATGTCAAGTTTATCTTAAATTTAATGATATAAATATGTTAGTTGAGATGTCGAAGTTGATTATTTGAAGTGTTTAGGAGATCTCAAATTTGATTCTACAGCTATTCTCAATGAAATGATTTCTTATTGTTCCATGAATTAGAAATTTGGTTCATATAGGGGAAAATAAAAAGGTAGTGGTGGATCAAAAGGTAGTAAGAGAATATTCTTTCGTAAAGCAAATTATAACGACAAATATTTTTACACATAAGATCTATTTTCACATAAGAATATTTATAACTGATTGAACGACAAATTATAAAAGATTTCATAGAATTGGTAATTGTTTAAGAATATTTATAACTGATTGAAAGACAAATTATAAAAGATTTCATAGAATTGGTAATTGTTAAGCGTAGCGGTTGAATGGTAATTTAGTACTTAAACATTTGAATGATGAGTTTTTATTAATGTAGAGAATTAGATATTTATATTTGAACAATTTTGTACTTTTTTATTAGAAAATAATGTGTACAAATATAAATCCTAATACATTTTATTTTTAATTTTGTTTTATTGTATACAACTTTCTTTTGTTTGGTACTATAATTGACTTTTTTATATTCAATGGTTTGGTCTCAATCTTAGTAAGTTTAACTTTTCTCACGTTTATACAAAAGCTTATCATATTTTAATAAATATTGTTATTTAATAATTTATAATATCAAAAAATTAGGTATGTAGGATATGATTCCTTTATGTCATCTATGAATATTGAAAGTAATAATTAATAAAAAAATTCCCAAACTTAGTGATTGTTAGGTGTAAATAGTTAAAAGGTGATTTAATACTTTAACATTTGAATTGACTTGACTTATTAATGCAGGGAATGTCATATTTTTATTTATAAGAAAAGATTTCAGTGTAATATATTGGAATACATAGTTTATTTTTAGTTCATGTTTTCCTTGTATGTAACTTTTTTTCATTTTTGGTAGTATGATTGTCTTTTCATTGCCTTTTCTCTATTGGATGTTTTTTGTTAATATATTAGTATGTTTAACTTTCTCAAATTTTGGTAAAACTTTTATTTTTATTAAATTTTTTATATATATTTATGATTTCATGTATTGTAGCATGTAAGATTTGATTCCTTAATGTCACATAAAAATATCTTTAGCTTTCTCAGATTTGTGCAAAGCTTATTATATTTTATAAAATTTGTTATTTGTAATTATGAGTTCAAACCATAATTACAAATAAAAAAAAACTTTGCACATTTTTTTTGAATTGATTATATATTATCAAAGAAAAATTAGGTTGCATAGTACATATTGCACTAAAAAATAGCATAACAAGTTTAGGAGACCATAGGCCAACATAGATATGAAAAAAATGTTACATTTATGAATAATTTTTAGTGCTCAAAGCCATAACAACCTAGATATTATAGCTTTCACTGTATACATCCATATCATAAAACCTAATGGGTAGATTGATCTTTAAGATGTTGTCATTGTTTCTAACCACCTCTAGCTTGCAATCACCCTTAATAATTATCTAATTTTCATTGAGACCCATGTCTTCAAGGAGCATATCATATTTTAGTTTTTATAACTTTCCTAAAATTCCAAGTAGTTCTTCATTCCATCCCTAGCATAGGGCCAATATTTGGTTGTCTTTACCTCATATCTCAAGAGATTGACTTGTCTTGTGTCCAAAATCTTCCATAAATTCTCTTTAGTCATGGTCTCCAATGTTAGAGTAAATTGTAGGGAAATAGAAAAAGGTACCCTCATTTCTTGCTTTTTTAGAAAAAAAGAAGAATATTAGTAGTTGAATCAATCAAAAAATATTAAATATCTACTCACACCTTTAACATAACCAAATAAAAATTCTTTCCATGAAAAGTTACTCTTGTTATCCTACCAATCCAAATCAACAAAAAATAAAAGCCAAATTTGTTCTGCAAAGAAATGGTCAAAGAAAATATGGTTCACAGTTTCAAGAATTTCACAAATAGATTGTAGGTTATTAATAGGTTGGACATGTTTTACATTGATAGGTATATTTTTTAATAAGAGTAACCATTTAAAATAGGCTTTCTTCGGTTCAATCACATTGGACCAAGAGTGTTTAAGAATCTTAAATCATTTCCCATTACTAAAGTTCAAATACCAAAAATTGTTAAGGTGCAAGTGATAATCTGTTAAGACTTTAAGATAGATTTGTAGATCTTTTAGAGTTCACCTTATAGAGTGTGGTTCTATCACACCACTTCAAGTTGTCATAAATTCAGGTTCAAAACTTATTTGGGAGAGAAATTGAATGTTCTCATAGGCTTTTCTTGAAATTGTATTTCCTTTGAGAAGTGGTAAACCATTCTTAGTACTAAGAGAATCCCAAGACTTGGTCTATTTATTATTCATTATGTTACCAAATTCTTTGATCCCTTTACTATCCTAGCTATTGGAAAAGAAATCTTATTAGAGATCCATAGGCTTCTTCCATTGAAGATTCCACCACACTAACATGAAGCTACAAATTTTTTTCTCTTCCTTATGGGCCTGCTTTCATTTGATATTAACTTATTTAGGGACTACCATTTGAATGCCATTCCTCACTAAATTTTTTTAGGTCTCTTTACCAATTAGACATTTAACAATTCATTTAGCAACAAGGAAAATTATTTGCAATCTCAAGTATTTCAGTCCAAGGCCACCATTGTCTTTATCTAAACAACACCAATCATACTTGATAGTAGATTTTTGTTTCTTTCATTTCCCATTAGACCAAATGAACAAGTCCTAATCTCTTTTTAATTTCATTCACTTGATAGTCCATATTGTTATCTTCAGCAAATAAAATATTTTTATAGAAATATTGAAACTCATTTATAACCCAAGAAAGATAATTTATGTTGATTATCCACCCAAATTGATCCAATGCCTTCCCTAGCCTTTTTATCCTTTACATAATTAAAGAAGAAATTAGAACCTTTATCTCCATTTTTGAGCCAAATTATTTTAGCCCTAACTTTTAAGTCATGAATCTTCTTAATTTATAATTTTCTCAAATTATGCTTGAATCTTCACCAACTCCTCATTCAAGGACTCATGCAATTGAGTTTCAATAAAGAGAAAATCTTATTGAAGAAATTCTTAGATCTCCTTCCATCAAAGGCTCTTTTTTTCCCACAACTTGGAATAGGGACCTTGAGTTGCTAACATTGGTACCATGTTTGTCAAAAGTAGAAAAAGTTTTTAGCAAGATCTTATCAATTTATTTTTTTAGCAAATATTAACTTCTTATATTAAAAATAATTTAAATATTGTAACGCATGCATTAGATCATCCTTTGGTTATTAATTTAATTTAGAGATATTATGTATTGATAATGGTGGATTGAAAGGTTTAACAAATATTTGTCATTTAGAAAATCCTATGAAATCTAGGTTGAGTAAGTGACTAGATAGGGACTCTTTTGCATTGAAAGACTTGTGTAATGCTACATAAGAAAATCGGGGGAAAACAAGGAACTAAATAATGATTTGTATAATGAGAAAAGAAGAATCTATTTAGAATTTATTATTATGAGATATAGATGAAATATTACAAATTGATATAAATACACAATTAAACCAAAAAAACCCCATATTTACTTTAAATGTTTGATAGATGTTATTCATTGCATGTTTTTTCAATTTTGCATGTTTTTGGTGGAGTTATAATATTATTGGAAGGAGAATATAATTGTGAACTATATATTTTAAGAATATATATATTTTTTAGTATTTGAAAATACAAATAGTTTCCTCGGTGATATCTTGTTTACTTTGACATGCATCATCATAGAAGTCCACATGCACATCAAAGTCAGAGACAAATTTAATGATATATATCCATGCCCTTTTCCATTACTATTTTTGGCACACTTTGACTAGATTGTCCTTTGTGCAATAACAAGTCTACAAGTGGCATATTCCTGTGTGAATTCATCTTATGATATTATTGGAGGATCAACATTCCTACACCCATTCTACCATTAGAGACCTAGTGCCTTTACTCTTACCTTTGCATGATCATGCTCTTGGATGACACATTGCGATAGGCATATGTACTTCCATGGGTGTTTTTTAACCATTAAGAGCCAAATCACCATTTTTTGTTTGTCAATGTCAAGGGTGACCTTAGTTTGTTGATGTTATCTCTAGAATCCATCTAATTTCATGCTCTCACTCGAGATGTTTTACTTGATTATCAAATGATGCATTTATTACAATTACTACTTTAAATCACTCATATGCTTACATGCTTATCTTTATATTACATTTAATTTTCATGTCTTATTTTTTTCTCATTTAATTCCTTGGGTCCAAAAAATGCAACCAAGAAGTACATTTCACATGGCTCACTGGAAAAAGCTTTGAAGAGGAAAATGACACTCTGATTGAAATGTTCAACCACTCTTCCTTAAAATTTGCTTCCATTGTCGACATCACCTGCCATTCAAATTCTTAATAAAGTTTCATATTTCAGTCTCATTTTGTACGCGTTTCGACAATGTACAATAAATGCAATTTTAAAAGTATGTCATGTATACTTATAGAGTAAAATGTTATTATATTTGTAAAATATATTTTCAAAATAGGGGAGAGGATTCAGTAGTTGTGCACTCTAACTTCACGCTTCTAATTATCCTACATGGAAATTTCAAATCACGCTCAATTTTTTACAACAGCTTACTTGACAAGTCCCCTGCTTATAAATTTTGTCTCAGAGCCACATAAGCATGCTTTTTGTCAAGGTGTCCAAAAAGGCCCCAAAAAAGTGAGACCAATACTTGTGCATTCACATCATGGGTAGTTGAGTGCTGATGTGGATTTTTAGATAAAAAGAATACATTTTGTTTAATTATGGGTAGTCAAGTCACAACTATTGGGAATTATATAAACAACTACTATCACAACTATTGAAACATGCTCAACTATGGGTTCCTCTCCCCTAAGTGTCATTTAGTGGTGAGTATTTGTATTTGTGATATTTTAACAAAAGATTTATTTTGTCAGATTTTTCTTGATGTTGTAGTGAGATATGGATTTAATAGCGAGTATTAATTGATTTCATAGATTACTCATATATTTGCAAATCAATAGTTAAATTTCATAATTAGACAACTCTTCAATGCTCTCTAGAGTGTGCCATAGCTATGAGGGCCAAGAACAATAAAATATTTCTAGGGTGAGTGGCCTTTCCAAGTGCTCTGATTTGAATAAGTATTGAAACTATTTTATTCAATGATATTTAGAATTAAGTATTAAAAATATGGACCTATTATAATTCTCTACAAGATGGTATTTGTTCCATTGAGATCTTGTTCATATCGTTAACTTATAATTAATATACTAATATTGTTATCTTAATCTTATTAAGTCTAAAACTAGTTAATGATGATAAAATTTTTTTTGGTGTATTTATATTTGAATTATAAGTATCTTTATAATCTTTAAACTTAGAGAAAAATATTAATAAATCTACTACCATATAAAATAAATTTTGATATACTAAATCTATCCAATTTTATACATTGGAGAAAAGTAGGGTTACCATCTTCACACCTTAAATTTGTGCTTCTCTTCAATAAAGAACCACTCGCTCTTTATTTATCTAATACGCATGCATTTACAATTGATTTTTTCTATAAAATTTATAGTCGGGTGAAGCCACATAAGTGGTTTACAATTCAAGTGAGGAAGGAAAACTCACAAAAAATGACCCCAAAGCAAAAAAAAGTTATTTTGGGGGTTCGTACGAACCTACTGGTTCGAGCGAACCCATTAGGGGTTCGCCCGAACTAGGGTTCAAGCGAACCCCTTTGAATTTTTGCCGCAAAAAAAAAGCCCAAATGCATAGCAAAGGGGTTCGACCGAACCCTAGTTTGAGCCAACCCCTTTGGGTTCGGCCGAACTCATAGGGGTTCGTTCGAATCCCCCTTGCCCCTCATCCCCCTGCCAAGACACATAAAAAGTCATTTTTTACGCTTCAGAGCTCGGGTTGAGGATGAAAATGGAGGAGTCTTCAGAAACCCATTTGGAATCAGGTAGGTCTCAGAATGAGCTATCCAATGAATATAATATTAATATCTTTTGATTTTATTATGTATTTTTTTTTAAATTTTATTAAACATTGGTTCTTCACCGAAAATGAAGGTCTCTGTTCTGCACATGTGGAAAAATAGTATATTATCAAAAAAAAAGTTTGAAAAATATGAGTGCACCAGATATTGAAGTCCTTGATCCAACAAAAAAATAAAATTGAATTTTGATATATACAAAAAGTTATGTGTTATCGGTCGTGCTATGTCTGAATTGTAATTGGTTTGACTTGAAACTTGATTAAATAAAAAATATTCAATAAAAACTATCTAACTAGGTGGAAGCACTAGATATCGGAGTTACAAATCTAAATTTGAAAGAATTATAATTTTATCCTTCATGGAAAAAAAAGTTATGTTATACGGTGTGCGTCACTTTTTGAAAATGCTGTTTTCTGGAAAAAACCAGTTTTCGTGGGAGATGGAAAAAGGAATGCAATATGATTCCAAAAAAATTGAAAAAAATATTTTTAGAATCTAAAAAGAAAATGTGACGAGACTCTAGTTTACATCATCTTCAAATTCCTCACGGTTTAGCCGCTATAGGTGCCCGAATGTGAAGATTTAGTTAAAAATAATAATTTCAGTGTCCAGTTTGGCCAAAAATTGTAAACCACTATTGTGGGATCACCCAGTCACTTGCTCTTTATTTATCTAATACAATTTTTTTTCTATAAAATTTATAGTCCCAAGTACTATGCATAAGATGAAATGCCTTATTCCTTGTAAAAAACCCATTCTTGCTATACATGCGAAAGAAAGGAAAAATACCCCTTTTAAAATGAATTATTATATTAAATAAATAATAGATAGATTTAATATAACATTTTTATATAAATTAAATAAACAAAGTAATGATTAAACATATTGTTTCTTAAGAATAATTAGAATTTTAATCCTTCAACTTTAAAGTGGTTTTTTCACATCTCTCATAAGTTTCATAATTTCTTGATTTTATCTCTCATCTTTTTTATATTATACTCTAATTTTACAATTATATATAAGTGTTAATATATTATTCAAACACAAATATTCATAGAATTCAATATTTTTTGATTTGATCTTATTCTTTATCAAATTCTTATTATGTTCTATGTTAACGATTTTCCAACAATATCTTATTAATTCTATTTATTTGTGTATCATAACATGACAAAATAGGTGTGTCATACACCTTACAATTTTAAGTTTAAAATTAAATATTAAATATTTTATTTTTATTATTTGTAAGTCTTTACAAAAAAGGCATCCCACTTATGATGGCCATTATTCCATGTGTATTACTTATTATAACATATATAATTTTGTGTAAGAGTATCTTTTAATAAAGAATGTGTAAGAACACATGCAAAAGATGGTAGTATAAAGATATTGTGGTGCATAAGAGCATGAGTGTAGGGGAGTTACATATTACTGATTAAGAAACTTGACCAATTTTATGATGCATGTTATAACATATTATAAAACATCTTTGGAGGGAGACTATGGATCATTCAATTTGACAAGAGGATTATGACATAGTTACTAAGAATTATGACAACATAAGAGCATCTACCATGTTTAGGATGTTGACTCATCATGGATGGGGGCACTAGATTTTGGAAACTTTTGGGGGTCATGGTATTGACCTATGGTTTGTGGTTTGCCACTTGTGGTTCCATCTATTGAATCTCATATATATTAGATTCTAGAGATGGAGGTTTCATAGTGAATTTGTAGGTATTCTTATGTTACCATAATTGTTTTCTCTAGTTGGTGATACTCCTATTAAAGATGAGAGTCTACAAGTGTATTGTAACTAATGATTACTTAATAATACATTGAGTTTCTTTGGAGTATGGGCTCTTTTTTTTAAAGGGTTCTCTCCATGTAAACTTGTGTGTTATGGTATATCATTTATTTATTTTATTTTTTTCCTTATAATTATATGATCAAATATATTTATTGCACATACCCCCTCTCATAGATTAGCATAAGAAGTATATTCCACACCTCTAAATCCTTTTATTTGGTATCAAATATTGAACACCTTAGATCCTAGGTGTTAGGGATGAGTTTTTTTGTACTAATTTTGGATTGAATAGAAGCTTGTGAAGGAGACCTTATTGTAAGGAAATTGCGGGTGCATTGAGAATATAGAGAGAATCATGGATATAAACTTTGAGTTATGGAAGCTCAAAATGGATCATATTCTCATAGATAGAGATATATGGACTATAGTATCTAAGTCCAAGTTACCCATTTTAATGTCACAAGTTGATTGGGACCTATTAGACATAAATGAAAGGGTTCATTAGGCTCTAATTGTTAGATTCAAATTTGTTGAATGTACATGAAGAAGCCACTATATTAAATCTTTGGAAGAAGTTGGAGGATTTATACTAAGCTAAATACTTGATTAGAAAAACATTCATGAGATAGAAGTTGTATATTTTGAGAATAGATGATGTTTGTTCTATGGCTAAGCATTTGAATGTGTTCAATATGATCATGACCCACTTAAACTCTATTGGACTAACATTGGAAGAGGATGATTGTTGTATGACACTTCTATGTTTTTTCAAACTTGCAGGATCACTTGGTGATGGAAATTAGAAGCACAACCTCAAAACTCAAAATGGATGAGATAGTGGCTATGTTATTCTTAGAGGAGATGCAACAAAAATATTTCAAATCAACTAAGGAGGTCCTATCTATCTATGAAATACCAAAGGAGAAAGACAAGAAGAACAAAAATTCTAGATCCAAATCTTTTGGGGAGATCCAACGATCCTAGAAATTCCAAGGCTAAGTGTTGGAACTATAGAAATATTGGGCATTACCATAAAGAATGCAAAGATGAGGCAAAGAAAAATAAGGGTAATTTAGATGATGATTCTATTTTTTTCTCAAAATGATGTGAATGCCTTTGTCATAGCTTCAAAAAATCATGCATCAAAAAGTGCATTGTTGATAGAATTTGGAGCTTCCTCCCATTATGGGTGGTTTTTGAAGTATGAAGAACATGATTGTGGAAAAGTGTACCTCAATGATGATTCTCATTTAAACATTACTAGCCATGGTAGTCTAGATTTGTTTCCTTGATGAATGAGTGAAGGGATCAATGGTATTATACACATACCTAGTTTGACACAAAGCCTATTATTAGTTAGTAAACTTAATTATGTGTGTGTAGGCTATTTTCTCTAGTGGATGGTGTAAGATGATGTGAAGAACTATAGTACTAGTTAAGGATGTTTGTGTGCAAACTCTATTTTAGTTGGATGAATGCACTATTTAGTATAGTAATTATATTCATGTAGCAATGATGCTTGTAGAAACTAGAACCTCACCATCTAAATCAACAAAAAAGAGGAATCATGTTGCGCTTTCTAGGTACTTAGCAAGATTTTTCTTTAGAGAGAAAATTAGTTGTTGAGAAGAAAATGTTATGGAACTAGCGAATACATATATGCAAGAAGAGTTTAATTACCCTAAAATTAGAAATATTCTTAAGGGGTTGAATTGTTATACACTTAAATTTAGTTTTTGTGAGCATTGTGTATATGGAAAATAGAATTGTGCTTAATTTTATTCTATTTCTCATAAACCTTTTGGGGTGTTGGACTTGAATAATTTAGATATATTTGGTTCTATTATTTTTTGAGATAAGATGTCTTAACCTTTCAATCTTGATGTTTATATATTGTTATTTTTATGTATTTTTATTTAATCTTTTATGTCTTTAACTCCAATTGGAAAAGTTGTCATCCTATTTTGGAGTGACATGGATTTTGTCCTTACATGAGGATGTAAATATCCCATTTTGTTTTTATCTCATTTATACATGCTTCAACATATTGAAATGTGTGTAAGTGAATCTTGAATAGTCTTCATGGAGGGTATATATGACAAATTATTATGATGTAAGATCATGTAAGAGGGAGGTTACATTGGAATCTTGAAAAAATTTATGATAATGTTAGAAAATTGTAATAAAAAATTTACTGTATGAAATAATGAGGTCAAATTGGACACTATGTTTGGGTAGTTAAATATTCTATGTTATGAAAATATGAAAACATGTAGGGAAAATATAACTAATAGTTAGAGGCATATTATACAAGGGAGGTGTTGGGATTCAGGTCCAAGAAATTTGGATTGTATATCCCTCTTGGATTGTAAATAGTTTCCAAAACTATTCCATTATTTTACCTTGCCATTTTTTAATAAATTGGATCTTGGTCTATGAGGTTGGATAAGTTATTTTGCAGGTTATAGTCATAAAAAATTGTTATGGGAATCTAGAGTGAATAAATCTTGTTGAGGAATAATTACAATATTTGTATATCTTTGGGTGTGGATTTTTTCCTGCAAGGTTTTATCCATGTATATCTCGTGGTATGGTTTGCATCTCTTTTATGATTATTTCTATTTTATCTATGATTTATTTTTTTTGAAGTATTTTGATGCTTTGAGTTTGCAATATAATTTAACTTGTTAATGTTGGAGCATCAAATAATGATGACAAAATTTAGAATTTCCACAATAGATTAGCCAAATGAACTATCATAACACATGTGAATATACAATGATCACTCCTTGTTTATATAGGACAAGGAGGAAGTGGGAAGGTGAAACAAAATAATTAATTATTCCTCCAAGATATGTGACACAAGCATAACACTTGGGACAAGCTTGAAGAAATGTGTCACGTGCCTATAAGGTGAGACACCTAAACCACTAAGTGAATTTAATCTAGTGTGAATATGACTACTAGGTGTAGGAACTAGATAAATGCTAACTAGATACATAGATACACTTCTCACACTAGCACTCCTTGAAGTGATACTTAGGGAGTAAGTCACTACAGGATGAATCTTGATAAAGGGACCTAATAAGGTACTCATGTACAAAATAGAAGTCTCTTACATATAGAGTAAAGGAGAAAACATAGTGGGAAAAAATCCTCTAAAAAAAGAACTATATATAAATGAAGGACTCAAGACCCCCAAGGACAACTTCCTTCACCCCAAGGAACTATCACAATGCAAGATAGGAGGTTATGCTAAAGGTTTAACTTGAAGATGTTTTCAACCTAATCCTTAGTATGAAAATATTCTAAGGATTGAACACCATCCTAGATAAGTTGTTGAATGAAGTACACAATTTTTTTGATGTGCTTTGTCTGCTGATGCTCAACTAGGTTGTGTGAAATATGAATGGAACATTAGTTATCACATCAAAGTATAGTATGATGATTAGGTGGAAGACAAAAATCTATCATAAGTTGATGAAGCCATAATAACTCCTAGCTAGCAAGAGTTGATCCTTGATAATCATCATAATGTAATAGTTTTTACTTCTTGCAAGTCATGCGATTGGACCAAAACCAAGAGAATTTTTTTTTTTGAAGTGTTTTATGAGACATCTCCTATCCAATATGGATCAGTGTAGCCTACTGTCTATGGATCCCTTGGTGTGTACTGAATTCCAAATTGAGTGGTGTCGTGAATATACCTCAAAATATGCTTGGCCTCCTTCTAATGAATCTCATGTGGTTCATCTAAAAAATGATATACTATCCCAACAATGAAGGTGATATCAGGACAAGTGTTTCAAATACAAAATACTACTAGCTAACTATTTGTACAAGGTATCATCAACACTAGGTATGTTGCAAGTGGTAGTCAAAGTGACACTTGATTGGAATGGTGTAGGTGCGGGCTTGCAATCACTCATATGAAACCAGTGAAGTAAGTCGATGGAATATTTTTTTATAATATATAGAAATCCCCTCAATAGACTAAAGAACTTGAACAACAAGGATGAAATGCTAAAGCTCAAGATCTTTCATGCAAAAGTGTGCCATCAAACTATGTTGAATATCTTGAAGCATGGATGAGGAACTATTAGTGAGAATCAAGTCATCAACATACAAGACTATTACCAAAAGATAATCTCCATGCCTTTGGATGTATACAATGTGATTTAGGTAGTAACAAGTGAAACTAGATGCAAGAAAGAAACCATCAATATTCTCATACCAAGCCCCAGGGGCTTGATTAATACCATACAAATAATATCATAACTTGTAAACAAGTAAAGAAACTCGAAAAAAGCTAGAGGTTGCTCTATTTAAATCTCCTCATGAAGATCACCCTATAGAAAGGAAATATTCACATCCATCTAATACATTGACCAAATCTAAAATGTAGTAATACAAAGAACAATGAAAACTAAATCCATCTTGGTCACAAGGGAAAATTCTCTAAGTATCCAATACTCTCAACTTGTGAAAAACCTTTATCTATGTACAAGATGTGCCTTGTATCTTTCAATGGAACCATCAGTTGCATACTTTATGTGGAACACCCACTTTGACTGAACCATCTTTCTTCCCTTAGGAAGAGTAACTAAATCCCATGTATTATTCTTCATCAAAGAAGAATACTCCTTTTCCATAACATTTCCCCACTCTTGACTACCAAAAGCCTTTGAAAACCTCTGTAGATCTGGAGTATAGCATGACCCAAAAGACTAGTACAAAAAGTCCATGAGTGAGTGTGCTAAGAGGATGTAGGATCACTACCTAAATAACCAAACTCCTTAATAACACCACAAGCCCACTTGGGAAAAACACAAGTGGTAGGAGGTGGAATTGGTGGAGGAGGTGGTAGAGGTGGTGGATCAAGACTATCTTCTGAATTATCCTCAAGTATAGGTATCCTCATGAGATAAAGAAGACAAAGTAGGTAATGAGGAAGAAGAGGATGATGGAGATATATTTGTGTGAAAGAATCATTAAATTGGACATCTCTATGAAAGTGGACATCCCTAGCAGTAGAATAAAAATAACCTATAAGCTTTCACATCTTCCCAATAACCCAATTTTTTATTTATTGAATCTTCTTCTCCATTGACTTGCATTGACCATCCAATATGAATGCCCAAGACTCACTACCAAATATCCTAAAGAAGGAAACATTAGGCTTGATTTTGGACCAAGCCTCCTTTGGAGTAAGATTCTAAACTATCTTGTGGGGAATGTTGTTTTGAATGTAGTTAGCATAATTGATTTCCTCAACCTAAAGTGATGGGCCCAAAGACCTAGATCAGTGCATACAATTTTCCATCTCCCTTGATTTTTTATTTCTTTTGGAAACATAATTTTTTTGAGTGTAGGGAACCAATATCGATTCTGAATGCCATGCTCAATGCAATAGTCCATAAAGGATTGGTTCACATATTACCCCCATTACCTATGCATAACCATTTGAATAGAAGAACTCAACTTCTTCTCCACAAACACCTTGAAGTTCTTGAAAGTGGTGAATACATAAAATTTGTACTTAATAAAGTACACTTAAGTGTGAGGAGAGAAATCATAAATGAAGGTGAGTACATACTTGGCTCCTTAAAATAAAGAATTTATAAATGACATGAGATCACTATGAACCAACTCAATTAAGGTAGTAGCATGATGCGCCTTCATTCCCAGAATGATGCTTCACTTTCTCTGGATCCGAGCATCCTTCCAGTGCCCAGGTTCGGGATTGGCTATTCTAACTCGATTGGGAATGGAAGCTCAGTCGTTAATCCATAGATAATGAGTCGTGTATCTCCGGGTCCCCGAGGTATAGAAATCCTGTCCGTTGAGGGGTAGGTGTCCCCATCCGAAAGCCTAGGGAGTGGTGGAGCATAGTCATTTTCCTGAATGCTCCAGGTTGTCTAGTCCACATACCGCTGTAATAGAGTCCAAGTACATAACCTCAACACACACTCTTTATGCAAGACATATTAGGAGTCCAAGTACCACATTTTTAGTACTCAACTATTGAAGATACTTGTAATTGAGGTGTCCAATCTCTCATGCCAATGTTTTATTAAAGAAATAGCATTGGAAATATGTTATGCCCCACAAGATGAATCAAAAATATGAAACCTATACAGTCAAAACTCATGATCTCGTATGCTTGAAGCAGTAATCCTCTTTGGATGGTGTAATTCTCAAATAACTACATCATGTTGTGAAAACTCAACGATTTTCACATTACTAGTATAAAAAATTTGGTAAACTAAAAGAAGATTAGTTAAAATCTTAGGAATATAAAGAACATCCTCAATGCTACCCTCTACCAACCGTATTGTACCTGACCCCAAAAATAAAATTTGTGAAGAATTTCCCACTAAAGTTTGAGTAGTGATGTCACAAATGGATTCAAGAACATCCTATGAGTGAGTCATGTGATGTGAGGCTCTTGAGTCAATGATCCAATTGGTTGTGGATGAATCGAAGCATCTAGCTATAAGTGCAAGACCCTTTCTAGGTTTGGGAATATCAATGTTGTGTTTTTGCTTACAGTCCTCTTCTTAAAGATGCAAACCTTAAGTATATTTTTTTCTATCATGTGATTCTATAATCCATAAAAGTACATTGTGCTCTACTTTTATTTTTATATTTGGAAGAATTTTTTTTTTTTTTGTGAAGGGAATGTGGCTTGTGTGTTACTTTTTTTCTTTTGCTTAGATGATTACTCATTTCCTAAAGTTGATTTTTCCTTAGGTTTGTTTGAAGATATTTTCCCTTTTCCCTTAGATGATTTGAAAATTACTGCTTGAATTTTGGAAGAGGTGATATCATCCATAGACATTAACTTATATTGTTCTCTTGTGAGTCTATCACAAAATTATTCAAAAGAAGGAATTGTAAATTTTGTACCAAGAGCATCCATTGTAGGGTAAAAGAAAGAAGCAAAGAGATGATAAAAACCTTTTAGTTTTGAAAAAACCAATATGACACACTCTTTATCTATTTTTATTTTACCACAACCCTTTAAGTCGAGAAAGCAAAGACTTTGTTGGTGATTTTTCCAGTAGAACCAAGAAATTCTCTAAAAAGTAGCCAACTCTTATTATGAAGAACTACACGGTTAGTGGCCAACACAACTAGCATATGATTTTGCAATCCTTACTCCTTCACTTTAGGCTCTGTGAGACCTAGGAGGGTGATCCCAATTGTGCTTTCAGATACTGAATTCGATTAGTAACACATTTATACACAGATTAATTCCTACTTATTGTCAATAAAGTCCATCTCACTGAAGATTTGGAAGATTTTCAAGTGAACAACTAACTAGCTACTAGGAATTGGGGATAAGTCCACTTATATTTCCTTGAAAGATTTTATATTTGAATGTTGTCTTATCTTAAGTCTAGGGATAGGAACACTATCTGTTCATTCTATACAAGATTTTTTGACAAAGTGACAAGTGTCTCATCAATTGGAGCAATAGAGTCAAATATCTAAGGGTCAGTAATTTACAAATTACTCATTTTAAATAAGAAGTGGACTATCTTCATAATGCTTTGTATTTATGAAAACTCTTTGTGCAAGAAACATTTACTTCTTAGCAATCCTAAGCCATTCCTTACAAAGTTTATAACCCTACTCAAGCATTTTTAATTAAATCCTTGAATTAAAGCTGAAAACAAAGTAATACTTTCAAATGAAATATTTGAAGACAAATGATAACACTATTAGTATTCTCATTCATAACTTCATAAGGAATATACATAGGAGAGTATTTTCTTGCAGACTACTATTTGCTCTGATATAAGTAATCTCTATAATTTAACTTATTTAAGATCACTACATACATAATCTCACATCCAAGACAAACTATTGGTCTATTCTCAGTATTCTATTCTAAGTGCCTTTCCTGAACTTAGTTTTCACCAAGAACCCTATTGAGACTTCAGAATTCAACCTTGTGTAATAAGCCCTGAAATACCTTTTATAGAATAAGGGAGCACAAGCATCAGGCTTAATTGCACTTACATTTCATTTCATTTACACCAGATTTTGAGATATTCTCAATTTGTTACATGTAATCATCTAAGGAAAATGGAAGAGTAAAAGACCACATGCCATATTCCTTGAATGAAGACACGCCAGCTCCTCAAAAGGAAAAGTTTGTTGCAACCGAATTGAATCCTCATCCTTGTTGACCAAAGAAGATTCTCAAATAGTAGCTCCAACACAAACTAGTATATCATTCGGAAATAATATATAGGCCACCAAAAAAATGCAGTCCAAGATTTCCTTTATACGCCAGCCTGGAAGGCTTCCAATTCAACACGTGAAACAAGAAATCACATGAACTCTGAATTGAGTCCTCTAGGAAAATGAACTATGGTGTCATCTAAAACAAAAATGAGGCATAGTCATTACTCCGAGTCATTAGTCTCAGAGGATATCTACCCACATTTTTCTCGTTATGGAAATGGTGGAACCATTATCCCTTCCTTGTCAGAAATTCCAAAAGGTACCAGGGAAGGTAAAAAATGATCACAACCTAGCTTAGTGTCACCCTCACTCCCTAAGGGGCTATTAGTAGCCTTATTAGGGTAGCTATGTTCTCCCATGTGAGCGTTGTGGTGCTTTCACTTTTTCTTTTCTTTCTTCTCACACTTCACTAGCCTTTTCCCTTTGAATTTAACCACCTCACTTAAACTGATTTGGTACTATAGTTGGTAATGACCCCTAACACCATACTCCTCAAATTCCTCATGTTACTCTCCACTTTTTGGCTTATTAGGAATTCCTTGTGTCACAACTTCATCCTTAGGGGAATTTTCTTCAGACTCATGTGAACTTAATCCCTCAGATTCTTGAACCATCATGGAAGACTTACTTTCCTTTACCTTTCTTCTTTAGGAAGATTATTGCACACACACTCATTATTGACCCTTTGCCTTTCACTTACTACAAATCATGATGAAAATAAACCATAGGTGAGCTGCATTAAATAGATGATTTGGAATAAGCAGATATCAATGATTCAAAAAATCTTCAAGCAAACGAGTTGGTAACTGAACAATTCATCTTTGAATCTAGGCTATCAATCTTAAAGCATTTAAAAATTTGTCCATGGTGATCGAGGTCTCGATTTTTGACCTTTATCAACTTGTTCATAGAAATTAGCAATGCGATCTCAAATGCTTCCACGTTCCTTGAAAATTAGATCTAATCCACCAATTAGCACGTATCGCCAACGTAATCCGTGCTTTCATTATTATTGATGAAGTACACAAGACTAATTCTTCTGAGAGGGAAACTTTCTCCATATGTTTCATTGCTTCATCGGTGAATTTCCCCAAATTTTGGGGTGTTATTAGCGATAATATTTAGTCCATTGGATCATCTTGCTTTAAAATTTTATCAACAGTCCCTCAGTTTTCTCGTTGCTTTCCTTTTGCTTTATGCAGAATCCCCAAAATCTTGCCACGTTGCCGATTCCTATGATGGTTGTCACCCGTCGCTGATTTATTTCATCTTCATCCAACTCCATTAGTGATGTAAACATTCCTGCGATGATCTTTAGCTCCTAGTTCTGCCGCTTGACCTTTGGTCACATTCATCCTTCCATCGCGCATCACTAATTCAAACCTTGCGCCCAGGATCCTATTGGCGATGGAGGATGTTATGGAGGCACTAGATTTAGACATGTACAACCTACACAAAGTAAATGGTACAAAACACATCGCTCATAGGATCATATCAAATTGGTGAAGAAAACCTTTTTAGAGGACACCCATCACTTATCGCTAATCTAGAACTCAAGTTTTGAAATGAATCCGCGATGAGTGACATAACGTAAGACCTTCGTTCATCGCTAATTCTCCTCATATATTTTGCAAGCAATTAGTGATGAGATAATTTACAACATTTATAAGGTTCATCACATATCGCTAATGTGAGAGTTACATTTCAAATATATCCACGATCACACGATATCACATCATATCACTCATTGCTACTTCAAGTTTATCTTCTCAATGGCCATCCATGATGAGTGGTAAAAACACAAGGCCAGAAGCATCGCTCATCGCTATTACAAGTTTGAAGGCTCTAAAGCCATTAGCGATGAGTGAAATCAAAGGAAGGAATCATTTCATCCCTCGTTGCTAGTTCAAGGTGTAAACCTATGAATATATCAGTGATGAACAATACAACTATGAGGGCAATCAGGAATTAAGTGAAAGTTTTTTAGCACGTGTACATAAGTTATTCTAAAAGAGGGGACTTCTCTAGGACAACGTAAGAATAATAGGCTCAATTATTTTCAAATGGTGAAATACGAAGGATATAAATGCCAAAAGATCATTTACCCAATCTTTATAAAATAAAAGACACAGACCTAGGCTTTAAGGGAGTAGTTACCAGATGATAGTGAATGACATGAGATATATAAAAAAATGACTGGCAACGAATAAAACCTTAAACTCTTAATATAACAACCCTAAATCTAATTAGGGTTTAAGATGGAATAAGAAATTTTTTGAGGGTTCCATCAGTGGCTCCGACTAGGGACACACGCCTCCTGTAGGCATGGTGAGATCTTTAGAATTTCAGGTGAAGAAGACCAGGAACAAGAAAGAAACCAAAGAAACAACATATGTACAAGATTTACACAAGCCAAAAAGACCTGAAAAGGGAGATCCAATCTCCACCCAATCAACATGAAAATTTTCCTGAAGATGCAAGGTGTAGTATGCACCCTTCAATTTAACCAGGCTGTATTCTCTTGATTGGTGGCACTAGGCCACAAAAACCCCGGGTAAGGTTCTACCTCTGTCAAAGACTAGTCTCTTAAAAGAATTGATATCTTTCCATCCACATTTTCCCTTGTTGTACCATTGAAGCAAGAGAAATTTCAATCCTGCCAAAACAAATGTTAGGCTTGTTCTGAACAAGTGAGAGTTTTCCTGATCACAATTATTGATATCAACCTCTCTCACAACTTTGATTATAACATTTCCAGTGTAATCCCTGTCATTATGTGTTATATAATTAGGCATAAATTGAAGAATTGTATTATTACATGACACATATGTCTTATTTTCCTTGTCATTCATCTTATTGCCATGTTTTTATCAAAATACTTCCCAACTATACTAGAAACTGAAAGCATCCATACTCTTCCATGTAGTTGGTATTTTGATACTCAACCTTGTTTGCAACACTTGTATCAAATGCAAAACATTCATATGTAATGCCTTCAAGGAAATTATCAATGTGTTGCTCTATTTTCTTATAGTCAAACTCTAACTCTATTTCAGATGCATCATTAGAATCCTTAGCAAAGAGTGGATTATCTCTACACCAATAAGGATCATTTATCATTTCTGGTGAAGATGGAGGCTCATCAAACAATGGGTTTTCTATTTCATTCATTCCTAACATATGAGCCTCAACTTTCTCAACATGGAGGTCTACTTCCTTCAAGTCATCACTACATCTAGGATCACTGTAAGCACTAGAAGAATAGATAGATGCATTCTCAAATGCACTCACATTATTATCAACATATTTTTCATCTGTAAGAAGTGTTTCCATCTCTACTTTATGAGAATAGTCATAATCAACAGAAAAATTTTCATGCCCCATGCCATCATCATTGCTACAACAAGAAGGCTCATCAATATTGCAACTATGTTCAAAATTATCAAACTGAAAACTTAGTCTTGCTTCTTTCATAGGAGCAAAAGAACTAGAATCATAACAAGAATTGGAACCATTCATTTCATTTGCTTCATTGAGATATTTGTCGTCAACCTTTGCTCTAATTTCTTCTTCTTCATGGGATATCTCACCACTTGACTCATATAGAGTAGCCAAGTTATTATTGCAATTTGAAGATATGATAATTTCTTGATGATGTGTTTGGGGCTTTATGAGATTGGTATTATAGAATGCTGTGCAAGCTGAAACAATAGGGGTGCAATTTTTGTGACATTTATTTTTAACTTCTGACTTACACCTTTTTATCAACATTTGGTGTTCTATGACAGTAGACACTTGTATTTAAATATCCCCTATGCATTCCATAATATAGGTTGTTTTCAATGCTCATGGCTATGCCATATGCTTGATGCAGGGTTTTGGGATCCTTATCTCTTATTAGGTTTAACTCATCTCATTATCAAAAGCTCCCAAATAAACAACCAAACACACTGCATCACTTAGTTCCAAATAATCAAGAATGTCCCGTAATGTTTTGGAAAATCTTCGGTTAAATGCTGGGACTAGCTCATCCTCCTCTTTCTCAATGTTCATAAATTCATTGAGCAAATAACTAGCACTGATTCTTTCACTAAACTACTCCATGAACATTGCTTTGAACTCATTCCAAGAATGGACATAGCATACTGGTAACTCAGAGAACCAATCTCTTGAATCTCCCTTTAGAGACTGAACAAATAGTCTTATGATCACATCCTCATGATCTATCTCATAGTCATCAATTAAATTATTGAACTCTTGTAGATGCTTACTTGTTGATTCACACTTTGTATATTGAACTTTGGTAGTTCATTTTTGATTTCAGATGGAATAACATTTGGTTAACCAAAAATGCCATCAAAATTTATGGCTGTGTACCTTTTAATGCTAAAACTTCTTTTATTACATGACAAGGGTTGAGCACTATGTATTGTTACATTTGGGTCCACACAGGGATGCATAGGTTGATGATACATTTTCTTATAGCTCTATAAGCCTTCTTACACTATGCAATTACACTAGGCAACTTGAACTTCTTTTACAACTTGATCTTAATCTCTTATAATGCAAATTTCATTTCTACTTGCTCAAGATCGTCTAAAACATATTACACACTTCATCTCACAATATATATTTCACATTTATAACTTGGAAGCATGTAAAATGATACCATTATTCCCTTCCTTAGTGATTTACCAGTTAATAGGGAATCAAAGTCTTACAAAATTTTTACAATTATGGATTTCACATGGGTATGTGCAGGATCATCATGGAAAAAACAGGCCCTTAAGTGGCGAAAAATTCAAAAAAATTAGAGTTAGGCAACTTGACGTAAAAATTTGAATAAGTTGTCTATATTATTTCAAAAATATGTAAGAATAGAATCATAGCAAATTGAAAGTAGTTTCTAAACTACTAGGTTTAGTTTTTTAAAAATATCTATTTGGTGAAAATTTGAAATTTCAATGCAAGAGTACTTAAATTTGAGGGAAAAAATAAGAAGTAGGTGTCTGCGACCACCCTAACCACAATAAAATGATAATATTTTTATAAGATTTTAGATATAAGTAGAGGACTCATGTCCTAATGTGATGCATATTTTTTTGTAATTTTTTTCCAAGTAAATAATTCATTATGAATTTTTTATGACAACTTTTAAAAAATATAAAAACTCATATGTCTGACCACCTTAACTTCGTCAAAACTTCATGAAATTCATTTTTTTTTAATCCTATAGTATGTGAAGCATAAAATGTGATGCATGTTTCAGATTCACAAAATTTGATACCATTTGAAAACTATAGATTTTTTTCAATCAACCTATCAATCAGGACTTTAGTTGTAATTCAAATAGAAAATGAATAATAATAATTTATTAAATTCTAAGTAAAACATAATTTATATTGGTGGAAAGTTGAGAATATCCTTTAAAAACCCTTTTCATTTTATCAATTTTGGGTAAAAAAAGGTCATTAGCCACATACCCTACACATACCCATCATATCGCCACTTTTTGGCCCATCATGATCCTACACATACCCACATATAGATTTGTCTTTCTAGAAAACCAAAAACTGAAGAATACCTGGATATGTTGCAGCAAAGAGTCCTTCTTCTTGACTAGAAATAGTTGTAGATCTGAAATGTTCTTTATATCTCCATCAGGTTCGTTGACAGAGTCGCCACCTCTTTTCATAGAGGATCAAAACCTCATACAATATGAAGTTCCTTTGAGTATGGATTTCTTTCTAGGTTTTCTCCCACAACAGAATCACACATACACTCTTTGACATGATTGCAACATAAATTCTTCCAAGCATAAGTATATGGACCTGACGTCCATATTCAACAATCTCTTAACTCTATGATATAACAATCTACAATGGGAGACTCAAAGTTGTCCCCAACAGAGTCGCCATTACTGTTGGTGACTCAGATGGGAAAATAGAACTCAACAATTTTCAATCTCTAGTCACAAATTGTTTTGAAACTTCAATAACTCTTAAGGCTAGATGATCTTCTATCAGATATTCTCATATTCTCCCTAGTAGAGTCACCATTTTTGTTGGTGATTTTTCTAGCAAAACCAAGCAATTCTCTAAAAAGTAGCCAACTCTTATTATGAAAAACTACATGGTTAGTGGCCAACACAATGAGCATAGGATTTTTCAATCCTTACTCCTTCATTTCAGGCTCTGTGAGACCTAGGAGGGTGATCCCAATTATGCTTTCAGACACTAAATTTGATTAGTAACACATTTATACACAGATTAATTCCTACTTATTGCAAATAAAGTCCATCTCACTAAAGATTTGGCGGATTTTCAAGTGAGCAATTAATTATCTGCTAGGAATTGGGGATAAGTATGTACTTATATTATTCTTGAAAGATTTTATATTTGAATGTTGTCGTATCTTAAGTCTAGGGCTAGGAACACTATTTGTTCATTCTATGCAATATTTTCTGACAAAGTGACCAGTGTCTCATCAATTGGAGCAACAGAGTCAAATATCTAAGGATCAATAATTTACAAATTACACATTTTAAATAAGAAGCAGACTATCTTCATAATGCTTTGCATTTATGGAAACTCTTTGTGCAAGAAACATTTAATTCTTAGCAATCTTAAGCCATTCCTTACAAAGTTTATAACCCTACTCAAGCATTTTTAATTAACTCCTTGAATTAAAGCTGAAAATAGAGTAATACATTCAAATGAAATATTTGAAGACAAATGATAACACCATTAGTATTCTCATTCATAACTTCATAAGGAATATACATAGGAGAGTATTTGCTTCCACACTACTATTTGCTTTGATATAAGTAATCTCTATAAAACTTATTTAAGATAACTACATACATAATCTCACATCCAAGACAAACTACTGGTCTATTTTCAATATTCTATTCTAAGTGCCTTTCCTGAACTTAGTTTTCACTTAGAGCCCTATTAAGACTTCATAATTTGACCTTGTGTAATAAGCCTTGAAATATCTTTTATAGAATAAGGGGGCACAAGCGTTAGGCTTAATTACACTTACATTTCATTTCATTTACACCAGATTTCAAGATATTCCTAGTTTGCTACATGTAATCATCTAAGGAAAATGGAAGAGTAAAAGACCACATGCCATATTTCCTGAATGAAGACATGCCAACTCCTCAAAAGGAAAATTTTATTGCAACCATGTTGAATCCTCATCCTTGTTGACCAAATAAGATTCTCCAATAGCAGCTCCAACACAAACTAGTATATCTTCTTGAAACAATATACATGCCACCAAAAACGTGCAGTTCATGATTTCCTTTATACACCAACCTGGAAGGCTTCCAATTCAGCATGCGAAACAAGAAATCACATGAAATTTGAATTGAGTCCTCCAGGAAAATGAACCATGGTGTCATCTAAAACAAAAGTGAGGCATAGTCATTACTCCGAGTCATCAGCCCCAAAGGATACCTGCCCACATTTTGCTCATGATGGAAATGGTCGAACCATTATCCCTTCCTTGTCAGAAATTCCAAAAGGTACCAGGGAAGGAAAACAATGATCACAACCTAGATTAGTGTCACCCTCACTCCTTGAGGGGCTATTAGTATCCTTATTAGGGCAGATATGTTCTCCCATGTGAGCGTCGTGGTGCTTTCACTTTTTCTTTTCTTTCTTCTCACACTTCACTAGCCTTATTCCTTTGAATTTAACCACCTCACTTAAACTGATTTGGTTATGTAGTTGGTAATTACCCCTGACACCATACTCCTCGAATTCCTCATATCGCTCTCCACTTTTTGGCTTATTAGGAACTCCTTGTGTCACAACTTCATCCTCAGGGGAATTTTCTTTAGATTCATATGAACTTAATCCCTCAGATTCTTGAACCATCATGGAAGACTTACTTGCCTTTACTTTTATTCTTTAAGAAGATTACTGCACACACACTCGTTACTGACCCTTTTTCTTTCACTTACTACAAATCATGATGAAAATAAACCATAGGTGAGTTTCATTAAATAGATGATTTGGAATAAGCAGATATCAATGATTCAAAAAATATTCAAGCGAACAAGTTGGTAATTGAACAATTCATCTTTGAATCTAGGCCGTTGATCTTAAAGCATTTAAAACTTCATCCATGATGATTGGGGTTTTGTTTTTTGACCTTTATCAACTTGTTCATAGAAATCAACAATGCCAACTCAAATGCTGCCACGTTCCTTGAAAATTAGTTTAGATCCGCCAATTATCACGTATTGCCAACCTAATCCATGCTTTCATTAATATCGACAAAGTACACAAGACTAATTCTTCTGAGAGGGAAACTTTCTCCATATTTTTCATTGCTTCATCACTGAACTTCCCCAAATTTTGGGGTGTTATTAGCGATGATCTTCAGTCCATTGGATCATCCTACTTTAAAATTTTATCAACAGTCCCTCAGTCTTCTCACTTTTTTTTTTTTTCTTTATGCAAAATCCCCAGGATCTTGCCATGTTGCTCCTTCCTATGATGGTTGTCACCTATCGCTGATTTAGTTCATCTTCGCCTAGCTCCATTAGTAATGTAAACATTCCTGCGATGATATTTAGCTCTTGGTTCTACCACCTAACCTCTGGTCACATTCATCCTTCCATCGCACATCGCTAATTCAATCCTTGTGCCCAGGATCCTATCGGCGATAGAGGATGTTGTGGAGTCACTAGATTTAGACATGTACAACCTACAAAAAGTAAATGGTACAAAAAACATTGCTCATAGGATCATAACAAATTAGTGAAGAAAACCTTTTTAGAGGACACCTATCGATTATTGCTAATCCAAAACTCAAGTTTTGAAATGAATCCGCGATGAGTGACATAACGTAAGACCTTCGTTCATCACTAATTCTCCTCATATATTTTGCAAGCAATTAGCGATGAGATAATTTACAACATTGATAAGGTTCATCGCATATCGCTAATGCGAGAGTTACATTTCAAATATATCTGTGATATCACATCATATCACTCATTGCTACTTCAAGTTTATCTTCTCAATGGCCATCCACAATGAGCGATAAGAACACAAGGCCAGAAGCATCGCTCATCGCTATTACAAGTATGAAGGCTCAAAAATCATTAGCAATGAGCGAAATCAAAGGAAGGCATCATTTCATTGCTCGTCACTAGTTCAAGGTGTAAACCTATGAATATATCAACGATGAGCGATACAACTATGAGGGCCATTGGGAATTAAGTGAAAGTTTTTTTAGCATGTGTACGTAAGATGTTCTAAAAGAGGGGACTTATCTAGGACAACATAAGAATAACAGGCTCAAGATTTTTCAAATGGTGAAATATGAAGGATATAAATGCCAAAAGATCATTTACCCAATCTTTATAAAATAAAAGACATGGACCTAGGCTTCAAGGGAGCGGTTACCAGATGATAGTGAATGACATGAGATATATAAAAAATGATTGGCAATTAGGGTTTAAGATGGAACAATAATTTTTTTGAGGGTTCCATCAGACTTAAAATAGAACAAGAAATCTTCATACAAGGGAATAAATTAGGAGACACTATTGCTAATTCAATATCTAGTTTCTAAGTATTTTGAATTCATCAACTTTATCAAAGAGATCATTAAACTTATCCCACATTTTCTTAGGAGTTATACATTTAATAGCAATGCCAAATTGAAAATTATCAAAAAATAAGAATTTCTATTATATCCATTTCCCCGTCTAACTTATTTCAATTAGTAAATTGTTCATAGTCTCCAATAAACTATATTTCTTGTCTATTGACCATTTTCCATAATCCCTTAGATTGAAGTTGCTGTACTTTTATTTTTCGTGTGTGGAAATTATGTGGAGTTAAAAAATGGATTTTAAGATCCATTATGCACACACAACAAGGCACTTAAATCATGCCCTATAAAACTCTCTAAAATTGTATTATATCAAAATATTGACCCCTTAGAAATATGCAAAAAATATTTTACATGGCTTTGTTAAGTTTGGATGCCAAATCATCAGTTTGTAACTCACATAGACTTTTACAAATTGGAAAAATAGGCTATTCAAATCTTAAGTTTGACTACAATCCAAAATGCTTGCAAAAGTCTAATGAATTTTATTTTTTTGTCAAATTTTGACAATAGGGTAAAAGTTATGCTTCATAAAAAATTGGGCAACTAACACTGATTTTTGAGGTTAAACATAAATAAAAAATATAATCTTGAGTTCAGTAGACTTCACCACTACAACGATGATAAAAAGAGATTTTTGTTGACTACAAATTTTACAAACCCCCCTTGGTGCAAGTTATTGCAAAATAAAAAAGACCCCCCGATTGTACTTCAAATGATTCCAAAGCTAGTAGTAAACAAGTGCCACATAGTGGTGAGTACTTTCCTTTATAACAATGTAGTAATAATAGTAACAAGTGCCACATAGTGGTGAGTACTTTCCTTTGTAGAATTGTAATAAAATTATTTGTTGTTGATGCAGAGGGAGGTAAATAATGCATTATCTAGTTGATAGATGAGTTGGCATGATATAATGATTTAGAGGTAAGCTGGCAATAATTTGATATCAATAGAGTCTTGCAAGCTTAATCTATTCAAATGTTACTTGGATAGTGAGTTTATAGTTGTTAGGTTTGATCTTGATCCCAAATTTGATTTGTACTAAGCATAGCTATGATTAACATAGTTGAAATTGAGTATTCTCAAATCAAAATAACTGTTAAGTATATAGAGTAAAATAATTCTTAAATAATTTTAAAATAAATAAGATAAGCCTTAAATAAATTGAAAAGTTCAGGAATGAAATCTTTTTAAATAATATAAATTTATTATTTACTAAAAATTTATTTGAAGAGCAATTTTTATTTAATTTATTCTTATCTTAACCCTAACTCTAATTCAAATCCTAACACTAATACTAACCCTAATACTAACCCTTGATATATTCTTAATTCTAACCATAACCCTAACTCTAACCATAATTAAAACCCTTACTCTAATTCTAACCCTAATTATAACTTTTATTGTAACCCTAACAATAACTTTAATTAAAATCCTAATTCAAATTGTAACCCTAAACCTGATTCTATTACAAGCATAACCATAACCCTAATTCTAACCATAATTCTAACCCTAATCCTAACCCTAATTATAAGCCTAATCCTAAGTCTTATCTTAACCATAATTATAAACCTAAAAAATAACCATAACACTATTGGAATTGATTGTCATTGATGTCAGAGGAGTATGCAATATATTGTTAGAATATTGTCATTGATGTCAAAGTGAATGAACAAGACTATTGCCAGTGATGTTAAGGGAAAAAGATTAGAAGAGCATGATAGAAAACAATAATCATCAATTCTCTCTTCATCAATAAAATAAGGAAACTCATGCATTACCTTCCCCCTTGTTATTTCTGCAACAATCGATTCATTTTTAATCTCTGTTTGTTCCATGTGTTCCCCCTTTCCTTTATCTCTTGAAAAAGTAATTTTCAACTGCAAATTAAATGTTAGTAACACAATCAAAATACTCCTCCTTTTCAGCCCTCTCCTCTATTTCCATTTCAATGCCATTAGCACTATCAAAATATTCTTCCCTTTCACCTTGCAAAATGCTATCATCCATACAAGTCTCTTTATCACATGAAAAAGCATCAGCTAATGCAAATGAAAGCTCACCACACAAATCAACATCCTCTTTCTCACCCTTTTCTCAAATTACAATTGTAGTACCTTTATTCAACAATGTACTCATTGCTAAAAACTCTTCTTCTACACTAATCTCATCATAATCAAATCAATCAACAACATTTTTACAAAAATAAGATTTTACCCCTTCTTTCTCCACTAAAACTTTCACTCTACCCCTTTTGAATGCTATCAACATTGTTGCAACTTGCATTAGAAAATCATGATCTTCATCCTCATCCTATTTTACTAATTGTTTAAATCCATTAACCAAACAATTTATAGTTTTATTACATACCTTTCCTTCTTCCGTACTCAAGGGCTTCAACTTGTGTTTGATTCCATCCTTCATCAAGGAGTATGTATTGGAATACCCATCATGTACTGCACACCTGTCAAACTACCAAGGCCTTCCCAATAACAAGTGAAAAACATTCATAGAAATTATATCACATAAAACTTCATCATGATAATCACCTAAAATTTTACAAGACATTGTTCATTTACCAGAACTTTACGATCATCTTGCAACCAAGCAATCCTGTACGGATGCAGGTGTCTTATTCTTTCCAAATGCAACTTATTTATCATTTCCTTTGAAACAAGATTTTCAATACTATCACCATCAATAATAACATTACAAACTTTACCTTCACACTTACATCTTGTTTTGAACAATCTCTTCCTTTGATATGGTTCTTTTCCTTCATTCATCAGGACTCCTCTTGAAACAAGTACTTCTCCATCTTCCGCCTCTTCTGAGTGTGATGAGTGTGCATCTCGTCCATTTATGTTTGCTTCTCTATTCTTATGTTTTAGTTCTTCTTCTTGGTCTTTCCTCTTCATGAGGACAATCATATACCCTATGACCTTCCCCACATCTAGAACAAGTTATTTTATAATTTCCTCTTCCAAATCCTCTACCTGATCTTCCTCTTCCTCTAAAATTTTGATCATGGGATTGATTTGAACTCTCACCTCTTTCATCCTTACTTCCCTTAGTATCTTCAATCTGATTTCTATCCACATTTTGTTGCACATTAGTTTTACTCTTTCCTCTTTTCTTATTATCAAATTTCCTATTCAATATTTCTTCTACTTTTAATGCAAACTAGTATCATCCTCAATGGTGTATATTCTCACTAATGCCAACTCCTCTTATATTTTTAGCTTTAACCCATTAATGTAACGTGCTACCTTTTCCCTGCTTTATTTAAAATGTCCGGTTCTAATTAGAATCTTTTGGAATTCTTGTCTATACTCCACAGTTCTCATTCCTTGTCTCAAAATTTGCATCTTTTTTAGTAACTCTAACTTAGAGTCTACTGGAATGAATTGTCTCTTTATCTTCTCTATCATTCTATCCCATTTGAATATTTGGTCCTTTCCTCTTCCTCTTTCAAGCTGCATTTCTTTCCACCAAATGATAGCATGCCCTTTTAGTTTAGTTTTTGCAAACCTCACCCTGTGAGGGTCTTCAATCTCTTCAAATTCAAAGAATTCCTCCATGTCGTTTGTTAGAACTGTAAAAATATGATATTTTTACATATGATTTCATTCATAATTTTCCAATAATCACCTTCTTGAGCACTTTCTACCCATATTTTATCATGTTGCATCATATGTTCCATTGGGTCTTGCATTTTGTGCATTCTGGTGCCTATCGACATAGGTCTGTGATTGTCTCCCTGACCCATTATATTTTTTTTGCTAAAATATTTTGTTGTAGGTGGTCAGCAGAACTTTCTCATTATCACGGTGATCGACATATGTCTTGGTGGTCGGGCTAACGTCTTGCCGAAGTTAGGATGTCTCAGTGAAAGGTGCACTATGGGTTCCCTTCGACATAGGTTAAAGGTTTCAGCGAGTGGTCTTAGCGAGTTCAATATGTCTTGCTGACTTCACATATGGTTTTCTTTCAGCGTGATTTCACTCTGGTCTCACCGATCGATGGCGGAAGAATATGAGCATATCGGTGTAGGTTGGGGCTATCACTGTATGGTCTCGGCAAGTGACCTTTGGTCTCGCCGATGAAAGCATGAGGATCCTTGTCGGCGTAACAATTTCCTTGTCTCGTCGACTCAGATTGCGTGGGGCCTTTCGGTGTAACAGTATGAAGTCTACAAAAGGTCTCCTCGAAAAGTGCGAGCTATAGCGATATACATGGGGCATAAGGTCACTGTCGGTAAGAAAGCCAAAGTGTCTTGGTGAAAGTGAATAGAACAAAACATAACTGCTCGATGTAGCTTATTTGATTTGATGTATAGTCTTGGCGAGGTGCTCGGGGTCTCACCGAATGGAATGATGAAGTTGCTTTGTCGGCATGATAATGGGGATGTTACAGTGACATATGAATAAGTGGGTGCCTTTGGTGAAACATTGTATGATCAACATAGGGTTTCCCCGATATTTGAAAGCTATAGCAAAGTGGGTGAAGCAAATCATGCATCTTAGTAAGAGTCTTCTTTTGTCTTGACGATTGAGAAACGTTGAGGGGTTCACGATGGGCATTCCGAGTTTGATATGAATCTCTCTGACGATGTAAAGTCATGGCGAGGGCGAGCAATACACACAGGATGATTAATGAATGAATTGCCTTCGGCATGACTATATGTTGTGTTTCGCCGACTGACTCACTGGTGATAACAAAATTCTAAACATCAGGGCCAACATGTGATTATTAAAATAACCGTTGCAGGCTGACATTGTTGAAGCTCGAATTCTATGGAGGGCCGACTTGTTTTTTCAATATGTTTTATTTTCTAACGCTGGGTATAAATATGCCCCTGGATTGTAATCAGATTATCATCAAATTTTAGATTTCATACGGTAGATTAGGAATGGCTACAGTAGAATAATTTTCTCATTCTGGAGACTATGTTGCATGTTTTTAAATGGCGAACTCAATGAAAATCAGCTGGTGTGGCAGGTTATTTCTGGTGTCAATTGTATGTTGAACTTATTGAAAAGTATTGCTGAAGCTGTCTCCAAGTTGATTCTTTCTGGTTGTTTAAACTGATGTAACAAGTTTACTTTTAGTTTATCAGTGCACATTTTCTGTATTTGTGTGATTAATTGACTGGTTCTCTCAAGTAGAGATTAAATCCCTTTTGTTGATCACAGTAATCAGGGAGATTCATCTGGATTATTAAAGAAGAGCTTAGTAGTCATAATCTTGCATAGTTTATACGAGTTATAAACAAATCATATGCCTGCAATTTGGTTTTCTACTAGAATAAGTTGTCCATTTCTATTTCATTTGACTCCGCATACCCAACAAGGCACTGGTCTCTGCAATTTCATTATTTGAATTCATTCAATCTCCTTATATCTATTAATTAGGCTTTTAGGATTTAGATCAGAAGATTGCTATCAAGTTTTCTTTCATTTGTTCACTGTCATCTGCCATTGTGGACAAAGCATTTCAGAAGGATAAACATAAAATAAGTTTGCTCAATTCAAAAGGTACACCTGCCCAGGTTTTGCAGCACCTAAAGAGTAGAAGGTTGAGTCTTCTTAACCTTGTCTGTTACCCTAAAGCGTATCAAGAGATTGGTAGCCTCTTGAGGCATTCAGCCTGCGTTTTTGAGAGCTAACATCATTAATCCTTGAATCTATCAACTCTTTTGGATTCAAGCTTCCCCTAAAGTTTGAAATCTCCATCTTAGGCCCTTTTCCAATTTGTGCAATAACTCTCAACAATCTGATTTCTCAAGGGTCCATTGGTTCCTGTTCTTCCTCTTCAAATTCCTCTTCAACTTCATCTTCACTATCATCTTCAAATCTATTCTGTGAATCTCTTCATGCAAAACCTCAACTTTCCTTCTTATAGCTCTAAATTCATCTCTTGGAGGATCTCTTCCTCCTCCTCTGCCTCTACCTCTACCATGGTTGGCAACTCTTAGAGGCATTTTAATCTTCACCCACAACTCACAGGTCCTGTTGCAAATCGCCTCTCTTCGGTGCTCTGTTTACAGACTTAGAATAATCCGCTCTAATATGACTAATGTAGAGAGGAATTTAAACTCACAAAAAACTCTCTAAATTCTCACAACAAATGTTAAAAAAATAGAGAAATTGTAAATTAACACACAAAAAATTGCTTGCATAGGAAACCACTGATTTTCTCCATTAAAATAAATCTGATTACAAGAGTTTTCGGTCATCAAAGGATTGATATACAACAAATAAGCTTCTTACAGGAATTAAATATGCAAGGAAAAACATTCAAATACAATACTATGCTCAGCTATGTGAGCTTTTGCAAATAAAATTCATCTCCCAACACTAAAACATCGCCTATAACTTTTGTATCTTCTAATCTATTATTTTGAAACCTTCATGGATTGTTGTAAATCAGTTCAAACCTACCACAAAAAAACCCAAAATTTTTCTCTAGAGAAAGCTACACCCTCCTCTCTCCTGTCTTCAAAAATCCACCTCAAAACTCTTTCATTGTTTCATAAATTTCTGATTCTCCACCGTTCTGTCAAGGGATTTATTTCATATGTTTAATTTTTTCCTTCCTCAACTATGTACACCATCTCTTGTAGATGCAAAATCAGACTTTAAAAAGATAATTAAAACTCATTTAAAATCCACTTAGAACAACCTCACAAAGATAGGCTTTTTCAATTTTCTTTCCCCCCTCTTTTGACTCCCAAAAAGGCAAGAAGACAAAAATCAGTCTTGGGTACCCACTTCTCTAGTCCCTTATTTTTAGAGATCATGATGAAGTGTTGTAACTCCCCAATCTAAAAAATACAACACCTCAATAACCTTTTGGAATAATTTTCAATTAAAATTTAAATTGCTTTTCTTGCTTTTTCACCCCACAAGCCAACTTGTCAATGTGCAAGGAAAAATTTAACAAGTTTATTTAATCAAAGATAATTAATTTTCCACCTATTAACATGAATTTAAAACCAAAATTGACTCACACCAAAAATTAAAAAATGCTCAACAATTTTTTTTTTTTTGTTTAACACAGGATTGCCAAATGCCATGGATGCTCTTGCATCAAGATAGGAATCAAATGTGTGGATATGGGTGCAAATGTAGGTACAATAAATGAATAATAATTAAGTATATGAGAGTATATGCAAATAAGGATGGAATAATATCAAATGTATAAAAATGAGTAAAAATGAATAAGAAACAAATAAAGAAAGATATACAACTATAAGTGAATTATAAAATAAGAATATACCAAATATTATTATATAACCATATTGAATATCCCACCAAATATGAGGATAACACTTAAGAGGAATTGACAAATTTCTTCGTTACAATAGTAAAATCATATCATCTAAAAATGTTAGCAATATATTTAAAAACCCATTCTTTTAGTTTATGTTCAACATAATTTTTTCTCAATGAATAAGTGTCTATATTATCATTTAAAAAATAGTGTTATACATATTCACAAAAAAAGTGGGTGAAATAGACAAACCCCTAAAGACCATACGGGGCAATATCTCATAGCATAAATAAATAAATAAAGTCACTAGGTAGTGAGGGAAATAGTAGTGGGGGGGGAGGAGGATACTAATCATCTAGTTTACCCTATACAATAGTAAGGTTTAGGTATCCATGGGAGAGTCCCACCCATTGTTGTCTTTATCTTTATCTTCTTCTTTAGTAGAACAAGTAGACAAAATGGTAAGAGCCAACCAAGGGAGTTTCCTAGAATCAAACCAGTTGGAAGCACTTCTAGAAAGCCTTCTAAAAGTTCCTCTTGTAGGTGACAAAGAGGTAAAGCATCAAAGATATGACCATGACTAGCATCCCTAACCATGATCCCTTCTTATAGCTAAGAAGTGGATATGCCAAGTAGCTTGAGTAGAGAGGCTACATCAACAATAATACCAATGAGAATGTGACTTACCCCAAGAGGAAGAGGGAGATGGACAAACTCTAGCAATCACTTAAGGGGCATTACCCTAATGGTCAAAGAACAAATGGACCACCTCAAGTGAAAACTTGTTAACTTCCACCCGAATTTACAAGAGTATCAATTCTCCTTTATTTCACATTCTAGAAGCATTGAGGACCCTTCTACATGCAAAATAAATTGTTTGATTTTTCTTTCAACAACACATAAAATTGAACTCTATTCATTGCAAGTCTCTCTCAACTTAAAGTAAGTTTTTGCAAAATCTAACATTAAATTGAACTTATTCCCAAAACATTTTAATATTATGAAGTTAAATTTTTTTCTTTTATTCACTATTTATAAACATTAGACCCATATCTTGGTATGATTTGGTAGAAATTTATTTTTTGTGTTACATGGTTGGCCTTATCCACATAGCTCACATTCATACTTTTTATGAGAGAATGGATAAAATAAATACTTTTTATTTTTATGAGAGTATGGATAAAATAATTGTTCAATATTAATTTCCAGTGATATTCTACGATCACGATAGAGATTTTGTTTACTGAAGAGAATCACGAGTCCATATTTAACAAAGTCATTCTAAATGATATCAAATGTGCAATTTGATGGCTGCATAGACAATAAGGTTTCATTATTATTTTTTATTGGAAGAAATAGAATTTTTTTTAATAGTTACAAAATATGATTGTAACAACAGCAACAACAAAAAAAAACAAATACAAGACTGCATCAATAATAACAAAACAGTTGCAGAATAGACATCAAACAACACTACTTCCAAACAACTCTGCTAAAGACGCACAATAGAACAATTCTATTAAGGACACACGATAGAACAACTCTACTAAGAACACACAATAGAACAACTCTACTTCAAAACAGTAGCAAACAACTCTGTTAAAGACGTACAACAGAACAACTCTATTTCAAAACAGTAGAAAACAACTATGCTAAGGACACACAATAGAACAACTATCTTGCTGATATTAATAGTTACAAAACATAGCTTTAATAACAGCAGAATACGGTTTCATTACGCCTTCCCTTGTTTATCGTTTGTGCTTTCACGTGCTTAAGCTTTTATTTATACGTACAAGTGCGAGAGAGGAATGGAAAATATAACTCAGAGTGATCTGGATTTTGATTTTGCTTTTGTTTTAAAGCAGGAGCGATGCGACGTAATTCTCCAATATATTTTCCTCGACTTGGCTTTGTTTCAGAGCTCACATGGTGGTCAGTTAATGATGAAAATGAAGGGAACCACTCTGAGTAAATGCCAAGAGATATCAGCGATGGGAGGAATCCGTGCAAAATATTGACGCGTTACAGCTATATTTTAACAGTCAACTGTGTAAATTGTAAGCATTGCCAGTTCATTTTTTGTACGAGTTTTCAATTTCAAATTTTGCTTCTACTGTGAGTGAGTACCGACAACTACCTAGTTATGGGATTTTATCAACTCTTTAACCTAAAAAATCCCAAAGTTAAGATATTTAATATTTTATCACATAATGATTCACCGTGTTTATTTGATTATGCCCTTGTTTATCAATGTGCTTTTGCTTTGGGTTGGATTAACGATATACAAAATGAATCGTGGAGCACTAGGGGCCCATAGTTCTCCCTTCGTGGAGCTGGCTAATTTCAGGTGTTCATATGGTTTGAAAATTATTAAGAAAATGCTTGTCACGTCGTAAATTTAATGAAATACTCAAAAAAATTCATTTGGTCAATGTGGATGCAATCTGCCTCATGTATATGTCTGATTCTTCTTTGAATGGCTGATCGATCATAGGTCTAGACCACTCTCGATCATTGTGTGGCACAACATTGTTATGTGTATGTCATGCCGTGTGGCGCATAGGCAAATCGTCACCCACAATGTCTATTTCCTCACATTAATGGTGTGTCACTTTCTCTTTCCCTTCCGACCAGCTACATTAACTATGCATTCCTTCCCATTTATTCATTTTTCATGGAGCAAATTTTCAAAGCATTTGAGCATTGAATGCTTCACAACCTCACTTATCTCGCTCACCCACACCCCATTGCCTACATGCAACTTCTCAAGTGTTTGTTTCGAGATACACCAATACATGTTTGGCTCCACCCTATGTTCGTTTCAATAGGCATTGATACATGCTTAGTTGTGCACAATATTCAACACCTTTGCTCGATGATGGTGGCTTGTTGCTACTTCCTCCTCTACAAAGTGATGGTAAGTGCTAAGGTAAATGGGTTTCTTTGCTTCCTTGTTGACAACGTTGCTATGTGTTTTTTTGCTTCTTGTTTGGCCTTGTCAAATGCTTCTTTGTCTAACATTTTTTTACAAGAAACACATAATGGAATGGACAAACTATCATTGTGTGCTAATCAAGGTCATTGTCAAGTGGTTTTCGACCAAAGTGAGGATTTATTTCCTCACTATGGCAATGATCCATAGGACTGTATGTTGTGGGTGCGTCTTTCATTTGTGGTTTTGTAGTTGTTTGTTCGCCTCTGCTTTGAATTCCATAACTTGAAGTTTTCGTTGTTTTTTGGGTGTGTCTTTAATTAACATTGGTATGGATTCTCTAGTTTACAGTTTTCTTCAACGTTGTGTACCTTGAAGTTAAATGCGTGAGGGTTTTTTTTTCTTTAACTTTTTGCAAAAAGGAATCACAAGTGTTTTCGAAGGTGTTTATGAACAATACCAAATTTTATGTTTATAAACACATTAAATATTAATGGGAATTATAATCTTCTATTGTGGCATCACTGTGACTTACCGGTTAAGTTATTAATTTAATTTTACAATTCTTGCAAATAGGATTTCAAAGGTTTATTGTTTGCAAATGGGGTTATTTTTAGGGTTTATGTTCTTTTCATTTGTTTGTTTGATTCTTTGGGTTTATAACTACATTCCATTTCTAGGAATAACAATTTTGTTTATTACAAGGTTGTGTTTTTCTAATTGTTTGCAAATGGAGTTATTTTTAGGGTTTATATTCTTTTCATTTGTTTGTTTGATTCTTTGGGTTTATAACTCCATTCCATTTCTAGGAATAACAATTTTGTTTATTACAAGGTTGTGTTTTTCTAATAGTTTGATTCTTGGGGTTTATAAACTATTGCAATTTTCAAGCATTTATAGTTAATTCATCTTTCTGCTATTTGATAACCTATTAGGTCATCTATGTGCAAATTGATAAACCTAACTCATGGACTAGGGGTTGTTTCAGTTAATATGGTTTATATATATGTATGTACATTTAAAATAGTTAATTTTTTAAGAGGTGTTGGCATTAAATAGATTATTGATATAAGTATTTTTTTAAAAGAAAATACAAAAAATTAAGATTAATTTACTTGATGATAAGAGATGAATGTTGAACATATAAGCCTCTGAAATTAGTATGTAATTAGATATATAAATATTGTGATAGTTGTATGTATGAATCATAATCATAAGATTCTTCTTTACTTTGGGTCAAATTCTTTCATCAAGTTTAAAATCATGATTGTGGATAAAAACTATGCCAACAAGCTTAACCTTTACTAGTTTTAATATTTTTCTGTTCTTACCTCCACAATCCACCCTTTTGTTTAAATTTGTCCTTTATTTTGGTCATGAAGGTTTAAGATGTGTTGGTTTGTGGGGGCATATCAATAGTTTTCACATTGTGTCTTGTTTGTAAGCTTTTCAATATTTAGTCGAGATTCATAATTTGTCTAAAAGTTGGAAAACTTATGTCAAAAGTCATAAAGTCTAGGTATTCAAGTTCCTAGATGACCTTCAAGAAGGTTAGGTCAAAAAATAAGCAAAAAATTGTGAGTCAATGGTGGAAAATTAGCCTTAGGCATCTTTGTACTAGGATACTAAAATTTCACCTTTACATATTACAAAAACATAGAAATTGCTATTTATATTTTGGAACGTGTACCCTATAAAAGCCTTCTAATTATGGGCATTTATAACATATTTCTAATTTGTAAGAGGGTAAGTGCACCAAGATGGTTCCCAAAAAAGGGGCTTGAGTGGCCACTTTTTTTTTTTTTTTTCTCTGAAATAAGGAAATGCTGACCTTGGACGTGAAATTGAGGATAGTTACACTCAAAATTTTGAGATGGAACACAAATAAGGATCGAAGTGCTCCGAGTCCACTTTCTAAAACTACTAATTTATTTTGAAAATGGTTGAGATTAAGGGGTTCAACAGAGGTATGTACACAAATTGGTGTTGTTTTTGTCAAAAAAACATAACATAGTAACTCTTGTACCTAATTTGAGCACAAAGAAATTTCGTAGTATTTTTAAATCTCGGCCATAGTCAAGTTAGCTAATAGCATCTAGTTGGTGCACAATTTTTTCTTGATAATTGTTTAATCAATATTTGATTTTACTAATTTTCAAGTGGGCACCTCTCCCTAAAAGCAAGTAATTTGGCTCCCACTTTAAGCAGCACCTTTTGAAAATAATTGATTTTTTCTTTTTTAATAAATTTGTAGAATGGAGACAGTTTCAAAATGTAATTTATTTTAAATGATGAACGGCACTTATAACAAAACACCAAACATCATGGCAAAATAGACATATAGAAGCAAAAGAAATTATGGTTTGAAAGCGCTTAACATCAGCCGAAGTGAAAGAAATTACATTGTTGGATAGCCATGAGAGAACCCAATATTACCCATATATTTTATCTTTTGTCAATATTGAACTAGATGTCGTGATACACATAAAATTGGTCATGTCTATAATCCCTCGCACCAATTAAATATTTATTTATTTAATTAGTGTTATGTAAAATCCTCTACATATGATTAAAATTTAATTAATTTAATTATGTGTCGTTCATTCATCTTATTCTTCTTTCATAATTAAAATAAATTTAGTTTTATTTTAATTATTTTCATATGTCCATCTTAATAATTAAATAAATATATTGTATTTATTGCTAAAACTAATTATTATTGTTTAAATCTCTAATTAAATCTTTGATTTAATTAAGCTTTAAAATTATTTCTATTTCTTCTATTTTGGAATTCTTTTCTTCTAATTAATTAAATATTTCATTTAATTAATTTCATAAAAGAGATTTAATTAAATAAACCTTATTTAATTAAATATCTTATGCTTTCTTTCTAAAACACAATTAGATATTTTATTTGATTGTGAAATCTTTTCATATCATAATTAAATATTTTATTTAAATATGAGATCTGCTTTTTTCAAAAATCCTGATTAAAGCTCTTTTCTTATCACAAACTTTCTTCTGCTTTTAAAAGCTTAATTAAATATTTAATTTAATTAAGAAAAAGCTGAATGTCATCCACAAATAAATAATTGAATTTTTAATTCATTATTTATCAGCTTTAAATCTTTCTTTTATTCTTTTTAAAGAAAGATGATTTCTTATCTTCTTATCTTCTTCTCTTTCATAAAAATAGAAAGTAAAATCTTGTTTTCAAGTTTTCTATTTTCTTCCTCATCCATCTTCTTTCCATTCAATCTACTAGGTAACTATCACAACCGCCAATCAAGACAGCCAATTAGAATCATTCAAAAAACTCTATAAATACCTGTGTGAATCCAAGCATTGATAATAGGAAATTAATTAGAGTTCATGCATTTAATTCATTTAGTATTCTCATACCATAGCATCATGTTTATTTCAAGTTAAGGCATTTGAATCTCATTTTAGGGAATACGTACTTTGTTGAGCCCAGCCTACAAACTGAGAGCAAAGTCGAACTCTAACGAAAACACTGAAGATAGAGGACGATAGGATGACAATCGAAGCAGAATATTGAGTTTGCATTTCTTTACTTTTTATATTCTATTTTGATATAATATCTTATTGGTGTGCTTAAATAGTATTTGTTTTCAATTCATTTACCCATATTATTTTCGATCACACACATTTCTCTGCATCTCCACCTGTAAATTTATGCCCCATTTTTTAGATTTCTTTCTTATAGGTTTTTGCAAGTTTTCTCCGACATCCAACAAACAAGATTTGGGGAGGATCCAAATTCTTTTCTTTTCAGTACTTTGGCTACATCTAAAGATCAAGCTTCGACGATTCCGAATTTCTCGCAGCACATCTCGAAATAGAGTGGCGATATGGCATTTCCTCAAGACATATAGGAGTTTTTAACACCACATGTAATATCTTTAGTGCATTCAAATTTGTTTCAAAAATAAAAATTTTGGGTATTTAGATTAGCCATATGGTTTATGGTAATTCCATTCTTTAGCATATAGGCTCATGAACATATAAGGTGTTTTAGTGCATCCGCAGCGTTTTACACCGTAATGGAAGGTATCGAGATGTAACAGATTCTCAGTCCACCTCTGCATATTAGTTAATTTTTCTTTTTTTTTGCTAGATTTAAAATGAATCAACCTCAGTGAAGCCACTGTGATCTTTATCATGCGCTTAAATAAACTCTAAGGTCTCATGGTGAAGCAAAAATCTTCACATAGAATAAATCATTTTGATTTTAGTGCACCTTTAAAATAAATCATTTCACTTTCTTGATCGGTTTGAAAGCGTAGCATCATGCTCACCTTGTGCAAACTAGGTGATCAAAAAACTAGACCCACTTTTCCCTGTGTAACCTTAACTTGATAATCGAAGTATTCTCTCCCCTTGTGCACTTGTGCGATCTTGGGTGTAAGAGAAATGGTTATTGACTCTAGAAATTGGGCTTTCCTGGGGATTTCATCACCTCAACACGACTCAAACTGGCAACGGAGCTAAGACCAAGCTACCCCCAACCAGTATATAAATGTAAATCTTAAGGGAAAACCTAAGGTTGTTTGTGCGGATGTGTCATACAGACGGAGTTGTACTCCCTTAAACCCTGTTGAGCTTAACTTCTTTAGGCTGGAGTGCCACCTTAATGGTGATTAATCTCTTGCCCCATGTATGGCCACTCGAATGAGGGTCCTGAACTAAATACCATTGTTTAGAAAGCCAAAAACCTTCTATTTGCTAGTCCAGCATCGGTCGATGTGAAGCCTTCCACACTTTCATAGTCTGTAGTAGAGTTGATCAGCTTGCCATGGGAGTTTCATGGGGGTTGGAAGCTTGGTTGGCCTGAGAAGAGAGTGCACTATAAGGGGGAGCCCGTGCAGCCAAGCTTCTGAATTCACACGCTACTGATATCTGGTTGGGGAAACCCACGTGGAATCTAACGGATATTGTCCTGGCCTAACCTAGGTTGTGCTTATCTTATTCTATGCTTGGTTATGATCAACTTAAATCAGACTATTTGCTGTGTTTTCAAGAACATTAATTCAGATAAAGGATCATCCAAAATGAACATGAAAAACTTCAGCTGAACTTTCAAAACTGGTCAAAACTGTCTTTAAAGAAACTATTTTAGCACATCTAGGAAAAATTGTAGCACATATAAACTCTGTTCTGGCGCATCCGTTGGTTGGTTCGACGCATCTGAGTCATTTTTCAACGCATTTAGGAACTCTCTTAGCACATCTGTGCTCTGTTTCTACGCATTTGAGGTATTTTGCAACACATTTGATTCTTTCTCCAGTGCATATACCTCTTTCTGCAGTGCATTTAGGAAACAAAATAGCACTTTTAGGTTTTTGTCAAATTTTTTTATATAGAACAGAATTTTTGATATTTCTCTCCCATGCTGAGAAAGTGGAAATCAACCAAGTTTGTCAAGAAATCAGTCTTCAATAGGATCAAGAAGCCCAAAACAAATTTAAGTTATAAGAAAACTTTATACTGCAAAGAATTTTTGTATAAGAGTCGACACGTCTTGCTTCATTATCGCAAATTTGTCCATAGATACTAAGACTACATTAGAGGATTCACTGACGATTACGCTGTAGAAACTTTGGCTACTCAAGCTTATTATCAAAGATTAGCGTTATCTCAACATCACAATTTTAATCAACCTTTTGAGTTTGAGAATATACCACAACCTTCAATTGAATATATTCAACACATCCTAGTCAAATTCTTCAGTGACCTTCGATCATATCATAGGATTCCTTACATATGCTTGTTTTTACGAGATCTCAACACAAAAAACTAGGAGAAACATCTCAACAAGAAACTCCTACCCACAACATTAAAAAAGAAGGTGAACGTGATAGTCCTCATTTTAGTGTGAGTCGCAATCCTCTTTTCAGTGATGACAATATGGCTGATAAAGAGGTAAACCCATCTCATAAGAACAAAGACATGAAAAAAACTCCCATAGATAGTGATGATGAGAAAGAGTAAGAACTTCACCTTAGAGAGGCTGAACAAGACCCCAAGTTTCTTAAAGCCATAGAAAAGATCCTACAACGTGACAAGGAGAAGTATTTCCTCTTCCTAGCCGATCAAGGAGCTAAACTACCTAAGGATTTTGATACTGAGAAATTAAAGAGCAAAGAAGAAGAAACATCCCCATCTGTATTTACTGCTCTTACTCAACAATTTAAGCCACTCCAAGGACAAATCAAAGAGTTACAAGGGGGGACCACAACAAAGAAATACACTCTTGATGACATATGTCCTTATCCTTTTGATAGAAGTCTTAATATGATTCCATTTCCTAAACATTGCGAAATTCCCAAATTTGATTGTTATAATGGGAAATTGGATCCAATTGATCATGTGAGAGACTTCCGAAACATGACTTTAGAGTTTGCGCATGAAGACACTTACTTGTTGCGATTGTTCCCTTGGAGCCTTGGAGTTAACTCTATGGAATGGTTATCTAAGATTAAAACCCCTGTTCAAACATTTGAGGAATTGATCAATTTGTTCATAACACAATACGCTTACAACATCCAACACCAAATCACCATGATTTATCTTTGCAAAGTTGCACAAAAACCTGGTGAATCTTTCACTACCTTTCTTCAAAGATGGAGAAGAATGTTCGCTAGGTATCCGCGTCATGTTCCTGAAAAGGAAAAAATGGTTACTTTCATCAATAGCCTAAATTCAGAAATGAACTATCGCTTAAATCTACATTGTCCACCTTCCTTTGAGAAATTGATTGAGGATGCCATCACCATCGAAGGTGCTTTGGTCAAAAGAGGGACAATAAAACTTGACAGGGACAACCCTAGCTCATCTAACCATTACAACAATCAAGACAAGTCAAAATTATGGACCCACAACAAAAACATTGTAAACGATGGTGTTGTAGATGCAAATCATATCATGACTAAGCCGTTTGTTCTGAGTACTCCAAATACTACTCGTAACAATAATTACAACAATGTCAATTCAGTCACGAATCAAGGAAACAATCTTCCCCCCCAACGAACAACAATCAGGGGACTGTCAACAACCAAAACTACCGTGGAAACAACAACAACAACAATACCTTAGGGAATGCCTCAAACACAAACCCACAACACTTTTCATTCTTCTCTTGTAGAACTTTCACTCCACTAGGACAATCCTTGGAATCTGCTTTCAAAGATGTTATGGAAAAAAATGTCCTTACTTTACCACCTCAACGCAATTATGAACCTAGTGTAAAACCTCCATCATGGAATGAAACTTATTATTGTGACTATCATAGGTGCAGAGGTCATTGTACAAACAACTGTCAAGCTTTGAAGCATGCTATTCAAGACCTAATCAACAAAGGCATTATCATAGTAGAAGGACAACAAAAATCCAATGAAGATCACCAAGCATTTCACAACCCTTTACTGAATTATCAAAAGGGAGAGTCTTCTGACAAAAATGTGAACCAAATTGATGACAATGTAATCCGTCACCTCTATACGGACGATGAGCGAGTCAACGTTATAAAAATAAAGGAGAAAGTAGACAATGGACAAGTTAATGTCACAACGAGAGCACAAGCTAAAGTTGTCTTGAAGGGTACCTCTTCGAAATCCACTGAGACCTTCCCTCAACATCAATATGACTTAGCTTGTGCAAGAAGGTTTCAATAAGAAAGAGGCATGTTTGGCATCAATCCTGAATTTCATAGAAAATAACTCTGATACACATTCTGCTGAATATGAATGGGATACCATTCATGATGATGAATTTTGGAGAGACAAAGAGGTAGATGTCATACACAAATATACACCCACTCTAATCAAAGGAGAAGGTTCAGGGTCCCAATCACAAGAATTTGAACTACAAAGCAACTATGAGTCTAGTGATACTGAGTCAAATTTTAACGAACAAGACTATCAGGACAATATACCATCATTGATCTACCTCATGCCTCGGATCCTACCGATAACTCTGTTTTGACGCTAACCATCGTCGATTTCACATGACCAAATGACTTGTTACTTTTGATCCATCCTAATCTCATTGACTGGGATCTAACTGAACCTATTGACTTGCCTATTTTTCCAAATGATGAAGCTATCATAAACTTCCTTTCCGTAGATAATGTAAATGATTGTTCCACTAGCGATTTTTGGTATGAAGTCTTTAATCAGGAGAGTGTCAAGTCTCTTAGCTGCAAAAATGAAAATAAAGAAAAATGATCTAGTGGTGAAAACTAGAATCTGGTAGTACTAGATCAGACAAAAGATAAAATAAAGAGCGTATCAGATGGTGAAAACCTTTTCAAGGCACTAGCTGATGGGAAACTTGACACTCTCCTGGAGCACTATCATGAGCGATTTCCCATTTTGATCGAGCCTACAAAGGAAATCAATATCGCAACTATAGATAATCCAAGGATTCTATAGGTGGCTGAAATCCCAGATAAAGAAATCCTAGAGTTCATGAACTTTCTCAAAGAAAATCAAGTCAATTTTGCTTGGTCATATGCAGACATGCCAGGTCTAGATTCTGATCTCATAATGCATCATTTATCTATTAAACCAGGAGTTAAGCTAGTGAAATAAAAACTCAAAAAGATGCATCCTCATGTTGCACTACTAGTTAAAGAAGAACTCAAGAAACTCCTAGATGCAGGATTTATAAGATCAATTTCCTATGCAGAATGGATCTCCAATATTGTCCCAGTAGCAAAACCGGATAAACGCATTAGAGTATGCACTGATTTCAGAGATCTTAACAGAGCTTGCCCTAAGGATGACTTTCCACTTCCAAGTATTGACACTATAGTTGATTTAACAGTAGGCCATGCCATGTATTCATTAATGGATGGTTTCTCTGGTTACAACCAAATCAAGATTGCTCTAGAAGACCAAGAGAAAATAGCTTTCACTTGTCCATGGGGAACATACTGTTGGAA
>VDFB02086081.1:350661784-350734145 GCA_007258455.2 Sequoia sempervirens | reverse complement strand
CTTAATCCCTCAGATTCTTGAACCATCATGGAAGACTTACTTGCCTTTACTTTTATTCTTTAAGAAGATTACTGCACACACACTCGTTACTGACCCTTTTTCTTTCACTTACTACAAATCATGATGAAAATAAACCATAGGTGAGTTTCATTAAATAGATGATTTGGAATAAGCAGATATCAATGATTCAAAAAATATTCAAGCGAACAAGTTGGTAATTGAACAATTCATCTTTGAATCTAGGCCGTTGATCTTAAAGCATTTAAAACTTCATCCATGATGATTGGGGTTTTGTTTTTTGACCTTTATCAACTTGTTCATAGAAATCAACAATGCCAACTCAAATGCTGCCACGTTCCTTGAAAATTAGTTTAGATCCGCCAATTATCACGTATTGCCAACCTAATCCATGCTTTCATTAATATCGACAAAGTACACAAGACTAATTCTTCTGAGAGGGAAACTTTCTCCATATTTTTCATTGCTTCATCACTGAACTTCCCCAAATTTTGGGGTGTTATTAGCGATGATCTTCAGTCCATTGGATCATCCTACTTTAAAATTTTATCAACAGTCCCTCAGTCTTCTCACTTTTTTTTTTTTTCTTTATGCAAAATCCCCAGGATCTTGCCATGTTGCTCCTTCCTATGATGGTTGTCACCTATCGCTGATTTAGTTCATCTTCGCCTAGCTCCATTAGTAATGTAAACATTCCTGCGATGATATTTAGCTCTTGGTTCTACCACCTAACCTCTGGTCACATTCATCCTTCCATCGCACATCGCTAATTCAATCCTTGTGCCCAGGATCCTATCGGCGATAGAGGATGTTGTGGAGTCACTAGATTTAGACATGTACAACCTACAAAAAGTAAATGGTACAAAAAACATTGCTCATAGGATCATAACAAATTAGTGAAGAAAACCTTTTTAGAGGACACCTATCGATTATTGCTAATCCAAAACTCAAGTTTTGAAATGAATCCGCGATGAGTGACATAACGTAAGACCTTCGTTCATCACTAATTCTCCTCATATATTTTGCAAGCAATTAGCGATGAGATAATTTACAACATTGATAAGGTTCATCGCATATCGCTAATGCGAGAGTTACATTTCAAATATATCTGTGATATCACATCATATCACTCATTGCTACTTCAAGTTTATCTTCTCAATGGCCATCCACAATGAGCGATAAGAACACAAGGCCAGAAGCATCGCTCATCGCTATTACAAGTATGAAGGCTCAAAAATCATTAGCAATGAGCGAAATCAAAGGAAGGCATCATTTCATTGCTCGTCACTAGTTCAAGGTGTAAACCTATGAATATATCAACGATGAGCGATACAACTATGAGGGCCATTGGGAATTAAGTGAAAGTTTTTTTAGCATGTGTACGTAAGATGTTCTAAAAGAGGGGACTTATCTAGGACAACATAAGAATAACAGGCTCAAGATTTTTCAAATGGTGAAATATGAAGGATATAAATGCCAAAAGATCATTTACCCAATCTTTATAAAATAAAAGACATGGACCTAGGCTTCAAGGGAGCGGTTACCAGATGATAGTGAATGACATGAGATATATAAAAAATGATTGGCAATTAGGGTTTAAGATGGAACAATAATTTTTTTGAGGGTTCCATCAGACTTAAAATAGAACAAGAAATCTTCATACAAGGGAATAAATTAGGAGACACTATTGCTAATTCAATATCTAGTTTCTAAGTATTTTGAATTCATCAACTTTATCAAAGAGATCATTAAACTTATCCCACATTTTCTTAGGAGTTATACATTTAATAGCAATGCCAAATTGAAAATTATCAAAAAATAAGAATTTCTATTATATCCATTTCCCCGTCTAACTTATTTCAATTAGTAAATTGTTCATAGTCTCCAATAAACTATATTTCTTGTCTATTGACCATTTTCCATAATCCCTTAGATTGAAGTTGCTGTACTTTTATTTTTCGTGTGTGGAAATTATGTGGAGTTAAAAAATGGATTTTAAGATCCATTATGCACACACAACAAGGCACTTAAATCATGCCCTATAAAACTCTCTAAAATTGTATTATATCAAAATATTGACCCCTTAGAAATATGCAAAAAATATTTTACATGGCTTTGTTAAGTTTGGATGCCAAATCATCAGTTTGTAACTCACATAGACTTTTACAAATTGGAAAAATAGGCTATTCAAATCTTAAGTTTGACTACAATCCAAAATGCTTGCAAAAGTCTAATGAATTTTATTTTTTTGTCAAATTTTGACAATAGGGTAAAAGTTATGCTTCATAAAAAATTGGGCAACTAACACTGATTTTTGAGGTTAAACATAAATAAAAAATATAATCTTGAGTTCAGTAGACTTCACCACTACAACGATGATAAAAAGAGATTTTTGTTGACTACAAATTTTACAAACCCCCCTTGGTGCAAGTTATTGCAAAATAAAAAAGACCCCCCGATTGTACTTCAAATGATTCCAAAGCTAGTAGTAAACAAGTGCCACATAGTGGTGAGTACTTTCCTTTATAACAATGTAGTAATAATAGTAACAAGTGCCACATAGTGGTGAGTACTTTCCTTTGTAGAATTGTAATAAAATTATTTGTTGTTGATGCAGAGGGAGGTAAATAATGCATTATCTAGTTGATAGATGAGTTGGCATGATATAATGATTTAGAGGTAAGCTGGCAATAATTTGATATCAATAGAGTCTTGCAAGCTTAATCTATTCAAATGTTACTTGGATAGTGAGTTTATAGTTGTTAGGTTTGATCTTGATCCCAAATTTGATTTGTACTAAGCATAGCTATGATTAACATAGTTGAAATTGAGTATTCTCAAATCAAAATAACTGTTAAGTATATAGAGTAAAATAATTCTTAAATAATTTTAAAATAAATAAGATAAGCCTTAAATAAATTGAAAAGTTCAGGAATGAAATCTTTTTAAATAATATAAATTTATTATTTACTAAAAATTTATTTGAAGAGCAATTTTTATTTAATTTATTCTTATCTTAACCCTAACTCTAATTCAAATCCTAACACTAATACTAACCCTAATACTAACCCTTGATATATTCTTAATTCTAACCATAACCCTAACTCTAACCATAATTAAAACCCTTACTCTAATTCTAACCCTAATTATAACTTTTATTGTAACCCTAACAATAACTTTAATTAAAATCCTAATTCAAATTGTAACCCTAAACCTGATTCTATTACAAGCATAACCATAACCCTAATTCTAACCATAATTCTAACCCTAATCCTAACCCTAATTATAAGCCTAATCCTAAGTCTTATCTTAACCATAATTATAAACCTAAAAAATAACCATAACACTATTGGAATTGATTGTCATTGATGTCAGAGGAGTATGCAATATATTGTTAGAATATTGTCATTGATGTCAAAGTGAATGAACAAGACTATTGCCAGTGATGTTAAGGGAAAAAGATTAGAAGAGCATGATAGAAAACAATAATCATCAATTCTCTCTTCATCAATAAAATAAGGAAACTCATGCATTACCTTCCCCCTTGTTATTTCTGCAACAATCGATTCATTTTTAATCTCTGTTTGTTCCATGTGTTCCCCCTTTCCTTTATCTCTTGAAAAAGTAATTTTCAACTGCAAATTAAATGTTAGTAACACAATCAAAATACTCCTCCTTTTCAGCCCTCTCCTCTATTTCCATTTCAATGCCATTAGCACTATCAAAATATTCTTCCCTTTCACCTTGCAAAATGCTATCATCCATACAAGTCTCTTTATCACATGAAAAAGCATCAGCTAATGCAAATGAAAGCTCACCACACAAATCAACATCCTCTTTCTCACCCTTTTCTCAAATTACAATTGTAGTACCTTTATTCAACAATGTACTCATTGCTAAAAACTCTTCTTCTACACTAATCTCATCATAATCAAATCAATCAACAACATTTTTACAAAAATAAGATTTTACCCCTTCTTTCTCCACTAAAACTTTCACTCTACCCCTTTTGAATGCTATCAACATTGTTGCAACTTGCATTAGAAAATCATGATCTTCATCCTCATCCTATTTTACTAATTGTTTAAATCCATTAACCAAACAATTTATAGTTTTATTACATACCTTTCCTTCTTCCGTACTCAAGGGCTTCAACTTGTGTTTGATTCCATCCTTCATCAAGGAGTATGTATTGGAATACCCATCATGTACTGCACACCTGTCAAACTACCAAGGCCTTCCCAATAACAAGTGAAAAACATTCATAGAAATTATATCACATAAAACTTCATCATGATAATCACCTAAAATTTTACAAGACATTGTTCATTTACCAGAACTTTACGATCATCTTGCAACCAAGCAATCCTGTACGGATGCAGGTGTCTTATTCTTTCCAAATGCAACTTATTTATCATTTCCTTTGAAACAAGATTTTCAATACTATCACCATCAATAATAACATTACAAACTTTACCTTCACACTTACATCTTGTTTTGAACAATCTCTTCCTTTGATATGGTTCTTTTCCTTCATTCATCAGGACTCCTCTTGAAACAAGTACTTCTCCATCTTCCGCCTCTTCTGAGTGTGATGAGTGTGCATCTCGTCCATTTATGTTTGCTTCTCTATTCTTATGTTTTAGTTCTTCTTCTTGGTCTTTCCTCTTCATGAGGACAATCATATACCCTATGACCTTCCCCACATCTAGAACAAGTTATTTTATAATTTCCTCTTCCAAATCCTCTACCTGATCTTCCTCTTCCTCTAAAATTTTGATCATGGGATTGATTTGAACTCTCACCTCTTTCATCCTTACTTCCCTTAGTATCTTCAATCTGATTTCTATCCACATTTTGTTGCACATTAGTTTTACTCTTTCCTCTTTTCTTATTATCAAATTTCCTATTCAATATTTCTTCTACTTTTAATGCAAACTAGTATCATCCTCAATGGTGTATATTCTCACTAATGCCAACTCCTCTTATATTTTTAGCTTTAACCCATTAATGTAACGTGCTACCTTTTCCCTGCTTTATTTAAAATGTCCGGTTCTAATTAGAATCTTTTGGAATTCTTGTCTATACTCCACAGTTCTCATTCCTTGTCTCAAAATTTGCATCTTTTTTAGTAACTCTAACTTAGAGTCTACTGGAATGAATTGTCTCTTTATCTTCTCTATCATTCTATCCCATTTGAATATTTGGTCCTTTCCTCTTCCTCTTTCAAGCTGCATTTCTTTCCACCAAATGATAGCATGCCCTTTTAGTTTAGTTTTTGCAAACCTCACCCTGTGAGGGTCTTCAATCTCTTCAAATTCAAAGAATTCCTCCATGTCGTTTGTTAGAACTGTAAAAATATGATATTTTTACATATGATTTCATTCATAATTTTCCAATAATCACCTTCTTGAGCACTTTCTACCCATATTTTATCATGTTGCATCATATGTTCCATTGGGTCTTGCATTTTGTGCATTCTGGTGCCTATCGACATAGGTCTGTGATTGTCTCCCTGACCCATTATATTTTTTTTGCTAAAATATTTTGTTGTAGGTGGTCAGCAGAACTTTCTCATTATCACGGTGATCGACATATGTCTTGGTGGTCGGGCTAACGTCTTGCCGAAGTTAGGATGTCTCAGTGAAAGGTGCACTATGGGTTCCCTTCGACATAGGTTAAAGGTTTCAGCGAGTGGTCTTAGCGAGTTCAATATGTCTTGCTGACTTCACATATGGTTTTCTTTCAGCGTGATTTCACTCTGGTCTCACCGATCGATGGCGGAAGAATATGAGCATATCGGTGTAGGTTGGGGCTATCACTGTATGGTCTCGGCAAGTGACCTTTGGTCTCGCCGATGAAAGCATGAGGATCCTTGTCGGCGTAACAATTTCCTTGTCTCGTCGACTCAGATTGCGTGGGGCCTTTCGGTGTAACAGTATGAAGTCTACAAAAGGTCTCCTCGAAAAGTGCGAGCTATAGCGATATACATGGGGCATAAGGTCACTGTCGGTAAGAAAGCCAAAGTGTCTTGGTGAAAGTGAATAGAACAAAACATAACTGCTCGATGTAGCTTATTTGATTTGATGTATAGTCTTGGCGAGGTGCTCGGGGTCTCACCGAATGGAATGATGAAGTTGCTTTGTCGGCATGATAATGGGGATGTTACAGTGACATATGAATAAGTGGGTGCCTTTGGTGAAACATTGTATGATCAACATAGGGTTTCCCCGATATTTGAAAGCTATAGCAAAGTGGGTGAAGCAAATCATGCATCTTAGTAAGAGTCTTCTTTTGTCTTGACGATTGAGAAACGTTGAGGGGTTCACGATGGGCATTCCGAGTTTGATATGAATCTCTCTGACGATGTAAAGTCATGGCGAGGGCGAGCAATACACACAGGATGATTAATGAATGAATTGCCTTCGGCATGACTATATGTTGTGTTTCGCCGACTGACTCACTGGTGATAACAAAATTCTAAACATCAGGGCCAACATGTGATTATTAAAATAACCGTTGCAGGCTGACATTGTTGAAGCTCGAATTCTATGGAGGGCCGACTTGTTTTTTCAATATGTTTTATTTTCTAACGCTGGGTATAAATATGCCCCTGGATTGTAATCAGATTATCATCAAATTTTAGATTTCATACGGTAGATTAGGAATGGCTACAGTAGAATAATTTTCTCATTCTGGAGACTATGTTGCATGTTTTTAAATGGCGAACTCAATGAAAATCAGCTGGTGTGGCAGGTTATTTCTGGTGTCAATTGTATGTTGAACTTATTGAAAAGTATTGCTGAAGCTGTCTCCAAGTTGATTCTTTCTGGTTGTTTAAACTGATGTAACAAGTTTACTTTTAGTTTATCAGTGCACATTTTCTGTATTTGTGTGATTAATTGACTGGTTCTCTCAAGTAGAGATTAAATCCCTTTTGTTGATCACAGTAATCAGGGAGATTCATCTGGATTATTAAAGAAGAGCTTAGTAGTCATAATCTTGCATAGTTTATACGAGTTATAAACAAATCATATGCCTGCAATTTGGTTTTCTACTAGAATAAGTTGTCCATTTCTATTTCATTTGACTCCGCATACCCAACAAGGCACTGGTCTCTGCAATTTCATTATTTGAATTCATTCAATCTCCTTATATCTATTAATTAGGCTTTTAGGATTTAGATCAGAAGATTGCTATCAAGTTTTCTTTCATTTGTTCACTGTCATCTGCCATTGTGGACAAAGCATTTCAGAAGGATAAACATAAAATAAGTTTGCTCAATTCAAAAGGTACACCTGCCCAGGTTTTGCAGCACCTAAAGAGTAGAAGGTTGAGTCTTCTTAACCTTGTCTGTTACCCTAAAGCGTATCAAGAGATTGGTAGCCTCTTGAGGCATTCAGCCTGCGTTTTTGAGAGCTAACATCATTAATCCTTGAATCTATCAACTCTTTTGGATTCAAGCTTCCCCTAAAGTTTGAAATCTCCATCTTAGGCCCTTTTCCAATTTGTGCAATAACTCTCAACAATCTGATTTCTCAAGGGTCCATTGGTTCCTGTTCTTCCTCTTCAAATTCCTCTTCAACTTCATCTTCACTATCATCTTCAAATCTATTCTGTGAATCTCTTCATGCAAAACCTCAACTTTCCTTCTTATAGCTCTAAATTCATCTCTTGGAGGATCTCTTCCTCCTCCTCTGCCTCTACCTCTACCATGGTTGGCAACTCTTAGAGGCATTTTAATCTTCACCCACAACTCACAGGTCCTGTTGCAAATCGCCTCTCTTCGGTGCTCTGTTTACAGACTTAGAATAATCCGCTCTAATATGACTAATGTAGAGAGGAATTTAAACTCACAAAAAACTCTCTAAATTCTCACAACAAATGTTAAAAAAATAGAGAAATTGTAAATTAACACACAAAAAATTGCTTGCATAGGAAACCACTGATTTTCTCCATTAAAATAAATCTGATTACAAGAGTTTTCGGTCATCAAAGGATTGATATACAACAAATAAGCTTCTTACAGGAATTAAATATGCAAGGAAAAACATTCAAATACAATACTATGCTCAGCTATGTGAGCTTTTGCAAATAAAATTCATCTCCCAACACTAAAACATCGCCTATAACTTTTGTATCTTCTAATCTATTATTTTGAAACCTTCATGGATTGTTGTAAATCAGTTCAAACCTACCACAAAAAAACCCAAAATTTTTCTCTAGAGAAAGCTACACCCTCCTCTCTCCTGTCTTCAAAAATCCACCTCAAAACTCTTTCATTGTTTCATAAATTTCTGATTCTCCACCGTTCTGTCAAGGGATTTATTTCATATGTTTAATTTTTTCCTTCCTCAACTATGTACACCATCTCTTGTAGATGCAAAATCAGACTTTAAAAAGATAATTAAAACTCATTTAAAATCCACTTAGAACAACCTCACAAAGATAGGCTTTTTCAATTTTCTTTCCCCCCTCTTTTGACTCCCAAAAAGGCAAGAAGACAAAAATCAGTCTTGGGTACCCACTTCTCTAGTCCCTTATTTTTAGAGATCATGATGAAGTGTTGTAACTCCCCAATCTAAAAAATACAACACCTCAATAACCTTTTGGAATAATTTTCAATTAAAATTTAAATTGCTTTTCTTGCTTTTTCACCCCACAAGCCAACTTGTCAATGTGCAAGGAAAAATTTAACAAGTTTATTTAATCAAAGATAATTAATTTTCCACCTATTAACATGAATTTAAAACCAAAATTGACTCACACCAAAAATTAAAAAATGCTCAACAATTTTTTTTTTTTTGTTTAACACAGGATTGCCAAATGCCATGGATGCTCTTGCATCAAGATAGGAATCAAATGTGTGGATATGGGTGCAAATGTAGGTACAATAAATGAATAATAATTAAGTATATGAGAGTATATGCAAATAAGGATGGAATAATATCAAATGTATAAAAATGAGTAAAAATGAATAAGAAACAAATAAAGAAAGATATACAACTATAAGTGAATTATAAAATAAGAATATACCAAATATTATTATATAACCATATTGAATATCCCACCAAATATGAGGATAACACTTAAGAGGAATTGACAAATTTCTTCGTTACAATAGTAAAATCATATCATCTAAAAATGTTAGCAATATATTTAAAAACCCATTCTTTTAGTTTATGTTCAACATAATTTTTTCTCAATGAATAAGTGTCTATATTATCATTTAAAAAATAGTGTTATACATATTCACAAAAAAAGTGGGTGAAATAGACAAACCCCTAAAGACCATACGGGGCAATATCTCATAGCATAAATAAATAAATAAAGTCACTAGGTAGTGAGGGAAATAGTAGTGGGGGGGGAGGAGGATACTAATCATCTAGTTTACCCTATACAATAGTAAGGTTTAGGTATCCATGGGAGAGTCCCACCCATTGTTGTCTTTATCTTTATCTTCTTCTTTAGTAGAACAAGTAGACAAAATGGTAAGAGCCAACCAAGGGAGTTTCCTAGAATCAAACCAGTTGGAAGCACTTCTAGAAAGCCTTCTAAAAGTTCCTCTTGTAGGTGACAAAGAGGTAAAGCATCAAAGATATGACCATGACTAGCATCCCTAACCATGATCCCTTCTTATAGCTAAGAAGTGGATATGCCAAGTAGCTTGAGTAGAGAGGCTACATCAACAATAATACCAATGAGAATGTGACTTACCCCAAGAGGAAGAGGGAGATGGACAAACTCTAGCAATCACTTAAGGGGCATTACCCTAATGGTCAAAGAACAAATGGACCACCTCAAGTGAAAACTTGTTAACTTCCACCCGAATTTACAAGAGTATCAATTCTCCTTTATTTCACATTCTAGAAGCATTGAGGACCCTTCTACATGCAAAATAAATTGTTTGATTTTTCTTTCAACAACACATAAAATTGAACTCTATTCATTGCAAGTCTCTCTCAACTTAAAGTAAGTTTTTGCAAAATCTAACATTAAATTGAACTTATTCCCAAAACATTTTAATATTATGAAGTTAAATTTTTTTCTTTTATTCACTATTTATAAACATTAGACCCATATCTTGGTATGATTTGGTAGAAATTTATTTTTTGTGTTACATGGTTGGCCTTATCCACATAGCTCACATTCATACTTTTTATGAGAGAATGGATAAAATAAATACTTTTTATTTTTATGAGAGTATGGATAAAATAATTGTTCAATATTAATTTCCAGTGATATTCTACGATCACGATAGAGATTTTGTTTACTGAAGAGAATCACGAGTCCATATTTAACAAAGTCATTCTAAATGATATCAAATGTGCAATTTGATGGCTGCATAGACAATAAGGTTTCATTATTATTTTTTATTGGAAGAAATAGAATTTTTTTTAATAGTTACAAAATATGATTGTAACAACAGCAACAACAAAAAAAAACAAATACAAGACTGCATCAATAATAACAAAACAGTTGCAGAATAGACATCAAACAACACTACTTCCAAACAACTCTGCTAAAGACGCACAATAGAACAATTCTATTAAGGACACACGATAGAACAACTCTACTAAGAACACACAATAGAACAACTCTACTTCAAAACAGTAGCAAACAACTCTGTTAAAGACGTACAACAGAACAACTCTATTTCAAAACAGTAGAAAACAACTATGCTAAGGACACACAATAGAACAACTATCTTGCTGATATTAATAGTTACAAAACATAGCTTTAATAACAGCAGAATACGGTTTCATTACGCCTTCCCTTGTTTATCGTTTGTGCTTTCACGTGCTTAAGCTTTTATTTATACGTACAAGTGCGAGAGAGGAATGGAAAATATAACTCAGAGTGATCTGGATTTTGATTTTGCTTTTGTTTTAAAGCAGGAGCGATGCGACGTAATTCTCCAATATATTTTCCTCGACTTGGCTTTGTTTCAGAGCTCACATGGTGGTCAGTTAATGATGAAAATGAAGGGAACCACTCTGAGTAAATGCCAAGAGATATCAGCGATGGGAGGAATCCGTGCAAAATATTGACGCGTTACAGCTATATTTTAACAGTCAACTGTGTAAATTGTAAGCATTGCCAGTTCATTTTTTGTACGAGTTTTCAATTTCAAATTTTGCTTCTACTGTGAGTGAGTACCGACAACTACCTAGTTATGGGATTTTATCAACTCTTTAACCTAAAAAATCCCAAAGTTAAGATATTTAATATTTTATCACATAATGATTCACCGTGTTTATTTGATTATGCCCTTGTTTATCAATGTGCTTTTGCTTTGGGTTGGATTAACGATATACAAAATGAATCGTGGAGCACTAGGGGCCCATAGTTCTCCCTTCGTGGAGCTGGCTAATTTCAGGTGTTCATATGGTTTGAAAATTATTAAGAAAATGCTTGTCACGTCGTAAATTTAATGAAATACTCAAAAAAATTCATTTGGTCAATGTGGATGCAATCTGCCTCATGTATATGTCTGATTCTTCTTTGAATGGCTGATCGATCATAGGTCTAGACCACTCTCGATCATTGTGTGGCACAACATTGTTATGTGTATGTCATGCCGTGTGGCGCATAGGCAAATCGTCACCCACAATGTCTATTTCCTCACATTAATGGTGTGTCACTTTCTCTTTCCCTTCCGACCAGCTACATTAACTATGCATTCCTTCCCATTTATTCATTTTTCATGGAGCAAATTTTCAAAGCATTTGAGCATTGAATGCTTCACAACCTCACTTATCTCGCTCACCCACACCCCATTGCCTACATGCAACTTCTCAAGTGTTTGTTTCGAGATACACCAATACATGTTTGGCTCCACCCTATGTTCGTTTCAATAGGCATTGATACATGCTTAGTTGTGCACAATATTCAACACCTTTGCTCGATGATGGTGGCTTGTTGCTACTTCCTCCTCTACAAAGTGATGGTAAGTGCTAAGGTAAATGGGTTTCTTTGCTTCCTTGTTGACAACGTTGCTATGTGTTTTTTTGCTTCTTGTTTGGCCTTGTCAAATGCTTCTTTGTCTAACATTTTTTTACAAGAAACACATAATGGAATGGACAAACTATCATTGTGTGCTAATCAAGGTCATTGTCAAGTGGTTTTCGACCAAAGTGAGGATTTATTTCCTCACTATGGCAATGATCCATAGGACTGTATGTTGTGGGTGCGTCTTTCATTTGTGGTTTTGTAGTTGTTTGTTCGCCTCTGCTTTGAATTCCATAACTTGAAGTTTTCGTTGTTTTTTGGGTGTGTCTTTAATTAACATTGGTATGGATTCTCTAGTTTACAGTTTTCTTCAACGTTGTGTACCTTGAAGTTAAATGCGTGAGGGTTTTTTTTTCTTTAACTTTTTGCAAAAAGGAATCACAAGTGTTTTCGAAGGTGTTTATGAACAATACCAAATTTTATGTTTATAAACACATTAAATATTAATGGGAATTATAATCTTCTATTGTGGCATCACTGTGACTTACCGGTTAAGTTATTAATTTAATTTTACAATTCTTTGAATTTGTTGTGCAAATAGGATTTCAAAGGTTTATTGTTTGCAAATGGGGTTATTTTTAGGGTTTATGTTATTTTTATTTGTTTGTTCAATTCTTCGGGTTTATAACTACATTCCATTTCTAGGAATAACAATTTTGTTTATTACAAGGTTGTGTTTTTCTAATAGTTTGATTCTTGGGGTTTATAAACTATTGCAGTTTTCAAGCATTTATAGTTAATTCATCTTTCTGCTATTTGATAACCTATTAGGTCATCTATGTGCAAATTGATAACCTAACTCATGGACTAGGGTTTGTTTCAGTTAATATGGTTTATATATATGTATGTACATTTAAAATAGTTAATTTTTTAAGAGGTGTTGGCATTAAATAGATTATTGATATAAGTATTTTTTTTTTAAAAGAAAATACAAAAAATTAAGATTAATTTACTTGATGATAAGAGATGAATGTTGAACATATAAGCCTCTAAAATTAGTATGTATTTAGATATATAAATATTGTGATAGTTGTATGTATGAATCAAAATCATAAGATTCTTCTTTACTTTGGGTCAAATTCTTTCATCAAGTTTAAAATCATGATTGTGGATAAAAACTATGCCAACAAGCTTGACCTTTACTAGTTTTAATATTTTTTTGTTCTTACCTCCACAATGCACTCTTTTGTTTAAATTTGTCCTTTATTTTGGTCATGAAGGTTTAGGATGTGTTGGTTTGTGGGGGCATATAAATATTTTTCACATTGTGTCTTGTTTGTAAGCTTTTCAATATTTAGTCAAGATTTATAATTTGTCTAAAAGCTGGAAAACTTATGTCAAAAGTCATAAAGTCTAGGTATTCAGGTTCCTAGATGACCTTCAAGAAGGTTAGGTCAAAAAATAAACAAAAAATTGTGAGTCAATGGTGGAAAATTGGCCTTAGGCATCTTTGTACTAGAAAACTAAAATTTCACCTTTACATATTACAAAAACATAGAAATTGCTATTTATATTTTGGAACATGTACCCTATAAAATCCTTCTAATTATGGGTATTTATAACCCATTTCTAATTTGTAAGATGTTGATGGGTGTTTTGTACACTTTCTCAACACAGGCAGTGCGTAGGTGCACTATCTCTCTTGAAAGGAAATCTCCAACGACAAGTTGCTGAAAATCTCCCCAAGGTCTCTTGGGTGTCAAGTCATGACTTGCATGGAACTTCCTAGTTGATGTTGATGTGATTTTGCTGGTAATCACAGGGCAGACTTACATAGTTGGATGCGAAGTGGATCTTAAAATTTGAAGTTTCTAATGTGGAATTTGAAATGCACTTTGCTGTAGGTTCGAACAACAATCCAAACTTTAGTGTTTTCCTTGAGTTTTAGCTTTACAATGTGCAATGAACCTTAGCACAAGCTGTTTCTAAAAAAAAGAAAGAAAAAGAGCAGGGAAGAGGGAAGTTTCCTGGATCTACAACTAACTATGAATAGTAATCATGGAGTTCCTGCTATGGACAAATTCCTTCAAACAAAATTTCACTTAACTAGAAAATCCACAGTCTCATGAAATTTGTGCTATCCTCTAAGGTCTGCGGATATTTCACCTTCCATTCACCATATACATGCACGAACAAAGGTAAAAGTGTGGAGCAGCTTTGAATTCAAGCCCAGGCTAACTTTACACACCTATTTACCAGTAGCAAACAACAAAAAGTATGGACTAGGAAGGCATCTACACAGCATAAATTTTCACAACTACAAAACAACATTACTAAAATCTATCAAAGCAAGGATACAACTAACTAAAAAAGCAATATAAATCTAAGTAAAGCATCTAAAAATGGAGATTGAATCAAGTAACATGTGAAGAACTTAGAAAATGCACCAAGTCAATGCATTTTCTTTATAAATTGCAGCAGCATGTCTTTACAACAACTCAACTCTCTTTGCAAATGAGAGGAGACCCCCTATTTATAGTGCCCAAAAAGTAGAATGAATGGCCAAGATTAAATATCATTGTGTGGCCAAGATTCACTACAAACTAGGGTTCTACCTACCCCCCCAATAGATTACAATTTAAAATACATTCTTGTCCATATCCCTATTTTGTCCTCTAGTGATGGCACTATAGCATCTCGTCTTTTTGTAGATTGCTCCTTTGCTGTAGCTACTCCCTCAGAAGCTCTTCACTAACAATAGGGTTGCCTTCTTTCTTCTTTAAAGCTGCATACTCCATGAACTTCAAGATCACCGGTTAGAGTTTGTTGACCTCTATGATCTCGGACCTCAACACTTGTTAACTCCACTCCTTAGATTGATCGGCAAGCTTTTCCAAATCCTCTTCATACTTGGCAGTGTGATCACATAACAAATTTGATTGGGCGAAGGCTCAAGTTGCAAAACTCATGAAATTTGTAGTTATCTCGCCTGACATCCCATCTTCAATCCTCTTCTGGAAAAGAGGCCTTACTTTATCTGAGTCCATTTGTATGATGGGCATCTCATAGCCTGTCATTAGCTTCAAGTATCAGGCACAATCTGCCCTAATCTCCTTGACCCATTCAATGTCCAGATCTACTTTATCAATTACCTGCACCAATCTTTCTTTCCTATTCTCAAAGTCATGCCTCCACACATCCATCAGCCAATGATCGTCCCTTTTGAAAGTGAGCTTGCTTTCCCATACTATGCTCGACAGCCTAAGGATGGCCTTGATCTTCGGATAGGTGGATTGGTATCTAGTTGGGAAATCAAAACAGAGTCTTCTCATTCCCTCAAGGGACTGCTGCAAGTCTAGGAACTTGTTGGCTATTTGGACCGCTTGACCAATGCCCATATTTTTGATGTATAGAACCTGTCAAAACCATATTTTTGTAGTTTTGTCCAAATTATCTCTTTTCTGGCTTATCAATTTCTTCCTTGGACAACAATTGTGGTGGAGCCACAGACGTGGTAAGCACTTCTTCAGCCGAGGACCACTACTTGATGTAGGCTGTTAGATCAGCCACTTGTGCTTTAAGCTCATCCTTTGAGATTTTATCCTGTTGTATCAAATGCATAGCCGTGGCCACAAACTCCTCGAGGTGCTCCACCTTCTGCTGATCTCTATTTTCTTACTTGCAGGGGCCTTTTCTTCCATTTTAGTAGCATCTCATTCTTCCTCATCAGAGTCCTGGATGAACAACAAGAACTTGATGGGGAGCTTAGTAGGCAATCACTCCCAAGGATTTTCTTCTTTCTTAATTTTCTTCCCCTTCCTTTCTTCAGTTTGCTCATCCTTGTGCACGTGCTCCTCAGACTGCTCAATTTCGAGACCCTTGTCAGTTTTAGCCTCACTCTCAGGCTTATCCTCTTCTACATTTTCTTTCTCTTGACAAGGAGATGACACATCCTCTTGTTGTTCCCCTGTAGGGAGTTCGGCATTTTCTGCAGCCTTTTCCTCTTGTTGCTGTCCTTCTTCTTTAGGAGCTGACCCTTCTGCCTCTTCTTCATTGCCCTTTAGCTGTCGGGCCATTTCCTCCTCAAAATCATCATCAAATGTTTGTACAATGGTTTTACCGCCTGCATCCTCTTCTTCATCTCCACTTTCGGAAGACCTCGTTGCTTCTTCCTCGTGGACCACCCTGTCAATTTGTCAGTGTTCAAACTCTAGGTGTTCATGGTAATCATCAGCTTCCTCCTCTACTGCTTTTGAAACTTCCATCTCTTGCCTCTCCCACTCCTTAGAGATTAACATTGCGGCCTCCATTGTTGGCGGTCCCATCGGAGGTTGCGAGGGTTGAGCATTGGCTAGGACTCGCGCTAAGGCAACTTGGATGGTGGGGTTGAGGAATATCTGAGAAATCTCAGAGGGGACATTTTGCATTTTCCTCGAGAAGGCCTCTGGCAGTGTAAGTGTGGGAATTGGTATCATTGCTGTTGCCAGTGGAAGCAATGTAGTGGGAGACATAGAGGCAGAGGAAAGTGGAGAAGTTGTGGCAGAGGAGGAGTCAACCACTACTATAGGCCCAACTAGTGGAGAGGAGGCGAGATGGACTAAAATTTCCACCGTAGGCGGGGATGCAGCAACCATGGCTTGGGAAGCAGAGGGGAGGGCAGTAGAAACAGGGAGAGCGGGAGGAGTTTTTGGCTATTATGTTCTTCCTTCCTCACCTTCTTGAAGAGGATCCTCTTGAATCATTGGTTGCCCTGCGATGCTTCCTATCTATTTGGTCCTTTTTGAGGGTGAACCTCCTGGATCCTTTGTGGAAAAAACTTTGGGATTCGGCGACTGGTCCGCCTCAGTTCCTTTTCTCTTCTTCGACCTTGTGAGCGGAGGAGACTTGGATGTCTCAGCTGTTGAAGTTGTGGCAGCGGCCTCTTTTGTGGCACTAGGCTCACTTTTGAGCCCTTCAAATGTTAGGACAACCACTTGTTCCTTCAATTGGGCTACTTTTCCATTAATACATTCTTTGGTGCGGGCCAAGATTGGCTTGGTTATGATGTCAAGGTCATCGACCTCCTGCTCATCCCAATCTATTATTGGCAACGACAAGTTAGCAATTGCAGTATACCTAGGATCCTTGACAGTGCTTTCATCTTCTTCGACTTGATCTGGTATTTGAAATAATTGTACCCTTCTCACGAAGTATGCAGTCATCCGCATGTAATTCCTTGTGCACACTTCCTTGTCATGTTAACAATCCACCCATAAGACTTTAACCTGATTCAGATGGGAAAATCCTTGCCCTAGTGCTTTCCTTATATGCCCATAGGGGTCCATCCGCGGGTGAGCAATGTGTAGGCAGAAATGATACTCCTTCAATTCCTTCTCAGAATTCCTAGCGCATTGGGAAGTTTGTAATTTGTACATCGCTCGTCCAAAAGCTAAAGGATAAGGGATCCCTGCCAAGTGTTTTTTTCCACAGACCTAATGTATATGTTGCAGCTGCCGAGAAAGCTCTAAAAGTATGATCTGGTCGTTGGGGTACCAGGGCAGCTTATTTGGCCTTTCTATGAAACTCTGGACATGAATGTATGCAAATTATGGGTAATGAATGAAAAGGAAGGTGAACTGCTTCAAGAATGCTCGAGCACTATGAGAGACCCTTCTCTCGAAATCACCTGCAAGCAATTAGATGATGTGGTCAACGAAGGCTTCATTCACCCTGCAATGCTCCTTCTTGAAGTTCTTGTACTAGAGCTAGGGATATCTATCATAGACCTTCAATTTTTGACCCTGCTCCTCATCAGGTGTCATAAACAATCCATTGTATTGTCTTTGTTGTGCTAGTGAGTACACCAGATAGGAGGTCATATAGAACTTGGATGTCTTCTTTACATTCATGAACTGCTCATGGAAGCAGTCACTTATTATGCCTCCCTAGTAGAACGAGGCTTTCGTGGTGACATCCTCGTCCCCGCAGAGGATATGCTTGACAAAATACACCATCCACTCTTGAAAGAACACAGTGGTGGGGAGGCCCATTACTCTGCTCAACATGGTTACCAAGTCATGGTAATCCTCATAGAAGTCATTGTGGAAGAGTTCTTGGGGAACCTTTGCAGCGCTGCCCCTTTTCTCCTTGAGCCAGTGTTGGTTTATTAGTTTCCTGCACCCAATCGGGTTGCCATCCCATGCTCCCTTGCATTCTTCTATAGTTGGAATTTACATCTCGACAAAGGTGGGGATGTGGAAGGTCTTTGTAATTCCTTCAGTCGACATGTTAGCAAGAATGTTCCCATCCCGGTCAATAATAGTTTGCATCTGGGGCTGATATGCCTACCGACAAGCCATGACCAATTCAGGGGCCATGAGGAATGGAGGGAAGCCTACAACTTTTGCAATTCCGCTTTTCCTGATCAATCTTGCATTCTTGGTTGTCGGGTGGACTTTGGCCCTTTGCTTGAATTCATTAATATCGACATGACCGATATTGGTGTCTGTGATTTCTTTCTAGACTATGACAATTTTCGAATGTAAAGGTTCACCCTGGAACTGGTATTTCATCTGGTCCTTGTCCTCTTTTCCACAAGGAGTCTTGCCCAACTTTCTTCCAATTGTCTTTTTTTGTGGCAACCCCCGAGGGTCCTGCACCTGATTCCTTATATCTTGCAATCAACGGCATAATGAGTACAACCAATTATGAAACCATTAATCATTATTTGAAATCCCATGGATGAAATCAAACGTTATGTCTTTAGTCTTTACTAGAGGGATTTTTGGACAATCCGGGTCCCGAGGGCCAGACTTCCCTGGCAGGAATGTTGTTTGAGAGGGCGAATAGGGTAGTGCGATCCATGTGATTTCTTCTGACTGAATTTTGATTGTTCAAAATGTCAAAGCAGGAGAAGGTTGAATTTGAGCACGTGGGTCGAGATTAGATTTCAAATTTGAGGTTGTTTGGATCGTTTTGGGAGCATCCAGAGGTACAAGACTGGAAAGTTTTCAAGGGTTGGATATTTGAAACAACCAGGCAGAAATGGAGTTCCAAGGATGGAACTTTGGGGTCTGGGACTCAGGTGGACCAAGGACGGCCGATACTTCCTTCAGATTTTAGAATGCTCAGGCTTGAAGAGCCGAGAAGCCGTCATGCTTTTGCTGTTCAGAATGGCAATCATCGGACGAAAGTCCGGAGGGGACGGCCCGACATACTGGTCCCAACATCAAGCTTGGGCATCTGATTTTCTTCGTTAAGTTCTCATTCGATGAACAACAGGGTAGAGCCCGAAGGTCGGAAAGGTGGGCGTGTTTTTCTCTTTTGTATCGGCGGGGATGGGACGAAGTCCTAGATGGTGGAGCCTAGTGAGTGTAAGGACGTTAAAGTTTGATGCTTTGGATTCCTCACAGAAAAAGGTAGGTTAGGACTCAGGAGGCGGGAGGACGCCGACGGTCGACCGTTTGAAATGGAAAAGACTACAAGGAAGTTTGCGGACTGGGACCTAGCAAGAAGTTTGGACAGTCAACTTCACTAGATGGTGAAAGGCATGGTGGGTCCCAAAGCTCGGGCGGACGGTGCTCGTCTGCCATTTGGGAATGGCAGAAACACCGTGGAATCCTAGAGACATAATTCGGGAGTTTTGGGCCTAGATGACAGAAATGCAGGCTGGTTTCAGCGTTTTGAGTGTGACAAATTTTGACGGCGAACTGCCAACGGAGGTCCAGAGCGGCGGGCCTGAGAGGGTATCCTGCCGTTCCAAAAAAGATGGTTTACTTTGATAAGTTTCACCGGTGACGGAAGGGCCCAGGCTCGGTGGGTTGGAATTCCCTGCATGAAGAATGACAGCGGTGAAGGAGAGTTTCAGATCAATCCTATGGGATGCTATGGAGGTTTTCAAAGATTCCAAGACATGGGTTCCGTGCGTTTTATCGTGTTTTATCAATTAAATGTAATTTTAACCCATGTTGTTCATCATTTTAGGAGCTAAAATTATGAAAAACCTTCCGGGAGGGCGAACGACAAACCTACCTTGGGAGTCTGATGAGGGAAGGCGTGAAATCCACTAAGGACCGGCAGATGAGGGCGACAGGTGCGAGGGTGGCGGTCGACGAAGGTAGTGAACTCCTTTAAATCTGCCCTGAACTCCCTTTGGAAAACCTAACAAATGAAAATGATAGGTCGACCTCCATATTTATACCCAAAATAGAAATTAATACCTACATTTAATGTCCGTACGAAAGACAGGTTGGTTGGTGGATTCAAATTTATGGATGGCAGTGGGAGGTCTGGGACCCAGGGTCCGGAAGGTGTAGGTTGATGGACGTTTCAACATGCTCTTGGGAAACTGACGGGGAAGGGAGATTCAGAGTCCAGATAGCGGAGCGCCGTTGAAGGTTCGCCGTTGGGAATGACGAAGGGGAAGCGAAATTCTAGACGCAAAATTTTAGAGGGTCGGGCCCAGAGGGAACAAAAGCGGCCTAAGATATTTGCAAGTTTCACTGGATTGAAAACAAGGAGCCGGGTCCCGGGGCCCAGGAAGGTGGAAGCCTTCCGTCGTTCAGAATAACAAATGCCTAGGGGAAACCCTGTAGGGTAGGCCCTGCAGGCTCGACGGCTATCAGCAGAAGCAAACTACTAAGGAGGCTCTGTGAGGATGCAAGACTTAACAAAATTGGAGGGATGAAACATGATCAACTCAAGATGATACTTTAGAGGCACGCTGACCACTTAGGACACCAAAATGGGGGTACACAAAATGAGGCAGTGAGAAAATGACCCAGCAAGGTGAAAGAAAAAAGGGTCCCTGTTCCAAACGGGGTGTGTGTGCTGAGGGCACAACAAATGGAGACTCCGCTGGAGAATGCTCCCGAGCATTCTGAGGATGAATATTCATTCAGGACCCAGAATCTCTGGTTTCGTAGACGAGGAGGGAACTTCCAAGAAAGAACTGGGAGAACAGGATCCTTAGTTGGGTCAGTCTACAGGACATCTCAGAAGTGTGTGTAGTGAATTCTTTCCTTTCCTCAGAACTGTGACCAGTGGCTGCTAATCCGACCGAGTAAGCTACGTAAACCACCCAACACAAAAAGTAACCTGGACATTGCCCCGCTGCTAGTCAGGCGGCCATAGCCCCAGCAGAGTTATCGCTGCGATCCCACGGATATTGCTCTACTGCCGGCTGGGCGTCCATAGCCCCGGTAGAGTTATCTGCACACCCATACAATCACTTAATTTTTAGAATTCTCTTTCTCTTTTATTTTGATATTTCTTTCGATTTTCCTTTTCTCACTTATCTTTTGCTCAACTGCATAAGCAATGAAGCCTACCATGGGTTTGGGAACCACAGTGGTCACTGGAGCAGACTTAAGATGTTTCACTCACTAGGGTATCATAACATCCATGGTACAGTCCTTTAGAAATAATTAACATGCGTTTCGTGTGAGATCTGAGATGTGTGTAAAGAGATCCAACCAAGGGTCGAGTTCTAAGGCAGAGTTCAAATGAGGAAATCATTCCTCGGCAGCCTTCAGAGACCAATAGTCAGGAATGAATGTTTAGCTGAAGAACACTGAGGATGAACAACAAAGTGAACCGTTCATCGAGTGAGCACAATCACCGCAAAAGGGATGGAGAACACCCTCTTTGAAAAAAAATAGCCACAGAAAAAGCCAAAATAGAGCGACGCTAAATAGGAAGATGCAAGCAAACCAAAAGACAACCTACTTTAACCTATATACAAGTATTTACAAAGAAGAGCTCGACGAAGCTCAAGCTTGGAAGTAATGCTTGAGGTGCTGCTCGTTGACTGTCAACGAGACATCTTCACCAGTTAAGGTCTTTAGGTGGAAAGCATTGTCTCCCAAAATTTTAGCTATTTGAAAGGGACCAAGCTAAAGCTTGTCAAATTTTTTTGTGTCCCCCTTTCCTTTCATGGGCCTTGTCCCAATACAGGACTAAATCTACAATTCTAAAGGCCTTGATCTTGGATCGGCGGTCAAACCATCTCTTAACTACGCCTTGATGTTTGGCAAAATTTTCTATTGCACGGTCTCAGACTTCCTCTAAATGCAAGAGCTCAGCTAACCAAATTTCTCTATGATCCCCCCTTCATAAAATTCATTGATAAATTAGAGAGTGGGAATCTTCAGATGGATAGGAAATATGGGCTCTAAGCCATAAACAAGATGGAACAAGCAATCACTAAGGGCCGTCAGTCTACCCAAAGGGTGAATCAGAGTTGGGTGTGCCAGTCCTTGGGATTCCTATCTAGCCATTGCCTTAAGGGTAGTAATTAGATGAAAATTTAAGGGCAATCCCGTAGTCAAAGGCCCAACTAGAAAATTTTAATGAAGCAAATGCATGTCCATTATCACACACCAATGCATAAGGACAACCAAAGTGATTTAGAATAAAAATTTCTATAAAATTCGTAACTACCTTAGTTGTACATTGCTTACACACAATTGCTTCTGTCCACCTAGTGCAGTAATCAGTAGCAATAAGAATGTACCTATGTCCTGCAGATGATAGAGGGCTTACCAGATCAATGAAATCAAGACCCCATTGCACAAACTACCTCACCTCCAACACGGGTTGCATTGGGATAGTGACATTCTTCTCCTTGGTGGAAGTGGTCTGACACGTGTGACATGAGCGAACATGACAATAAGCATCCTTGAAGACTATTGGCCAATAATACCCTTCTCTTAGTATCTGGTGTGCAGTGGAAGGCCTAGATCCATGACCAGTGCCAAACTTGTCATGAAACTCCTTCAAGACTTGATCTGCTTCTTCCTTGCCAAGGCATCTCAAGTAAATGCCTTCATGATTTTTCTTGTATAAAATAGATCCTTGCAACATGTAATTTCTGCTCTTCAACCTGAGAGCACGTTTTTGGACCTCTTGTAAATGAGGTGGACATTTGTTGTTCAACAAATAATAGACGACGTCCTCATACCATTCTCCCGGGGAAACATCCTCAAGCTGGTATTGCTGCACAGTGAGTTCGGGTCCTGCTTCCGCTGCTGCTTCAGTAATTGTTCGGGTAAGTGCCTGTCATCTTACCAATTTCATCGGCTGGATTTCCATGTCATACTCTTGGAGCAATGTGACCCATTTAGCCCTTCGTTCACCCAATTCATTTTGCATGAGCAGCGTTTTCACTGCTGGGTCGGGGACAATGGAAAACACTTGTTGTGTAGGATATAATGCCTAAATTTCTTCACTCGCCTGACAAGGGCATACACTTGTTTTTCTATGTTGTGGTAGTGCAATTCAGCATCTTTCAAAGGAGAATTGATGAAGGCGGCTGGGTGCTCACTTCCTTCGTCATCCTTCTGAGTCAGAATGTTGGCACATGAATGCTCCGAAGCGAATGAATAGATGTAGAATGGCTTTAGATAGTTTGGGCTGACTAGTATAGGTGCCTCAGCAATGGCCCTTTTGATTTCTTCAAAAGCTTGCTTGGGTTCGAGAGTCCACTCAACTTTGGCATCCTATTTTAACATGGCATTGAGCGATTTGACAATCTCAGCGAAGCCTGTGATGAATTTCTTGACAAAGTTGATCTTTCCAAAGAAGGATTTTAATTCCTTCTTGCTGCCTGGTGGTGGGATCTTCAACAAAGATTGGATGTGCTCTAGGTCTATGGAGATGCCCTATTATGAAATAACATGCCCAAACACTCTACCCTCAGTCACACCGAAAATACACTTCTTTGGGTTGAGGGAAACTCCAAACTCCCTACATCTTTGAAACACTTTACATAAATAAGAGATATGATCAGTGCACCTTTTAGAAAACACAGTTAAATTGTCCATGTAGATGATTATGCACTTCGTAATCAGATCTTTGAAGGCAATATCTATGGCACGTTGGAAAGTGGCACCGGCGTTGATAAGCCCAAAAGGAATTCTCCTGTAAGCGAAGGTCTCCCACTTAGTGGTGAATGCTGTCTTATAGTGGTCTTCGTACTGCACCATTACTTGGTTATATCCAAAGTACCCATTGAGGAAAGACATCATTTGGGAGCCATTGACAATCTACAACACCTCATCCAATGAAGGCACTGGTTAGTTGTCCTTCTCCGAGGCTCGATTCAAATTGCGGAAGTCTACACACAATCTGATTTCTCCATTCTTTTTTCTGACTAGGACCAAGTTGGCTACCCATGTGGAATTCCTGATGGGGAAGATGATTCTTGCTAAAAGAAACTTTTGTACCTCTTTATAAATGATGGGCTCTAACAGGGCATTAATACGACACTGCCGTTGGCAAAATGGCCTCACTTTTGTCTTGAGAGGGATGGTGTGCACGATGATGGAGGTGTTGTAAGTTTTTAGATCCTTGTAGCTCCATGCTACTAGATCATGACACCTTCGCAAAGCATCCACAATTCCTTTCTTTTCCTCGGGCGTGGACACTTTTCCAATAAGAACATTTTTTATATCCTCGGCTATCCTGAGGTTGTGAGCATCGCATTGGTTTCTTATGGCTTCCTTCTTTGTTTTCCAGTCCTGGTCTCTGATCTGATCCAAATCAAATATGCATTCAACCTGAACCATACCCCTAGGGATCGTGTTGGTTTTGAGGTTGATAAATCCTTCTATATCCAATTCGGCCTCTTCCGGATCAGCTTCATCAATTATTTGGGTGGGAAATACATTGGAGCTCATGATGAATTCAAGGATGTGCTTGTCGTCATTAAAGACCTAAAAAATGAGTGACGTTATCTGGGACAGATGGTGTGGATGTCAACTCAATTGTGAATTTCTTAAGCCCGAACAAGGAGAGGGGTTGCAAAGTGCTGGCTGCTTGAGCCAAGGCATCAACTGTATGGTTCTGAGCACGAGGGATCAGCTGTATATTAAATGCATCTAAACCTTCCAGGAGATCCCAAACCCTATGCCTATAATTTGCAAGCCTTTTATCATGGCGGGAATACAATTTTCTAACTTGTTTGACTACGAGTTCGGAATCTCTGAAAACTTATAGTATTTTGACATTTTTCTTCAAGGCCATAAGAAGACCATGGACTAACGCCTCATATTCTACCACATTATTGGTGCAATAAAAATGTAACCTATGGGCAGCAAGAAAGGTCTTACCTTTTGGGCTGATGAGTTCAAACCTAACACCAGCCCCTTGTTTTGATTTGAATCCATCAAATCAAAGCGTCCAAAACTTGGGGAGCTCTTTGACTCCTGACCCAACTAAGCTCTCATTTCCTTTTTGCTGGGTAGTTGCCTCTAGGGCCTTCGGGGAAGATGGTTTTTCTAGCACCTCTTTTGGCATTTCCTTCTGAGGGAGAGCTGATTTTATGACGTGTTCTACTGCTGTTTGGCACAAGAAGCAATCAAACTCAGAGTGGGAAGCATTGTGAATCCTGCACCAATTTGGTAGCACGAGATCCTAGAAATCCATTTAGGCACCCAAGCTGAGTTGGTTCTTGGCACACTTTTCCATGAATTCCTGGAAACCATTGAGTAGTTCCAAGTTGTCATCTTCATTGGGCTTATCATCTGACTCTACCAACACCTTCGTACTCTGAGGCATTTGAGTGAAGTCAATTGGAGGGTTGCACTGCACCAAGAGTACTTCAGTAGCACACTCTTCTTGGGGTTCAAATTTTTCCTGGTAGGCAAATGGACAATAATTGCCGAATTCTGTCTCAATAAACAACACCTCGTTTAGGTTGTTGAACTCTATGATCATGTACTTCATATGAGGCTCACGGTCTATACGAATCTGATTTGGCAGCCCTTTCCATGGCAGCCACATGTGAGAGTGGTCTATGGCAACATATCCATTCAAAGTTCTAGTGAATTCCCTTCCTAAGATGATCCCATATGCATCGGGAATGTCAGCCACTTGAATATCAATGACTTGTTATATCTTTGGATCCGCAATCATTTGCATTGGGATCCGATTCATCTCTCCCACAATTTTGATCTCTATTTTGTCTAGCTGAGTCACTTTCCTTTTTGAGGGTGTGGGAGTAATCCTAAGATCCTTGCATACTGCCAAAGGCATAGCATTGGTAAACGCTCCTGAATCGAGCAGGAAGTTGTGCAAGTTTTTCTTGAATACCCGAATGGTGGTAAGGAAAGGGGGAGTTTCCAATCTTCCCTGGAAGAGGCCCTTAGGCGTGTCCACCTGAGCTACTTGAGCTTTGTTCTTATCGCCAGTTTTATCCTTAGTCTGTCTAGATGGCTGATCCTTGGAAATTTGCCTATTGTTCTGGTCTGGTTCCTTTTCCGGCTGTTTACCTATAGGCTGACTTGAGGGAACATATTTTCTTTTCTCCATGCTGTCTTGAGTCAAAGGGTCTTGCATGGGTTCTTCAAAGGTGACTCTCTTGGCTGATGTCTCTTGTGTTGTTTTAGAGGATGAGGTCCCATTAAGCATCCTAAAGAATGCGTGCCTTATAGTAGGGACTTTGAGTAATTCGAAGGCGGACAAACTGATTTCTACTTTGTTGAATTCTTCAGCCACATATTCACCCATTTGTTTGATCTCAGAGTCGAAGGCTCGGTCTATGGTAGAGTTAGGAGGTTGGGTTTTCACTTGACTTAATAGATTTTGAGGTCTATCCTTGTTGAGATATTGGGTGAGAACATGGGGAAGCCCAGGATTATTGTTGGCATTAGGGTTAGGTGGGGTAGTAAAGTTGTTTGGTGAAGTGGAAGTTGTGAAGGGTCCACCCACCTGATTGTTTATGAGGAAGTAGGGAGTTGTTCTTTGGTGGAACATGTGAACTTCATCTACATAAGGCTCTTCCTCATCTACTGGGCCATTATCTACTAAATTGAAAAGCTGAGCCAAAGTTTGTTCGTTACTTACCTCTTGCACTTCTTCACTCCTAACGTGGGTGGGCTCGACCTCGGGCTCGTTGCTGTTGCTTTGCGAAAATGGCGCTTGGTTGACCACAAGATAGGAGGAGTCATAAGGCTTAGATGGGACGATGTCTCTGCAACCGACACTGTCAACAACATCTTGGACCTCCACTTGGAAGATTTCAACAGCTGTCTGGAATTTAGAACAATCCAGCTCGGAGTGTCTACTGGTTTTGTGAATCTAGCACCATCTGGACAAGGCTGCCTCAGCAAGGTATACTCCACTGGTCGTCCTTTCATTGCTGGCCAGTTGGTCAAGAGGAGTAGGGACACCTCTGCTATTGGGCCTAGTATTCCATGTGCGATTCTGCCTCTAAGAAGGTCTCCTTTCAAAGTTTTGATTTAAATTTTTTCCTCTATCATAATTTTTCCCAGAAGAGGTGCTTGCTTCCTGATTGTCCCTACCATCCCTATTGTCTTGGATTTCCCGATTAAGATTAGCCTGGAGGCTTCGCTAGGATGCCTGCAACTGATTATTTTGATTTTTTAAGTGCATCATTTTCATGGACATTTTCTTTATCATCTTTTTTAGCTCTTCCAATTTTTCCTTTTCAGTAGTGCTGCTTGGCTGTGGCACTGGGTTTTAGAGAAAGATAGGCAGGGCTACTGGCTGATTCTGATGTGCTGGAGGGAATTTTGGTCCTTACAAGTACAATGGTGCTTACGGCTGCTAAGAATACACCTATTGTTGTTCGGGAGCTTGGGGATAGCTTGGCTATTGTTGAGGCTACAAATAAGAAGGCATAGGAGGTGCATAATTCATTGGCTGTCCGGGGTGTGGAACAATGGGAAGCTAAGGCACCTAGTTCATAAGAGGGGTTTGGTTAGCGAATGCTTGATTAAGCCCTTGAACTTGCATCAGGTGAGCTACCGGTCCCAAAGAAGGGAGTGAACCAAAGATATAATACCCCAAATCTGCATTGGCAATAACAGCCTCTGCATAAGTGGTTACTAATGTCCTGAGCGGTGGGCGCATCCTTTTCACCAATGCCGATGTAAGATTATCCAACGTTGCATAGTAGATAGAAAGTGCTGCATCATTATTGTGTATGTATGGATCCTGAAGTCTCATGAAAGCATGATGGAAGCGGTCATTAAAAGATCCAATAGGTTCATTAAATTCCCTTCAGATGGACATAAACTGTCGGTATAGCTCTAATGGGTTGATTGGAATCTTGTATTTCTGTAGGAAAGAATTCTTCATAAGGTCCCACGAAGTAATGGACCCTCTTGGAAAATTGATGTACCAATAAAAAGCCTCTTTGCCTAATGAGTGTGGAAAAAGGTGGCATGCAACATCCTCATGATCGACTTGCATTTCAGTAATTGCTGTTTCAAATATTTTAATGTGTTCTTTCGCTGTCCTTTGCGGGTCGAGAGGATTTAATTTCGAACAAAAGCCTTCTGGATTCTTGGGCATGTCATGGTAAGCAGCAAAGTGTATCGGCAAAGGATTTTGCACCAACCAAGCCATGGCAGGAGGCAATGGTGGTATCTTCTATTGAGGGACAATAATCTAGAGTTGCACCCGCAATAAAACAACCTGGGACTGCACCTGGGCTGCGGCTATTTGGACTGTACCTTGGGCTTGAAAGACCGAGAGAGTGGCAACTTCCTGGCTGCCGGAGACGAAGGGTGAAAATGCAGTTTGGTATGGCTGGGTGGAGGATGGAGAAGGGATGAATGGAGGAGAAGATGGAAGGGAAGTGGGTGGAATGGAGGAAGTTGAAGAAAGAGCATCTCCTCCCTTGGTTCATTTTTCCCTTGTGAGGGGCTACAACTCTTGAAATTCTCCCTTATTTGGTGTCAACCATAGAACTCTTTGAAATCTTTTCGGGGAGAATGAACCAATTCAATCTAGCTTCACAAGGCCCTTCTTCTAGCGCCAGTTCTGTTGATGGGTGTTTTGTACACTTTCTCAACACAGGCAGTGAATAGGTGCACTACCTTTCTTGAAAGGAAATATCCAATGACAAGTTGCTAAAAATCTCCCCAAGGTCTCTAGGGTGTCAGGTCATGATTTGCATGGAACTCCCCAATTGATGTTGATGTGATTTGGTTGGTAATCACAGGGAAGAATTGTATAGCTGGATGCGAAGTGGATCTTAAAATATGAAGTTTCTAATGTGGAATTTGAAATGCACTTTGCTATAGGTTCGAACAACAATCCAAACTTCAGTGTTTTCCTTGAGTTTTAGCTTTACAATGTGCAATGAACCTTAGCACAGGCTGTTTCTAAAAAAAAAAAGAAAAAGAACAGGGAAGAGGGAAGGTTCTTGGATCTACAACTAAATGTGAATAGTAATACAAGAGTTCCTGCTATGGACAGCTTCCTTCAAACAAAATTTAACTTAACCAAAAAATCCACAGTCTCATGAAATTTGTGCTATCCTCTAAGGTCTATAGATATTTCACCTTCCATTCACCATATACATGCATGAACAAAGGTAAAAGTGTGGAGCAGCTTTGAATTCAATCCCAGGCTAACTTTACACAACTATTTACCAGCATCAAACAACAAAAAGTATGGACTAGGAAGGCATATATATAGCAGAAATTTTCACAACTACAGAACCACATTACTAAAATCTATCAAAGCAAGGATATAGCTAACTAAAACATAAATATAAATCTAAGTAAAACATCTAACAATGGAGATTGAATCAAGTAACATGTGAAGAACTCAGAAATTGCACCAAGTCAATGTATTTTCATTAGAAATTTCAGCAGCATGTCTTTACAACAACTCAACTCTCTTTGCAAATGAGAGGAGACCCCCTATTTATAGTGCCCAAAAAGTAGAATGAATGACCAAGATTAAATCTCGTTGTGTGGCCACGATTCACTACAAACTAGGGTTCTACCTACCCCCCAATAGATTACAATTTAAAATAAATTCTTGTCCATATCCCTATTTTGTCCTCTAGTGATGGCACTGTAGCATCTTGTCTTTTTACAGATTGCTCCTTTGCTGTAGCCACTCCCTCAGAAGCTCTTCACTAACAATAGGGTTGCCTTCTTGCTTCTTTAAAGCTGCATACTCCATGAACTTCAAGATCACTGGTTGGAGTTTGTCGACCTCTATGATCTTGGACCTCAACACTTGATAGCTCCACTCCTTAGATTGATCGGCAAGATTTTCCAAATCCTCTTCATACTTGGCAGCGTGATCACTGAACAACTTTGACTGGGTGAAGGCTCGGGCTGTAAAACTCATGAAATCTATAGTTATCTTGCCTGACATCCCATCTTCAATCCTCTTTTGGAAAAGAGGCCTTACTTTATCCGGGTCCATTTGTACGACGAGCATCTCATAGCCTGTCATTAGCTTCAAGTATCAGGCGCAATCTGCCCTAATCTCCTTGACCCATTCGATGTTTGGATCTACTTTATCAATTACCTACACCAATCTTTCTTTCCTATTCTCAAAGTCACGCCTCCACACATCCATCAACCAATGATCGTCCCTTTTGAAAGTGAGCTCACTTTCCCATACTGTGCTTAGCAGCTTGAGGATGGCCTCGATCTTCAGATAGGTGGACTCATATCTGGATAGGAAATCAGAACAAATTCTTCTTGTGCCCTCAAGGGACTGCTACAAGTCTAGGAACTTGTTGGCTATTTGGACCACTTGGCCAATGCCCATATTTCTAACGTATAGAACCTGTCGAAACCAGCTTTCTATAGTTCTGTCCAAATTCTTTCTCTTTTCTAGCTTATTGATTTGTTCCTTGTACAAAAATTGTGGTGGAGTCGCAGATGTGGTAGGCACGTCTTTAGTCAAGGACCAGTGCTGGATGTAGGCTGTTAGATTAGCCACTTGTGCTTTAAGCTCGTCCTTTGAGATTTTATCCTATTGTATCAAATGGACCACTGTGGCCATAGAATCCTCAAGGTGCTCCACCTTCTGCTCCTTGGTAGCAGTTCCTAAATCAATGGTGGAGATATTGTAGCTTATTCCTTCCTTTCCTACCACTGGCATGGCTATTTCCATTGCTCGAAACCCAGAAGCATCCATTATTACATTGGATCTGATCTTAGGCTTCTTCTCTTTTCTGGTTGTTATCTACGCCTGGGCTAAGATAGCCACCAGTCTAGCTCTTGGATCCTTCGGTGCGTGAGTCTTCTTTTCAAGCTACCTCTCCAGCCATTCGGGCATATCAGACTTTTTCTTAGGTGATTCATGATCACCCTCGCCTTTCTCGCCTAGGATCTCTATTTTCTTACCTATAGGGGCATTTTCTTCCATTTTAGCAGCATCTCCTTCTTCCTCATCAGAGTCCTGGATGAATAGCAGACACTTGATGGGGATCTTAGTAGGCAATCGCTCCTGGGGACTTTCTTCTTTCTCAATTTCCTTCCCCTTCCTTTCTTTAGTTTGCTCATCCTTGTGCACGTGCTCCTCAGGCTACTCAATTTCGAGGCCCTTGTCGGTTTGAGCCTCACTCTCAAGCTTATCCTCTTCTACATTTTCTTCCTCTTTTTGAGGAGATGACACATCCTCTTGTTGTTCCCCTGTAGGGAGCTCGACATTTTTTGCAGCCTTGTCCTCTTGTTGCTGTCCTTCTCTGGGAGGCGACCCTTCTGCCTCTTCTTCATTGCCCTTCAATTGCCGGGCCATTTCCTCCTTTGAATCATCATCAAATGTTTGTACAATGGTTTTACTACTCGCATCCTCTTCTTCATCTCCACTTTTGGAAGACCCCGTTTCTTCTTCCTCGTGGACCACCCTGTCAATTTGTCAGTGTTCAAACTCTGGGTGTTCATGGTAATCATCAACTTCCTCCTCTACTACTTTTGAAGCTTCCATCCCCTGACTCTCCCACTCCTCGGAGATTAACATTGCGGCCTCCATTATTGGCAGTCTCGTCGGAGGTTGGGAGGGCTGAGCACTGGCTAGGACTTGTGCTAAGGCAGCTTGGATGGTGGGATCCAGGAATATCTAAGAAATCTCAAAGGGGAAATTTTGTATTTGCCTCAAGAAGGCCTCTGGCAGCATAAGTGTGGGCATTGGTATCATTGCTGTTTCCAGTGGAAGCGATGTAGTGGGAGACATAGAGGCAGAGGAAAGTGGTGAAGTTGTGACGGAGGAAGAGTCAACCACTACTACAGGCCCAACCGGTGGAGAGGAGGCAAGATGGACTAAAATGTCCACCACAGGTGGGGAAGCGACAACCATGGCCTGAGAAGTAGAGGGGAGGGTAGTGGAAACAAGGAGAGCGAGAGGAGGTTTTGGCTATTCTATTCTTCTTTCCTCACCTTCTTGAAGGGGATCCTCTTGAATCATTGGCTGCCCTGCGATGCTTCCCATCCATTTGGTCCTTTTCAAGGGTGAACCTGCAGGATCCTTCATGGAATAAACATTGGGATCCGGTGATTGCTCTGCCTCAGTTCCTTTTCTCTTCTTCAACCTTGTGAGCAGAGGAGACTTGGATGTCTTTACTGTTGAAGTTGTGGCAGAGGCCTCTTCTGTGGCACTAGGATCACTTTCAAGCCCTTCATATGTTAGGACGACCCCTTGCTGCTTCAATTGGGCCACTTGTCCATTAATCCATTCTTCAGTGTGGTCAAGATTGGCTTGGTTATGATGTCGAGGTCATCGACCTCCTGCTCATCCCAATCTATTGTCAGTAGTGGAAAGTTAGCGATTGCAGTATACCTGGGATCCATGATAGTGCTTTCATCTTCTTCAACTTGATCTGGTATTTGAAATAATTGTACCCTTCTCACAAAGTACATAGTCATCCGCATGTAATGCCTTGCTTGCACTTCCTTGTCATCTTGACAATTCACCCAAAAGTCTTCAACGTGATGCAGATGGGAGAATCCTGGCCCTAGTGCTTTCCTTATATCCCCATATGGGTCCATCTGTGGGCAAGCAGTGTGTAGGCAGAAATGATACACCTTCAATTCCTTCTGAGAATTCCCAGGGCACTGGCAAGTTTGTAATTTGTACCTCCCTCATCCAAAATCTAAAGGATAAGGGATCCCTACCAAGTGTTTATTTCCAAGGACTGAATGTATATGTTGCAGCTGCTGAGAAAGCTCTAAGAGTATGATCTAGTTGTTGGGGTACCGGGGCAGCTTATTTGGCCTTTCTATGAAACCCTGGGCACGAATGTATGTAAATTTTGGGTACTGAATGAAAAGGAAGGCATACTACTTTAAGAATTACCAAGCACTGTGAGAGAACCTTCTCTCGAAATCCCCTGCAAGCAATTTGATGATGTGGCCGATGTAGGTGTCGTTACCCTGCAATACTCCTTCTTGATGTTCCTGTACTAGAGCTGGGGATATCTATCATAGACCTTCAATTTTTGACCTTGCTCCTCATGGAGTGCTACAAACAATCCATTGTACTGTCTTTGCTATGCCAGTGAGTACACCAGATAGGAGGTCATATAGAACTTGGATGTCTTCTTTACATTCATGAACTGCTCATGGAAGTAGTTGCTTATTATGCCTCCCCAGTAGAACGAGGCTTTCATGGTGAAATCCTCATCCCTGCGGAGGATCTGCTCGACAAAATACACCATCCACTCTTGAAAGAATGCAGCGGTGGAGAGGCCCATTCCTCTACTCAGCATGGTTACCAAGTCATGGTAATCCTCACAGAAGTCACTGCGGAAGAGTTCTTGGGGAACCTTTGCAGCGTTGCCCCTTTTGTCCTTGAGCCAGTGTTGGTTTATTAGTTTCCTGCACCTAGTCGAGTTGCCATCCCACGCTCCCTTGCATTATTCTATAGTTGGCGTTTCCATCTCGACAAAGGTGGGGATGTGGATGGTCTTTGTAATTCCTTCAGTCGACATGTCAGCAATGTTCCCATCCTAGTCAACAATAGTTTGCATCTAGGGCTATTATGCCTGCCAACAAGCCATGACCAATTCGGGGGCCACAAGGGATGGAGGGAAGCCTGCAAATTTTGCAATTCCTCTTTTCCTGATCAATCTTGCATTCTTGGTTGTCGGGTGGACTTTGACCCGTTGCTTGAATTCATCAATATCGACATGGTCGATATTGGTGTCTGTGATTTCTTTCCAGTCTATGACAATTTTTGAATGTAAAGGTTCACCCTGGAACTGGTATTTCATCTGGTCCTTGTCCTCCTTTCCACGAGGAGTCTTCCCCTCTTTCTTCCCTTTGTCTTTTTCTGTGGCAAGCCCCGAGGGTCTTGCACATGATTCCATATATCCTACAATCAAGGGCATAATGAGTACAACCAATTATGAAAGCATTAATCATTAGTTGAAATCCCATGGATGAAATAAAACTAGATAATATATGATTGATGAAATCAAACGTCATGTTTTTAGTATTTATTGGAGGGATTTTGGACAATCCGGGTTTGGAGGGCTGGATTTCCTTGGCAGGAATGTTGTTTTGGAGGGAAAATAGGGTCGTGCGATTCATGTGATTTCTTCTGACCGAATTTTGATGGTTCAAAAGGTCAGAGCATGAGAAGGCTGAATTTGAGCACGTGGGTCAAGATCATATTTCAAATTTGAGGTCGTTTGGATCATTTTGGGAGAATCCAGAGGTACAAGACTGAAAAACTGTCAAGGGTTGGCTGTTTGAAATGGCCAGGTAGAAATGGAGTTCTAGGGACAAAACTCTAGGGTATGGGACCCAAGTGGACCAAGGATGACTGATACTTCCTTCAGATTTTAGAATTCTCAAGCTTGAAGAGCCAGGAAGCCGTCATGCTTTTTACATTTAGAGCAGCGATCATTGGATGGAAGTCCGAAGGGGACGGCCCAGTGTACCGGACCCGACATCAAGCTTTGGTGTCTGATTTTATTTGTTAAATTATCATTTAGTGAACAGGAGGGCGAAACCCGGAGGTTGGAAAGGTGGGCGCGTTTTTCTCTTTTGAATCGACAGGGATGGGATGGAGTCTCGGATGGTGGAGCCCAGCAAGGGTAAGGACGTTAAAGTTTGACACTTTGGAATCCTCATGGAAAAAGGTAGGTCAGGACTCAGGAGGTGGGAGGATGCCGACGGTCGGCCGTTTGAAAAGGCAAAGACTACACGAAAGTTCGCGGAGGGAAGTTCGCGGACTGGGACCCGACGAGAAGTTTGGACAGTTAACTTCACTGAACAGCGAAAGGCATGGCAGGCCCCAGAGCTCAGGAGGACGGGGCCTGTTTGCCATTTGGGAATGGTAGAAACATCACGAAATCGTAGGGGTTCAGGCCCGGATGACAGAAATGCAGGCTAGTTTCAACGTTTTGAGTTTGGCAAATTTTGACAGTGAACTACTGATGGAGGTCTGAAGTGGCAGGCCCGAGAGGGCATCTCGCTGTTCCGAAAAAGATGGTTTACTTTGATAAGTTTTTCCAGCGGCGGAAGGGCCCTAGCTTGGTGGGTTTGAATTCCCTGCATGAAGAATGACGATGGTGAAGGAGAGTTTTGGATCAATCCTATGGGATGCTATGGAGGTTTTCAAAGATTCCAAGAAATGGGTTCCATTGGTTTTATCATGTTTTATCAATTAAATGTAATTTTAACCCATGTTGTTCAACATTTTAGGTGCTAAAATTATGAAAAACCTTCCAGGAGGGCAGACGACAGACCTACCTTGGGAGTCCGATGAGGGAAGGTGTGAAATCCACTAAGGACTGGCGAATGAGGGTGATGGGCGTGAGGGTGGTGATCAATGAAGGCAATGAACTCCCTAAAATCTTCCCTAAACTCCCTCTAGAAAACCTAACAAATGAAAATGACAGGTCAACCTCCATATTTATACCCAAAATAGCAATTAATACATGCATTTAATGTCCGTACGGAGGACAGGTTGGTTGGTGGATTCAAATTTATGGACGGTGGCAGGGGTCTGGGACCCAGGGTTCAGAAGGACGTAGGTCGATGGCTATTTCAACATGATCTTGGGAAATCGACGACGAAGGGAGACCCGGAGTCTGGATAGCGGAGCATCGTCAAAGGTTCGCCATTGGGAATGGTGAAGGGGAAGCAAAATTCTAGACGCGGAAGTTCAGAGGGTTAGGCCCAGAGGGGACGAAAGCAGCCTAAGATATTTTCAAGTTTCACCGAAACGAAAATAGGGAGCCAGGTCCCGGGGCCCAGGAAGGTGGAAGCCTTCCACCGTTCGAAATGGAAAATTCCCGAGGGAAACCCACCTAGAGAAACCCGGCGAGGCAGGCCTGGCGGGCTCAACGACCATCGGTAGAAGCAAATTGCCAAGGAGGCTCCGCGAGGATGTAGGACTTAACAAAATTGGAGGGGATGAAAAATGATCAACTCAAGATGAGACTTTAGAGGCATGCTGACCACTTAGGACACCAAAATGGGGGCACGCAAAATGACCCAACAAGGCGAAAGAAAAAAGGGTCCCCGTTCCGAACGGGGCGTGTGTGCTAAGGGCACAACATAAGAGTTGCAAACTACAAATTGTACTATAATTTTTGCACCCCACATAATCTGTAAGAACTAGACTTCAGGGTTTGTCATCTATATGTGCATTGCATAGGTTTCATGCAAATTACAAATGCATTGTGAACTATAAGCCTCAAATAGGCATATATCAAGACCCATTAGCCTTCTTTGTAACATGTAAAAATTAAATTATTCACTACCAACCCTATTCCCCACATATCTTCATAGGCCCCCAAATCACTCCAAAAATTTGTACTCTTTGCAAGAGTTGCAAGTTGTAACTTGCAATCTATTAATACAAATTTAGCTTCGACCCTCCTACATTATTTTGAAAATAAATAGATCCAACTCAAAACTAATATGTGTCAAACTTGTTACCTACAATTCAAAACCTGAGACATTGTGATCCTTGAAGGAAAATTCATGTGCATGATTATTATCAAATTTCTATAAATAGAAATGCATTCACATGACCATACAAAATAGCTCACAGTTAGCAAGGTTTTAGTTGTGTAAAAATATGTTATATCCAACAATATTTAGTGAACCAAATATATATAATTATATAAAAAATAAAATAAATTTAGAGTGAAAAAATGAAAACTTAGAAACAATAGAGAAAAATGTGGTATATTATATTCATAATCATGCTTCTAATATTTTCAACCATTTCAAATGATTTTCATATGCATATGGATAGATTACAATGATAAATTACATTAAAATGTGCATGGTCACTTTGACTTGTCTTTTTGACATGTAGATGCATGTCATAACACATGTGAAATTTTTTAAAGTATGTTTTAACCTCTAAAGATACCTTCAACTGATAAAAACTTTGTCAAGTATCTACACATTCTATTTAACATATAACATGGCCTTTGGTCCTCCTTTCCCTTTGTACAATTTCTATTCTCTTTATATATCCATATCCTACATTTAATAATAATGAAGCATGTTATTAATGTTAGAGTTATCATACATTAGCTAATAATTAATTAATCTTTAATTGATTATTAGTCTAATTTATTCTCATACACTTAAGCTAAACTTAGGATTGCTTTATTAATTGAGTTAATATTAGATCATTATGTCTCATCTCATGTGATGTTGACAATTTTCATGATATGATCCCTTTCTCATTTAGGGATTTTCTCTTATAAGCATTCAACCCTCATTGTAATTACTCACGGAGAATATCTTGAGCTTTCATATCTTCTTGAAAGTCTCTTGCTTCTATAGCTTTTTCTTGTTGAAGAATATATCAATTCTTGTTTACAGATCTCTTGCGTGGAAGGTGTATTTATTTTTTGTTTGATCCCGTGGCTCGTGGTTTTGTGCTTGTTTCACGATTATGACATGGTATCAGAGCGTGGATTCAACAAACCTCTTCTCGATTTATGAGGTTTTCTTCTTCAACAAGGGTTGTAGGCTTCAGATCTGAATCCCCTTTGTTGTCTTTATAAATTTTGGAGGTGGGAATCTTTTGAAGCATTTTTGTGTGAAAAGGACCTCGCCATTGGATCCAGAGCTATTGAGAAAGTCAACTTTGGCTTTTGTTTCACCTGATTTCAATTCCTGACACCATATCTACAAGGGTTTTGAAGTGGTTGCTCTTTTTCCAGATTTGAAGGGTAGCTGTATTTTTCATGCATTTTTGGCATGAAATGGACGTCACCATCGTGCTTAGAAGGCCCAAAAACCTTAAGATCACTTGTCAAATCATCAAATTTGGTGAAGTTGTCTTCTGAGGCAATTTTTTTTTGTACAGGGGCCCGTATAGCCCCTATACAGAATCCAGTGCACAATTTAAAAAAAAAATCCACCAAAATTAAAAGGTTCGGTGTTTATTTTTTAAATTTCATTTTTGTTGAAATTTTAAAAAATATTAAAAAGCTTTCGGCAGATTTTTTTAAAAATAGGGCACTTTTCTCATTAATGCGCAGGGTACTGCGCATGTAGTACCCCAGTGTAGTCCTCTTAAATGGGGCATCTTTTTCAAAGAACCAACTGCTTCTTATTCCACCGGTGGCATGTTCTTTTGGCCGACCATCGGCTCAACCGCTTGACAACATATAAATTTTTTTAGGTGACCATTTTTTGCTTCTAGCGGTTTTCAGATTCCGGCAGGATTTCTCAAATTTCTGGCCCATTTCCTAGGTGTTGCACTTTTTCTGGTGACATTGCATTCCTTTCTGGCCTCTTCAAAATTTTTTAGGGGCGATTCTATTTTGCGGCGATTGTTCTTTTTTCTGGCGACGAGAATTTTCTTTTCTGGCAAAATTTCAGGGGGGTTGTCTTTTTTTCCCAAGCAATAGGAATATGGTGACCATATTCACTAATGTCATGCTGACGTCAACAGTACAGTTGGTTGCTAGGGCCTCTTTGACCCCCTTTTGTGCCCTAAAATGGGTGGTTTTTTCTTTTCGCCGTAACTTGGGCATATGATATCATTTTTCAACAAACAAGATATAGTTGGAAAGCTAATTCCGTCAAATTTCCAGTGGTGTGGGTCTCATCACTTTATTTTTCTTCTAGTGCATTCTACAACCTGTTGAAGTTAGAGGATCTATTTTCAGTCTCGAGCTTGTAACTTTTGACCAGTTTCTTCATTTTCGTGATTCCAACAATGTTGGAACCGTCTTTCAAATCTCTTCAATTCCATCCATGTAAATTTTCTAGATTTTTCTCTAGGTACATTTTATTCAGATTTTTGTGTTTTTGCACTTTGGTGAATTACTTGGACATTTTAGCTCCTAGAAACTTTTTGTTTGTGTGGGATGACTCATTTTTCGCTGTTCATGTATTTCTAGTCTTGTGTCTTTTTTGACATTATGAGCTTCCATTGTAAGCACTTATGATTTTGTAAACACACTGAGATAAAGTTCCTCTATATTGCACCTATATTATGGGATCTTGCACATCACTTTGTGCCTTATTGTACTCGCACTATGATATAAAGTGCCACAGGGGTTGATGTTTTCCTTTTTTTTTCCTTCATACCTTTCTCATGCGTGTGTGCCTTGGTTTGCACACCCTTTATATCTGCTTGTACTTTCATGTTTGCACATTCAAATGTTCTTGGTTCTTTATCATGCACTACATTTAGGCATTCAGCTTCAGTGTACCTGTCATACCTCTCCCTTGTTAGCATTATGTGGGGGTTTCTACTGTTGGTGCTACCACTTCTTTTGTTCTGCATTGGAGTGAGCTATGTATAAAGTATTTGTTCCTATGTACTAGGAAGATGCAGTGGCTGGTTACCCATGCATTTCAGTGAGACAGAGCACTTACCATATGGACACTCTTGCATTCCTATTTCTAGAGGCGACCTTCCATTTTCACTTGATCAATTCTTCAAACTATTAGTACTTGTGCCATCTGTATCTTTGAGTTCTTGATGTATGCCTTGGTTTTCCATTAGATTCGAGTAGTGTCATTGGGGGCACTCATACAAATTCTTGTCTTCTTGATCTTGATCATCATATGTTTAAGCAAAGGTTCTTCTTTCAACATTTCATCAATCATTCTACGACAGTGTTTGCAGCTTCTTCATGCTTCAGTGGTGTTCTTTTTGTTCATCCTTTGTTCCTATCTTTTGGGACAACCTTGTCTTGTTTGGAGGATTTTTCAGTCCTTCACTTGGCTTTCATCTCTATTTGGAGTGGAGATTTTCCCATGAGGTTTTCTCTATTTCTCTGCATTATAGAGATCTTCTGTTTGTACATGGGTACCTTACATAGCGTTGTTTGCGAGGACCCATCATGCATTCTTTTTAGGGTTTTTAGCTACTCCCTAACTTTCATCTTAAGGGGGGTGTTAGAGTTATCATACATTAGCTAATAATTAATTAATCTTTAATTGATTATTAGTATAATTTATTCTCATACACTTAAGCTAAACTTAGGATTGATTTATTAATTGAGTTAATATTAGATCATCATGTCTCATCTCATGTGATGTTGACACTTGTCATGATCTAATCCCTTTCTCATTTAGGGATTTGCTCTTATAAGAATTCAACCCTCATTGTAATTACTCACGGATAATATCTTGAGCTTTCATATCTTCTTGAAAGTCTCTTGCTTTTGTAGCTTTTTCTTGCTGAAGAATATAGCAATTCTTGTTTGCAAATCTCTTGCGCGGAAGGTGTATTTGTTTGTTGTTTGATCCTCTAGCTTGTGGTTTTGTGCTTGTTTTATAATTCTAACAATTCATTTAAAATATGTTAAATAGTTAAATTTTGTGATATTGTAGCGTCGTAATTGATCACCCTTAACAATATCACACTAGGTTGAGCTCCCCCTTGTGTGTCTAGACCTAATTATGCTCTTAAATTGCCTATTTTATTATTGTTTCCATAAATATAGAATATAATTGGGAATTAATATTAATTATTTATCTAACAGTCATAAAAGCCCCAAAATAGGTTTGCTTTAAGGTGACACTGCCATTGATCATCCTATTTCAGTTGAATTTTAAATATGTTATTGTCAATATTTTTATGTTTGTAAATTTAAATTCATTTGTAGCTTTTCACAATTAATTTGCAAGAAACAAAGAATTGCATATAAATATAAGTCTTTTCACCATTTGAAACTAGATTGCAATTTAAATTCTAATTGAGCGTCCTAGAAAGAAGTCAAGAGAAAAATTAGTAACATTTTTCATTTGTTAAGAATCATGTTAGCAATGCATCAACTCTATGTGTAAGATTGTTCATGTTTTATGCTCATTTGTTTTGTGATTACTAACACTTACAGGAATTCATATCAATAAGAAAATATTCCTTGCATGATATGTGCATTGAATGAATTCAACCCATCAAGGAGATCATATATGACTGGTAAGTTGCAGTACTTATCATTTATCACTTGTTTTTATCCATTTTTCTCTAAGCACTCTTTACATCATCATAGCCATTGTGGAGGTGGAAACACTAAAACAGGGTTTGACTTTGGCAAGCCCCTATATGGCACAACCCTTTCTCCCCTCTTTTGTTTGCAAGTAACAAATTTGAAGCGGATTTTGGAGACGATTGATCATCATCATCATAAAACATGCATAGAAAATATACAAAACGAAATGCATCCACATCATTTGCATCCATATCATATCATGAAAAGATAATGAAAAATAACATAACATGACATCCATCCATATCATGATCATCGCATATCACATAGGCATAAAATAAAATACATCCATACATGATCATATAAGCATGCATACATGAAATAAAGTGAAAGACCAAGCATTCAAGTTTCCAACCTCAACAAATTAGGGAAAGAAGTATTTATCAACTAACAAAGCTCTGAATCCAAGTCTAGGAGGAAATAACTGTTGGTTCTCAGTTGTGCTCTGGTTAGTTTGTCCTTGATGAAAAAATTCACCTTTGGGTATCTTTTGGTGTGACATTCAAGTGGTCTTGGCGACAGTGGAAAAAGTCTATCGGCATATGTATTTCTCACCGCTGAGAGGTCTTACTGAATGAGTCGGGTCTCACCGACTAATACATAAGGAGGTTCATCGGCGTAAGAAATACCTATCAGAATATTGTTTCATCGAGTGCTTTGTGTCTTGGCGACCGGCAACAAAGGCTGCTCATCGACAAGAGTTTTTCTTCGTTGTAACATCTTAGCGAACTCACATTGTCTCACCGACCAAAGGAAAAGGAACATATCAGCAAGAGTGTTGTATTCAGTATGTGGTCTCACCAAAGACATATTGTCTCACCAACCATGCAACAAAAGGTCTTATTGGCAAAGGTTGTGGCTTCAATGAAATGTCATAGCGATTTTGTGGTATCTTATTGACTTGTGCTCAAAGGTTATATCGGTAAGAGTTAGAGTCATCGGTATAGGGTCACAGTGAGTTTGTAATGTCTCAACACCTCAGAGTGGATAAAGCATTTCGGTATGACTCATGTGCATCGAAGAAAGGTCTTGGTGAGTTTGAATTCTTATACCAACCGACAACATAAAGGTATACATCTCGGTAAGAGTTAGGGTTTTCGGTGTGAGGTCTTGGCGAGTGACCTTCGGTCTCACCGATGGAACACAAAAGGACTTTTTTAGCATAGGATCTGACTTGTCTTAGCGACAAAGAAGATGGTTGGTGACTTTCGGTATGACTCAAGAATTCTATGAGAGGTCTCCCCGATGACGGTATGCTATAGCGACACACAAGTGGATGAAGACTTTTGGAAAGACATGGTGTGCTCTACAGGAGGTCTCCCCGATATCATAATGTTATAGCGAAGCACATAAGACAAAAGGTCTCTGTCGGTATGAGAATTGATTTCTCTTGGCGATCTAAGGTGAATTCGGGGTGTTTCGGTATGACATAAAAAATCTACAAGATGTCTCCCCGATTGTTTAAAGTTACAACGATACACGAGATGGATGGGAGAATCGGTGAAACATAGAGCAATCTATATAGTGTCTCCTCGACTATGTATTGTCTTGGTGACTTGGAAATGTCAAAGACCTTCGGCATAGGTATTGAATTTTCATGGTGACATGTTTGATCATAGGGGCTCTTAGCAAAACAAAGACTTTTCTACAAGATGTCTCTCCAATATCAAAAGGTTACAGTGATAGTGATTGAAATGAAAAGGGGATCTCAGTGAGAAACTTGCTTATGTCTTAGCGACACGGGATGAAAGGATGACCTTCGGTAAAACAAAGAATCATCTACGAAATGTCTCCTCGACAACAAAATGTCATAGCAACACATAAGAGATAAAAGGGCTTTCAGTGAAACTTAATGTGGTCTACGAGAGGTCTTCCCAACTTCACTGGGTTATGGTGAAAGTGATAACTAAGAGGAATGTCTGGCGATTTACTTGCCTCTAGCATAACTATCTGGATGTCTCAGTGAATGGTTAATGAAGACTCAAACACTGTGGCCGACATCATGGATTGGCATCGAATCTCAGAACTGTTACATGGCTGAATATTCATTGAGTTTTCCTTTTTGAGAAGTTGCATTTTTGAAATAATGGATGATTTGCAACTCTCTGGATAAGCGTTACTCTTGATTTTTACCATCATCTATAGTCTATCATTATTCAGCTTTATATTCAATAATCAGCAAGAGAATTTTAGAATCTTGTGAAAAACACTTTTTGAAGATTTCTTCATAATAGACATACTTGAAATGTATATATAAACTAGTGTTGAAAACAGTGAAAAAGTCTAGTTGCAATTCTGGAATATTGTTCTTTGGCTGTATCAAACAAAGAGTTATGAGCTTAACTGAAAACAGAGAGATCCTCTGAGACGTGATTATTGTTGAAAAATATAATTTGAGGGGTTGGTACTCCTTGAGATAGATATCTCTAAACGAGGGGTTGGTGCTCCTTAAGTTGGTGCTAAAAAATTAGCCTATAAGGCATTGTGAACTGTTGTTTAAAAAGTTTAAGCCTGCAAGGCATTTTGGGAGTGGTTTTTATACCCTAGGAGGGTTTTCCACTTGGAAAAATCTTGTGTCTCTTTGTTCTTCTGTGTGCTCTCTGCTTTACTGTGTTGTTGTTGTTTCAGTTCACTATTGGGATTATTACTTTTCTCAATTCTGTTTATGAATGATTACATTCAACTCATGAATGTTTTAATCAGAGTAATATTGAGATAAAATTTGAACTATGTTTTTGAATTAATGAAAATTGGTCAAATCTATTAAGACATTGATTCACCCCCCCTCTCAGTGTCATTTTAACTCCAACAATTGGTATCAGAGCATAGGGTCCTCTGATAGGTTATAATCACCTTGGATTGATCTTGGTCTTGGAGTTTGTTTTAATGGCACATTCTCAAGACAGTGCCTCTATAACCAGAGCTCCGTTATTTGATGGAACATATTATGTGTTCTAAAAAATCAGAATGGAAGCTTTTCTTGTTTCTTTTGATGTTGATGTTTGGAGCATTGTTTTAAATGCGTACAATGTACCAGCCACTATTCCCACTGATGCTGCTAAAAAAAAGAGGTATGAAACAAATGCTAGAGCTAAGGATGCCATCTTGTGTGGGTTAACTAAAGATGTGTTCATTAAAGTCATGCATTGCAAATCTGCTCATGAAATCTAGGAAAAACTTGAAACTATATATCAAGGGAATGAGAAAGTCAAACTGTCAAAAATCATTACACTCAAACATTAGTTTGAGGAGTTGAAAATGAAGGATGATGAAAAAGTGGCTAAATATTTCCTAAAAGTTGATGAAGTTGTCAATGCAATGAAAGGTATAGGTCAAGAGGTTGATGAATTTGATGTGGTCACAAAGGTTGTTAGAACCTTACCATCCAAATTTGAATCTAAGGTTTCAGCCCTAGAAGAAAATAAACACTTTGATAAACTTACCTTAGACAGCCTGCAAGGAATACTTACTGCTTATGAAATGAGAACTAGCAAAAACAATTCAACAGGAAAAGAAAGTGCCTTTAACACTGAAAAGAAAGAAAAAGTCGATGTCAGTGAATCATAGTTTTCTGATTCTAATGAATCCCATTTTGTTAGAATATTTAAAAAGGGATCAGGAAAATATAAGGGAAAACTTCCCTTTAAATGTTTTAACTATGGCAAAATAGGTCACTTTGCTGCAAAGTGTCCCTATGATGATCAAATCAGTGACAATGAGAAATCTGGAAAATAGCCTAAGAAGAAGGCCTTTAAACCTAAACAAAATTTCAACTTCATGAAGAAGAAGAGTCTGTTTAGTAAAGATGAAACTAATTTTGAGTCTGAAGATTCATCAGCAGAAGAAGATGAAACTTTGTTCATGGTTGAGATTACTCAGCAAGAAGATTCAAACACCATTGACATTGAAGAAGGTGAGGTAGATCTTGAAAGTGAGCTGAAATGTGCTTTAAAAGAGGTCAAAAAACTCAAAAAACAAGTTCTTGCTCAAGAACATAAACCAGATCAAGAAATGGTCTCTCTGAAAACTCAGCTTGAAGAAGCTAAAAGAGTTGAAGACTGTCTTTGAGAGACTGTAAGCTGCAAAGATCAAGAAATTCAAAAACAAGAACAAGAAGTAGTCTGTCTTAGGAAGGAAATTGAAAAATATGAAAGCACTCTAAAACTGAATGAGATGCTTAGCAAGTAGAAGATGTACAAAGATAAAACTGGTGTTGGTTTTGAAAAGGGTGAATGCTCAATTGACCATGCAAAATAAAACCCCTCTTCTGAAGTCAAAGGTTCAGGTTCAAATCACTCAGAATTTGGTAAGGATCATGTTTAGTCTTTAAGAGGTAATAGATCTTCATACAAAGTCAATCCTTTCTTCTATGGTTATTGTTTTTTCTGCAACAAATTTGGCCATAAGGTGAGCACTTGCAGGTTTATGAATCCTAGAATACCCAGGTTTGGTCTTAGGCAACACTATGGTTTTGCTAGATAGATCAGATGTTTTAAATGCAATGCTTTGGGTCATTCTGTCAAACAATGCAAAACTGATCTGCAATCGAAACAACATAAAATTAAAAAGGTTTGGAAACCTAAGACTATTAACAACATTGAACAAACTATGTTGGTTCAAACTACTTTTCATTCCAAGAAAAAGGACTTATGGGTCCTAGATAGTGGATGTTCTAACCATATGACTAGCGACAAGGATAAGTTTATAAATCTTGAAGATTATGTAGGTGGATATGTTAAGTTTGGTCTTAACTCTAGTATTCAAATTAAAGGTAGAGGTTCACTCCTTCTAAATGAAGACACTCCTATCTATAATGTGTACTATGTAGAAGGTCTCAAGCACAATCTTCTAAGTGTTAGTCAAATCTGTGATAGTGGTTATCATGTTCTTTTCACTTCGCAGGGATGTGAGATTAAGAACAAGCTAGGAAAGGCTATTGCAGCTGGAAGGAGGACAAAAGGAAATGTGTACAATATTCTCGACACATCAAGCAATGAAAATAATCAAGGTATGTGTCTAATGGACCAATTTGAAGAGAGCTGGTTATGGCATAAAATATTAGGACACATAAACTTTGAAAATCTAGTTAGAATCAGTAAGAATCAGAATGTTAGAGGTTTACCAGTTCTTAACAAACCAGAAAATTCTATGTGCAAAGAATGTCTAAGTGGTAAACAAACAAAAATCAGTTTCAAAACAAAAGAACATTCTTCTTCAAAACCTTTACAGCTTGTGCATATTGATTTATTTGGACCAACCAGAACAAGGTCTATTAATGGTGAAAAGTACTTTATGCTGTTTGTGGATGATTATACTAGAATGGTTTGGGTCACATTTCTTAAGCACAAATCAGAAGCATTTGAAAGGTTTAAAATCTTTCATAAATTGGTTGAGAAGGAATCTGATTTGAAACTTAAATGTCTGCGATCTGACAAACGAGGTGAGTTCACTTCTCAAGAGTTTATTGATTACTATGAACAACACAACATTAAAAGATAGTATGCTACAACAAAAACACCTCAACAAAATGGGGTAGTTGAACGCAAGAATAGAACTGTAAAAGAAATGGCTAGAACCATGCTAGATGAAGCTAAGTTGTCTGATATGTATTGGAAAGAAGCTGTTCATACAGCTGTATACATTTTGAATAGAGTGTAGCTTAGGGTGAAATCTAAACACACTCCTTATGAAATTTGGTATGGAAAAACTGCTTCTGTCGAACACTTTAAATTTTTTGGAAGTAAGTGTTTTATCAAGAAAGATGATGATAACCTTGGGAGATTTCAATCAAAGAGTGATGAGGGTATCTTTGTGGGATACTCAACTCACAACAAAGCTTATAAATTCCTTAACAAAAGGCTTAATAAGATTGTTGAAGTTGTTAATGTAAAATTTGATGAAAGACCACATTTGTATGCTAAATCTTTCCAGGATAATGAGGAAGAAGAAATTGAACTAGAAATAATTTTAGAAGGAGCTAAAACAACAAAGTCTAATACTGATTCAACAAGCCCTAATAATGAAACAACAAGTCCTGAAAAGATTGCATCAAAAGCTCTAGCTAAATATCATCCCAAATATCAGATTATTGGGGATAAAAATGCAGGAGTTCAAACTAGAAGAAAGGCTACAGAATTTGATGAAAAGGCACAAATTGCTTTTTGTTTAGTTACTCAGTTTGAGCCTAAATTTTTTAATGAAGCTCTCATAGATTCATGTTGGGTTAATTCTATGCAGGAAGAAATAGATCAGATTGAGAAAAATCAGACTTGGGAGTTAGTCCCAAGACCAGATGACAAGAATTTCATTGGAGAAAAATGGATATACAGAAACAAGCTTGATGAAAATGGCAATGTTGTTCACAACAAAGCAAGATTTTTATGCAAAGGCTATGCTCAACAAGAAGGTATTGATTTTGGTGAAACCTTTACACCTATTGCTAGATTAGAATCTATCAGAATATTCTTGGCTTATTTTGTTTATAAAGACTTTACTGTTTATCAAATGGATGTCAAAACTGCCTTTTTAAATGGTTACTTAGATGAAGAGGTCTATGTTGAACAACCTGAAGGATTTATTTGCAAAGATAAGCCTAACCATGTCTACAGGTTGAAAAAGGCCCTCTATGGCTTAAAAAAAGCACCTAGAGCTTGGTACTCTAGGTTGGACAGTCATTTGCTTTCAAATGGTTTTGTTAGAGGAGGTGTAGACAACAATCTTTATGTTAAAACTGAAGGTTCTGATATTCTGGTTGTTGAAATTTATGTTGATGACACTATCTTTGGCTGCAACAATGTTACTTTGAGTAAAAAATTCTCTCAGCTAATGGAATCTGAATTTGAAATGTCATTATTAGGAGAATTAAATTTCTTCTTGGGTCTTCAATTCTCTCAACGTGAAAATGGAATATTTCTTTCTCAAACCAAGTATGCTAGAGAGGTGCTTATGAAATTTCAGATGGATGAATGCCATCCAGTTAGCACTCCAATGGTTACTGGATGCAAACTTACTAAGGTTGATGATTCTCCTAATACAAATCAAACTGAATATAGATCAATGATTGGCAGTCTATTATATATAACTGCTTCTAGACCTGACATCATGCACGCTGTTTGCACTATTGCACAGTTTCAGGCATCACCTAAAGAATCCCATGTCATTGCTATTAAAATGATTTTTAAATATATTAAGGGCACTCTTGATTATGGTCTTTGGTATCCTAGAAGCAATGATTTCTCTTTGATTGCTTATACTGATGCTGACTGGGCTGGTTGTTTGGATGATAGGAAAAGCACCAGTGGTGCTGCATTCTTTCCTGGTGATCGTTTAGTGGCATGGCACAACAAGAAACAAGAATTTGTTTCTCTTTCTACTGCTAAAGCAAAATACATTGCTGCCACTTCATGCTGTACTCAAGTTCTTTGGATGAGTCAAACTCTATCTGATATGGGTATTGAAGTTCCTAAACCTGTTTCAATTCTCTATGATAACACAAGTGCGATAAATATCTCCAAAAATCCTATTATGCACTCTTGCACTAAACACATTGCTATCAAGTTTCATTTTCTGCGAGAAAAGGTACTGGCTAATGAAGTATGTTTACATTTTGTTGGATCTCAAGATCAGGTGGCTGATATTTTTACTAAGCCCTTAGCAAAATAGTTATTTGAAAGACTAAGACTTTGATTGGGAGTTATCTCTCAATCGTTACTTCTCTAATTCACCAAGCTTCAGCTTAGGGGGAGCATGTTATATATTTTGTTTCACTTACAGCTCTCCTACAATCTTGGTTGCTGCACTGTTACCTTTTTTTTTGCAGCTGTTTCTCATGGTTGGCTTCTCAGTTGTGATTCATGGCAATGCACATTCTTCTCTTCTATCTTTGTCATTGAGGAAAAAAGGGGGAGAGTCATTTGTGTTTTTCCATCAAGGACAAAGGGGGAGTTTGTTGGTTCTCAGTTGTGCTCTGGTTGGTTTGTCCTTGATGACAAAATTCACTTTTGGGTATCTTTCAGTGTGACATTCAAGTGGTCTTGGCGACAGTGGAAAAGTCTATCGCCATATGTATTTCTCATCGCTGAGAGGTCTTACCGAATGAGTCAGGTCTCACCGACTAATACATAAGGAGGTTCATTGGCGTAATAAATCCCTATTAGCATGTTGTTTCATCGAGCGCTTTGTGTCTTGGTGACTGGTAACAAAGGGTGAGCTCATCAGTAAGAGTTTTTTCTTCGTTGTAACATCTTAGCGAACTCACATTGTCTCACCGACCGAAGGAAAAGGAACATATCGGCAGGAGTGTTGTATTTGGTATGTGGTCTCACCGAAGACATATTGTCTCACCAACCATGCAATGAAAGGTCTTATCAGCAAAGGTTGTGGTTTCGCTGAAATGTCATAGCGATTTCGTGGTGTCTTCCCGACTTGTGCTCAAAGGTTATATCGATAAGAGTTAGAGTCATCGGTATAGGGTCACATCGAGTTTGTAATGTCTTAGCGACTTAGAGTGGATAAAGCATTTTGGTATGACTCATGTGCATCAAAGAAAGGTCTTGGAAAGTTTGAATTCTTATACCGACCGACAACATAAAGGTATACATCTCGGTAAGAGTTAGGGTTTTCAGCATGAGGTCTTGGCGAGTGACCTCTGGTTTCATCGATGGAACACAAAAGGACTTTGTCGGCATAGGATCTGACTTGTCTCAGCGACACAGAAGATGGTTGGTGACTTTCGGTATGACTCAAGCATTCTATGAGAGGTCTCCCCGATGATGGTATGCTATAGCAACACACAAGTGGATGAAGACTTTCAGAAAGACATGGTGTGCTCTACAGGAGGTCTCCCCGATATCATAATGTTATAGCGAAGCACATAAGACAAAAGGTCTCTGTCGGTATGAGAATTGATTTCTCTTGGAGATCTAAGGTGAATTCGGGGTGTTTCGGTATGACATAAAATAATCTACAAGATGTCTCCCCAATTTTTTGAAGTTACAACGATACACAAGATGGATAGGAGTATCGGTGAAACATAGAGCAATCTATATAGTGTCTCCTCAACTATGTATTGTCTTGGCGACTTGGAAATGTCAAAGACCTTCGACATAGGTATTGAATTGTCACGATGACATGTTTGATCATGGGGCTCTCAACAAAACAAAGACTTGTCTACAAGATGTCTCTCCGATATCAAAAGGTTACAGTGACAGTGATTGAAATGAAAAGGGGATCTCAGTCAGAAACTTGCTTATGTCTCAGTGACATGGGATGAAAGGATGACCTTCGGTAAAATAAAGCATCATCTACGAAATGTCTCCTCGACAGCAGAATATCACAGCGACACATAAGAGATAAAAGGGCTTTCGGCGAAACTTAATGTGGTCTGCGAGAGGTCTTCCCAACTTCACTGGGTTATGGAGAAAGCGATAACTAAGAGGAATGTCTGGCGATTTAATTGCCTTCAACATAACTATCTGGATGTCTCAGCGAATGGTTAATGAAGACTCAAACACTGTGGCTGACATCATGGATTGGCATCGAATCTCAAAACCGTTACATGACAGAATATTCATTGAGTTTTCCTTTTTGAGCAGTTGCATTTTTGAAATAATGGATGATTTGCAGCTCTCTAGATAAGCGTTACTCTTGATTTTTACCATCATCTACAGTCTGTCATTATTCAGCTTTATATTCAAAAATCAACAAGAGAATTTTAGAATCTTGTGAAAAATGCTTTTTGAAGATTTCTTCATAACATACATACTTGAAATGTATTTATAAACCAGTGTTGAAAACAATGAAAAAGTCTGGTTGCAATTCTAGAATATTATTCTTTAGCTGTATCAAACAGAGAGTTATGAGCTTAACTGAAAACAAAGAGATCCTTTGAGACATGATTATTGTTCAAAAATATAATTTGAGGGGTTGGTGCTCCTTGAGATAGATATCTCTAAATGAGGGGTTGGTGCTCCTTGAGTTGGTGCTCAAAAATCAGCCTATAAGGCATTGTGAACAGTTGTTTAAAAAGTTTAAGCCTACAAGGCATTTTGGGAGTGGTTTTTATACCCCAGGAGGGTTTTCCACTTGGAAAAATCTTGTGTCTCTTTGTTCTTCTGTGTGCTCCTGCTTTACTATGTTGTTGTTTCAGTTCACTGTTGGGATTATTACTTTTCTCAATTCTATTTATGAATGATTACATTCAACTCATGAATGTTTTAATCAGAGTAATATTGAGATAAAATCTAAGCTATGTTTTTTAATTAATGAAAATTGGTCAAATCTGTTAAGACACTGATTCACCCCCCCTCTCAGTGTCATTTTAACTCCAACAAGAACCTACATAGACATGTTCACAAATTCTTAAATTCCCCACAATACTGGTTTATAATTTTTGGCCAAACTAGACATTGAAATGATTTTTTCTAACTAAATCTTCACTTTCAGGCACCTATAGCGGCTAAACCGTGAGGAATTTGAAGATGATGCAAACTAGTGATTTGTGACATTTTGTATATAGATTTTAAATATATTTTTTTTTCAAAATTTTGGAATTAGATTGCACTTTTTTTTTCCATCTCCTTCGAAAACTAGTTTTTCAAGAAACAACATTTTAAGGAGTGACACTCAATCGTATAACGATAATGTTTTTCCACTAAGGATAAAATTCTATACTTTTCAAATTTAGATTTTTAACTATGATATCTAGTGCTTCCAATTGGTTTCATAGTGTTTTATTGAATATTTTTTCCTTAATAAAGTTTTGAAGTCAAACCAATTACAATTTAGACATAGGCGGATTGTATAACGTAACTTTTTTGTATGTATCAAAATTCAATTTTATTTCTTTGTTGGATCAAGGACTTCAATATCTGGTGCACTCATATTTTTCATTTTTTGATAATCGCTATTTTTCCACATGTGCGAACAAAGAGCTTGATTTTCGTGAAAACCTACATTCACGAAATAAAAATAAATATAATAATCAAATTAAATTTAATTAAAATTATACTTTTGGAAGCTTATAATAAGGACTACATACTTAAAAAAAAAATTTAAATGAATTCATTTGATCCCCCAAAAGGTAAATCAAAAGTTATTTTTATCAGCATTTTGATAGGTGTAAAGGAGACTCCGTTATAGGTATGGTTTAAAACTAGCGGGGTTCTATCCAAGGGGGCTTGGTCTAAGGTGGTTTGATCAAACCCTCTTAAATTGGAATCCTTTAAATGGAACTTTTCAAGTCTTAAATCATTATATTTTCTAAAAATATGTGATTTCAGAAAAAATTAGGATCTAGAATCGTGAAACATTCTCCAGTTAGGGTACCACTACCCTTGATCAGCTAGTTTCAACTCCAATTTGTATGTGAGGCTCCTTAGTCTTTGAACTCTAATTTTTTATCATCAATTTTTTTGTTGTAGTTCTATACTTTTTTAAAATCATATGTATCATTTTTTTGTAGATCCATAGGTGACCTAGTTTTACATTTACAAAATCAAATCAAATCATAGTCAATTCAAATCAACCCCCTTACTAAAGAGGAACAAAAACCCTAATCTACTGGATTTTGGCTCTTCCATTCAGGATAGTAGCCAAGTGGTTTTGTGTTATCAATTTTGGTTCCTCTTTAATATAATGTGGGGGAAATTTTTATTTAGACCCTAGTTCCATTTTCCCCACATAAAATTTTAGTGAACCTAACGCTTTTTACATTTGCAAAAAATATGAAATTATAGTCTTTCATTGTGAAATATGAGTATAATCCTAAGTTTTTCTCATTTTTCAAAAAGCGCATACACATTTTATTAAAAAACATTGAAAAATAATAGATTTGCATATTGTTTTTCATGTCAAAAGTTCAAAAAAGTGTTATCCTTTAGCATGTTCAAGAAAAAATTAATTAGTTAGAACATTTTTAGTTTTGGAAATTGTCATTTAAACATATTGAATTTCTTCAAAAATATAAAAGTTATGCATGTGTATGCTTCACATAAAAAAAAGGTTTTCGTTCATTTCTAGAAATCTGTTTACTTTCAGACATGAGCTTGTGCAACTTGAGATTGTTAGACACTATTGTTGATTTCTATATTTTTAAATTGTAAAAATATTGCATCTCTAGTCTAGGGCACCATCACCCTTTTCCAACTAATTTCTACCCAACTTTTAGTCACAGTTCTATCTCTGTGGTTTCTATGCAGATCTATCTTCTATTTTTGGAATTTGTTTTAGTTTCTATCACTTTAATTTGTTTCACAATCTTGGCTTCTTACTTTCAAAATATTTGACTATTTTGGTAAACTCATGTCTTCCTTGAAGTCCTTGGTCGAAGTATCATTTTTTAATTTTGGTAATATTCCTATAATAAAAGATGAAGCTCATGATTTCTCCACTCCTAATGTATCTCCTACCAAAGAGGATATCATGGAGCATGTAGATGCAATCATCAATAAATTCCTAAAAATATCCTAGAAGAAACATAGTAAACATTCATGAAGAGTCCATTTACCAACCATCTACACAAGATTTACATATAAGCTACAATCCACCTCACATATATTTCATTCCACAACTCCAATAATTTACAAATAATTTCATATCTTCACTTGACATATTTTCCCCTCATGAGGAAACCCATTTACAATTCATCCCTCAACCATTACACTTACATACAAATGATCCCACTAGAGTCCATGTTGATCCATCTTCCCGTGACACTTCTTTTTAAAAAATAGTCACTCACCCCATTTGAACCAAACTAGTAACACATCTCTTGATTAGGAGACATGTTGAGGATATGGTTTTTTGATTATCTCTTACAAAGGCTTTAATATAAACAATGAACAAGGAATTCAAAGCCCTATAGAGACCATGCCACTTCTTACCACAATAGGAATATGATACCAACATCCTTCCTCTCCACCTTTCTATGAAAAATCCATGCCAACCTCTACTTAACAATCAAATAATCATTCACATAAAAATGGATTACTCCCCATTTTGTACCCCTTATCCAAAATAGAAAAGACATTATGCACATTTATTTAAATGGGTATAATTGGGTATAATCACCCTTTTGCCTCCATGTAAAAAAAATTTGAATAAATAAAAATAACAAAATACATCATTTTGTGCATATAATCAAATGTTTGGGCATTCTACTAACGAGTTTTGGACCTTAAAGAAGAAAATACTATTTTGAACATATGATATCCCTATGGAACCATATAATATAATAAATTAGTTATTAGGGTGTTACTTCTTGCTATGTGGCACTTGTAACATCATATGTTGCTCAAAGCCATTCATGGGGGAACAAATTTTTGTGCAACCATATTCGATCAATAAGGAGCAACACGATAATATCCACAATGGTTGTCCTTATCTCTACAGTTGGGGGGAAAGGATAATTAATCTTGTGAGGTATGTATTCTTTCTAAGGATACCCTCTTTATCCTTTTTATTTCCATAAAACATTAGCATAACAAGTACACTAACATTTTAAGGGGGACATATCCCTCATACGTTTGATATTTAGGGTAAGTGCACCAAGTTGTGAAATAGAAAAAATGTGCCACATTTTTAAAAAACTTGAAAAGTACATTTGGCGAGCCCCAAATTTTATGCTCACAAATTAGGCTTGGTAATACTCACCCTATTTGGTGAGCGCAAAATTTAGTGCTCACCAAATAGAAAAGATAAATAAAAATTAGCCTGTGAAACCCTATCATTTTTCAATCTACAACTTGTGCTTTCCTTTTTTCCCCTCCAACTTGTGCTCACCAAAATATCATTTTTTGCACTCTGATCTTGTAATTCTTTGCGAGGATGCCATGAAAACGTCAAAGAGGTCAAAGAGGTATGTATTTATATTGTTTTAGTTTCAAATTTGAATTAAAATGTAGATTAAAATAGGTTTTTAAATTAAACTTTATTTTAATTTTCAGGAAATCAATCTCCACCTCCAAACATTAATAATTCACAATCGCCCCCTTACGAAGACGCTCTCGAAAAAGAACATAAAACCCCTCCCTAAATTTGTAGGCATCCTTAAGGAAATCAAGAAAATATTTTAAATCAATTAGAAAACAACAAAAGATAGATTCAAGAATTGATTTCCAGATTAAATGAACATGCTACAACTCACCCTCGTAGGAGAGGCATTGTCGAATCCTTAAAATTGATTGTAACTCACATAGGAGAAATGAGTGAACAAATTTATTTTTGGTCGAATAAGGAGGAATTAAAATGATTTTATGCTAGTCGACTTTCCTATGTGTAAGTGAAGAAAGAAAAATTAGCAAAGCCGACTTGTGTGCTCTTTTCACAAATCCAAGAACCAATGCACCTTTATCACATGCATGTAGGAGATTCCCCATCCATTGGTGCCACCATGACTTGATTAAAAATAAATTTTGGGAGTGTTGGTGGATGGTTTTTGACCAACCTCCATGCAATATATGAGTTCTCATAATATTTTTGAGGAAAATCTATTGTGAGTTTTTCCTCAATAAGATGCCAAATTATTTTGACTATCTAGCCTTTCAGGGTAGAGGTGGGGTTTCCACACATGATAGAGTGGGTACACAATGTAATCTGTAGTTGGAACCAAGATCCTTTGCCAAACCTGTGATAGAGCATGCCACCATTCCTTCCATTGTGAAGGACTATATTGAGGACATGCTGGACTCAGTTAGCTCACTCACTTAGAGAATTCTATAGTGTACAAGACCTTTAGTAGAGCTTAATGTGGGTGAGAATTCTAGGCCCAATGTTCCAGTCCACCATTGTCATTCTTGCGGAGTTGTTTGCATTTATGATGGTGAGAGTGTTTGGGATGCAGCTACACAACATACATCAGCTGCAGAGTAGATAGTTATGATAGATGCCTTACTAAAAGAAATATTTGGTATTGATACTTAGGTAAAATTCAACAAGTTCATTTAATTTTGTTTATTAAATTCTATTTTGAAATATAAGAATAAATAAATTAGTAGAATGAATATGATGAAAATTCAAGGTTGGAGTGTTGATGATACGTGCACTGTTCCTTTAGACCCCTATATGTTTTCGTCATTGAGTCCACATGTATGCAACCAATATTAAATAAATAAATATCGCATGTGAATATTTGAACTTAATTTGAATGATTGTCGCATAACATGCTTTGGATGCCAAATAGTTTGCTGGTGGACCTTCCTCATTGACACTTTGCTATTCTTGTCCTCATACAACTTTCACTGAGGTAACCTTTATTCATTAATGGTGTTGTAAGACAATGTTAGCTAGTTTTGGTAATTGAAAAAAACACTATTCCATATATGATTGTACTTTTTAGCACAATTCCATGTATGATTTTGTACTTTAATGAATTGTAGAAAATAGTTTTTTGTATTTTATATTCATATTACCGATTACATTACATTGCATATTTTTCAAACTCAAAGCATTACTTCACATTGCATAACTAATAACTAGATGCTGATAGATGACAAAATTTCAATTACAATATAGTTTTTACAAAGTCAACCTAAGAAGTTATGCAATTACTTCACATTGCATAGCTAATAACTAGGAGCAGCTACCAATTGCATTTTCTTGTCATGTCATTCCATGAGACCACATTTCTTTTAGGCACTTTTTTCAAACAATTCATTACCTTGTCTATGCTACCACATTTTTCATACATGTATACCAAAGAATTTTATCAAACAACTCATTGTCTTGCTGCTAATGAATTGTAAAAAATAGATTTAGTTTAGTGCCAATTATTGTTAATTTCTACCAAAGAATTTTATCAAATAGTTCATTTCCTTGTTGCTAAAGAGTTTAACTAATGAATTGTAAAAAACATATTTTTGTAGTTTATATTGATATCACTGATTACATTGCATTGCACATCTTTCAAACTCAAAGCATTACTTCACATTGTGTAACTAATAACTAGATGTTAATATATGAATTTTTTTTAATTACAATATAGTTTTTACAAAGTCAACCTAAGTAGTTATGCAGTTACTTCACATTGCATAACTAATAACTAGGAGTAGCTACCAATTACATTTGCTTGTCATGGAATTCCATGAGACCACATTTCTTTGAGTCATTTTTACAAAAAGTTCATTTTCTTTTCTATGCTACCACATTTTTCATACATGTATACCAAATCATTTTATCAAACAATTCACTACCTTGCTGCTATAGCCAATTACATAGAGATATAGAGAGAAAATAAAATAAAGAGTTTAACTAATGAATTGTAGAAAATAAGTTTTTGAAGTTTATATTCATATCATTGATTACATTACATTGCACATCTTTCAAAATCAAATAATTACTTCACATTGCATAACTAAGAACTAAATGTTGATTGATGACAAAATTTCAATTGCAATATAGTTTTTTACAAATTCAACCAAAGCAGTTATGCAATTACTTCACATTGCATAACTAACAACTAGGAGAAGCTACCAATTGCATCTTCTTGTCATGGCATTCCATGAGACGACATTTATTTAAGAATTTTTTTCAAATAGTTCATTTCCTTTTCTATGCTACCACATTTTTCACACATGTCTACCAAAGCATTTTATCAAATAGTTCACTGCCTTGATACCATCATTGATTACATTACATCGCACATCTTTCAAACTCAAAGCATTACTTCACATTGATTAACTAATAAATAAATGCTAATAGATGAAATTTTTTTAATTACAATATGTTAGAATTGTCAAAGAAGCACAAAACCACGAGCCATAGGATCAAACAACTAACAAATACGCCTTCCATGCAAGAAATATGCAAATAATATATAGAATATTCCTTAACAAGAAAAAGCTACAGAAGCAAGAGACTTTCAAGAAGATATGAAAGCTCGAGATAATTACAAAGAGGGTTGAGTGCTTATAAGAGAAAAACCCTAAATGAGAAAGGGATCAGATCATGACAAGTGTCAATATCACATGAGATGAGACATAACGATCTAATATTAGCTCAACTAATAAAATCATAAAACATTCCTAAGTTTAGCTTAAGTGCATGAGAATAAATTAGACTAATAATCAATTAAAGATTAATTATTAGCTAGTGCATGATTACTCTAACACCCCCCCCCCCCCCCCCCCCTAAGATGAACTTAAGGAGTAGCTAAAAAAATTAAAAATAGAATGCATGATGGGTCTCGACAAACAAGGCCATGTAAGGTATCAATGTACAAATAGAAGATCTCTATAATGTGAAGAAATATCTAGAAAACCTCATGGAAAAAACTCCACTCAAAAAATAGATGAAAGCCAAGTGAAGGACAGAAGAAGCCTCCAAACAAGACAATGTCCTAAAAAATAGGAACATGTAGAACATCCAGAACCACGAAGCTATAGACTGCTATTGAAAGATGACTGATAGAGTGCTAAAATGAAGAACCTCTAGAAATAGGAATGCAAGAGTGTCCATATGATAAATGATCCATCTCACCGAAATGCATGTAACCAGTTGCTGATGTACGCTGCATTTGAAAGTACATAGGAACAAGAACTAGATACTTAGAACACTCAAACATGAAACCAAGGAAGCATTAGCACCAATAGTAGAAACCACCCCATAATGCTAAAAAAAGGAGATACATGACAAGAAAATTGAAATTGTGTGAAACTAAGAAGTGCATGTAGGGAAAACAACCTGCAAATAAAAGGGTGTGGAAACTAGGGCACACACACATGATACAAGAATCACTATGATTCATTGCTATCGTGGAAGGGACACTCACTTGACAAAGGTATGATGGCAAACCAAAGGAAAACATCAACCCCCCCATGACACTTTATATCATAGCGCGAATAAAAAAGGCACAACAGGATGTGAAAAATCCCCAAAAAATTATACACAGAATGGCACTTTATCTCAGTGTGTACATAATAAGAAGTGTATACAATGGGATCCCATAATGACCAAAAAATGAAAACATGCTGAAAATACAATTCTCTTACAAAAAAAGAGGAAACTGGTAGCACCATGATGAAGTATGTACAAAAAAACATGCACTTTAAAAAACAATGGCACCCAAAAATGTGTCCGGATGCAAAAGATATAGTCCGTTGAAGTCTCCAAAATGAGAATTGAACAAAAAAAACACTGATAAAACTGAATTCTAGAAAAAACAAGAAGCCAAAACTAGAAAAAACCTGTACCATCAGGAAGGGCTCAAAATTCTACCCCGTTTAAAAAAAAAATTGCACTGAACAATATCGTCGTATGACCAAGATATGGCCTGGAGAAGATAGGGTGCAAATTTGAAAACTCAACGGAGAGGGGTTGAGTAGAGAAAAATAAAACTCCTCCAAATTTGTAAAAACACCTCCAGAAATAGAGGCCCACAAAATATAGTGGTGCTGGGAAAATATTCCTCCAAGTAGGCTGCATGTGAACTTATTTGCAAAAAAAATATTGCAAAAATTGTCTTTTTATTTTTTTAAAGTAAAAAAAAGACCAAAAAAAAACTATAACATATATATAAATATATAAAACATGTTTTTATTTTTAAGTAAAAAAAAATCTAATATATTTTTTATTGAAAAAATATATAAAATAAATTGTTTAAAAAAAATTATATTAAAAAAGTAAGAGGGGGGCCTGTGGGGGCTACCACTTGCCAATGTGGCAAGGGCGGTACCCTTCCTGTAGGGGGCAAGGCCCAAGGGGCCGTCACCTACCATAATGGCAGGTCGACAGTACCTTGGGTACCGTCCCAAGTTTTTTTAATATAATTTTTTTTTTAAATACAAAAATACCCGCGACCTTTTAAAAGGCTTTTCAATTTTTTTTTAATGATTTTTTTTTAAAAAATTTGGAGGTAAAAAAAATTCAAAATATTTTTAAAATTTTTTTACCTCGATTCGTGTGCTAGGGAGGTTGTACGACCTTCTTGGCAAAAACATTTTGCCTCAAAAACTTTTGACACTGATTTTTGTGATTTGACAGGCGATCTTAAGATTTTTGGGCCTTCTGAGCACGATGGTAATGTTTGTTTTGGCTCAAAATGCATCAAAATTGCAGCTTCCCTCCGGATCTGGAAATAAAGCAACCACTTCAAACCTTCATAGATCTGGTGTCACGAGTTGAAATCAGGAAAAACAAAAGCCAAATTTGACTTTCTTGACAACTTTTAATCCAACGATGAGGTCCTTTTTGCACCAAAATGCACCAAAAAACACCCACCTTCAAAATTTGCAAAAAAGGAAAATAGGATTCAAATCTGACACCTGTAACCCTCGTTGAAGAAAGAAAATCTCATAAATCGAGAAGGGGTTCATTGAATCCATGCTCTGATACCATGTTAGAATTGTTAAACAAGCACAAAATCATGAGCCATAGGATCAAACAACAAGCAAATACGCCTTCCACGCAAGATCTGCAAAAAATATATGCAATATTCCTCAACAAGAAAAAGCTACAAAATCAAGAGACTTTCAAGAATATATGAAAGCTCGAGATAATTACAATGAGGGTTGAGTCCTTATAAGAGAAAAACCCTAAATGAGAAAGGGATCAGATCATGTGATAGGTGTCAATATCACATGAGATGAGACATAGCAATCTAAAATTAGCTCAACTAATGATAGCATAAAATAATTCTAAGTTTAGCTTAAGTGCATGAGAATAAATTAGACTAATAATCAATTAAAGATTAATTAATTATTAGCTAATGCATGATTACTCTAACACAATATACATTTTTACAAAGTCAACCTAAGTAGTTATGCAATTACTTCACATTGCATAAATAGTAACTAGGAGTAGCTTCTAATTGCATTTTCTTGTCATGGAATTCCATGAGACCACATTTCTTTGAGGCATTTTTCAAATAGTTTATTTCCTTATCTATGCTACCACAAATTTCATACATTTATAACATCATTTTATCAACCAATTCATTACCTTGCTACTATCACTGATTACATTGCATTGCACATCTTTCAAACTCAAAGCATTACTTCACATTACACAACTAATAACTAAATGCTTCAATAGATGGAAAAAATTAAATTATAATATAGTTTTTTACAAAGTCAACCTAAGTAGTTATGCAATTACTTCACATTGCATAACTAATAACTAGGAACAACTTCCAATTGCATTTTCTTGTCATGGCATTCCATGAGACCACATTTCTTTGAGGCATTTTAAAAAAAAGTTCACTGCCTTGCTACTATCATTGATTACACTGCATTGTACATCTTTCAAACTCAAAAAATTACTTCAAAATTGCATTACTAATAACTAAGTGTTGATAGATGACAAAATTTCAATTACAATATAGCTTTTTACAAAGTTAACCTAAGTAATGCAATTACTTCACATTGCATAACTAATAACTAGGAGCAACTGCTAATTGCATTCAAATGCTTGTCATGAAATTCCATGAGACCAAATTTCTTTGAGGCATTTTTTCAAACAATTCACTGCCTTGTCTATGCTACCACATTTTTCATACATGTCTACCAAAGCATTATATCAAACAATTCACTACCTTGCTGCAATGGCTAAAAGCCTAAAATAGGTTCTTCTGAACAAGCTATGAATGCTTAGAAAAAATATGTCAAAGTGTAAAAGTAAGCAATAGCATAGAAAAGATACTGAACTATTTGAAAAAATGCCTCAAATAAATGTGGTGTCATGGTGATGGAATTCCATGACATCACCATGAGACCATATTTCTCTGAGGCATTTTTTTGCACATTTCATTGCCTTGTCTATGGTACCACATTTTTCATGCATATCTACCAAAGAATTTTATCAAACTGTTCACTGCCGTGCTGCTATGACTAAAAGCCTAATATAGGTACTTTCAAAAAAGCTATGGATGCTTAGAAAAAATCTATCAAAGCATAATAGTAATCAATATCATAGCCAAGGCAATGAGCTTCTTGAAAAAAATGCCTTAGAGAAATGTGGTCTTATGGTGATGGAATTCCATGACGAATGCCATGACAAGAAAATCATGCCATTCCATCACCTTGATACCACATTTATTTGAGGCATTTTTTCAAATAGTTTACTCCCTTGTCTATGCTACCACAATTTTCATACATGTATACCAAAGCATTTTATCAAATAGTTTATTGCCTTGCTACTATGACCTTATTGGTTTCATCTATTTTGATATTGATGGCTTATTGGTCATCACATTGGTGGCTTATTGGTTTAATTTATTTTGATATTTTCAGCTTTAGCCTTTTAAATCTCAAAACTTCTCCATGGTATATTGAGCCCTTTGTTTTTGGGACATTTATTTCAAGTTCTGAAGCTTTGCATATTAGGGTTATTTTCTTATTATAATTAGCTATCACTTATTTTGGATTGCTCTTCCTAGAATCAATTTTGTGCCTTTTGTTTTCCTCTATTAGCCTATGGGAGGGTAAGTGCAAGAGTCTGAGTCCACTTTTTGTGGAAGCATCATACGAAAAAAAACTACATTAGGAATGTGTACACATTTTCAATTTCCATCTAGTTTGTATTTTAATTTGTTAGAGAAAAGCACCCATGAAACATATGATGAATAGACCTTCACAATGCATGAGAGGAGCACTATACTACTTCACCAGAGAGAAAATAAAATGAGATGATTAATTTTATATATGGTACAAGATTTTAAAGCCGTGAAAGACACAAACAAGTGAAAAACTACCCTACAGGAAAAAACCACCAGAATAACCAATGCATAATTATGCCTAATTTGAAACTTAAGGTGGTAAATGTAATTTACTCTAACACCCCCCCTTAAATTCAACTTAGGGAGAATGCAAAGACAAATATGAAGATGTAGTATGGGTCCCAACTACACAACCATGTTAGGTACCCATTTACAATGCAAAAAAGAAATCTCTCACAACCAGAGAAAAGGAGAAAAACCCCGTGGGAAAAAACATGCCTCCAAAAGAGAGAAAATAAAACAAAAATGATGCATGGATGGAGGACTCAATCACAACCCGAGCATGTTGGTGTGAGCCCAAGATCACCAACTGCAACAAATCACCTACATAAGAAACTAGAGAGACAACACTGCCATTTCACCAAATAAGGAGTGAATAAAATGAGATGAATAATTTTACATATGATATAGGATTTTAAAGCTATGAAAGACACAAACAAGTGAAAAACTACCATACAGGAAAAAACCACCCGAATAACCAATGCATAATTATGCCTAAGTTAAAACTTAAGACGATAAATGTAATTTACTCTAACATAATTAAACAAAGAAACTAGTGAAAGTGATAAAAAAAACCATATTTGTTGTTTCATTTCCAGATGTTGACATCAGACAGCCCTAGCGATGTTTTTGGTGCAATGGACCATGGAGTTGCTACTACAGTAGCTAGTTCTGATCCTTTGATAGAGGTATGCGACAAATTAGTAAACTTGACATTATATTTTCTCTTCTATGGTCTATTATTGAAAATTTTCATGATACTTATATATAGTTTAATTGCTATCTTGATACTTGCTACAGGGGGTTGTCATTCCAAATTATTATCATGCTGCTATTGTGAATGAGCATGATGATTATTTGTTTTTAATAATGATTATTTTGTTATATATGGCATTCCACAATTCAATTTCTATTTATTAATGTCTATACTTCTTATTGTATTAGTTGAAAATCCATAAAACTGAAGAGAGGAGGATGAGTGAGTGCATTCGAAAGACAACAACATCAACAAAAACTCCATCCAGCCAACAATAAAATGTTGCATGTGATCTACTTTCTTCCCCTAGTGGGAAATGACTATGTATTAGGGTCATTTGTTGTATTCCTATGTGGAATTTTTGAACATATATTTTATACTATCAATATGTAACATTTTGTCCATATGGCATTTTTGTACTAAGATTGTATGAATTTATTGGATATATTGTATACTTTTATCGAAATATATCATTGTATGGACTTGTGGATTTCTGATTAATACAAATCTTATTTTACCATTGTTATCAAATTATATTGTTTTATCTTGAACGTTGTCAACATGAGGATTAATTAAATCCTATTTTTGATAGTGTAGTAATGGAAAAAGTTTCCTTTTCCTTGCTTGATCTGATAACTGACATTAAATTTGAGCAAATGGTGTCATGGACTAGTGTTGTAATGTCCTGTAAACACTCACACTATTTTAAGACCTTTATTTAGTAAAAACATTCCTTAGTTGGTCATTTGCAAGGGTGTTGTGAAGTGTTGTAACACACTTTCACACTTTTCTAGGACTTATTTACTTAATTAAGCCTGATGGGCCCCTTTCTAAATAAAATAAACATAATGTGTATCTTGTTTAAGTGATATAAAGTGTTTTAAAGCACTTTCACATTTATCTTGGTGGTCTTAATTCATTAAGGTTAAGTGGAGTTATTAACCCCCTTTTAGGCCTTCATTTTGACACCTCCTGAGGATCTCTCCTGACAATCATAAATTAAATTTCAAATTATTTCATTGGGAAAAATTTGGTCCTAGTAAGTTGAGCTAGGACCCATTTCCCTTGATGGCGAATGGGTCCTCTCTTAATAGGACCCCTTTTTTTTTTTCAGTTGATCTGGAATGGGTTTTTGGCCTTCTTTCAACTCCCTGAAGCTTAGTCCTAGAAACTTATCCAAGACACATTCACCTTTGGTGGTGAATGGGTCCTCCCTTAATGAGACGTTAATTTTTGAATTTCATTCTGGCGGGAATTTAATTATCTTTCTTTCCAGATCTGGTATCGACCTTAGTTCTTTGAATTTTGGGGCTAATCTCCTAATTTAGTATAAATAAGGGGTTAATTCACATTTTTTCTCCTAACAAAAGCTAACACAATCAAACAAACATTCAAGAGATCAAGCATTAGAGCATTTCAGGAGCATTCGTAAGGCATTTCAAGGAAAAATTCAAGTGTTTATTGTAGCAATTCAAAGATCATATCATCATGGCAAGGTTCTAATTGAATCATTTCATGTTCATGTTTCATTATCTTATTTCATCATTTGGTTTAATTACCTACAAGGGGTTTGACTGAGGAAAACCCCCATTCACTAAAAAATAACAAGTTTTCTATCCTTGAGTGTGTGATTGTAGATTTATAGGTTGAAGAGCAAGACTATCAAAGTTGTCATTCAAGGTGCAAGATCACAGAAAGAGCTCTACATAATTAACTATAGGATTCCAAAACTTGATAACAAGGATTTCAAGAGTGCAGACATCAAAGTTTAGTATCCTGAAATTAGTTTTCTGAAACCCTAAAAGGACCCATTCACCCTTGAAGGTGAATGAGTCCTCCATAGCTCAAAACAACAACTTTCTGGATAGGTACATATCTTTTAATGCTCTCAAAACATTCCTCATAGTTTCTATAACAGTTAGGGTCATTTTCTAATTGTTATTTGCATCTTATTTTGCATAATTTGAAGTGTTATTGGCTTGGAAAATAAGTGATCCATCATCTTGCACAACCCCATTTTGGTGGATCCTATTTTTCACCATATCAGATAGCTATTCTTGAATGATGTTATCATGTGTATTGTGTAAAACACATTCTTGAATGTTGTAGGCATGGGTGTTGTTTACATCTTGTTCTTGATTATTATTGTTGAATATTCACTAATTATTCATCTGATGCTTAAATAATTACTGATGGATTTTATTACATTCAAGTTTTCACATATGCCTATAGATTTCTAACATTCATGAAAAATATTACCGAGTAGACATTTAATTATCTAAACACTCCTACAATTAAGGCTAATAAACCTATTAGATTTTTTAATAAACTATTCAACCTTCTTCTTAAGTAGGCCAATAATGCATTTCTATATGAATGTGCTTTTCATGTATTACATGTATTCCTGTGTATACTTCATGTATTACGTGTATTCACATGTATGCTTCATGCTTCCTATCTATACTTCATGTATTATGTGTATTCATGTGTATGCCTCATACTTCATGTATTACATATATCTATGTGTTTGTTTCATGAGTGGATGTATCTTCAACATAATTACTCCATGTGTATTTATGATTACCTTATGCTTAGAAATTATGAAAATATTAAAAATGTTGTCTGTCGAAATGCTTTCTAGGTTGATAAGCACTAACAAATTAAATTATCCAAAATTGAATTACTATTAGTATCCAAATGCAATAATGAAGAGTTGCAACTATTGACAAGGTGCAATTCCCTCAATCTTGTGACATAAAATGGAGAGAATTTCATTTGAGAAATACCTCCATAATGTGTATGCTTCATGCTTCCTGTGTATACTTCATGTATTCATGTGTATGATTCATGCTTCATGTGTATACTTCATATATTATGTGTATTCATGTGCATGCTTCATGCTTCCTGTGTATACTTCATGTGTTCATGTGTATGCTTCATGCTTCTTGTGTATACTTCATGTATTACATGTGTTCACATGTATGCTTCGTGCTTCCTATGTATACTTCATGTGTTCATGTGTATGCTCCATGCTTCTTGTGTATACTTTGTGTATTACGTGTATCCACGTGTATATTTCATGCTTCCTGTGTATATTTCACATATTATGTTTATTCATGTGTATGCTTTATGCTTCATGTGTATACTTCATGTATTATGTGTATTCATGTGTATGCTTCATACTTCCTATGTATACTGCATGTATTATGTAATCCTAAAATTATGCAATACAGTACATAATTATTCCTTCCTGCATTTATTGTTTGTGTGTTCACGTACTTATGCTTTTATTTATACGTACAAGTACAAGAGAGGAATGGAAAATATAACTCAGAGTGACCTAGATTTTGATGAAAGCATAACTCAGAGTGATCTAAATTTTGATTTTTCTTTTGCTTTAAAGTAGTAATGATGGGACGTAATTCTCCAATATGTTTTTCTCAACTTGGATTTGTTTCAGATCTCACATGGAAGTGGTTAGTTAATGATGAAAATGAAGGGACCCACTCTAAGTAAATGGAAAGAGATATTAGTGATGGGAGGAATCCATGCAAATTAGAGACGCGTTACAACTACATTTTAACAGTCAAATGTGTAAATTGTAAGCATTGCCAATTAATTTTTTATACGACTTTTCAATTTTAAACTTTGCTTTATTGTGAGTGAGTACCGACAACTAGTTATCAGATTTTATCAACTCTTTAACCTTAAATTTCCCAAAATTGGGATATTTAAGATTTTATCACATAATCATATTAAATTTGATATTTAGATTTTATCACATAATTATGCCCTTGTTTATCAATGCGCTTTTGTTTTGGGTTGGATTAACGATATACAAAATGAATTGTGGAGCACTAGGGGAGAGGGGCCCATAGTTCTCCCCTTGTGGAGCAGGCTAATTTTAGATGTTCACGTGGATAAAAAATTATTAAGAAAATTCTTGTCACATTGTAAATTTAATGAAAGACTCAAAAATTTCATTTGGTCAATGTGGATGCAATCTGCCTCATGTTTATGTTTGATTCATGGAGCAAGTAAAATAGTTGCTTCTTTGGATGGCTGATCGATTGTAGGTCTAGGCCACTCTTGATCATTGCATGGCACAACATTGTTATGTGTATGTCATGCCGTGTGGCGTATAGGAAAATCATCACCCCCAATGTCTATTTCCTCACATTAATGGTGTTTTGTTTTCTCTTTCCCTCCTGACTAGCTACATTAACTATGCATTCCTTCCCATTCACTCATTTTTCATGGAACAAATTTTCAAAGCATTTGAGCATTAATGCTTCACAACCTCACTTATCTTGCTCACCCACACCCCATTTCCTACATGAAACTTCTCAAGTGTTTGTTTTGATAGACACCAATACATGTTTGGGTCCACTATATGTTCATTTCAGTAGGCATTGATACATGCTCATTTGTGCACAATATTCAACACTTTTGCTCGATGATGGTGGCTTGTTGCTACTTCCTCCTCTATAAAGTGATGGTAAGTGCTAAGGTAAATGGGTTTCTTTGCTTCCTCGTTGACAACTTTGCTATGTATTTTTTTGCTTCTCATTTGGCCTTGTCAAATGCTTCTTTTTCTAACATCTTTTACAAGAATCAAATAATGGAATGGACAAAGTATCATTGTGTGCTAATCAAGGTCATTGTCAAGTGGTTTTTGACCAAAGAGAGGATTTATTTCCTCACTATGGAAATGATCCATAGGATTGTATGTTGTGAGTGCTTCTTTCATTTGTGGTTTTGTAGTTGTTTTTTTGCCTCTGCTCTATGTTCCATAACTTGAAGTTTCTATTGTTTTTTGGTGCTTCTTCAATTAACATCAGCATGGATTCTCTTAGAGTTTATAGTTTTCTTCAATGTTGTGTATCTTGAAGTTAAATGTATGAGGAATTTTGTTTCTTTAACTCTGTGCAAAAAGGAATCACAAGTGTTTTCAAAGGTGTTTATGAACAATACCAAATTTTATGTTTATAAACATATTAAACATTAATGTGAATTATAATCTTCTATTGGGGCATCACTGTGACTTATTGGTTAAGTTATTAATTTAATTTATAATTCTTTGGATATTTTGTGCAAATGGGATTTCAAAGGTTTATTGTTTGTAAATGGGGTTATTGGTAGGGTTTATGTTCTCTTCATTTGTTTGTTTGATTCTTAGGGTTTACAACTAAATTTCATTTCTAGGAATAACTTTTTTGTTTATTACAAGGTTGTTTTTTTTTTAATAGTTCGATTCTTGGGGTTTATAAACTATTGCAATTTTTAAGCATTTATAGTTAATTCATCTTTCTACTATTTGATAACCTATTAGGCCATCTACGTGCAAATTGATAACTTGTATCATGGACTAGAATGTTTTTTAGTTAATATGGCTTACATATATGCAAGTAGATTTAACATAGTTAATTTTTTAGGAGTTGTTGGCATTAAATAGATTGTTGATATAAGTATTTTTCCTTTAAGGAAATATAAAAATTTAAGATTAATTTACTTGATCATAAGAGATGAATGTTGATAAGCCTCTAAAATTAGTATGTATTTAGATATATAAATTTTGTGATAGTTTCATGTATGAATTAGAATCATAAGATTAATTTTTACTTTGGGTAAATTCTTTCATCAAGTTTAAAAGATTCATGATTGTGGATAAAATTGATGTAGGAGCATCCAGTGGTGTAAGGGCAATCTTGCATCACCCAAAAATAGTTAAATTTCAAGTTTCTCAGTTTTTAGATGTTTTTACATTTTTGGATGCCCTTTTCGTCATAATGAAATTCCCAATTTATGGTTTTTATTTTCTATTCCTGAGTTGAAAGATATTGCAGTTTTAGTTTCCTAGATTTGCACTTGAAAATCTTCCGAGTTAGATTTGAGGCACTTAGATTTCCCAAAACGGCCCCAAAACTTGTTGAAATTGGCGTAGTAAATTTTAAGCGCGTTATTGACTTTGAGACCTTTCCAATGGTTCAAACGGTTCACGAATCGGAGTCCCAGATCAAAAGTTATGGCCCCGGGAAGTTGGCACACTTTCTAGAAGATACAATTGCAAATGTTCTTTTGAAATTTGAACTTCAAGTTGTAATTTTTGGCACCAAACTGCCTAAACTCAAATTTGAATGTTGTTTTGGCTCCAAACTAAAGAGGAGCTCTATTTATGAGTAGGTTTCTAATTTTTGGGTAGCTTTTTGGGGACAAGCTCGCATATTGCGAAAGGGTTATTCTGTAGCTTTCTGTAACTTGCATGTGTTGTATAACTTGGGGATTTGAGATCCTCTGCATGTAAGAAGCTCCATTTTTTGAATAATAAAATTATTCTCTTGTTTGTGGGTTATTTTCTAAGTCTCGGGCTGTGCCCTCATCAAGTGGTATTAGAGCGGGTTTTCTTGAGCATGTGGACATATCACCGATCGTGAGGCAGTTCGCACTAGGACAGTGCTTGTGGGTTGAGGTCAAGAAAGATACCTCCAAGAGTGATGCTTGGTAGGTGTGGTGGTGCCAGAGGTGGTCGAGGCGGCAGAAATGCTGGTGGAAGAGATGCACTGGCAACCCTCCAAAGATAGATTGATGCATTACAAGAGCAGTTGAGAAGAGGGTTAAACCCGAGGGAGGAAAGTGAGGATGAAGGAGAGGAAGAAGGTTCAAATGTAGAAGAGGAAGAAGAAGAAATTGATCAAGACCAAATGCACATAATAAGGGCCAATTCAAAGATTGGGAAAAGACCCAGAGTAGAAGTCCCTAGTTATTTTGAAAGTCTGAACCCAGAAGAGTTGATCAACTGGATCAACGTGCTAGAAGAATATTGAGTATGAGGAAATAGAGGACCTAGATTGGGTTAAGTTTGCAAAAATGAAGCTGAAGGGCCATGCCAGTATTTGGTGGAAAGAGGTCCAGTTGGAAAGAAATCGAAGAGGAAAAGGAAAGATCACCAGATGGGATCGCATGGTAGAGAAACTGAAGAAGCAGTTCATACCAGTGGACTACGAGTTAGATCTGTTGAAGAAATTGCAAGGGTTGAAGAAAGGAAGCAGATCTGTGAAAGAATATACTAAATATTTTCACAAGATAATCATTAGAATGGGTCACACAGAGGCAAATAAGGAGAAGGTAGCCTGATATCTTAATGGGTTACGACCGAGCATTCAGGAGGAGTTAAGCCTAGTCAGAATGACCACCATTGAGGATGTGTATCAGTTTGCTCTGAAGGTGGAAGAGAAGCTGAACAAAATATTTGATGGCAAGCAAAAAGGACGAGGAGGTCAAAGTGGAAGGGGAAATGGAAGACCTTAAGGAAGCCGAAATGATGATGAAAATAAAAGTGAAGATGTGGGCACCAACCGAAGCCAAAGGAATGACAACTTCTACTTCCCTCGTGATCAAAAAAATGGTGATCAAAGAGGTAGAGGACGAGGGGGATATGTACAAGGATCTGGAAGAGGTGGTTTCAGAGGAACGTGTTTCCAGTGTGGTGAAGAAGGGCATCGAGCCTATGAATGTCCACAACACCAAGGAAGGGCAGACAAAAGGCCAGAAGGTCGTGGAAGGGTTGCGCATGCAGATGAGGAGGCCCAATCTGAACATTCAGATGATGCTGAAAGGGGAGAAGCCCTAGTGATTAGGAGAGCCCTGGTGACTGAGAAAAAAGAACTAGAACAGAGGAAGAATATGTTTCGCACAAGGTGCAAGTGTGAAGGAAATGTTGTGATGTCATTATTGATGGGTGGGAGCACCGATAATCCGTACGAGGATATGGTCACAAAGTTGAAGCTGAAGAGGGAAAGGCACCCGCATCTGTATCAGATTGCCTAGTTGCAGAAATACCACAAAGTTTTGGTCAATGAGCTGTGCCTAGTAAAGTTCAAGATCAGAAGCTACTTACGATGAGGTAATTCTCGCGGATATCATCCCCATGGATGCATGTCACATGTTGTTAGGAGGCCGTGGCAGCCTCGATAGGCGAAGCATACATGATGGGCTAAGTAAAACACTTATTCCCTTTTGACACAAAGGATGTGGGTTCCATCACAAGTTGAAACCCTCAAAGACCAAGAAAAAGGCATACAATAGTGCTGTGAATTTGTTATGTGAAAGATGGAAGAAATTTTTTAGAAGGTATGAAGCATGAGCGTGTGTGTTATGCATTGTTTCCTAGAGTGAGTAAGGAGGATAGTGAGAAGGTTCCAGAAGAAGTATCTGGGATGTTGGATGAGTTTCAGGATATTATTTCTGAGAATGTACCTAAGGGTTTACCACCAATAAGGAAGATCAGTTATCAGATTGACTTGATTCTTGGAGCCAGTTTATCAAATAAGACAGCTCATAGAATGACTCCAACAAAAAATGAGGAGTTGAACAAACAATTTCAAGAGTTGTTGAGAAAGGGTTTGATATAGGAGAGTTTGAGTCCATGTGCAGTACCTGCAGTACTAGCACCAAAGAAGGATGGGGAGTGGAGGATGTGTACAGATTCCTGAGCCATAAACAAGATAACAATCAAGTACAGATTTCCGCCAAGGATGGATGACTCGATGGATCGCTTTGAGTGGAGCCAAGATTTCACAAAGATTGATTTGAAGAGTGGGATATCACCGTGATCTCGATCTCGAGAGGGAGATGAATGGAAGATCGGCCATGACTCACAAAGAGGGCCTCAGACGAAAGTGGTTAGTCATGCCTTTTAAGCAATCCACGCACTAAGCACATCCATATGCTCATGAACGAGGTA
>VDFB02086081.1:350345814-350659886 GCA_007258455.2 Sequoia sempervirens | reverse complement strand
CTAGCAATAGGGAAATATGGCATTCCATCACCTACTTCAGAAAGGGAGGAGATTGAAGCAATCTTGGATAGTCGTGTGGGAAGGAGTACTAGAAACAGGCAATATGAAGAATATCTGGTGAAATGGAGAGGAAGGCCTGTGGGAGATTCATCCTAGCTATCTAAGGTAACGATTGACTGGTTGGGTTTTCCTCAACCATTTTGAGGCAATAATGGGGTCACTTTTCAAATTGCCTAGGTGTGCGATGCGGAGGCATCGATTGGTGTAAGAGACAATCTTGCATCGCAAAATGGATTAAATTTCAAGTTTCTCAGTTTTTAGATGTTTTGCATTTTTGGATGCCCTTTTTGTCATAATGGAATTTAGTTTATGGTTTATTTTTCTTCTATTCATGGGTTGAAAGATATTGCAATTTTAGTTTCTGATTTTTTGAGGGAAATTTTTTGAGTTAGATTTGAGGCACTTAGAGTTCCTGAAATGGCCCTGAAGAGTTGCAGAGTGGCGTGGCAGATTTTAAGCATGTTATTACCGAGACCTTTCCAGCGGTTCAAGCGAGTTCAAGAATGAGTCCCGAGATCAAAAGTTATAGCTAGGGAATTTGACACTTTCTAGAAGATACAATTGCAAATGTTCTTTTGAAATTTGAACTTCAAGTTGTAATTTTTGGCACCAAACTGCCTAAACTCAAATTTGAATGTTGTTTTGGCTCCAAACTAAAGAGGAGCTCTATTTATGGGCAGGTTTCTAATTTTTGGGTAGCTTTTTGGGGACAAGCTCGCATATTACGAAAGGGTTATTCTGTAGCTTTCTGTAACTTGCATGTGTTGTATAACTTGGGGATTTGAGATCCTCTGCATGTAAGAAGCTCCATTTTCTGAATAATAAAATTATTCTCTTGTTTGTGGGTTATTTTCTAAGTCTCGGGCTGTGCCCTCATAAAAAATCTACGCCACCGAGCTTGACCTTTATTATATATTTTAACATTTTTCTTTTATTACCTCCACAATGCATCCTTTTTTTAAAATTTGTCTTTCATTTCAATCATGAAGGTTAAGATGTGTTGGTTTGTGGGGGCACATAAATAGTTTTCACATTGTGTTTTGTTTGTAAGCTTTTCAATAACTAGTTGAGATTCATAGTTTGTCTAAAAGTTGGAAAACTTATGTCAAAAGTCATAAAGTCTAGGTATTCAAGTTCATAGATGACCTTCATGAAGGTTAGGTCTTAAAATAAACTAAAAATTGAGAGTCAATGGTGTAAAATTGACCTTAGGCATCTTTGTAATAAAAGATTTAAATTTCACCTTTACACATTACACAAAATAAAAATTGTTATTTATATTTTGAAACATGTGCCATATAAAATCCTTCTAATTGTGGGTCTTTATAACACATTTCTAATTTGCAAGAGTTGCAAAATACAAATTGTACCATAATCATTACACCTAATATAATCTACAAGAACTAGAGTTCATCTACAAGAACTAAACTCCAGGCTTTGGAATCCATATGTACCTTGCATAACTTTCTTGCAAATTACAAATGCATTGCCAATCGTAAGCCTCAAATAGGCATATATCAAAGACCCATTGAACTTCTTTGTAACATGTAAAAAACTAAATTATTCACTCCCAACCCTATTCCCCACATATCTTCATAGGCCCCCAAATCACTCATAAAATTTATACTCTTTACAAGAGTTGCAAGCTACAACTTGCAATCTATTGATACAAATTCATCTTCGATCCTCCTACATTATTTTGCAAATAAATAGATCCAACTTAAAACCAATATGTGTCAAAATTGTTACATACAATCCAAACTTGAGACATTGTGATCCTTGAAGGAAAAGTCATGTGCATGATTATTGTCAAATTTCTCAAATAGAAATGTATTCACATGACCTTACAAAATAACTCATAGTTAGCAAGGTTTTAGTGGTGTAAAAATATGTTATATCCAATAAAGAAAAATGTGGTATATTATATTCATAAATGGGATTATAATATTTTCAACCATTTCAAATGAGTTGCATATGCATATGAATAGATTACAATGATAAATTACATTAAAATGTGCACGATCACTTTGACTTGTCTTTTTGACATGTGAAATTTTTTAAAGTATGTTTCAACCTCTAAAGATACCTTTAGTTGATAAAAAATTTGTCAAGTATCTACACATTCTAATTAAAATATAACATGGCCTTTGATCCTCCTTTCCTTTTGTACAATTTCTATTCTCTTTATATGTCCATATCCTACATTTAATAATAATGAAGCATAATATTCATTTAAAATAATGTCAAACAATTAAATTTTGTGATATTGTAGCATCGTAAATTGTCACCCTTGACAATTTCACACTAGGTTTAGCTACCCCTTGTGTCCGTAGACCTAAATATGCTCATAAATTTCCTATTTTATTATTGTTTCCAAAAAAGTAGAATATAAAATAGGAATTAATATTAATTATTTATTTAATGATCATAAAATCCCCAAAATAGGTCTGCTCTAGGGTGCCACTGCCCTTGATCATCCTATTTTGGCCTTGTTGCCTCTATTTTACCTACAGTTAAATCAGGCGAGGTAACCAAATGTTAGATCTTCAGAGGCCAGTGGGGCATTCACACAAGGGCAAAGACTCTACATTTGTTTCTAGGTCACGGGGAACTCAGTGGGAGAAGACACCTTGGGAAGATTCGGCATGAAAATTATCCAAGGAGAAAGTTGACAAGACTCTCCTACTATCTGGCCAAATGACTGTTTGATTTATTCCATCCCGAGCAGGTCGCTGAGACCTAGTCTCTGTCATGCCAAATGAGCCTGCAGAGCCTATCGCTATAACGGAGAGGGTTCGACATGACCTCTTACCGGGTGGATTTCCTTGGCTGATAGGCCATTCAATCGTCATTCGACGAGACTCTCAGTGACCACGGGCTTCGAGGAGACCTACAATGCTTGGTGAGAAGTCCCAATGAAGGTTCAATGTCTCACCGACAATAGTGATCCTCGGTGTAACTACGGGACTTTTCCGGGATGTCCCACCGACATCAAATGTCTTACCGACTTCACACAAGTTCCCTTCGGCAGGAGTGTAAGGCTTCGGTGAAGGGTCACAGCGAAAAGGTTATGTCTTCCCCACTATGCACCGAAGGGTCTTATCGACATAAGGAGATATGTTCGCTAGAATGTCATACGAAGTGGAGATGTCTCCCCGAAATGAAGTAGAGCTCGACAAAGGGTGAAAAGATTCAGCATGAGTCTCACCAAACATAGAGGTCTTCGAAAAAGATAAATGAAGTCACCCAGAGGTCTTAGCGAGGACTTAGGTCTCACCGAAAGGAGGGTTGGACCCTCACAAAGACAAGAGTAGTTCAAAAGGACTCTTGCTGAGAACACGGCGATGGCTCTTCGGGCAGAAAAAAAGGGGTCTACAAGAGGTCTTGGCGATGATGACATGTCTTGGCGACAAGCACAAGTTTTGGCAAGGATATTTCCTTCGGCGTATGTCTTGCCGAAAGATGAGGGAACCCTGAGGATAGAAAAAGGCCTCACCAAGATTGGAGGCTTTCAGAGTGATGTCTCAGCGAACAACAAGGGTTACGTCAATAGTGTTTCACCAGGGGGCTCGACGTGGGTCTCACTAACAACGGAGGAGCCTTCGGCATAGCATAAGGAGCTCAGGAAGACTTCTTCTCGACCAACGGGAGTTAGGCCAAAAGCAAGGAAGTCAGTCGAGGGTTCATACCTCGGCATGAGTCTTACCAAGTAGCGAAGCCTTCAAAACAAAAAGGAATTCACCAGGAGGAGGGGGAGTTCTATGAAATGTTTTGGTGACTCAAGGGGTCACGTCAACAACTGGAGGTCTTGCTGAAGTGAAATGAACTATGTGCTTGCCAAAGCTAAAGTTCCTTTGGCACAACCTCTTCCCGAAATAGGAATGTCTAGCCAATAGAAGAAAAAGAGCCCGGTGGGATGACTTCTATAGACATTGGCGAGGGTCTTCCTAACATGAATTTCATCGATATAGTGACTGATTGTCAGAGTGCTGTCCTATTGATATCATGTGGTCTCAACGATAGAGAGGGATCTCCACATGACTCATCAACCCAGTAATCTCCTAGCGACTGTCTGGAGTCTCGCCAAAGGTTATATACTTTGGCATAGTCTCATGGAGTCTACAAGAGGTCTCTCTGACATTGATATGTCTCACCGAAAGCCAAAGGAGCTCGAAGCCAGAGGAGAAGGGTGAGCTCAGGGGGAAAATGAAATGAGCTCGACGAGAGGTCATCGCCAAGAGTCATACTGACTGTGTATGTGTTCGTCGAGAGATGGAGGGCTCGTTAGGAGGTCTTCCCAAACATATTATCTCTGGTCGATAGCGATGGATGTACCAAATGAAAAGGATATCGGTGTGACTCAATGGTGCTCGCTGGGACTTCTAATTGAATCCATTTGTCTTGCCGATGGTTTTGGCGGTATCAACATGACTTCTAAAGCTGTAGACACACTTGATCGCATCAGCAAGACACTTTCAGTGTCTTGCCAAGATGTAATTCCATTCAAAGGGATTTTTGATAAGCTACAGGGCCCACGTGGAGGGTGCTCGACTAACCAGAGGGATCTAAGGTGAGCCGTGTCAATCTGATTAGAATGTGGAATGCCAACATAGGACGAATGCAACATGAATAAAACATGTATTTGTTCTGAGCTCTGGGGGCATTCAATGCGGCTCTTCAACAGGGGACTCGGTAGCTGGACACAATGGATTAGAAGAATTAATGCTACAAAAGATCAGGAGAAGGATTCTCCAAGAGTGATTCTTCACACTGACACCAACAACATGGACATGCAGGGGCTTCAACATTAATTTCAATCAAAAGATCAGAGATAGATCTTTTTCTGAACTGGGATATTTTTTGTAAGCCCTAATGGGCCGATATCAAGCTGTATATAAGGCATTTTTGCCTTTTTTGTAAGGAGTTCTGATTGCACACTCTGAAGAGTTAGTGATTTTCAATCAATCCTTTCTTAGTCAATGTATGTTTTCTGTAACTCAACTGGAATCTTGAATACAACATGGAGTTTACCTTGGAAGTTTGTGTTCATGTTTGTATTGATTCTCATTTCTGTATCTTTCTTTTGCACATGCAAGTCTATAACTGTGTTTTCACATTTCTGCATTTATGTCTCAAGGTTGTGAAATTGATCTTTCCTTCCTGAGATGTATGTGTGGGCCAAACCTGTTAGGACTAAAGCATTAAGTCTGAAAGAAGTTGCTCTAAGAATAGCAATTGGGCTTTTAAGTGTATGTTCTTCTTGTGTTCATTTCACGATTCCTCATTAATACTGTGTATCACCATAGGCTTAGTTTCATCTTTATGTATCTCTTCCCTCTTTCCTCTCAAAGAAGCAGTAGTTTAGGTGATACCCAAAGGAAGCCGACCTTCTCCGAAGGTTCATTTCAGCTATAGGTGACCCACAGCCTTGAAATGATCCCATGTTGCTCTAGAATGCTCAGTTTTTGTAAAACTTTGCATAGGGTGCAATTCTAGGTGACAACAGGCCCAATTTTAAATATGTTATTTTTAGTATTTTTATGTTTGCAAATTTAAATTCATTTGCAGCTTTTCACAATTAATTTTGTAGGAAATGAAGAATTTTATATAAATATAAGTCTTTTAACCATTTGAAACTAGATTGCAATTTGAATTCTAATTGAGCATCAAAAAATAAAGTCAAGAGAAAAATTAGTAGCTTTTTTCATCAGTCAATAATCATGTTAGCTATGCATCAAATCTATGCGTAAGATTGTTTATTTTTATGTTCATTTGTTTTGTGAGTACTAACACTTGGAAGAATTCCTATCAACAAGAAAATATTCCTTGCATGAGATGTGCATCATGACTTCAGTCCATCAAAGAGATCATATCTGAGTGGTAAGTTACAGTACTTGTCATTTATCACTTGTTTTTATCCATTTACCTTTTCTTGGCTGAGGGTAAGCACTCTTTACATCATCATAGCCATTGTGGAGGTGGAAACACCAAAACAGGGTTTGACTTTGGAATGCCTCTATATGGCACAACCATTTCTCCCGTCTTTTGTTTGCAAGTGACAAATCTTAAGTGGATTAATGAAAATATTGAAGACCTAATTGTACTATCAAGAATTCAAGTTTCCTACCTCAACAAATTAGGGAAAGAAGAATTATTCATCAACTAACAAAGTTTTGAAGCTAAGTCTGGGAGAGAAGAACCTACAAAGACATGTTTACAAATTCTTAAAAGAAAAATTCTCTAGTCTAGGGTACCACTGCCCTTGACCATTTAGTTTCAACTTCAATTTGCATGTCAAGTTCCTCAGTCTTTGAACTCTACTTTTATATAAGAAATTTATGTGTTGTAGTTCTATGCTTTTTTGAAATCATATGTATCATTTTTTTATCGATTCATAGTTGACCTAGTTTTACATTTACAAAATCAAATCAAATCAAATAAATTCAATTCATAATCAATTCAAATCAACCCCCTAACTAAAGAGGGACCAAAACCCTAATCTACCATTTTGTCTCTTCCATTGAGGATAGTAGCCAAGTGGTCTTGTGTGATCAATTTTGGTTCGTCTTTAATATAATGTGGGGAAAAGTTTGATTTAGACCCTAGATCCATTTTCCCCACATAACATTTTGGTGAACCTGATGCTTTTTACATTTGCAAAACTTATGAAATTATAAGTCTTTCAATGTGAAATATGAGTATAATCCTAATTTTTTCTCATTTTTCAAAAAGTTCATACACATTTTATTAAAAACATTGAAAAATAATAGATTTTCATATTGTTTTTCATGTCAAAAGTTCAAAAAAGTGTTATCCTTTAGCATGTTCAAGAAAAATTAATTAGTTACAACATTTTTTCAGTTTTGGAAATTATCATTTAAACATATTGAATTTCTTCAACAAAATAAAATTGTATGCATGTGTATGCTTCACATTAACAAATTAGGTTTTCGTTCATTTCTAGAAATATGTTTAATTTCAGACCTGAGACTATGCAACTTGAGATTGCTAGACACTATAGTTGATTTCTAGATTTTTAAATTGTCAAAATCTTGCATCTCTAGTCTAGGGAACCATCACCCTTGTCCAACTAATTTCTACCCAATTTATAGTCATAGTTTTGTCTATGTGGTCTCTATACAAATCTATCTTCTATTTCTGGAATTTTTTTTAGTTTTTTTCACTTTATTCTATTTCACAATCTTGGCTTCTTACTTTCAAAATATCTGAATTTTTTGGTAAAGTCATGTCTTCCTCAAAGTCCTTGGTTGATGTATCATTTTTTCTTTTGGTAACATTCTTACAACAAAAGATGAAGTTCATAATTTCTATGCATATCCTCCCAAAGAGGATATCTTGAAGCACCCAGATGAGATCATCGATAGATTCCTAAGAAATCCTAGAAGAAACATAGTAAACATACATGAAGATTCCATTTACCAACCATCTCTAGAAGATTTACCTATAAGCTACAATCCACCTCACATACATTCCATTCCCCAACTGCACAAATTTTTTACAAATCATATTATATCTCCACTTGAAATGTTTTCCCCTCATGAGGAAACCATTTTATAATTCATCCCTTGACTATTACACTTACATACAAATGATCCCACTAGATCTCATGTTGATCCATCTTCCCATGACACTTCTTTTTTGCAAACTAGTCACTCACCCCATTTGGACCAAACTAGTAACACATATCTTGATTAGGAGACACATTATGGATATAGTTTTTTAATTCTCTTAAAGAGTCTTTAATGCAAATAATGAACAAGGAATTCAAAGCCCTATAGATACCACACCACATCTTACCAAAATAGGAAAATGGTACCAACATCCTCCCTCTCCACCTTTATATAAAACATTCATGTCAGCCTCTACTTAACAATAAAATTATCATTCACATAAAAATGGATTACTCCCTACTCTACACCCCTTATCCAAGATAGAAAATACATTATGCACATTCCTTTAAATGGGTATAATCACCCTTCTACCTCCATGTTTAAAAAATTTGAATAAATAAAAATAATGAAATACATCATTTTGTGCATATCATCAATTTTTTGGGCATTCTAGTAATGAGTTTTGAGAAGAAAATATGACTATCTCAAACATATGATATCCTAGTCCCCTTGCATTCATGTCCTTTAAATCATCATTAATAGGCCCCTAAGACCCTTTATTATGTATCCCAAGGCTTATTTCAATTGAAATCCTTAAAAACTCAATAAATTCATTTAATATTCTAACCCCCCGACATTCTCTCACCCTGAAAATTAAGGGTGGGTCTAATACACCACCCTAGGCATATTAGTCCCCCTAGGTGGGACCCATACGCCACCCTTGGTATATTAGTCCTGTTTGGGGCATTTCTAGGGTTTTGAGTGGGAAATCAAGGTTTTTAATTCAAATTTTGCAAATTTCAACATTTGGGATCTAATAAATAGTAAATTAGATAAGATGCCTATAAAAATAAGGTTTAAAAACATTATTTCACCTAACAATTTACATCCAAGACCTAGAATCTTCAAGCTAGAGAGTCTTACCTAGAAATTTTTATCTAAGACCTAGAATCTTCAAGCAAGAGAATTTCACCTAGACCTAGACCTTTCAAGAGAGATTTTAAAGTATTCAAGAGTAGTCAAGAGCAAGTTATCAAGAATTTGGAGAAATATTCAAGATTCAAGAATCATGTCAAAGTCTTCATGCATCATGTTTGTTTGTGAGTTAACATTTGTGATGTAGGTTTCATGATTCAAGCAAGCATTCAAGATAAATCTTTGAGCATTCAATCAAGATCAAGATCCACATTCATGCTAGCCATTTCACACAAGTTTGCAACCTTCATTTCAAGGGTTTGGTGAGTTGCAACATTGCATTTGTTCATTCATCATTCCTTCATGCTATTTCATTTCATTTCAAGGTTTAATTACCAAAACGGGGTTTGACCAAGGCAAACCCCCATTCTCTAACAAAACAACATTTTTTCTCTCTTATGATGTGTTTTTGTAGATTTAGGTGAACTAGACTCATTTTCCCAACCTAGTGATTTAGTCCCTAATATAGCCTTTTGAAAGCATTCAACAATGTCAGATTTGGGTTCAGAGGATTTTAAAAGATACTCAAAAAAACCTATAGGTGGAATAAATCGCCCAACTTGGCGTATTAGTCTTGGGACAAATTTTTATCACTGTTCAGTAGATCCTGATAGTTGACAGAGAATTCTAGATTCTACCCTAAAAACTCTAGAATGGGACTCATATTCCCTACCTGGCATATTAGTCTTGATGAAAACCCTAACGACAATTTTTAGATATTATCTTGGCATCTCCATTTATCCAGGTACTTTTTTGTTCCATTCAGTTTATCAATTTGATTTCATGCTTTCAATTTTCTAGGTTTCATAGTGATTTTTCATTTCTCCCTTTTGAAGCTTCATTTAATGGTGAAACCCCATCCAATTATCTAAGGAATCCACTATCCATCCCTCAATTGAGTCACTTGGTTGAGGGATCTAGTTTCCTAATGAATGGAAGTGCGAAATAAGTCCAATTCCATCTCCCAAAAGATGGAAACCCTATTTCCCTTTTGTTCATTTTGGTGAACCCAACCTTTAGACCCTTGAATTTATGATTTGGAGAAATTTGTAGTCCTATATCTATGTTGCATTAACTTTTCATTAGATTTGCATTTAGGACTTCTAAATATTGCATTGGTGAAAAGTGCATATAGGTTATATTTTTGCATTTTATATCATTCAATTTCATTGGAAATCTATAATTGTAAACAATCAATTGAGGATACAACATAGACACATTAAAATCAACTCAGAATTTGTTGGTTCAGGCTTAAAAACACTAATTTGGACTCATTCACCCACCTGGGCGTATTAGTCCTTGTATAGGTCTTTTTTGCAAATTTCTGGGTATTATGTGCTCTCTATTTTACACTATATGAACCTATCAAAAAACCCTAATTTGGAATCATTAACCCACTTGGGTGTATTAGTCCCTGATTGGGTTTGAATATGCATTTTATAGAATTAAAATCTTGTCATTTATGTTAGAATCCAAGATCACCTGCATGCAAGATGGATACCTGTCACATGCAAAAGACATGAAGAACCGAAAAAGATGTTCTCTGTAAACCTCTCAGTAAAAATGCATTAAGAGAATCAATTATTACAATGTGATCAATCCTTATGAAGGAGATCAAGAAACCCTAAAAGGGAAACCTTAAATGAAACCCTAGTGTGCACACTTAATAATTAATAATTAATTATTAATGTGCCTAAGTTTAGCTTAAGTAATAAAGAGGAATAAGTGACTTAATTAATTAATCAATGTGATGTAATTAATTAAGCATAATAACTTATTACTCTAACACCTTAAGATGAACTTAGGAAGAAGCTAAAACACTAGAATAAGATGCATGAAAGCAAAGATGGGTCCGGCAACTAGGCCGATCAGGTACCCATTTACAAATGCAATAAGGAGTAAGAGAAGGAAAAACCCAGTGGGACAAAACCCCCCTTACAATGAGATAACATGCTGCAAAGAAGCACTGGAAGAACTCTGTAGAGTAACACTGGAACTTGATATAGGAAAGCAAGGAAATATTCTTCTGTATACTACTGAAACCGGATGAGAGTCACTGATTGACTCAAGGAATCATGATAAAGCAATAGAAGACCCGATGCCACGGAACACTCGAAAACTCCAAACTGGAACAACTCTGGAATCTATGAAGCAACAAGCAATTATTGAATGATGTATTACTGAAAATGAAGTGCAAAGATGCAAGATGCACTCTCCCAACTGCCAAAACATCTAAGTAATCGCCAAACAACCCATCGGGCCAAATCTGGACTAATTGATAAACTTGGGATAGATATAGAAAAAGTGCATGTACAGCAACCTAGAGCTCCTCAATACCTTTCCGACGCTTCAAACGAGGTGAAAAACGAAGATCGTGGCAAAAAGTTATGAGCTCGGAAGCATAAAATGTACATCTGACTTCAAACAGCAATAAATGTAGGAAAACAGAAAAATACTATAAAATAAACTACATCAAATGAAAGTGCTCAGAACCAGCTTTCTGGCGATATCTTGTTTGCCCGATTTTGATACCGTATGCCCAAGTTATGGCCAAAAGAAAAAAATAGCTCTTTTAGGGCAAACTAGGGTTAGGAGGGCGCAAAGAGGCCGTACGGCCGATGACGTCATGCTGACATCACCCGTTCACGAGCTTAAATTTGACGGCTGTCTGGCCGTCAGGGCAAAAAATCGCCTCACCTATCGGAAAAAATTCGCCGGTGACCGGGAAAATTTGGCCAGCCGGAATATGCTGAAAACTCCTCGGAATCTGCAAAATCTGCCCAGTATATTCCAGAATCTCTGGCGAATCCGCAGAGAATATTCTCTGACCGGCAGTCGAATGGATGGCCCCCGGTCGTTCATATGACCGGGGGTTCGGGCAAAGAAGCCCGCGGGGAATAGGCGGGAGGCCCCCCTGGTCTGCCATGTGACCGGGGCTGGTGCAGCGGAGCCCTCGGGGGCTGTTTGAGAGCCGGTGGCGGGTGAGCGGTGTAGAGGGGAGGCGGCGGTGGAATGGTGGCCGCCCGGTGGCCGCCGGGCGGCGGATCTGTTCTTACACTGGAAGCGCCGGCATGAATCCCAACAAATGACATTTTTGGCCCTTTTTTTAATTTTTCGAGCCTCGATCCGCGTGCTGGGGAGGCCGTACGGCCCCTCAGACAAATTTTTTTTGCCTTCTCGACCAACTTGCACCAAAATCGACAAATTTTATATGAAAATGGGGGTTTTTGGGTGTTGCGGACTCAATGGCGAGGTCCGTTTTGTCCCAAAATGCACAGAAAATTAGGCTACCCCCATATTCAATCAAAAAATTGCATGTGGAAACCCTTGCACTTGAATCTCACAGAGAGGCCATATCTTCAGATCACGAACAAGCAGCTGCAGGTCTGGAGCTCTGATACCATGTTAGAATCCAAGATCACCTGCATGCAAGATGGATACCTGTCACATGCAAAAGATATGAAGAACTGAAAAAGATGTTCTCTGTAAACCTCTCAGTAAAAATGCATTAAGAGAATCAATTATTACAATGTGATCAATCCTTATGAAGGAGATCAAAAACCCTAAAAGGGAAACCCTAAATGAAACCCTAGTGTGCACACTTAATAATTAATAATTAATTATTAATGTGCCTAAGTTTAGCTTAAGTAATAAAGAGGAATAAGTGACTTAATTAATTAATCAATGTGATGTAATTAATTAAGCATAATAACTTATTACTCTAACAATTTATGCTTCTAGTTGTTGTCTTTAGATTACCATTTTAGTTTACAAAATTACTGTCATTGGCAATCTTTTTATAATTGGTTTCATTTCAAGTGCATTTGTAAACACTATATTGTAATCACATCATCTCTTGCATTGTAAATCAGTCAATTATCAATCTTGCATTTCATCATGAATATATGCTTTGATAAGTTTTAGATGTCCTTGAAATCATTGGTGGATGTCTCTAGTTGTATTTTCAGCGATGATCATAATGCAATTGAATCCATTGATACTCAATCAATTTTGATACATGTCCTCCTTGTGAAGTTGACATCATTGGAGAAGATGATGAAAACATGAACAAATTCATAAACAATTGCCTTAACAATCTTGAGACTAATGCATCCTTTTATCTCTCCATGAAACAACCAACGAAACTTGAGATGTTTTCTCTTTTACACCCTAAAATTGAGACACAAGTTAAGCCTAAACTTCCAACAATAAGTGACCTTAGTTCCTCTAGTCAAATATCCTATGTTAACAGAGTGACCAACACACCCATCAACTTAGAGGAGACTTATGGCCAAGGCTTTAATATCTCAACCCACCAAGGATGTGACATAAAAAATGAACATGAAATTCATACTCTTAGAAAAAATACCAACTGAACAAACCAAAGGAGTAGGATATCAATATCCTACTCCCGACATAAGTACATACTCCTTCCTAAAGAACAACCAATGCCTCAAAAGAATGATAGAATCATCTTCGTTCTTCCTTCTCAATATCGACCTCAATAATTTGGTGAATCTAGCAAGCAACAAAAGCCTTACAAACTAAAGAAGCTAAAATTCCCATGTCCCATGTCTGAAACCAAAAGAACCTTACACATACTTCTAAGTCAAGGACTCATAATATTACCAACCATCAGAGAAAATTGAAATCCAAATCCTAAGAACACAAACATGTCTCATTGTCGATATCATAGAGTTCTTGGACATAGTACTGATGAGTGTCATCCTTTAAAATGAATGCTTAAAAGGTTTGATATCATAGAAATAGTCCCTTAAAAACATGCCCTTCTTATCCTTTCCATGTAATAGCTGTAGGATCATAACATCCTCACTATTGCATGTTTTAACATTCATTGTAAATCATTTCAAAATGCAAGGACCTCTTTCTCATCACCTACCTCAACTCATTCATGTCTTGCACACAGTGGGGGTGAGAATTTGATAGCCTTGTCCTAGTATCACACTTGTTGTTGTCCCTTTGGCTAGTTTTCTGCCTTCTGCATACGATGAACAAGATTGAGATGTGGACAACCTACTATAGGTTGACTCACATGTGCCTTACTAGTCTTGTATTTGTTTTATTTTTCATGTTATGTGTGTGATTGCATGTGTGTAAGATGATCTCCTGTATCATTTTGTTTGATGTACCTCTCTCTCTCTCTTTGTGACATTCCTCTATTTGTATCTACATTCTTATATATGTCGTAAGACTTTATCTTTTCTTTTCTTTTTCTTGTGTTTTCCTTTTGGGGATGATGCAAAGCATCGATACATTTAGGTCTCTTCTATGTTGAACCAAAATATTATCCTTTATCTTTTCTTTTTCTTGTGTTTTCCTTTTGGGGATGATGCAAGGCATTGAGACATTCAGGTCTCTTCCATGTTGACCAAAAATATTTTCTTTTTTTTTCTCTCTTTGTGTCTTTCCTCCTGTTCCATGAGTATTTGGGGAATGATGACGTTTTTGAGCTCTCTAAATAACATTGTAGCAAATACAGATTGACCATGAATCTGTGGATCCCTTGTGTGTTTGTGAGGGCAACCCCTTTTCATGATTAGCTTTATTTGGAATCATATGACATGGCATAGGGATTTCCAAATAAGCTCTCATGCATTTTTAGCATTTATCATTTTCTAATTTAAAGTAATTTCTCACAATATGGTGTTTAGCAATTTCTTGAAAGTGGGGGCATACATTTGCACTATTCTTTTGCATTTCAATTACAACTCATGTTTCATTGTGTGGTATTCTTACTTCATATGATGCATCTTTCTCTTTGTGGTGACATTGGGTGTGATGTCCTTTAAGAGCATGATCTCTCCTAGCATATTATATTCCTCTTAGTGGAAATTCCAAGCAGAGTGCATTCCCGAAGTTGTGAATATTCTATTCTTTGATTGGTACTCTCTTGGAGACGTTAGGAATAATGTTCCCTATGTTGAGACCTTACATGAACTAAAAAAAACACCTTTGAACATACCGTATACTTTCACATTTACAATAATTGTTATATGGCCACCTTGCATAACACACTTTGCTTTCCTGCGGAGCCATCCTATTTTTCCATGGGTGTGAGCATATGAATATTTGATTGCCTCATGAACCTTGTTGTTCATGATGTGTGGCACCTTATCAAATTTATTAGGAGGTATAGATTTGGTATTGTTATTATGTATGGGTGCTGACCATAGGCATGAATTTCCCATAGCCACTTGATTGTTTATGTGGGAACATGACAATCGTGTGTGTGTCTCACCTCTCTGGTGGCTCACCTAGTGGATATCAGATTCCACTAGCCCATGTGAGATGGAATTTTGTTTGCATAGTGGACATCATGTTCCACTTGTAAACATTTTTTTTGGACAAACAATTAAGACTTGGTCCACATCGTGTTGGATAGATTGTTGAGGCTTGATCCATCCTTTTTTTCTTTCCTTTTTATTTCTTCTTTATTTCTTTGATAGTGTATGCTTGTATCTTGTTGTTGCTTCATACACCATTCAAATGTGTGTTCTTTTGTTCCTATGTTGGTTTTCCATAAGATCTTGATCCTGGGGGCTTGATCATCCTTCTTGATCATTTCCATCCTATATCACTAGCATTTATACACTTGAACCCCTCTTGATGTGCATTTGTATACTTTAGCGTGAGTTTGACACAAGGTCATCCTCTCACTAAAGTGGGAGCTAAATGTAGTGTCAAAATTTTTACTCCCTTCTTGGAGATAGTACAATTTTACACTTTTCTTGGACCTATCCTAGTCCCCTTGCATTCATGTCCTTCAAATCATCATTAATAGGCCCTTAAGACCCTTTATTACATATGCCAATGCTTATTTCAATTGAAATCCTGATAAATTCAATAAATGCATTTAATATTCTAACCCCCCGACATTCTCTCACCCTGAAAACTTAGGGTGGGACTAATATGCCATCCTAAGCATATTAGTCCCCCTAGGTGGGACCCATATGCCACTCTTTCCGTATTAGTCCTGTTTGGGCCTTTTTAGGGTTTTGAGTAGGAAATCAAGGTTTTTAATTCAAAATTTGAAAATTTCAACATTTGGGATCTAATAAACGGTAAATTAGATGGAGGCCTATAAAACTAAGGTTTCAGATCATTATTTCACCTAGCAATTTTTATCCAAGACCTAGAATCTTCAAGCAAGAGAGTTTCACCTAGACCTAGAGCTTTCAAGAGAGATTTTTAAGCATTCAAAAGCAAGTTATCAAGCATTTGGAGTAATATTCAAGATTCAAGCATCATGTCAAAGTCTTCATTCATCATGTGTGTTTGTGAGCTAACATTTGTGATGTAGGTTTCATGATTCAAGCAAGCATTCAAGACAAATCTTTGAGCATTCAATCAAGATTCAAGATCCACATTCATGCTAGCCTTTTCACATAAGTTTTCAACCTTCATTTCAATGGTTTGGTGAGTTGCAACATTGCATTTGTGCATTCATCATTCCTTCATGCTATCTCATTTCATTTCAAGGTTTAATTACCAAAACAAGGTTCGACCAAGGAAAACCCCCACCCTCTAACAAAACAATTTTTTTTATCTCTCTTGTGATGTGTGTTTTGTAGATTTAGGTGAATTGGATTCATTCGATCAACCTGGTGATTTAGTCCTTGATATAACCTTTTGAAAACATTCAACAGTGTTGGATCTAGGTTTAGAGGACTCAAAAAGACACTCAAAAAAACCTATAGGTGGAATAAATCACCTAACTTGGCATATTAGTCCTAGGATAGTTTTTGATCACCATTCAACAGATCCTGACAGTTGATAGAAGAATTCAAGATTCTTCCCTAAAAACCCTAGAACAGAACTCATACGCCCTACCTGGCATATTAGTTCAGGTGTAAACCCTAACGACAGTTTTTAGAGTTTGCAGATCTTGTCTTGGCATCTCCATTCATCCAGGTACTTTTCTGTTCCATTCAGTTTATCAGTTTGATTTCATTCTTTTAATTTTATTTGTTTCATAGTGAGTTTGTATAATTGTTTGCATTTCTCCCTTTTGAAGCTTCATTTAACGATGAACCCCCCATCCAATTATCCAAGGAATCCACTAGCCATCCCTTAATCGAGTCACTTGGTTGAGGGATCTAGTTTCCTAATGAGTGGAAGTGTGAAATAGGTCCAATTCCATCTCCCAAAAGGTGGAAACCCCTATTTCCCTTTTCTTCATTTCCTTAAAGCATTAGCATATCAAGTTCACTAACATTTTAAGGGGGGCATATCCCTCATCTATTTTCATACATTTGATATTTAGTGAAAATTAAAATCTTGTTTGCACCTCTTTAGTGGTGGTATTATGAATGATATCCCCTAAGGCGTGGCCTTGTAATTCATTCCTGTGCCCCTTTAGTGGTGGCATTATGCATGATTTCCCCTAAGGTGTGGCATTGCAATTCATTCATGTGCCCCTTTAGTGGTGGTATTATGCATGATATCCCTTAAGGTGTTGCCTTGTAATTCATTCATGTGCTCCTTTAGTGGTGGTATTATGTATGATATCCCCTAAGGTGTGGCCTTGCGATTCATTCATGTGCCCTTTTATTGGTGGTATTATGCATAATACCTCATAAGGTGTGGTTGTCATTTTATTTATGTACCCAAATTTTTTATGGTGGTGTTATTTATTAATGCCCCCTAAGGCATGGTTGTTAGTTCGTCCCTCATGACATTAAAATTTTGTACACCCCCTGAGGTGATTCATTCCTTGTGATGTTAAAATTTTATACACCCTCTGAGGTTGTTCATCCCCTATGATGTTATATGCTACCCCATGATGTTAAAATTTTATGTGATCCCTAAGGCATGATTGGAAAAATATTTTATAGATCTAGCATAATGAAGCTTGTTGTTTTGTCAACTTGAGAATATTTTTAGATGGCCACCTATAATAACACAAATTTCTTTCCATTTGATCCATTTGTTTCATGAGTAAACTAGCATAACACAACTTGTTAGCCTTATGAAACCCATTATATTATATGGCCACCTAGCATAACACAACATGCTTGTGAGTGGCTTCATATGTTTCATGTTTAAACTAGCATAATGTAGCTTGCAAGCTTTGTTAAACCCATCATATTGCATGGAGACCTAACATAAAAAAACTTGCTAACCAGTAGATCTATGTAGCTCATATGTGATCTTACATAACACAACTTGTTGATTCTATGAGAGCACTATTGTGTCTAATACTATATTCGATGGATGATGTTTGGTATTTGATACAATTTTTTAGGCTAATGTCTCTTTACCTTATTGACTTGAATCCTTTTTAGTGTACTAACCTTGTGTTTAAATATTATTTTTATTTTTTGTGATTTTTTTTGTTAGGTGTCTACCTACGTCTTTTGCGTGTTTTCTTTGTGTATTGTCTTATGTTTTCTTTGTGTATTCATTATGTATGCTTTATATTTTCATTATGTATGATTTATGTCTTCATTGTGTATGCTTCATGTTTTTCATGTTACATTTTGTTGGTGGGTTTTCTTGCAAACCAGGTTGGTCTCCTGTTCTACCTATGGAGTAGCCATCTCCAGTCGAGGGGAGTTCAGAGGACCTGGACCAACTAATAAGATCAAAAGATCTTCTGCACTTTAGGCTCTATAGAACCAAGGCGGGTATACCCACACAATGCCTCAAAGAAGACCAGACATCGCTTTTTATAGTAGATAACTCCTGATGTCAAGCGTTGGGGACCTCAAATAGGGCTAGATTCTCAGTAGCTCAACCTTGAAGCAACCAGGAGGTAGGGTAAGATATTAGACCAAGGATATTCAATGATTTTAAAAGGTTTTCTGAGAGGAATAGGCTGCAAGACAGATCAGTGCCTAGTTTTGGGCCATAGAGTCAAACAAAAAAGGGAAAAATTACCTGCAAATAGACCTGAACCAGTGGATCTTGTTTTGTTGATGCCTTACATCAACTATCAGTGCCTTACACTAAGAATCCAACTTTTGTTATCAGTTAGATTCTACTTACCAAATCCAACCAGCACATAAACAATCACTGTTACCTGCTCAAAGGATTTAACTGCTTCCTTGAAGCAGACCTATTAAAAGACAACACAACCTCATGAAGTATGAGGGGATGAACATGAAAACACCTTATGCATTCATTCAAATGATTGGAGCATACAGGAATGGAGACAATTTTCTAATATACATGAAAGATAAGCATCTTCATGTTTTCATTGCTTAAACTGATTGTATTTACAAATAAATTTGAAATTACAGTTTACAGACTCGACATTGACTCAAGACTAAATGCTAGCCTACCCCAAGACTGATACACAAACTCAGAAAAATATGGAATAGAACACCCAAGTTCAGAACCCTTACATCTGGCCATGAAATTCTCCTTTATAGGAACAAGAGAAGCAACAAGCAATTGACCAGATGAGATTACACATCATCAGCTGACTAGGACAAATCCTAGAACAGCTCGCAGGCCAAGTCAAAAATCCAACCACCCCACTGGTCACATAAATGTAACTGGTCGGTTCACTGCAGGAAAGACACTCCCGCACAGATGAAGCTAGGAAATTGATGTCAAATCCGCCGCAGAATCTGGGCGCCCAGACTCTAGCCACACCGTCCTTGTCCTAGAGCCATCACCATGAATGCCGGTTTAGTGGATCTAATGACCCTCTCATCTGCCACCATGAATGCTCCAAGTCTTCACGCGTGAACACAACAGAAACCCTAGCCACACACATGTTTGAATCTCTGCTGTCAATCAACTGAGATCAGACGGTTGTCTTTTAAAATCTTTGTCAGACCGTTGAAAGAGGCCTCCACAATCGACAAGACAAAAAAAGGTCGGGAATACATCATACAGAAACAAAATGCCTCATCAAAATGTATCTCCTTTATGTACTACCCATTCACCAAGACCAGGGTACATCTCTCACTGAAGCAATCCTTTCACCTGTTCATAGTCGCTATAGCTTATATGTCTCGGGGAGACCCTTTGTAGATATCACATTGCATCACTGAAAACTGTTACACATATGTTCGCCAAGAGAAAATATGACTCACAACCAAAGCCATAGATGGAACCACTGTTGGCAAGACTTGACCCCATCGCCATGACCACATACTGAAATAAGAGTCTCACCGAAACAATAAATCCTTCACCACCGGTCGGCGAAACAAGATGACATCACCGAGATGTTACACTGAGAGCCCAGATTCTTGCCAAAGAGATTATCCTTTATGTTTTCGGTCAGTGTAACAAATCATATTCGCCGAGACCCCCCACTACAGATCAAAACTTACACTGATGGGATCCCAGAGTGCACAAGTCGGGGAGACAAGATAGAACTTGCTAAGACCTAACCCCGAGCGGACACCAACATACCGAAGGGAAAAGTCCATCGGTGAGACACAAAGAAGTGAGGGAAACATTTCCCCACCCTCAACCAACACAGGTCGACGGAAAAAAGAAACCTCGGGGAGACAATATGGGGATCGCCGAGAGGTAATCCTGAACGCCAAAGGTCTCAGCAAAAACAGTGCGGGGCCGGTAAAAACGGTAGCTAGGGGCCGGTAATGAATGGAAAATGGGGCTCAGGGGAACCACTTAAGTTAGAATAAACCAGGCAGACAGGTCAATAAATCAAAAAGGAAAATGGAATGGGGACCAAACAAGGCTAGAGCTGGAACCAGGAAAGAAACAAGGGCAAAGCAGGGAACAAAAAGTAACAAAAGGGATCGAGGCCAAAAACCATCCCGCTCCCGCCTCCGCAAAAGACCACGGAGGCGGAGCCAGAACCAACACGAGAAAAAGAAGCCGCGGGGCTGGAGTGGGACAAAACCCGAGACAGGAAACATGAAAAAGGTTCCAAAATGATTCCTATCCTGATCTCGCACCCACCAAAGGAAATAAAACAAAAGACAAGCGAAGAGACAGAGAGGAAAAGAACCAACGACTGTCGTAGGGCAGAATGAAAAAGGAACACCAAACATGCGGAATCGGGACCGGGATGGATGCATGAATAGGAATTAGAACTTCAAAATTGGAGAAGTTATAATTCCCTTCAAGCATCCATTCTGCCCCCGATTTTGAAAGAAAAAACCAAAGCTAGCAAAAGAGAAACAAGAACCAGACTAAAAACCCAAAAAAAACACGGGGAAGAAAAAAACCCAGAAAAACCCTAACACAGGTCGCCCCACCGTAGATCAAAACTTACACGCTGGGCTCAACCCTTGTGGGAGCCCATTTAACCCACATGCTAAAATGAAAGACACCCCATAGCTAAAGTTTTGTCATGAAAAACTAGAGTACACAACTAGACAATGAGAAAACCAGAAATGGCACTAACATAGGCTCTAGTTGGGGGATGTATGCCCCTAGTGGGCATAGCAAGAATTCAAATCACTGGGAGAGCAGACTAGAAAAGAAAGGACCAAAAATAGACCAGGAGCTAACTGGATAGGGTTAGCAAACACAACAAAACAAAACTGAACAGAAAAGAAAAAAACTAACCTAATGTTCATGGAAAAAGAAATGCTTCAGATGAAGCATCATTTCGAGAATTGTCCATGAACAGGCAATTCAAGAGTAACTTGATTCATTCCTTCTTTATTTCATCTGATGACACTAGGCCACCAAATGAAAAATGAGAGCTTGCATCTACCTCTATCAAACACAATTCTGCTAAATGAGCTGACATTCCCTAACTTGTGCTTGCCTCTACCAATTTGCAATAGTAAAAATGAATGCACCTCTGCAAACATAAGTATCTGATTGCCAGTGTGCAAGTGAAAACTTGTTCTCTATTTATTCTTATCTTCAACTGGCAACTAGATCCAATAAAGTTCATCATTGCCAACCTCTTGATTCTCTGATTTTGTATTTGATGGAAAAACCAGTGAATGATGGTTAAGACCACATGAAAACACAATCTGATCACAACCATCTGCTTGATAAAACATGTTAGTACTTCTTAAGAGGTTAGTACATTCAATACTATAAACATTTTTAAAATCACTATGCGTTTGAGAATCAGGCATATCCTCAAAACACTGACTGTTATGGGACAAAAGGCCATCATTTTTATCAATCATACCATCCTGAAGCTGAAAACAATTTGCTTCAGTGCTCTGCATACTGTCACATTCTGTGAAAACTCCATCCAGCTGGCAAAGATAGCCCCTACAATCTGCTACATGGCTGGAACTGTTATGCTCATCTTGATCATTAGTTTGCATGAAAAAATTTGAACCATAATAAGCACTTACCAAAAGATCTGGCTCTTTATGCAAACTATCTTTAAGTGCATTGAAAGAGATACACTTATCTGTTAGCACACTCTGCAACTGCTCTTTATCATTTTCAGTGAGAGGAGGCACATCATTGATGCAATGATGGTCTAGAATTCTACCCTCACTTCCTCTTTTTACTTGGCTTTGTTCCTCATCATACTGGTAGTGGGAATAATCAGAGAATTCTGATTCATCCACATCTGCTATCCAACTGTGATTATCTTCTGAACATGAGGTATGATCACCTTCTGTATCATAAGCTTGCTCAGTAGCAAACAATTTTGGTTCAGAAGCACAACTTGATCCCTGATTGGAATCAACACCATTCTCCACATAAAAGGAGTCATGCCTAGGCCCATTCAAGTTAGTAGATAAAAATTGCACATCATGATTAGCTGGCTCACCATCAAAGATAGAACCAGACTCACTTGTGTCATACCTTGCTTCTTGAAGGTCATCATCACTATCGAGGTCGATAGGAGTTTCCCACAACAACATAGAGTTGTTGTGTGCAAACCTTTGATATTCTGTGGTCAATAGATGTGACACTTGCTCAATGCTCAATGGATCACTACTCTGATCCATTTTCTCAACTGTTTCTTCTTCTTGACCTTCACTAGAACTGGATGCAACACCAAGTAGCAAACCAGGATATCCCAATGTATCATCAATAGGATAATCCTCATGAGAGTGGAAACCCACCTCTTCACAGTCAAACCTGATATCCTCCAGAGCACTCCCTGCATCAGTAATTTCATTTGCCTTCTCATGAAGACTTGTGTCAAGACTGCACCCATTTGTGCACTTGAACTGCTCAACTATCTCATCACATTGCTGATCACACTTCCCTTCTTCAAAGGGCCAGTCAAACTGATGTTCCTCTACAGGCTCTTGGCTTGGGAGACTGAACTTCTGATCTCTAGCTTGGGGCATCACTTCTTCTATCATGTTCCCCTCACTTATTTGCATTGTTGTCTGACTTTCCTCAAGAGGATAATTGTTGTCTTCACTATGAAAGTCCGCATTTTGTCCATAATCATACTTAGCTAATTCAATCATCCTTATCCAATCAGGTACTTGATCAAAGCTGAGGGGCTTCAGATCCTCCAAGAACATATTCAGTTCAGGTTCATAAATCTCACAGAACAAATCAATGCATTCGGAATCATCAAGTCTGAAATCCTCTGGAATTTCTACCAAGTAGTCCAAAAGTCTTGAGAACAACCTATATGGTGATTCTCCTTCCTGCCCCTTGAGATCATACAATTTTTGAACCAAAGATTGTTGACCCATTCTACAATCCCTTTGAGGGCATGGTACAACTTGTCTTCCTTGCATATTTTTACTTCCCATTTTACATGGAGACCCTCATAAATTGATATTCAATCAGAATAACCCCATACAAGGTTCCTAGTTATAACCTTCATGACTCTAAAGTGTTGATTGAATAAAATACCCTAAAATCATTAGAGGCACAAAACACCCTTCACTAAATGTAATAGACATTACATACTATGCATTTTGAAGTATGTATAAAATTGCTATTATCCTTTCCCTTTGGTAGTGCTAAATCACTAGATAGGGAATCATCATTTCTTTCTAAAGTGTTCAAAAACATGAAGAATACCTGGAAACGTTGCAGCTTTGGAACACTCTTCAAATCTTCAATGGGTTTACCTTGACAGAGTCGCCACCTCTTTGTAGAGGAAAAAACTTCAAATGATATGAAGTTCACTTACATATAAGTCCTTCTCTGAGCTCATTCCACCAGCAGAGCACCATAAATATTTCAGGCTGACTGCAACAAAACTTTCTCCTGGCTTGAGATTCTTCAGACTTTGAACAACACCAACATGGAAAACAATATGACTCTATTGCACACTGATATGACTTGTTTCTGGATTCTTCAAGATATTTAACAAGGGGGGAAGCACACTGTAAAAGCTATGATGGCTTCAACTTCTACTCTTGTTATCTCTTCTTTTTATATCTCCTCAGCAGAGTCGCCATCTTATTGGTGGGTTTTCTTGCAAACCAGGTTGGTCTCCTATTCTACCTATGGAGTAGCCATCTCTAGTCAAGGGGAGTTCGAAGGACCTGGACCAACTGACAAGATCAAAAGATCTTCTGCACTTTAGGCTCTGCAAAACCAAGGTGGGTATACCCACACAATGACTCAAAGAAGACCAGACATTGCTTTTTATAGCAGATAACTCTTGATGTCAAGCGTTGGGGACCTCAAATGGGGCTAGATTCTCAGTAGCTCAACCTTGAAGCAACTAGGAGGTAGGGTAAGATATTAGACCAAAGATATTCAATGATTTTAAAAGGTTTTCTGAGAGGAACAGGCTGCAAGATAGATCAGTGTGTAGTTTTAGGCCACAAAGTCAAACACAAAAGGGGAAAATTACCTGCAAATAGACCTCAACCAGTGGATCTTGTTTTGTTGATGCCTTACATCAACTATCAGTGCCTTACACTGACAATCCAGCTTCTGTTATCAGTCAGATTCTATTTACCAAATCCAACTAGCACACAAACAATCACTGTTACCTGCTCAAAGGATTTAACTGCTTCCTTGAAGCAGACCTATTAACAAACAACACAACCTCATGAAGTATGAGGGGATGAACATGAAAACACCTTATGCATTCATTCAAATGATTGGAGCATACAAGAATGGAGACAATTTGCTAATATACATGAAAGATAAGCATCTTCATGTTTTCATTGCTTAAACTAATTGTATTTACAAATAAATTTGAAATTATAGTTTACAGACTCAACATTGACTCAAGACTAAATGATAGCCTACCCCAAGACTAATACACAAACTCAGAAAAATATGGAACAAAACACCCAAGTTCAGAACCCTTACATCTGGTCATGAAATTCTCCTTTATAGGAACAAGAGAAGCAACAAGAAACCAGCCAGATGAGATTACACATCATCAGCTAACTAGGACAAACCCTAGAACAGCTTGCAAGCCAAGTCAAAAATCCAACCGCCCCACTGGTCACATAAATGTAACTAGTCGGTTCACTACAGGAAAGACACTCCTGCATGGATGAAGCCAGACAATTGATGTCAAATCCACTGCAGAATCTGGGCACCCAGACTCGAGCCATGCTGTCCTTGTCCTAGAGTTGTTGCCATGAATGTTGGTTTAGTGAATCCAGCGACCCTCTCATTTTCCACCATGAATGCTCCAAGTCTTTGCACACGAACACAACAAAAACCCTAGCCACATGCATGTTTGAATCTCCGCCGTTGATCAACTGAGATCAGACGGTTGTCTTTTAAAATCTTTGTTGAACCATTGAAAGAGGCCTCCACAATCGGCAAGACAAAAAGAGGTTGGGGAGCCTTCATACAGAAACAAAATGCCTCATCGAAATGTATCTCCTTTATGTACTACCCATTCACCAAGACCAGGGCACATCTCTCACCAAAGCAATCCTTTCACCTGTTCACAGTCGCTATAGCTTATATGTCTCGGGGAGACCCTTTGTAGATATCACATTGCATCACCGAAAATCGTTACACATTTGTTCACCAAGAGAAAATATGACTCACACGGAAAGCCACAGATGGAACCACTGTCGGCAAGACTCGACCCCATCTCCATGACCACATACCGAAATAAGAGTCTCACCGAAACAATAAATCCTTCACCACTGGTCGGTGAAACAAGATGACATCGCCGAGATGTTACACCGAGAGCCCAGACTCCTACCGAAGAGATTATCCTTTATGTTTTCGGTCGGTGTAACAAATCATATTCGTTGAGACCCCCCACCGTAGATCAAAACTTACACTGATGGGATCCCAGAGCGTACAAGTCAGGGAGACAAGATAGAACTCGCTAAGACCTAACCCCAAGTGGACGCCAACATACCAAAGGGAAAAGTCCATCGGTGAGACACAAAGAAGTTAGGGAAACATTTCCCCGACCTCAACCAACATAGATCAATGGAAAAAAGAGACCTCGGGGAGACAACATGGGGACCGCCGAGAGGTTATCTCAAACGCCAAAGGTCTCAACAAAAATAGTGCGGGGCCGGTAAAAACGGTAGCTAGGGGCCAGTAACGAATGGAAAATGGGGCTTAGGGGAACCACTTAAGTTAGAATAAACCGGGTGAACAGGTCAATAAATCAAAAAGGCAAACGGAACGGGGACCAAACAAGGCTGGAGCTGGAACCAGGAAAGAAATAGGGGCAGAGCGGGGAACAAAAAGTAACAAAAGGGGCCGGGGCCGAAAACCATCCTGCTCCCTTCTCCGCAAAAGACCGCAGAGGCGGAGCTAGAACCAACACGAGAAAAAGAAGCTACGGGGCCAAAGCGGGACAAAACCCAAGACAGGAAACATGAAAAAGGTTCCAAAATGATTCTTATCCTGATCCTGTTCCCACCAAAGGAAACAAAACAAAAGACAAGTGAAGAGACAAAGAGGAAAAGAACCAGCGACCACCGCAGGGCAGAACGAAAAAGGAACACCAAACACACGAAATAGGGATCGGGATGGATGCGTGAACAAGAATCAGAACTTCAAAATTGGAGAAGTTCCAATTCCCTTCAAGCATCCGTTCCGCCCCCGATTCTGAAGGAAAAAACCAAAGCCAACAAAAGAGAAATAGGAACCGGACTAAAAACCCAAAAAAAAACACGGGGAAGAGAAAAACCCAGAAAAACCCTAACACAGGCCGCCCCACCACATATCAAAACTTACACGCTGGGCTCAACCCTTGTGGGAGCCCATTTAACTCACGTGCTAAAATGAAAGACACCCCATAGCTAAAGTTTTGTCATGAAAAACCAGAGTACACAACTAGACAATGAGAAAACCAGAAATGGCACTAACACATTTCACCTAATGTGTGTGTGTTCCTTTGTATTTACATTGTTGTTTAGTAGGATCTTGAGCCTAGGGGTTAGTGTATCCCCTAGATTCCAAGTCATCTTACTTCTTCAATGTTTTGATTAAAGAATGCTTCTTGTATTTTCCTTCCTTTAGTGTGAGAATAAGCATAATCTCATATTCTCACTAAAGTGGGGGCTAAATTTAGCATCGTAAATTGTCACCCTTGATATTTTCACACTAGGTTTAGCTCCCCGTTATGCACCTAGACCTAATTATGCTCATAAGTTTCCTATTTTATTATCATTCAAAAAAATTAGAATATAATTGGGAATTAATATTAATTATTTATTTAACGGCCACAAAAGCACCAAAATAGGTCTAGTTTAGGGAATCACCGCCCTTAACCTATTTTGACCCAATTTTAAATATTGTCAGTATTTTCATGTTTGTATTTATTGAAATTAATTTGTTGAATTTTGAAAATTAATTTTGTGGGAAATGAAGAAATGCATATTAATATGTCTTTTCACCATTTGAAAATAGATAGTAATTTAAATTCTAATCCTAAAAAGAAATCAAGAACAAAACTAGCAACATTTTATCAAGTTTATGTGTAAGATTGTTCATGTTTTATGTTCATTTGTTTTATGAGTAATAAAATCTGTAGGACTTCCTATCGATAAAAAAATCTTCCTTGCATGAGATGTGCATCATGACTTCAGTCCATCAATGATATTAGACTTGAATAGTAAGTTGTAGTACTTGTCATTTATCACTTGATTTTATCAATTTTCGTCTACTTGACCGAGGGTAAGAAATATTTACATAATCATAGCTTTTGTGGAGGTGGAAGCACCAAAAGGGAGTTTGAATTACGTAAGCTCCTATATGGCATGACCCTTCCTCCCCTCTCTTGTTTATAGGTGGTAGATCTAAAGTGTATTTGGGAGAAGATTGAAGACCTAATTGTAAGATCAAGCATTTACGTCTCCTACCTCAAGAGATTAGGGAAAAATGAATTATTCATCAACGAATGAAGTTCCAAAGCTAAGTCTAGGAGGGAAGATTCTACAAACTTTGACTACTGTGACTCATTCACATATTTTAGAAAGAAAAATTCTCTATTTTAGGGTGCCATTGCACTTGACCAACCAATTTCAACTCCAATTTGCATGTCAGGTTCCTCAATATCTACACTCTTTTTCTATCATTAGTTTTTGTGTTGTAGTTTTGTAATTTTTTGAAATCACATTAGCTTTTTGTAGATCCATAGTTGACCTAGTTTTACATTTAAAAAATCAAATCAATTCTATTCATAATCAATCCAATTCAACCCCCTACCAATAGAGGGACCAAAACCCTTATCTACCATTCTAGATCTTCCACTAATGATAGTAGCCAAGTGGTCTTGTGTAATCAATTTTGGTTCCTCTCCAATGTTTCTTTTTAGAATCTGTGAATGAGTCTCAATATGTCACAATTTGTAGGTTCTTCCATCCTGGACCCTGCTTCACAACTTCGTTTGTTGATGAATAATTCTTCTTGCCCTAATTTCTTGAGGTAGGTGACTTGAATGCTTAATATTTCTATTAGGTATTTAATCTTCTCTCAAACCCACTTCAAATATGCTACCTACAAACAAGAGAGGGGAGAAAGAATTGTTCCATATGGGGGATTTCCTAAGTCAAACCCTACTTTGGTGTTTTGACCTTCACAATGGTTATGATGATGTAAAGAGTGCTTACCCTTAGTTGGGCGGAGGCAAATGGATAAAAACAAGTGATAAATGATAATTGCTACAAATTACCACTTAGATCTGATCTCTTTGATGGGTTGAAGTCATTATGCACATCTCAATCAAGGAATATTTGCTTGTTGATAGGAATTCCTACAAGTGTTAGTACTCTCAAAACAAATGAACACAAAATATGAACAATCTTACTCATAAACTTGATGCATTGCTAACATGAATCTTGACTGATGAAAAATGTTGTTAATTCTGATCTTGACTAATTTTTAGGATGCACAATTGGAATTCAAATTTCCTAGTTGGTTTCTTCTCTATTTCAAGTTTCAAATGGTGAAAAAGACATGCATTTCTTCATTTCCTACCAAATTAATTATGAAAATTTGACAAATAAATTTGAATTTGCAAACTTAAAAATGTCGACAATAATATTATTCAAAATTGGGAAAAAATAGGCTAGAAAAGGGCAGTGGTGCCTTAGACTAGACCTATTTTGGGGCTTTTATTACAATTAGATAAATAATAATATTAATTCCCAACTATATCCTAATTTTTTGAAAATGATGATAAAATGAGAAATTTATTAGCATACTTAAGTCTAGGCACATAAGGGGGAGCTAAACCTAGTGTGAAATTGCCAATATCAATAATTTATGATGCAACATGGATTAAATAAATTTATTTATTTAATTATTTTTCACTTTCCCTTCATTCAAACTCAAATTTTAGCTCTTACCCTATCTCAAATTTTCTTATCCATTGATATTTCTAATTAATCTCCAATATTGATCAAATATCAAGGGAGACATATAAATACAAAGTTTTCATTCATTCATATCCCCTAGAACATTGCCTAGATCAACCTTATTATCAAGAGCATATTGCCAAGCTAGTACTATTAGACACTATCAAGCATTTATTAATCAAGGAAGTTATCATTATCAATATCAAACATTAGGTATGATTTATATTTGAGCATTTACAACTACCATTCCTTTCACACCAATCATTGTGTTTTCATGGTTATGTTACTTTGAAGAGCAACTCAAAATAGAGAAAATCAAGGTCTTTGCTATGGTAACTTTTCTTGTTATCGAGATTTTGAGCCAAGATCTTAAGCTTCATTGAGTGATTATTGAAGTGTGAATTTGGTACTTTCATTGCATTGTTACTAATTTATGTAATTCATATTTTCATCATCCATAGTTAGCTTTTAGCTTGCTTAGGAGAGTCCTATTCACATTGCACTTAAGCTCACTTAGAGGTTATCTAGACTTTTGTCTCACCTCATGTAGACTCACCAAGTGTCTCAACACTTGTCCAAGGAGTCCTACACTTGTTTCATACTTGGAGGGGTAGTCAAAATTTGACTCCTATCTTCTCACCTTTTCATCCTTGCCTTTATAAGCAAGGCTCCTTTGTAAATTTTACAACACATCACACGTTTTTGATATTTTCTCTTTTTGAATATGGTCATTTGTGAATTGTTTTAAGTTTGCAAGTAGATCTTGGATAATCCAACATGGTATCAAAGTAATATTTCAATTCCAATCCCTTTCTCTCTTGAAATTGTGAGGGTCATGAGCATCAAAATTTAAATGGTTCATTTTTGAACAAAATTGATGTCATGGTTGCAATCAAGAGGGCCGCAAGATGAATTTTGATATATAACACTTGGGTATTCAAAGAATTTTTTTTTGAATTTTTTATGCTCAGTCATGGAGGATTGTACTAAAATACATATGAATCTGTATGACCATATAGTCACAGTAAATCTTGCATCAACAACCTACCTCAAACTCCGTGCCTTGATTTATGTGTAGATGACTCAATCTACATGTTGTCTTGACTTTTGTGCAATAATTGTTTAATATATTTTTATTTTTGTGTAGAAGTATAGGCATGCTTAGGGATGATGTTAGTAGTTAGCCTACACAATACTTTGTTGATGTCATCACTATGTAGTCAAAAGCACCTACACTTGGTTTATGTAGTTTTCTAGCTTTTGACGGGTGGTTTTCAACTTTTGGGTTGGTTTTTAACAAAACAAAAAGTGGTTTTGGAACATTCTTGCTGCAAGAAATATTTTGGTGGAATTTTAGAATATTCTATTGTTAACATCATCATGACATTAGCATGATGTCATCATTTTCAACTCCAAGTTTTCCCCTTCACCGTTGGCCTATTTTGATTTTTGGCTAAACTTTAGGAGCCTCATTCTTGAGCATACAGACGTCTTTTTGAGTGATTTTGTTTTCATTTTGCATATTTTTTTGTCCTCTATCTAGCAGTATAATTATTTTTGTAGTATTATAGATTTTTTTAATCAAATTCTTAGACACCCTACATAGTTCCTATTTTTGGAACTTTAGAGGGCTCGTTTGGGCTCATACAAACTCCTTTTTGGGTTCCATTTTTTTGAGCCTACATAATTTTTTGACCTCTATATAGTGTTGGTGTTATATTTTCATGAATGTATTCCAAAAGTTTAAATTTTGAGTATGTCTATTTTAAAGTTTTGTACATCAAATCCTTTGTGGAATGTATAATGCACTAAAATAAAATCTCATATCACTATGTAATTTTAGTGGGGGATCATGCTTTGAATAATGGGGGTTTTCATTTTCTTGAGGTTTAAAAGGCATACTTAATATATTTCTTCATATTTGACCTTACATATAAAGCTTGTTATTATGTGGAGCCTAATCAGACTTGGAGTTTAAATTTTCCCCACTTTTATTGGTGCAGTTTCCCTCCAAATTATTTAACGGGGGTTTGGGGGCAGCACCCCCAAGATGGGGTCAAGGGGTAGTGCCCCTGGTGCGCTCCCTGTCATGATACAGGGTAGGGTCGAGGGGTAGTGCCCCCATGGGGACTCGGGGGCAACACCCCCGAAACCTCTCACGATTTTTTATTATTTTATAAAGGCGTCAGGCATTATTTTTCTATTGGTTGACATAAAAAAAACCTATTTTGTAATCGACATAAGTCTTGATAAAAGGATAAGGGTTAGGGTTTCCATTGAAATTGTATTGTAGCATTTGTAGTGGTATTGAGTTGCAAGGATTACTGGTTGTAATCGGTTTGATTTGCTGGATAATAATATTGGACTCTTTGTTGGTGGATGTAGCTCGAGTTTGGGTGAACCACGTTAAATATTGTCTCTTGCTACTATTATTTCTGTGTTTTTCATTCCTTTATTTAATCTTTATTCACATTTAATTGATATTTTCTGCATGCAATTCTTAAAAAGTGGTATCAAAGCGAGTTGTTTTCAGTTATCCTTTGTAGGAAGGTCTCACGAATGAGTGGGAGTCTCACGGTTGAGTGGGAGCAATGGAAAACAAGGGTAAATTGAAGGTAGATAAATTCAATGGGTAGAACTATCAGTTATGGAAAATGCAGATGGAGGATGATCTCTATCAAAAGGATTTATGGAGGCTATTGGAAGGAATAGCCAAAAAACTGACAACAATGAGTGATGAGGATCAGAATATTCTGGATAGAAAGGAATTGGGAGCCATTTGTTTATGCCTGGCACAATCAGTGGCATTCAATATTACAACAAAAAAGACAACTCAAGAGTTGATGGAAACCCTGGAAAAGTTATATGAAAAGCCTTCCACTTTAAATAAGGTATTTCTTATGAAGCGTTTATTTAATATGAAAATGGCAGAAGGTGGGTCATTTGCTGATCATTTAAATGAGTTTAATATGGTTACTAGTTAATTAACTTCTATAAATGTAAACTTTGATGAAGAAGTTAGGGATATTTTGATTCTGTGTTCTTTTCCTAAAAGTTGGAATAGCTTGTTAATGGTTGTAAGAAATTCTATTTCTAGTTTGAATACATTTAAATTTGATGATGTTGTTGGTGTTATTTTGAGTGAGGAAAATCATAGGAAAAGCACACGTGGAACATCCACATCAGGAAGTGTTTTGAATGCAGAAAGTAGGGATAGAACAAAGGAGAGAGGAAAAAATTCTAGAAGTCATGGGAAGTCATGAGGAAAATCAAAGGACAAAAGGTCCCAATCTAGAGACAAGAAGGATTGTTGGTACTATGTGTAAGAGAGGGGGACCGCCATGTGCAAGACCCTAGGTCACGAAGGGCCAAGATGCGGGAGGCTTCCCAACTTACCTAAGCTAAATACAATGCTAGGAGATATAAGGCAAGAAAAACAAGGACCGTGAGGCCTCTCAGTTACTCTACAGACCCAAAACTCAGAAAGGGGCCAGGCAAGCCAGTTTTTAGGTTCAATGCTACACCTGAGGAAGCTCTCTACTCGAAGACAAAAGCACAAAACGTTGGTGCCTCTCAAGTGCATTGGAATCTGTACGACTAGACAACAATAGAGATAGGGTCGAACCTAAAAAACAATCTAATGACCCAACTAACTACCACTAAAGGGCCAAAATAACGTAATCAAGTAAAAAAAATACTCTCTAATGTTGTAAAGAAAAAATGCAAGAGTGAAGATAGCAAGAATGATCTCACAAAGAAACTCGTTCACCAACTAGCTCCTCAAAAGCACGTTCACCTACACACAAAGAAGAGGAAAATGTTGGGTGGCTGTTTAGGGGCCTACCTCAGTCAGACCTCCGTTTAGGTATTTCCACCTCCACGGACAACCAAGAGAGCGAGATAAAGAAAGATAATGTAATGAAGAGCACAAAAGCACTACAAAATAGTAAAAGTGCTACTCAACCAATGTAATAGAGGAGAGGAAAGGGAAGCTTACCACCTCCACAAAAATCACTCAAGGTCAATGGGGGAGTGAATGAGAGTACTCAAGCCTCTGCTGCAATGGTGTGGTCCCAAACTTGCTCTACGAAAGTGGTGGAGTGAAGTTGCTATTGCTATGGAGTGCAAGAATTTTGCTAGGATGCTTGAAGTGGATGTAAAGGAGTGAATGCAAGATTGCTTAAGGTGTCAAGAGGATAAATGCTTGTTCAAGGAATGGATTTGAAGGAGAGAAAAAGAAAAATGACCATATTTGGGTCGGTCAGCCAAAGGGGGTGTTACAACTTGACCTCCAATGAGAAGTGTAATGCCTCTGCAAGTTTAGCTACATGAATTTGCTAGGGATGTAAGTGCGTCGTGCGAATGTCTGCGTGCCACACGGGCGTCCCCAACAGAATTTCCCCCATCGATGCATAAAATAGGTGCCAAGTGGGATGAAGGTAATAGGATTAGGTGTAATTAAGCATCCAAACTTGGTTTTCTAAAGTGGAGAAGGGAAAAAAAGGGATTTGCATAGAGGGTGAAAATTCATGCTTATACATTTTTCCCTCCACTTTAGCGAGCACAAGTACTGATGAGTGCTAGAAAAAAGAAGATCAAGGAGAGTAAGGTTAGAAATGTATACTTGAAGCATCGAGGAAGTAGACTATGATCTGACGAACCTAAAGGTATAGGGGAAGCAAAGTAATTGCTAGCTTCTCAGAACTATGAAGTTGAAGAAAGAAAGCATCTTATAGGCCTACAGACCTACAAGGAGGCAACCCCCAAGATCTCTCGCATGAAGGAAGCCCTGTGAAGCAAGTGTCTTACAAACCTAAAGACCTGTAAGAAATGTTTCGGCCAAGAACTCTCACATGGAGGATACCTGGGAGGTGTCCCCCAAGATCTCTCACATGGAGGAAGCCAAGAAAGCACCCTACAGACCCGAAAACCTATAGGGAAGGTATTCTCAAAGATCTCTCACATGAATAATACCCAAGAAAGCACCCTATAGACACACAGACCTATAGGGGAGCCACCCCCTATATATCTCACATGGAGGAAGCTCAAAGGAAGTGCCCTACAGGCTCTCAGTCTTGTAGGGATGTATCCCCCAAGATCTCTCACATGGAGGAAACCTAGGAAATAAAATTCCATAGAGTTAGGAAGTGGCCACGTAGGCAGGCAATTAGACAGTCATGCAGACCATCGACAATTTGGAAAAAATTCAAAGGGGTCCCTCAAGAACCCATCGTGAAGAGGGGGTCCACTCAAGGGATGAACAGTTTGAAAGTAAATGTTTTCTTTCTTGAATCGATTCATCATCAAGGGATCCTTTTTAAAGATGTTCACTTAATCAAGGAATTCAAAAGGAAGAATATTCCCCCACACAAGGGGAAGGTCAAAGCTATTCCCACTTCAGAGGAAGGTTCTTAAGTCCTTTCTTTACGAACCCGTGATGAAGGAAACACATTCCATTAGGGTTCCAAGTAGAGAATAGAATTCTAAAGAGACCTTCGAGAAAAGATCTGTTAGCAACGAATGGATTTTCTAAAAATTAGAATGTTAAAGTAGCGCATTGTCACACATGAAAGGGACAACTCAAGCAAAGAAAAGAGAAAAGCAAAGAGAAAGAAAAAAGGAGAAAAAAACAAACAAAGGGCATATGGGGATTTGGTTTAGCGGGGTCAAATCTATCTAAGCTCATAATAGGTAACCGTAATGCAAGGAGAAAGATCATCAATCCCCAACCAGATTAGGAAGAATGCACAAAAAACAAAAAAATAAAATAAAATTGGGTCAACATGGAAGAGAAGCTTAAATGCCCCCAACGCTTTGCATCATCCCTAATTTATCGAAAGTAAAACACAAACATGGAAGAATAATGATACAAATAGAAGGTTTATGACAAAAAAACCACACCTGTATCCAAGCACCAACAGGGTTGACAAGGGTCATCTAGTCACACATAGCATGAGCACAGAGGAACACATCACAAAACACACACACATGCAAGATCAAGAAGAGGGTCTCCCCTAGCACTGATCGACCAAGAGGTCGTCTGCTTTCCACTCTAGATCATATTAGGTGGAAGGAGGATGAGTTTGCAAAGGAGGGATGTTAAGGGGAGGAGCTTCTGACTCTCCTGCAACAAGGGCTTTTGAAGAGGGCCCGCAAGGTCCTCTCCACCGAGCTCTTGTGGAGCTAAGGTCAGCGATTTCACGAAGATCACTGACAAGGCTAGAACTTCATCCAAAAAATTAAACATGCACCTTATGGGGGTACCATGTTTAACTTCAGCAGACAGGGCAGGTGGTTCCTGAGATTCACCAATAGGCTCGCCAAATGACTCAGGAGCGGTGACAAACTCAGGGGAAGTTGGGACTGGTTTCATCACAAGGACATAATAAGTTAGCACGAGACTACCTCTTAAGGAAGGTGGGATCCTCTTATGTTCCTCATTTCAAGAGGAACTACTTTCCACCTTCTACTTTGTTGGAATAGGCGAGCTCCCCACAGACGAGGCAAGAGGCATAGAGGAAGAGGAGGCAGAGAAGACCGCAATACACTACCAAGGTGTTCACATGTATACGGGCCTCAGGAAAGGTGGGACATCCAGAACAAACATTAGCAAAGGTGGCTCCACTGAAGGATTGATGAACACCTGCACCCCCTTGGGGTTAGGCACATTCTCCCTCACAGCAGAAGCTAGGAGCGAAGCGAAATTAGATTGAAGAGGAATAGAGGAAAGGGGAGAAGAGGATGTTGCAGGAGGCCCTGAAATAGGGGCGGTTGTCTCTTCTTCCCTCCTCTGTGAAGCGATCTGCTCAACCAAGAGAGCCTTTCACTAGTGCTTACACTTGTGCGCAAGGTGGTTTTTATGACTCTTGGAACTAGAGGCCAAAGTTTGCATAGGAACATAAGGCTCCTACTCATCCATAGGAATGTCCACTACGACCATCTCCGATGAAGGAATGGACTCCTGTGCAGGAGTAGGATGATCAGATTGAGAACTAGTAGGGGGAGTCGACTCAATAGCCTTAGCAACATGCCTCTTCCCATTCCCTGCTTCAGGAGTAGGAGCAATAGGAGGCCGTGGAGGCTGAGACACAAAGGACTCTCCATGAGGGACTTTCTCTCTGCTATACCGTACGTGCCTAGGCTCCGTAGGAAACACAGGAAGTTCCAATGCAGGATGTTTAGAATCTCACCGAGTGAGCACCATAGGGTTCTCCTACAGGGACAAGATGGAATCTGATGGCACCATAGTGGAGCGAGAGGAAGTGTTGGACTGACCAATAGAAGAGGAAGAAGGAGGATCCTAAGACCACTTCTCTTGTTTTCTCTTATGCGCCTTACTGGCATTGCTGTCAACTTTCAGACAAGCCCTATGTGAAACAACATAAGGTGAAGGCAGGTATCTCACTCTTGGTATTAAATGCCCTCTCTTATAATTCTGATAAGTTTGATATAGAAGATCCCTTCTGGGCAGAAGGGGACCCATAGGTGCAGGCCAAGAGTAATCCAAGGAATAGCTGCCACGAGCAACTAACGATCTATAACTGGTGTCATGTATCATGTGCACAAAACCCTCATGGATAAATTTAAGGAATTTATGCATGACCGAGGATATGACATTTATAGCCGCTAACCAAGGGATACCTAGTTTTACCCTAGAAATTTCAGACCCAAGGATGATATCAAATAGGAGTTTCACAACATTAGATCCAACAATAATCGATAGGACAATGCTACCCAAGGGAAGTAAAAAAAGTCTGTCGTGTGTGCGAATGGTACTTATAGGTACATCATACTCATCTTTGTGTAAGAAGTTGATAAGCATAATCTCCTCAGTTATAATGTTCACTTGTGATATAGGATCAATGAGAACACCAGCTACGACATTCCCATTAATGCGTGCGAGAATGTATAGAGGAGATGGTTCTCTATTGAAATCCATTGACAAGTCTTGTGAAGTGAAGGTTATACCATTATCATTATTCATAGGTTGCACAAAGGGGATGGGTTGGTGCAAGAATGAATCCATTACACACTCTTAGACTATACTTTCATAGAGCTCCCAAAAGGTGATAGGATAGGACAGTGACCCAACTACAGTTTTGTCACACGATACTTTTGGAACCTTCCAACTACGTGTGCTAGGGGTCATAGGTTGGGTTGAAAGGTGAGATGCCTCACAATGCTCACACCTACAACTCTCCTAGGATATGAGGAAAGGGTATTTCAGTATCACAAAACAGAACCAAGATGTTTCACATTGGGTTCAACAAAATGTAAGAGAGGGGGACCACAGCGTGCAAGACCCTAGGTCATGAACGGCCAAGATGTGGGAGGCTTCCCTAACTTACTTTAGCTAAATGCAATACTAAGAGATACAAGGTGAGAATAATTAGGACCGTGAGGCCTCTCAGTTACTCTGCAGACCTAAAACTCAAAAAGGGGCTAGGTGAGCCCATTTTTAGGTTCAATGCTACACCTCAAGAAGCTCTCTACTTGAGGACGAAAGTGCAGTCCTAGGACGACAGCCCAACACGCTTGTGTCTCTCAAGTGCACTGGCATCCGTATGACTAGACAACAATAGAGACAAGGTCAAACCTAAAAAAACAAGCTCACAACCCAACTAACTACCACTAAAGGACCAAAATAACATAATCAAGTAAAAAAAATACTCTCTAATGTTGTAAAGAAAAAATGCAAGAGTGAAGATAGCAAGGATGATCTCACAAAGAAACTCATTTGCCAGCTAGCTCCTCGAAAGCACTTTGACCTACACACAAAGAAGAGGAAAATGTTGGGTGACTGTTAAGGGGCCTGCCTCAATCAGACCCCTATTTAGGTGTTTCCACCTCCACAGACAACCAAGAAAGAGAGATAAATAAAGACAATGTAATGAAGAGCACAAAAGCACTACAAAATAGTAAAAATGCTACTCAACCGACGTAACAAAGGAGAGGAAAGGGAAGCTTACCACCTCCACCAAAAGCACTCAAGGCCAATGGGGGAGTGAATGTGAGTACTCGAGCCTCTGCTGCAATGGTGTGGTCCCAAACTTGCTTTACTGAAGTGGTGGAGTGAAGTTGCTGCTTCTATGGAGTGCAAGAATGTTGCTAGGATGCTTGAAGTGGATGTAAAGGAGTGAATGCAAGATTTCTTAAGCTATTAAGAATATGAAATGCTTGTTCAAGGAATGAATTTAAAGGAGAGAAGAAGAAAATTGACCATATTTGGGTCGGTCGGCTAAAGGGGGAATTATAACTTGACCTCTAATGATAAATGTAATGCCTCTACAATTTTAGCCACAAGAATATGCCAGGGACGTAAGTGCGCCACACAGACATTTGCGCACTACGTAGGTGTCCCTGATAGAAATTACCCCACTGATGCACAAAATAATTGCCAAGTGGGATGAATGCAGTTTGCTTAGGTGTAAGTAAGCCTCCGAACTTGGTTTTCTAAAGTGGAGAAGGGAAAAAAATGGATTTGCATAGAGGGTGAAAATTCACGCTTATACATTGTGGTAAGCCAGGTCATTTAAAGAAAGATTACTGGTCTCAGAAAAATAAAGGAGATAAAAAGGAAGGAAGTAAAGAGGAAAATGTGGTAAGTAAAAATTTTTATCAAGATGCTTTGAGTCTTTACCTTGATAATGCTGATGATTCATGGGTTTTAGATTCAGGGGCCTCATTTCATGCTATACCCCATAAAAGTTATTTTCTTGATTATGTCCAAGGAGATTTTGGGCTAGTTTATTTGGGAGATAACGAACCCTGTCAGATTGTTGGAAAGTTAAGAATTAAGATTAAGTTTCAAAATGGGAATCATTTCCTACTACAAGAGGTAAGGAATGTTCCAAGGTTGAGTAGGAATTTAATTTCAACAGGGCAGCTAGGTGATGAAGGTTGCACAATTACTTTTAATGATAAAAATTGGAAGGTTTCAAAAGGTGCTTTAATAGTAGCAAAAGGTGTGAAAGTAGGCACCTTATATCTTTGTACAAGTCATACTATTCCTTCTACTTTAGTTGTTGTAGAGAAAACACAAACAGGTTCAGGAACAATTGCTGCGGGTTCGTAGGAAGAGACTGAAACAATTGTTGTAGGTTCTGAGACAACACTATGGCATAATAGACTTGGGCATATGAGTGAAAAAGGTATGAAGGTACTTCATTCTAAGAAAGTTTTACTAGGTCTGAAATGCATTAAAAAGGATTTCTATGAAAGTAGTGTGCATGGAAAACAAAAGAGAGTTAGTTTTCTCAAGGATGGGAAGCAAAAGAAAGATGGAAAGTTGGAGCTTGCGCATACAGATGTATGGGGACTGGCTCAAGTATCTTCTCTCAGTGGCTCTCGGTATTATGTTACATTCATAGATGATGCAACTAGGAAGGTTTGGATTTATTTCCTTAAGCAGAAATCTGATGTATTTGAAACATTTAAGAAATGGAGAAGCTTGGTTGAGAATGAGACAGGTAAAAGATTAAAATGTCTCATATCTGACAATGGTGGTGAGTATTGCAAAAAAAAATTTGAGAATTATTGTTCCTTTAATGTAATTCGTAGGCAGAAAATGGTTCTAGGGACTCCACAAGAAAATGGAGTGGCTGAGTGCATGAACAAAATAATAATGGAGTGTGCATGGACTATGAGATTGCATGTTGGGATGCCTTTAAACATGTGGGCAGAGGCTATAAAAATTGATGTTTATTTAATTAATAGAGGTCCCTCTAATCCTTTGGGTTGTGGTATTCTAGAGGAAGCATGGATAGGTAAGAAGGTGAGTTATTCTTTTCTCAAGACCTTTGGTTGTGAAGCATTTGCACATGTAGATTCTAAAAATAGAACCAAGCTTGGTCTAAAATCAAAGAAATCTATATTTGTTGGATATGGCATTGATGAATTTGGTTATAGGCTTTGGGATTTTGAAAATAAAAAAAATGTGAGAAGTAGGGATGTCATATTCAATGAGAAAGTGTTGTACAAAGATTATCTACAACAGCATGAGAAGAAAGAAAATGATTATTTAGTGCTGGATGATACACCAAACACTGATAATCTAGTGGTTCCTCATGCTTTGCAACAAAAAGAACAACAAATACCACAAACTCCAGTGAATGTTAGACAACCAACATGGTTAAGTAGACCTCCTGAAAGGCTTTCTCCCTCTTTGTATTCTATGTTGTTAATAGATGTTGGTGAACCTGAAGGGTATGATGAAGCTATGCAGGTGGATACAAAGGTTCAGTGAGAGCATGCAATGGAAGAAGAAATGGACTCCTTTTTGAAAATAAAACTTGAGAATTATGCAAGTTACCTATAGGTAAAAAGGCTTTACCAAACAAATGGGTTTATAGGTTGAAAGAGGAAGATGGAGGTAAGAATAGATTTAAAGCCATGTTAGTTGTAAAAGGATTTGCACAGAAAAAGGAAATTGATTTTGCTGAAATGTTTTCTTCAGTTATTAAGATGACTTCTATTCGTACTATTTTAAGTATTGTGGCTGTTGAAGATTTGCATTTGGAACAACTAGATGTGAAAACTGCCATTCTCCATGGTGATTTGGAGGAGGAGATATATATGGAACAACCCCAAGGATTTAAGGTCAAAGGTAAGGAGAAATTGGTGTGCAGATTGAAGAAGAGTTTATATGGCTTGAAACAAGCACCTCGACAATGGTACTTGAAATTTGATAGTTTTATGGCCGAGCAAGGCTACAATAGGTGTAATTCTGACCATTATGTTTATTTTAAGAGGTTGGAAAATGACAACTAAATTATTTTATGTTTATATGTTGATGAAATTCTTGTAGTGGGGTCTAACATGGATCAATTTTCCAAGGGCTCTTGAATTATGGGGGCTTGCACATTTCCCCCTAGATTTGGTGCCATCCTCTCTCTTCAATATCTATAAAATTGAACCCCTCTTGGAATATTCTTACTTTAGTGTGAGTCTGGGTGTAAGTTCATACTCTCACATTCATACTCTCACTAAAGTGGGGGCTAAATGTAGTGTTGTAAATTTTCTCCCTTGACAATTTCACACTAGACTTTTTCTCCCTCCTATGTTCTTGGACCTAATTATGCACCTAATTTTATAAATTATGTATTCCATGGCCCATTTTAACATTTATCAAAAAATAAAATGTAAAAGGTCAAAGTATGCATTTAATATTTTCCCCCCAATACTTTGGATCCTAAAAAATGAGGGATATGGTTTAGGGATCCCTACCCTCTAGAACTCTTAATTTGGCCCTAAATCTAAATATGTCAATGCCGGTAATTTATTGTTTGAAATTCAAATCCTAATTGTTGGCCATCAATTTTTTTTTTTTGGAATTAGAATAATTACATATAAATACATAATATTTTCATAATTTTAATAAAAAAGGGGGTACAAGGAAATAATTGAGAAAATCTATTAAGGAAAATACTTCAAAAATCAAATCAAGAGTAGCCAAAAGAAAATTTTACAAAATTATTGCAGCATCTCAACATTCAAGCATCACATCAAGTTCTATGTGAGTTTTTTCATGTTTATGCATGCATTTTATTTTTTAGTTCTAATTCCTATAGGTCTTTAAGTCAAATCAAATCAATTTAAGTTGCAATAAATCCTTGAAGGTGATGAGGGTGATCCCACAATACTGGTTTACAAATTTTGGCCAAACTAGACACTGAAATAACTTTTTCTAACTAAATCTTCACTTTCGGGCACCTATAGTGGCTAAACCGTGAGGAATTTGAACATGATGCAAAATAGTGATTTGTGACATTTTCTCTGTAGATTCTAAATATATTTTTTTTCAAAATTTTTGGAATTAGATTGTACTTCTTTTTACATCTCCTTGGAAAACTATTTTTTTGAGTAAACAACATTTTTAAGGAGTGATGCTCATCGTATAACGCATAACATTTTTTCCATGAAGGATAAAATTCTAATTTTTTTGAATTTATATTTGTAACTATGATATCTAGTGCTTCCAATTGGTTTCATAGTGTTTTATTGATCATTTTTTCCTTAATCAAGTTTTAAAGTCAAACCAATTACAATTCAGACATAGGCGGACCGTATAATGCATCACTTTTTTTATATGTATCAAAATTCATTTTTTTTTGTTGGATCAAGGACTTCAATATTTGGTGCAGTCATATTTTTCAATTTTTTTTTATAGTCTACTATGTTTCCACATGTGCAGAATAAAGAGCTTGATTTTTGGTGAAAAACCTACATTTTCAAGAAATAAAAAAATAAATATAACAATAAAATTAAATTTATTTAAAATTATACTTTTTTGGAAGCTTATAGTAAGGAATACATTATTACAAAAAATAAATTTTAAATGAATTCATTTGATCCCCCAAAAGGTAAATCAAAAGTGATTTTTTATCAGCATTTTGATAGGTGTAAAGGAGACTCTGTTATAGGTATAGTTTAAAACTAGCGAGCTTCTATCCAAGGGGGTTTGATCTAAGGTGGTTCAATCAAACCATATTCAATTGGAATCCTTTAAATGGAACTTTTTAAGGCTTAAATCATTATATTTTCTAAAAATATGTGATTTTAACAAAAATTAGGATCTCCTAAAAATTGTAAACCAGCTTTGTGGGATCACCCATGAGCATGAATTCAATACATCAAGGAGATTAGATATGAGTGGTGAGTTGTAGAAAATTATCATTCACTACCTTTTAATTAGCCTCTACCCCTCAAAAGGATACACTCTCCTTTTATCATCAACCTTTCCATTGTGGAGGTAGAAATACCAACACGGGGTTTGACTAAGGTAAACCCTAATATGGCACAACCCTTCTCCTCCTTTTAAGTGTGTAGGTTATAGATCTGAAGAGGATTGGAGGAATATTGTAGATAATTTTCACATTCATGTATCATTAGCCCTACAAGTTGACAAGAGATGAAATCTACATTATCTCAATAATAGATGGAGATCTGATAGTCAAAATCGAAAGAAAGAAGCTACAAACTAGGGACTTGAGGCTGGTAAAATCAATTTTTGGATTCACATCCCTACTCTAGGGGTGTAAGATTTAGCTTTGGAGATAGCCACCCAAGATATCAAGGCCTATGGAAAGCACGAAATAATCAGAAGATCAATATGACAAGAATAAACTATATTCCTATCAATGAATGCAAAAAGAATCAATGTACAATATAGTAGAGACCCCTTGGTTATATAGCCAAGGTGAGATACAAGATGTCATAATATTATGACAAGTGGACCTTAATATTATGATATGAGACAACTTGACACAACTACCTGGGTCACATGTAATAGTTTTCAAAAGATAAGATAACAAATAATGACAACTAACACCTAAGTAAACTTAACATGTGAATATGTCCCCTAATTACCTAATAAGTGAATTAACTAGGTATAAGATATTTATTCACACCAACACCCACCCTTAAGTGCAACTTAGGGATAAGATTATTATGCAAATGAATTAAGGATGGGTTTCAGCTACAAGGCCTTGTTAGGTACCCATGTACAAATGTAATGCAATCCCTCAAAAATAGGGAAAAGGAGAAAACCCAGAGGGAAAAAAACTCCCCAAGAGAGAGAAACAAAAAACCTACTCTAAAAAAGATGATAAGGACAAAACCTCGAGTGAGAAAAAAGTCCCCCATAAAAGAGATAATGAAGAAGGTCAAGTGACCCCCCTGAAGAAACATCCTGTACCCCCAAGAGAGCTCTCAAATAGTGATATGCACTCTCAGTGAAGGGTTTGGTGAAGATATTTACTACCTTCTCTGCTATAGGACAATACTGCAAATCAATGACTCGCTCCTGTATCAACTCCTTGATGTAGTGCACGTGGATCTTGATGTGTTTGGTATGCTAATGTTGAACCAGATTCTTTGAGATCCGGATGGCACTCTAATTTTCACAATGGAGGATCATTGGCCATGGAATGGTGAAACCAAAGTCAGTTAGAATATTTTGAAGCCAAATAGCCTCAGCAGTGGCATTAACAACTCCTCGATACTCAGCCACAATCAGAGAGAGAGCAATAACATGCTACTTCTTACTTCGCCAATAAATGGGGCCATAACCAAGGTGAAAGCTATAGCTAGAAGTGGGCTTACGATCATCAAGATATCCAACCTAATCAAAATCTGTATATCCAACGAAGTTGAGTCATGTACCTGCTACATAGTGAATCCCATTATGTGGAGTACCCTGTATGTAATAAAATATGCATTTGGCAGCTTTCTAATGAAGTTCAAGTGGTTCTTGCATGAAGAATGAAACCTTTCCAACTGAAAAATAAATATTAGGGTGTGTGTGAGTCAAGTAGATGAGGATCCCAACAAGATGATGATACAAAGTGGCATCAATGAGTGGAGTAGAACAATTGGCCTCATATTTGACTCCTGATAGAAAGGGAGTAGGTGCAGCCTTACAATCAGACATGTGGAACTAGACATATTTGGTCCGATAGATCCACTTACATCAGACCATTTTTCTCCCCTTAGGAAGAGGAGCTATGTCCCATGTGTTATTCCTCATAAATGAATTGTACTCTTCCTCCATTGCTGAATCCCACTCAAGAATGCCTGATGCCTCCTTGAAGGATTGTGGATCTAAATCAATATCAATGTAGACATGTGGAATATGATGATGTTGTGACTGAGTCCTTTGAGTGTCTATAGGATCCCCAACAAGATGGCCTACTAACTCGAGAGTCTTTCAAGCCCAACGAGGTCATGAAGATGATGGGGATGAAGGATGAGGATCCTAAACCTCAGAATGTGAACCTTGTGAAGGTGCAACCCTGCGAGTCAAAGGTGAGGTAGACTCATCCAAGTCACTATCATCTTAGTCCCTTGTGGAAGAAGGATGAGGAGGATTAGAGGTCAAGCTAGGAGAACTTTCCTCAAAGTGAACACTCCTCTCAGTGAATAGATCATGTGTCCCTAGATCCAAGAGTTGAAACCCTTTGACACCATCTAGATATCCAACAAAGATGCAAGGCCTGCTTTGAGGTTCCAATGCCTTATACTTCTATGGAGGAATGCGTGCCCAAGCTGGAGAGCCAAAAAATCAAAAATTCTACACAATCAAATTTCTACCACACCAAGCCTCAAAAGGAGTCATACCTTTCAATTCCTTGTGGGGAACCTGATTTTGAATGTGTAGCACAGTTAATGGATTCAACCCAAAATTTTGGACAAAGAGAATGAGCATGAATCATGAGCTAGCTATTTCCTTGAGGGTCTTGTTTTTCCTTTCAACAACAACATTATGTTGTGGTGTGTATGCAACTAAATGTTGAGGATATATCCCTTCAAGAGTATAGAATTTCACAAGGTTATGGTTCACATATTCTTGACCATTTCCAGTATGAAGAATCTTGATATACTTTCCAGATTGCTTCTCAACATGAGCCTTGAAGGTTTGAAACTTGTTAAAGACTTCATTCTTTTGGCAAAGAAAGTAGACCCAAGTAAATTTGTAGTCATCAATGAAGGTGAGTGCATAGTGAGCCTTTCTAAAGGACAATACTAGAAATGGGCTTGTAACTTTGGAAATTTTATGGTGTTAATAGATTATCATCAAGAAAATCAAAATCCCAAAGAGATAATGAAGAACAAAGGAGAGATAATAATGAGAACGAAAGGAAACATCTTACCAAACGTCTTCAACTTCCATGATTCACCTCCATTATACCTTCTAGCATGCTACAAATAATAGTTTCCCTCAAACTTAGTGAGCAATCTATGAAAATGCCAATTACTATGCAAGTGTTGAAGGATTTTCTATGAAAATGACTCTATGAATGACTCAAAGTATGCAAGAAAATGACTGTAAAATAAAGACCAGAAGTTCACATGAAAGTTTGAGAGAGGAAAATGAATTCAAAATTTCCATTTTATAGAAAAATGTAATTTTGAAGCAACGGACGAGATTGAATGTTGACAAGGGCCATATAATCGACAGAGGAGATAGACTATTGAGATGAGGAAAAAAATGGCCAAAAGAGGACCGGGGAATCAAATTAGTAACTGCCATTTGACCATTGGGTGAAGAAAGCATCTTTTGAATTAAAAATTAATTTAATTCAAAAGTGGAGGAATCTCATGACAGTGAAAAATAAATGCCCATTTTCTGCCAAAATAAGAGATTTGACCATTTTAAATAAATAATCTTATTTAAAATGAGGAAAGTGACATGTGGCCATAATTAAATAAATTAAAGAATTTATTTAATTAAAAGAGGATTTTGAAAAATTAACGATGTATTTAAATAAACAAATAAGATTTATTTATTTAAATAATCTAGAAGGATTAACAGACATAAGTAATTAAATAAATTAAGAAATTTATTTAATTATAGAAATACTTTAGCCAATTAGCGACATATTTAAATAAATAAAATAAAATTTATTTATTTAAATAATCAGGAAGAATAAAGAGACATGAATTAATTAAATAATTAAAAATTATTTAATTAATAGATGACAATGGACCAAATAACAGAATTAATTATTTTAATTATGCTAGGACAAATGCGGTGAAAAATAGAGCTTGCAGGCCTAGGTCAATTTTTAATGTCTACAAGGCCCACTAGATTACTGTGAACAAATTGAAGAACTTCTAAAGCCCTCCAAGACTTTCCTTTATCAAACTTCTCTTCTGGATGCTTACCCATAGCACAATCTGTACATACACCATCTAAAAAGATGATGCAAGGGAGAAATATGACCATATCCTATGAGCTAACCTATTGAAGATAGCGATAGTTAAGATGTTCAAACCACTCATGCCATAACTTACTCACTAAATCTAAATGAGTAAGCAATGTTGTAGAAGGAGAACATGGCACAAAGTGAGAAAATTGATATAGTCGAGAATCATGATTGGCCTTTCCCACTACAACCAAGGCATTATCCTCAAGATATTTGACCACAATTGTATTTGGACAAAACTCAACTTTTTTCCCATTCCCAAGATGAGTGATTTGGTAGATTGAAAGAAGGTTGGCACACAAGTCAAGAACACAAAGAAAATTCTCAAATGATCCATCATCCATGTCAAACGAACCTTTTCCAACAACTTCCACCTTAGTGTCATCACCTGTAATAATGTGAGGTACTATACAAGGCTCCAATAAAAAAAATTATTCTCTTTCAGAACCCATGTGATGTGTAGCACCCAAGTTAAGTATCCATTGCCATGACAATCTTGTGGCTGCAACAAGTGCCTGCCATCTTCCTTTCTTTAATTATGAAGAAGTGGAAGGAGATGATTCCATTTTGTAGGAAGATGGAAAGTTGATGTTATTCTTCTTGAGGAGACTAGTCAATTCATCAACTTGCTTAGCATGAAAATGATGCTCATCATGACCAACTCTCTTGCAATATGCCAAGTTGGTTTCTCCTTCTTTTGTGAATTCCTCTTCTTAGAAGATGATGAAAAGTCTCCTTGCCGAGGAGAAGAGGATTGTGCTTGATCTTTATGTGGCTTATGCTTTGATTGCTTCTATTTCTTATTATATCCTAACTAATAGACTGTCATTAGGTCCTATCTCTTTAGTTGATAAATGCCTCAATATATCGATCAGGTAGTGTTCGAAGGCTATCTGCAATAGAAGACATCCTGACTATCTCTCTTAGATTTTCTAAGTGTTTGGGACAGCTGAAATGAAACTTTTAAACTAAGAGGCCACTAAACTAGAAATTAGGAAATCATTTACCTAGAAATATTGAAATAACTAAACTAGAAAGTAAGAAATTATAAATCTAAAAAGCATAACGATTAAACTAGAAATCATGGAAATAATTAAACTAAGAAGCGTGTAAATTGCTGAAATAGAAATGCTTGTAAAGAAACTATGAAACATCTAACTAACAATAGATAACAAACTTAGCATTTAACAAAAAACAACTTAACAACTTGAAACTAACAAATGGAGGTAGGTGCTCTAAAACTTCAAATAATTGAATTAAAGATTACAGACTCAACTATAACTTGCAAGATTAATATTAATAGAGCTCAACACATGAAAACAAACTTCACTCACATTTATCATTTAAAAAATGAAAACAATAGAATTAAAAATAAAATACTTATCTATCTAATCTACATTCCCTCGAGTGGCCAGTTCTCGGGTGCTCCTACGCTTATCTCAGATCACATACACTTTGTAACTTCAAGATTACTCCATTCAAGATGATTCCATTCACAATACTCAATAACTCAGAAGGTGATGGGAAAAATTGATTTTATTCATATTAAAATTATAACTCAAAAACGTAGCGACAACATAATGATATCTCTCTATATATCATTGCTTTTGATAGTTACATATTTATATAAAAATAGTTAACAAAATCCTAAAATTCAGATGGTAAAGATTACCACTAAAAAATTCTTCAACTGATTTTAACAAAGTAATGGACTTAAAGTCCATAGCATAAAGCATTAAAGGGCTTGAGATGATCCATAAAGTCTTCAAACTAAAAATAACATAAAACTTCAAAAACTCGGTCCACCATGCATTCCCCTAAAGTTCCAGTGCCTATTCTTCTGGTGCTTTTCTTCAATTATATGGAAGTTTGCATGGGATCCACATGGATGGCATGATGACTGATTGTGCTAATTAACTTGTACAATACTTAGAAACTAAACCATTACATTAGTGTGGGTTAGCTTATTTCAACTAATTTCAATAAATAAAGATTGTACACCTTTTTCACAAAAAGAAAGTAATTAATAATCCTAAAGATAATTAATTGGTAAGGAAAAGGTGATTGGAAGATGTGAGGTAAGGTATTTAGTTCATTATATTGATGAGGTTATTTTTACCTCATCATTTCCTCCCCTTCCTAAGCCTAAGAAGGTCCTCTTGCTCTTTGTTGTGCTCCCTATTCTCCATCTCCCTTATTTCTGCTCAAACCTTCATATTTTGCACTGAGGTCATAATAATCATCTACTTTTGTGTATAGATCATCAGGTTCTCTTAGAAAACCCTAATGAAGCTTAACCTTCTCTGTCCATCTTTCAAAATCTTCAATGCTTTGATCTGTGTTGATATGTAATACAAGGGGTGGTGAAAGAAGTAGAGGAGGTTTGTACTTCATGCCATTCCAATCAGTCTTTAATTGCTCTAGGATACCATCCAAGGCTACTGCTCTTCTATAGGACCATCTAATGTTAAGAGGTGAAATCACGTCTCTTTTCTTAAGATGCATAGGAAGAGTAGTATATCTTTCTTCACATGCATGCCAAGCTCTTCCTATCAACTTTTGTCCCTGTTCTTGAAAATGATTATGGCATAGCCGAAGGTTATTGTTGCATTTACTTCGTACAACCTCTTGAAGCTTAATGCTCAGGAACTGTGTTTTGAAAGAAAAAGGCTTCCTATGGGGATACCTCATTTCTAATCCAACAATTTTCTCTAGTTGTAAGTATTCCCTTGTCCGATCCTACCATTGGATTTTATTTCCCATGGTGGATTAAATGATCTCAATTGTACTTCACCAACAAAGAAATTGACATAAAAATATGTATATCTTTCTAAGAACAAATTATGGACAAAGAATTCACATAATAAATCTTGCTAATCAGGAGTTGACTCTACACATATTTTAACAAATTCCTTGTCATTAGGATCATGTGGCTAGTTATTCTAAATTATGAGTAATTTCCATCTCAGGAGTTGTTCATTGAGAACCATAGAATATAACCTGGATGGTCTTTTGCAAGCCAACAATAATTCTCCTATTTGATAAGCATCCTATTTGGATCTATACACCCTGTCAAATGATTCTTTCAACAAAACTAACTCCTTTTTCATCCCGACATTTTCAAAATTTTCCTCCCTCAGAAAATAACATCATTCCATCCATTTCATTAGTAATGGAGGTATGCATACCTGGAACCATTCTCTCATAGTTGGTTCAGTTTTCATTCCTTTAGAATCAATGATAGGCTTGGTATCACTTTCTTGCAATTCCTATTCTAATTCCACAATTCTGCTCACAGAGGCATTAAGTTCAATTTCCTGTTTGTTCCTTTCCTTCTCAAAAGCATTAAACATTTGCATAAAATTACTTGTTAAATCTTTGATATGCTTATCTTTTTCAGATAAATGAGCTACATGATTTTTTCTTTCTTGATTCCATTGCTGTATTTGATATTGTAATTGCTCAATAACCTTGTCTTTCTATTCCATCTGCATTTTCAATTTTATAATTTCTTGATCCCTTTTCCCTATGATTATAGTATGTGCCTCTATTTCCTCTTGTTGTTGGCTGATTCACTCTTCATTTCCTTGCAACCGACATCTTAACTCAACATTTTCTATTTTTAATTTTTCTAATTCTACTCCTCTCTGATTAGACTCTTTATCCCTTGTATTAATAGAAAAAGGTAGATTAGGGTTTTCCATATTATCACTAATCACATTTTCCTCAGCACTAAGTACATTTCCTTTGTTAGACACATCAAACGATCCTGGCTCAACAATTCTATCAATAAAAGGGGATGACCATCCCACAGGATCATCCTCAATATCCAAAAAATGTGGCAATTGTACCCTTTCCTCTTCTTGTTCTGTTGATGGAATTTTCTCCTCTTCAACCCTAGGAGATTGAATAGCCTATTTCTCTATTTCTCTTATTTCCTCCTCACCAAGCTGATTATCGGTTTCCAATGTTTGTGCTTTAGTCCTAGGCTTCTTCTTTTTAGAGGCACTTCTTGTATCATGAGCCACATTTTCACTAGAATCAACAGATAAACTTTTACTTCTCCATAAAGGAGGGGTTGTTTGGAAGGTTACTTTGGTTCACCTCTTCCTCTTGTGAGGAGGCTCTTCTTCATCTTTGGAATGTACAATTTCTATATTTTCTGACTACTTTGGGGTTTTTGACACATCAGATAAAGTTTCTGATGCTTCGTTGCTAGGAGCTATTGAGGTTTGCTTAGATTCAAGAGAACCTAAAGTTTTAGAGGAGGGTTCTCCTAAAGATTGGTCTACTTGTTTAGATGACTCACCCTCCTCAAGAGGTCTGTCAGACTCCAAATTTTCAAACTTTTTTGAAATTTCTTCCATTTCTTTTATGGTTTCTTGCAAAAATGGTATTTTCATATTAATTGTATGAGGACATGGTGTTTGATTGTCCCTAACCCAATTTTATACTTTTCGATCATACTAGTAACTGAGTCACACAAGAATGCTGGTAAATTAACCCTAAAAGAAGGGTCCTCATTGCCATGGAACAAGTGGGTGAGCAGATGGAAAAGGGGACCTACTACCATTGCTACTTGTCCTTCATAGGTAAAGTATTTAATTATCTAGGTGACAACAGTTCTCCAGGGTTCTAGGATAGACATTCTATGGAAACCTTTTTTTTTTACCTCTAGTACTTGTAGTTATTACAGGTTGAGGCTCCCCTTCTCTATGAAACAATTATACCATTCTTTGATAAGTAATGTTGGTAGTTTCAGTCAAATTAATGCCTCTATTCTCAAGAACAGAGAGATGGGAAATTATTTTTGAACTTACCCATAAATGCTTGCCACACACCACAATCTATCCGCCTGTAAAGTTTTCTGTAAATTCCTTCACTAGCTGCTTAGTATGCCCCTCAAACTTCTTCATAAATTCTAGCCACCCAACTTTTTGAAATAGGCCTGCAATGTTGCCCAATGCTAACAATTTGTCTGTTGAGGCTAGTTCAGAATTCTTCTTAGCTCCTCCCATTCTATACTTCCCTTGCTCCTCTACTAAATTCTGCGGAAATGTTGTGACGCTTAGCTTGTTTAAACAACTGAATTGCAGATGGAAGGAAATGTAATTTTGATATAATCGATGGAAAGGAAATTAATTGTCTTGAGCTTTACTATATGATCATGATGGTTTTGCATGGAGAATTGTGCAAATATTGTCGTACTACAAGCAATCGCATGATGGCACAATTTACTATATTTGGAAAGGTGGTGGTTCGTGCCAATTAATTATTCTTTATTCAAAAATAATTACTACTTTAAGTGAAAATTGTATGTACCTTACGTCTTGTAATTAAATTGGACATCACACACCTTTTCCTAACATAACTATTGATGATGATTTTGGCACCACAACAATGCAAGCATAATATTGCTATTCTGCTTCTCCTAAAAGAGAAAGGAAACACATGGATGCCTTAGCTCCCAAGGTCTTTGTAGTTGGGTCTCAACTGTGCTGATGTTACTCAGTGGTCAATGCAATAGTAATATTCAATGGGCCTGCTGGTGTGAGATTCTGGATTGTTCTAAGATCAAGCATGAAATAAAACCTAATTTAATCAGGGTTTTTAAAGAAACAACAAAAGATAGATTAGGGTTTTTTGAACATAAAAGAAAAATGGTTCATCCAATCTTAACCAGACTTGTTAACTTCAAGGAACTATAAACTAAAATTGCAGAACAAGATAAGATTTTGATTGACACATAGCCTCTTTCATCCTTAGTGCTAATTTGCATAACAGATTTTTTTGGCTACCATTTAAATAAAACACAAAATAACATTTCATTCCTTGAAGGCTTCACAAATCAAATGATCAATTAAGACAAATATCATTCAGGAACACAACATGAAGTAGATTAAACTTTGATTGCTTCTACTGTTAATAAAATAGATAAGCAATATTTACAAAGCTGGCACAATCACCAGTGTACAGAGAATTTGTTTCTCTAGATTGTTTCCAACTACACTAAGAGAACTTAGAAAATACATTACAATCTGTACTAAAATCTAACTGCTAAACAAGAAGACAAGAGAAGCTCTCATTACTGAGAATCAAGATGCAACTCTATCTCCTTCTGTTAACTGACCAACTCCTAACAATTCTTCATCTCAAAACTCTCTAATCCTAGAAGTCCTAATCTAGAAGTGCTAACCTTCCTCTAAACCCTTCTAACCCTTTACATAGAGGCCAGAATGCCTTATATACAGAATGTACCATCTTGAATGTGTTGTCCCCTGCATTAGGGTTTACAAAATATCTACATCCAGGAGAGTCGGCTCTCAAATCTTTTGAGGAAAGTCAAAACTGCATTCAAAGTGAAGCCTTGCTGTCCATATTGCTGAAAGGTTGTCCCGAGGATGACCTTAGATCTTTTGCAACTACAGCATTTACTCCCTGTCTTCGTGTCCACCTTCAAACTCTATTGGAGTCGCCTTGAATGCTCAAAATATCTTCATTAAAATTGATCTACCTCCCTACCAGTAGTCGTCACAGCTGTCCCTCTGAGTCACATTTTGTTCGCGCTTCTTCTGGCCTTCTTCATGTTCTAGATCCCTTCGACATGCTGACCTTTCTATGGAAGCATCATCGGGCCCGCTTGTAGATTTGGATATTTCATCCGAGCCAACTCATTGCCTTTGGATCTCAAAAGGAATCCATTTCATTTGCACTTGGTAGACTTCTTACACAAGGGCGGTCAATTGGTTAATGGCCCTTCTAGGTTCTCTTTGATTGGACGATCACATGCCATGCCAAATTCTCGAGTAGTCAAGAGTAGGCCACCTTAAATTGCATGTCGGTGAGACACCATTGGTGTCTCCCCGATGTGATTTCATCCTATAACAATTATCGGCATAGCATGGGTCAGTCGGTGAAATATTTCAGTGGGCTACAGAAGTCACATTGAGCTCATTTAACCTATCGGAAAGACTACGCTCTTTCACTGAGACCACATAGTGAAGTTCCTCTTCTCTCGGCGAGCACATTTTGTATCGGCGATACTTCTTCATTCACCAAGACCTTTTGCCGATCTCCCCTGTTCTTGCCGATCTCATTCTGCACCTTTGGTGGGGGGCTCCCAATAACATTCTCCTGTCGCTAAGACTTATCAGAATCAGAGAGACATTACCCAGAATTTCTCTTCTCCTACTGAGCCCCTCCTTATTATCGGTGAGACTCCTGAATGTCAGCTAGACCTCTTGGCACATACCTTTCCTCTCCGCGAAGGGACATCCTATTAGCGTGACCTCGTTTCTTCGTCAAGACCTTATGGTGAAGGCATTGCCCTTTTGGCGAGCTCTATTTCTTTTGGTGGTACTTTGCATGGTCGGGGAGACCTTACAGCGACCCTTTCATTTTCTCCTTGAGCTCGGCCTTTTCGGTGTAACTTCGCCATGTCGGAAAGACTTCTCATCAAGAGCGTATCCTTGGGTGATCTTTGATCATTTTAGGAAGACATCGCTCGGTCACCGAGACCTCATAGCAATCCTAGACTACCACGCCAATGCCGCTTTTGTCACTGTGACCTCATCTCTTCGGCTAGAAATTATGCCGAAGGTTTTTATCCTTCACCGAAATTGAGGCTCTTAGGTGGGTCCCTCCTCTGTTGGTGGGACTTCGTTAAGTCGGTAGGACATTATACCAACCGAAGCCCCCTTTTTCTGAATTCTGTTGTCGCCAAGACCCCTCTTGTGGTCATACCGATATGCTTTCCTTCTCTCCACTTGTGTCGCCGTAACATTCTGATTCTCTCACCGATGAAACAATATGCCAGTGAGACTTTATGGGTCGGCAAGATTGCCAGACCTTACCCTGATAGACTTTCTCTTGTGCTTTGTTGGTGTGACCTGAAGATTTCACTGAGACCTCTTGGCGAAGAAGATGACTCCTGCCAAAGTGTTTGCTTATTGTGTGGTAGTTGGTGAGACGTTGTGAATTTGCTGAGACCTCTTGGCAGGGAGAAAACCTTATGCCAATATGAAACTCTTAGTCGCCAAGACGATGAATGATTTCTTGGCGACTAATGCCTGCATATGATGTCTGATCGTTGGGACATTGCCAGGGTCTTGCCGAATTTTCCTTAGCTGATTTTTCATGACCAGCTAGATTGAGGCATGACTTTCAACTGAGCTCTCCTAGAAAATATCATCCAGTGTAGGATTTAGTCCTACATTCAACAAAGAAAACTACAGTGAAAATCACACAAATAGAAGTTAAATAATCAAAATCATCATTGAAAGGAATCATATTAACTTCCTGTTACTCCATACTTCTTCACATTCCACTAGATTCTAGGGAAATCCACGTAGGACAGAATTCCACGAAGGAGAAGACATTCTGACAAACCCAGAACAAACAGGGAACAATGAATTTCAGGAAAATCTAGAGGAGAAAGAAATCTACGAAGAAGGTATATCTCCTTGGAAGCCTCAGGGATTTTGGGAAAATCTGGTCCACGTGGATTTCCATGAAGACCAAAAATCTCTGAACAACAGCATTCAACCAGAGCTCGAATGACATTTGGGAAAAGCTGGATTGGGTAGAAAATCCTGAACTTAGAAGAAAATCCAAATTCCAATTGAGGCAGAACAAAACCTGAACTGAAAACACATCACCCCTCTTAAAGCTGGAGGAGGCAGAAATAAGTTAGGATGGGGACGAGAGACAAAATGGATAAAGCATAATTGGGACTAGAACCAAACTCGAACCAGAAACTTTTCCAAGTTTCAGGTTCGGATTCTGTTTCGGGACTGCCTTTGATGTCATCCAAAAAGACAAAGAAAGAACAAGGAAAAGAAAGAGAAAAAGGAGGGGAAACCCCCATGACAAAAAAAAAGAAGAAAAGGAAAACGAAAGAAAGAAACACGTGGAATCAGGATTAGAACGGAACCTAAACCAGAAACTTTTTCAAGTTTCAAGGTTCGATTCCATCTCCGGTTTCGAGTCTGCTGAAAACAAAAAGAAAAAGATATGCAAGGCCGAAAACACCCAAGGAATGGGAGATAAAAAACAACAAAGACTAACGAAGAGAGAGAAAAGGTGGGGTCCGACCCGAGATGGGACCCGAAGAAAGCTTAATACCTTGAATCAGAATGGGACCCGACTCCGCGAAAGAAGAAAGAATGGAGAGAAAGAACGGTCAGAACCGGAACCATGAATGGAGCAAGACCAGAACCTGGAAGGAATTTCCAAGTCCGGTATTGGTTCTAGTTTTGCCTCCTGCAGAGCTCCAAAAATGAAAATGCCTAAGGCAGAAAACCAAAGGCCCAAGGGAAAATACTAAGGGGGACCTATTTTGTTCCAGAACAAAATGGGGTGGTTATGCAAGGCATAACAATAATAGGATAGTTGTGTGATTTGGTGAGGGTGGCAGAAAATGATTATGACATGGATGGGACAACTACCTAATGGTGGAGTTTATTATGACAAAAAGGTTGTCATAATAATTTTTTATTTATTATGAAAGGATATGATAATATAGTGCAAAATGGTAATGATGAAAAAATTTGAATAATAGGCATGCATAGAACTTGGAAAAATCAAAGCATTGAAAAAGGAAAAGAATTTACAAAAATTTGAGTATCGCTGAAAAATGTAGTCAGGGTGAAGGATGAAAAGTTCCAGAGTGAGCTAAAAGATGCACCTAGAGTGAAAAAGTGAAGTGGAAAAGCTTGAGAGCATCACTGAGAGATGTCATTAGAATGCACCAAAGAATTTTCTGGAGCATCATTCAAAGATGCAGCCAGAGTGGCAACCAAAATTTTTTAGAGCATCATCGAAAGATGCAGTCAGATTAGCAACAAAAACTTATGGAGCATCGTCAAAAGATGTAGCCAGAGCAGCAAAAAAAAATTATAGAGCATCATCAAAAGATGTAACCAGAGTAGCAACAAAAAATTTTGGAGCATCATCGAAAGATGCAGCCAGAGCAACAACAGAATTTTTTGGAGCATCATCAAAAGATGCAACAGGAGTAGCAACAAAAAATTCTAGAGCATTGTCGAAAGATACAGTTGGAGCAGCAACCAAAAATTTTCAGAGCATCATCGAAAGATATCGTTAGAAGGAAAAAATAGCAAAATTATGGAGCATTGCTAAAAGATGCAACCAGAATGCAACAAGAAAATTTCTAGAGCATTGTTGGAAGATGTAACTAGAAAAAGGAAGAAAAACTTAGGACTTTGGACCTTAAATTTTTGAAGCATCATTGGAAGATGTACCAGAATGAAAGAACAAAACAAGGAGTGACACAAGTCAGTTGTGAAAGTTCTAGAGCATAGCAGTAGCTAAGCCAACAAGTTCTAGAGAACCGTAGCAACCAAGCCAACAAGTTCTGGAGCACCACAAAAAGATGTGCTGGAATTTGTGTTTGATGAAAAATGAAGTCCTGCAAAATGGAAATGAAATTTAGCTAAGTCCAAAAGATGAAAATTTGAAAGAAATGCTCTAAAGTAAATTCATACACATTCCTTTTTTTTGTTTAGATAAAACAACAAAAATAGAAACTATATTGACTCTATCGTAGCAGAGTCAATACATTGGATTTCTCCCTGCATTTCTATGATTTTTGTAAATTCCTCTTTATTAAAAGGTTTATGGTAGATGCATAATCGATGTCCATTAACTAGGAGAGTTTGAGTATCACCATCAATGGGCTTGAGCTATACCACACCATTTGAAAATACCTAAAAAATTTCATATGGGCTGAGCTAATGAGTTCTAAGTTTACTTGGTGATCCTTGTATCTGGAATCAAACAATAGTGCTCAATCCCCATTATGTAATTCTATTTCCATGATATGCTTATCATTCCAGAATTTGTGTTTTTGTTGCACCAACTCAGTTTGATGGACGACATCCAAAAGGAGTTCATCCAACTCACTAAGCTATAAGAATCTCTCTACCTAGGCTCGTTTAAGATCTATACCTAACGCCATGGCTGTCCTAAGAGTTTAGAGTTCAAATTCAATGGGTAAGAGAGGTTTCTTCCCAAAAACTAACTCGTATGGACTAAAACCTATAGTTGATTTCCATGTGGTGTTATAAGCCCAAATGGCTTTAGGTATTTTCCTAGCCTAGTCTTTCCTTCCTGATGAAATTGTTTTTGTTAAAATGTTTTCTAGCTCCCTATTAGTGACTTCGACCTGGTCATTTTCTTGAGGGTGGTAGGGTGAGGACTTCTTATGGCTTACCTAGAAATGATCGGTGAAGGCTAACAAAACCATAGACATGAACTAGGGACCCTAATCTATGACAATTGTCATAGGGGCTCCAAATCTGAGGAAAATTTTGTTGTTGTTGATGGGTGTTTTTGCACCTTCTCAACATAGGCAGTGCAAGAATGCATTACCTCTCTTGAAAGACAACTCCCTACAATCAAATTATGAAAAATTATCCCAATGTCTCTCGGGTGTCAAGTCATGACTTGCTTGGAATGTCTCAATTGGTTTATGTGATTTGCTGATAATCATAGGGCAGCCTTATGGATGTTAAGTTGGAGGGAGATTAGATCTTGAAATGGAGTTTGTGAAACTCTAAAATGGCATTATGTTACTGCAAGTTCAGGATAGCAGTCTAAAACTCCATTCTTGACATCAAATTTAGCTTTGTGATGATGTTGGAACTTGGTTTTAACTTCTACTTCAAAGAAAGGTCAAAAAGGAAGGGAAAGGTAAAGTTCCTAGACCTGTAACTACCAATGAACAGTGATAATGGAGGATGTTGTAGTGGACAACATTCCCAAAACTAAGTTCCACTTAACTAGATCAAGTAACAGTATCATGAAACTAGTGCTATCTTTTAAGGTTTTTAGATTTTCAACTGTTCATTCACCACAAAGCATGAATAAAAGATGAATTTTAAGTGCAACAATGAATTTATGTTTAGACTAGATTTACACTGTTGTTTATCATCAACAAACAACAAAAAGCATGAACAAGGAAGGGCATCAACACTCCAATATTCTTTAGCATCAATGAACAACATTCATTAAACTATCAAAAGCATGCAAAATACATAGAACAAAAAACTTAATCTACTTAGATCTATCAATTATGAGGAGATGAATCATGAAACATGAGAGAAAATAAAAAATCCACCAAAAACAATGAATTTCTATTAAAATTTTAGTAGCATGTCATTATAACAACTCAACTCTCTCTTTTAAAATGAGAGGAGACCCCCTATTTATAGTTTTCCAAAAGAAAAATGAGTGGCCAATATTTAATCTCATTGTGTGGTCAATATTCATTACAAATTAGGGTTTCACCTACCCCCAAAATTTAACAATTTAAAATACATTTCTTGTCTTTTCCCTATTTTGTCCCTTAGTGGTCTGGCACTATAACACTTTCATCTTGTAGTGGTTTGCCCTTTTTGTTGTAGCTAAACAATGAGGAACTCATCATCTATTACTGGCTTCCCCTCATTCGTTTAGATGGTGGTGTATTCCATAAATTTTCTGATCAAAGCCCAAAGCTTGTCCTAGTCGAGGATATTGGATTGGAGGATTTGAAAGTTCAACTTCTTAGACTAGTTAGTGATCGTCTCCTAATTTCTTTTGCATTTTAGGGTAGCCTTGTCCATTTGCTCTGATTGGAAAAATTCCTAAGTAGCAAAGTCTATGAAGCTTGGCATTAAATCATCTGCTGCACTTTCTTCCATCTTCTTATGAAAATGTGCCTTGATCTTTTTTATGTCTAACTCATCGGTGGGAAAATCTTGATCTATCATGAGCTTGAGGTAGTCCTCGCTATCTATCCTATGTTCCTTGGCCCATTTGAGATCAAGCTCAACCTCATGCAACACCTTTTTCAATACCTCATTTTGATATTCCAGGCCCATTTTCCACGTCTCAACCAGCCAGTGGTCATCCTTGACGAGTACAAGTTCCATCTCCCTGGTTTTCTCTGGTATCTTAAGAATAACCTTGACCTTAGGGGTGGTGATCTAGTATAGCTCAATGAAGCAATGGTATGTGTCTTCCATGCCCTCTAACTAATTTTGCATGTGCCTAAACTTTTTGGTCATCTTGACAGCGTGGCCAATACCAATGTCTCCATTGTATAGCACTCGTTGAAACCAATTTGAAGTAGCCTTGGTCCAATTCTTTCATTTCTCCAACTTACTTATATGTCCCTTGGAGAGAAGCATGAGAGGGGCCGAAGATGTCATTGGTGCCTCCTCAGTAGATGACCACTGTTGAATGTAGGCGGTGAGATCCGCCACTTGTACTTTCAATTCCTCCTTGGTGGATTTCTCTTTGCTCATCTGCTGAACAATAGTGGCTACAGATCCCTAGAGTTGATCAATATTTTTTTCTCTTGTTGTGGGGCCCAAGTTGATGGTAGAAATACTATAGCTGATCCTTCTCCTTTGTCTATCACCAGGGTAGAAATTTGCACCATTCTTGACCCAGATGCATCCACTGTAATGTTGGACCAGACTCTCAGCTTCTTTTCCTTCTTCATTTTTATTTGAGTGTGTGCCAAGATAGCCTTTAGTCTTTCTTTAGGGTCCATAAGAATAGGAGCCTTCTTATGTAGCTGCTTGTCCAGCCAATCAGGCATTTGAGACCCTTCTTTTGGTGATTCTCGGTCACCTTCTTCTCCTTCAATTTGCTGGGTCCTTCTTTCTTCATGACCTGTGGCCTCTTGTTCTGTTCTCTCTTCTTCTTCATTTGAATCTTGAATCAATATGGCCTTTTCTTTGTCTACTTATATCTATCAATTATGAGGAGATGAATCATGAAACATGAGAGAAACTTAAAAATCCACCAAAAAAATGAATTTCTATTGAAATTTTAGCAGGATGTCATTATAACTGTTGTCAATCAGATATGCACCCTTTGTCAGATTTGCAGAAAATTAGACTATCTGTTGAAACATGGAAACTCTTTTCAAATGTGGGTGATCTATGCAAAAAGAGAATCTCCAGAGTGAGCTGGTTCTCCGAATGATGAATATTATTCTAAGTAATTTCTGAGGGAAAGAGTTAGAAATATGACTAAAATTAAATCCTATGACTAACAGATGATTCACCAGACCTATAAAAATTCAGACTTAACACTCATAATAGTTTCTCTATCATAGTAACCCTCACAATATCATTATCACATATTTCATCAGTGATTTGCATGAAGATTTGAAAGAACCAAATACAACATGCAACTTGAAACCATGTAATTCTGAACAAAGGTTTACAATAGCAAGACATATAAGGATTCAAGTTTGAAACACAAAGACATCAGATTTCCATTACAAAATTGAGACAAGAAAAGTGAGAAGGAGAACTCTGCCGCTTTATTAAAACTAAAAGAGTGAATCTGTCAAACTGAGTACAAAAATAAGCTTACAAGCTCCACAATGCTAAGAGCAAGAAACTATCATTTGAACTCTGAAGAAGAAAAAACTAAGTTTTCTTCAAGACATACCCCTCTAGAAACCCTAATCTGAGCTCACAAGAAAGCTCAAGGAAAAGGCATCAAAACTGTCTCAAAAGTCTGCATAAAAATAGAAAAACTCACTATTTCCATGTACATACTGAAAAGCCTCTCAAAACAAACTAAATCTACTTTAAAAGAAAATAAAGCACCTTCTCCATCCAACAGACAACTCAAATCCAACCCAAGGAAAAATCTCAACCCCAATCTACTAAAAATAGAAAAAAGATAAAACAATCTGCTTTATCTTTGCTTTACATAGTTGCAGATTTTCATAATCTCACAATTAGACCTATTTTGCAATTAAAGATTTAGGGAAAGCTTTTGCAAAAAAAAAACTACCTTATTTCTCCAATACAACAATTGGTTTTTCTTTAAAAAATCATAAAAATATACAAAGCATCTCTCTTATCAAAATCTTAATTGATTTCATCAAAATTTTAATTGATTTCATCAAAATTTTAATTGATTTCATCAAAATTTTAATTGATTTCTTCAAAATCAATTGAAAATAAAATAAACCCTAAGTGGCAAGGCTTATTCTTCAAGGAATATCTGATTTTATCAATCTTATTTTAATTGATCCTTCCCCAAAATCAATTAAAAAAGGCACTAAGTCTTTTTGAACTTTTACTTAAGGCATAAGAATTTGAAACATTAAAAAACCCTAAGTTTTTAAAAGACCTTGCAAGACATTTAAATGCCTATCCTTAACTTAGGCAATTAATATTTAATGAAGCCTTGAAAAATGGTCGACCTAGGCATGTTGGAGACATAAAAAATAATTCTAAGGCATCAATCCTAAGTGAAAAGCCCACTTCGAATTAGGGCATGAGGATGCACAAAATTCGAAGAAAACCCTAAAACATTTCATTTTGCACTTGTCATTTTGAAAGAAAACTCTACCTGGGAGAGCACTGCCACCACCATGCTTAGGGTTTCAGCTTGAGGATGAAGATTGAGCCCCCATTGTTTCTATTTATATCAAATCTCCATTGTTCTGATGGTAAGAACCTTTTGTGAACCTCCTATGAGCTTTCTGAGACTCATTACTTTGTTTTTTAAGTCATTTCCTGGCCTTGAGGCCGTAGCATGAGCACATTTCTGATATATTTGTGGCTCTATGTGTTTCCTTACTATTCTCTTCCTTCTCCATGAGGCGCCATGAGGAGACATTATAGGGGACCTAACTGAAATCGACTGAGAGTTTGATCTCTACCCTAGGCACGCATGTAAGTTCATTGCTCTTTGTATTTTTGTTAGCATTTCTAAAACAAAGCTTAATAAAGGTTTCTATTACTGCAGAAAGTTGATTCTATTTGCAAACTTATGGCCATCATATAGGCCACATCATAAATACATGCTCTAATTTTCTTTTAAGAACCAATCATTACATTTCCTCATTTCATCATAGGCCATGCCATGAAAGCACAAAGGAGTGCTTGTAATCTGCACCTCATTCATTGTATTTTCCTATATTTCTATTCATGAGCTCATAGAGCTTAATGGCCGCATGATGAGGGCGTAGCCCGAGACTTAGAAAATAACCCACAAACAAGAGAAATTTTATTATTCAGAAAATGGAACTTCTTACATGAAGAGGATCTCAAATCCCCAAGTTCTACAACACATGCAAGTTACAGACAGCTACAGAATAACCCTTTTGCAATATGCGAGCTTGTCCCCAAAAAGTTACCCAAAAATTAGAAACCCACCTATAAATAGAGCTCCTCATTAGTTTGGAGCCAAAAAAACATTCAAATTTGAGATTAGGTGGTTTGGCACCGAAAATTTACAACATGAAGTTCAAATTTCAAAAGAGCATTTGCAATTGCATCTTCTAGAAAGTGTGCCAACTTCCTGGGGCCGTAACTTTTGATCCGAGACTCTGATTCGCAAACCATTTGAACCGTTGGAAAGGTCTCGAAGTCAATAACGTGCTCAAAATTTGCTATGCCAATTTTGGAAAGTTTTGGGGCCATTCTGGGAACTCTAAGTGCCTCAAATCTAACTCAAAATATTTTTAGGTGCAAATATGAGAAACTAAAACTGTAATATCTTTCAACCTAGGAATAGAAAATAAAAACCGTAAATTGGGAATTTCATTATGACGAAAAGGGTATCCAAAAATGTAAAAATATCTAAAAACCGAGAAGCTTGAAATTTAACTATTTTTGGGTGATGCAAGATTGCCCTTACACCACTGGATGGTCCTGCATCACCGCACCTATCATGTCTGTTTCTCCATTATTTTGGGAAGCCTTCGAGCCCATTGCTGTATATTCAAAAGTTCTCATGCTTGTAACACGAAACCCCAATGTGGATATGTTGTATTTTGAGAAAACTGTCTTTATTGAACACGACTCACCATGATTTCTTTTATTTTCCGTTGTTTCTATAAAACCCTCACATGGGTATGTCAGAAAAATGGAAAATCTTTTCTTTAAACTCGAAACCCTAATGTGGGTTTGTTGGAAAATGAAGGAAAATCTGTGCATTTAATTATTCATGAAAAAACTAGGCTCGACCCATTATGTATTTATGTATTTTCTGTATCTACTTTAACTCCATCATATGGGTATTTGTTGTTCGTGAAGAAAATGCACTTCTGAATGTATCTTTAGTTATATTCCAACTCATCCCTCTTTCTGTAGAAATCCCCCATGTGGGTATATAATATTCTAAAGAAAACACACTCTTTTGTATCACTATTGAATGCCCTTACACGGGTTCATGAAATTCTGGAAAATATTTGTCTTGGATTTGATTTTTCACATAGCATCCTATATACTGAAAAAATACTGAACCTTCAAGTATCTTTTGTTTACTTTTCAATTGCCATCATAATGTTGTTCCCTCCTTGCACACAAAAATCCTTTTATTTACAACTATAGATTGGTCTCTTATTCACTGAGTCACACTCTTCAGGAGTGCACTCCAAACACTCACTCACACCATGTTCTTTGATATATTCTGCTCATTCTGAAAAAGACTTTTATATATTTAAATCCTTGAAAAACTGCTCACATTTGTTTGTCTAATAATTATAATTCCTTGAAGATCAAGCTTGAATGACATAAAAACTCCTCAACAGTGTATCTTTGATTATTTCCTTTTCAAATAACAGTGATACAAAACTTAACTTGAAATAATATTGCACTCTCATCCAAAATGAAGCTGGTTATCTTTGCTGTAATCCTAAATTCTGATGGAAAACTGTGACTTCTCTTCACGTGCCTTCATTATGTAAACTATTCAATGCACTATTACCTTTCTCCAATGAAAACATAAATACTTTTTGTTCTCCTTTATTGAACAGTGCTTCTTGTAATAAGGCATTATGGATGGTTATTCAAATTAGAAATATAACACTGCTGTAATAACATGAAATAAGATGCATTGTTTAACACCTATGTCAGAAGAATATAAACCATACAAAAATGTTTGAGATGAATGCACTCAGTTGAATTAATTGAGCTTATTTAAATTGGCCGTCCACTTGTAGCTTTCAAAAAGCATTACTTTTTTGGTTATGAGTGGATAGTTGGTTTGATGGCTTTGATGAATGAACTTCTTACTCCTTCAGTTATATATTTCCCTTCTTGATGAACATGATAATTGCAATCTCTATCTTAGCCCACTTGTAATGAATAAGGAGCAGCATGTCGAGCTCTACCCTTGTGGGAGCCAATTTTTCCCCACATGCTTGGTCTTCAAATGATAATCAGCTTCATGATTTTCCCTATACCTACACAAAGAAACAAATGATGTTAGCATAAAACAATATATGATCATGTTGATATATCTCTTCAGCTCATGTTTCTGCACTTTTCTTGATTGTTTCAGTGCATGATTAGTAGCATACTGCATTATTGTTGATGGTTCATGTAGGTATATTCATAGTCAGAGCCTCAGACATCCCTCTCTTCCTTCCTACAAGTCAACGAAGCTCAAAGAAGACAAATGGTGCACCGCTTTTGCGTCAGCCATTAATCAACAGACAATGATGATTATGTTTGTACTTATGTGATTATTCTTTTTATGTATCTTCCATAGTGTAGTGTGATGCTTATGATGCACTATAACAGTCACATGCACGACTTGTGTGGATATTTGATTTCAATCTTTCTGCTTTTCATTTTGAAAAGAAAAATGCATCTCAATGCAAATTTGTACTATCATTTGAATTCTTGCAATCATATGAAACTCTGTAAATATGAATCACTTTATGAAATAAAAGAAAGCAATTGAAATGCTTTATTATTGAATATTCAATTCTGTACTCCCTTTGATTCTGAAACATTGAAAAGCAACTTCTGAAAATCTGTTTCCTCATTTCAATGCATAACTGTCACTTGATGAATAATGAACAAAGTGCAAACAACACTTAAGCATAACGCAAAAATAATTGTAACTTCACTTTAAAATATAACAGTATTAAATTAGCTCCACCAATTGAGCTGTAGCAAAAAATTGGTAACAATAACAACTCAACTCTCTCTTTTAAAATGAGAGGAGACCCCCTATTTAGAGTTTTCCAAAAGAAAAATGAGTGGCCAATATTTAATCTCATTATGTGGCCAATATTCATTACAGATTAGGGTTTCACTTACCCCCAAAATTTAACAATTTAAAATACATTTCTTATCTTTTCCCTATTTTGTCCCTTAGTGGTCTGGCACTGTAGCACTTTCATCCTGTAGTGTTTTTCCCTTTTTGCTGTAGCTAAATAGTGAGGAACTCATCATCTATTACTGGCTTCCCATCATTCTTTTGGATGGTGGTGTATCCCACAAATTTGCTGATCAAAGCCCGAAGCTTGTCCCAGTTGAGCATATCGGATTGGAGGATTTGAAAGCTCAACTTCTTAAACTAGTTAGTGATCATCTTCCAATTTTTTTTGCATTTCAGGGTAGCCTTGACCATTTGCTCTGATTGGAAAAATTCCTAAACAATAAAGTCCATGAATTTTGGCATTAAATCATCTACTACACCTTCTTCCATCTTCTTCTGAAAATGTGCCTTGATCTTTTCTGTGTCTAACTAATTGGTGGGTACATCTTGATCTGTCATGAGCTTGAAGTAGTCCTCGCTATTTGTCCTATGTTCCTTGGCCCATTTGAGATCAAGCTCAACCTCATGTAGCACCTTTTCCAATACCTCATTCCGATAGTCTAGGCCCATTTTCCACGTCTCAACCAGCCATTGTTCATCCTTGACAAGTGCAAGTTCTATCTCCCAGGTTTTCTCTGGTATCTTAAGAATAGCCTTAAACTTAGGGGTGGTGATCTGGTACAACTCAGCGAAGCAGTGGTATATCTCTTCCATGCCCTCTAACTACTTTTGCACATGCCTGAACTGTTGGTGTAATTAATATTTAATTACACTTTGCATAAGTTTACTTAGGCATATTTAATTCCTAAGTTATAGGTTGTTATATTTATCTTATTGAGCTATCTTGTTGCTTAAGATAAGATTAGGTTTATGCATCCTTGCTTTTATAAAGCAAATTATCTCTTGTAATATTTTGTACTTCGAATATATCAATTTGCACATCTTTTGAAAATCTCTACTTTTTCATTTTCCTCTTCTGTGGAAGGTGATTTTTCTGGTTTGCAATCAGATCTTGGTTTATAACATGGTATCAGAGCCTCGATTTGTAGCCCCTTCTCAGATTTTTCAGAGGAATTCATTACAGAGCTCGTTCGAGGTCCCTCGAGGGTTTCATTCCTTGAGCATCTTTATGTAGCGTCTTGGATCAGATCAAGGTTTTCCGTTGGATTCAGAGCACTGGAAAAAGTCAGAAATGACTTTTATTTCATTTATTTCGTCACCGTTTTCTAGATCTGTGAGGGTTTTAAGCTCGATCATTTTTCTGATAGATCTGGGGGTCGCCTGATTTTTGGAGCACTTTGGGCCCAAACGGACCTCGCCATTGGATTTACAGCACCCCAAAACCCCTATTTTGATATAAAATTTGTTCGATTTGGACACAGTCATCCGGAGAGGCAAATTTTTTTTGCCCAAGGGTTGTACGACCCCCAGGCACAATTTTCGAGGCATCAAAATTGAAAAAAAAAATAAAAAAAAATCAAAGTTTTGGGTTGAAAATTTGCGCCGCCCGTTTTATTTGGTCCACTGCCAAGCGGCCACCCATCTGCCACCCGGCGACCACCTCTCCACCGGCAGTCTTCAGCCCGTTGCTAGCCAAGTGCTGCTCCTACATGGTCATATCGAAATTCGTGCGCTAATCCCACAGCCCCTGCAGGCCTTTCAACTCCCGCATATGGTCCTATGGGCAACCAACGCTCGACCTAAGCCCCTTGCGCCTGTCCAGCCCCCAAACTAGTCATATCGGCATCCAAGGGCTTCAGCCCAGCCCCCTGTGTGCCAGCCCCTAGTCCTGCATGGGACCAGGGGCTGAATTGTTTTTGCTCCTGAGGGCTTCACATTGCCAAATCGAACCTTTTTGGAGCAGTTTCGTAGAAACGGGCATAGCTTTCACATACGACGTCTTTCTTTTGCAAGCAAGATATCATCGGAAAGCTGTTTCCAAGCTCTATGCAATGGTGCAGGTGTGATTTTCTGGTTTTTTCTTTTTGATGTCTTTTTCAGCCTCAGAAGTTAGATGTTTTTTTTTCACTCTGCGAAGCATATCTTTTGACTCGCTTATCCATTTTTTCATGATTTTTGCGGTGTTGGAAATCTAGTTTCAGCCTCTATGCAGATCTGAGGTCATTTAAAGAATATGTGTACCTTATTTTATGCATGCATTCATTTTTGTTTCTTGCACTAGGTTTGCATTTTCGCTCATGTTTCTGTAGTTTTGCATTCTCTCCTTCTGCAATCATTGGGTATTGTAATAACGAATTGATATAAAGTTCAATTAAGGGGGGTTCTTGCATCCATCTTTGTATTGGTGATAACTTGCATGAGTTTGTCTGGTTTCCTATTGTTTCCTTTTAGCTTCTTTCTTGCTTAGCTAGACACATTGTTGGTTTGGTTCGGTTCACACTTCACATTGGGATTTTATGGTTCTTGATCCTCCTTGGTTCAGATCTTTCTTATTTTGAAGGCCATGTTTTTATGGTGAATGTTCCAGAATCTTGATGGTACTCATCTTATGGGAAGTTTTAGTTTTAGTTTGGCATTGGCTTTGAGAGACACAACTTCCAGATTTGTCATCATTATGGGCTTCATTCATCCTTTCATCTACTGTTGCTTACAAATTCTAGGGTTGATCTAGTATGTGAGTTTCCAGTGTTCCTTGGCATCAGGTCTGTTGTTGCATTTGTGATTCCGATATGGTATTTTGCAAACAGAAGTATCTTTCCTTGCTTGCCAGATTTCGGGTTCTATTGTTGCTTCTTTAGAGTTCTTCCAGTGATTCTTCGCAACAGTTCATCTCTTTGAGGGGGGGTTTTTCCCACTGGTTTTTCTCTCTCTTTGCATTTGTACATGAGTACTTGATCAGGCCTTGTTGTCAGGACTCATATTTGCATAATAATATGCTTCTCCCTAAGTTGTACTTATGGGGGGGGTGTTGGTATAATTAATATTTAATTACACTTTGCATAAGTTTACTTAGGCATATTTAATTCCTAAGTTATAGGTTGTTATCTTTATCTTATTGAGCTATCTTGTTGCTCAAGATAAGATTAGGTTTATGCATCTTTACTTTTATAAAGCAAATAATCTCTTGTAATATTTTATACTTCGAATATATCAATTTGCACATCTTTTACAAATCTCTAATTTTTCATTTTTCTCTTTTGTGGAAGGTGATTTTTCTGGTTTGCAATTAGATCTTGGTTTCTAACATGAACTTATTGGTCATCCTGATGGCATGGCTATGTTTTCTTTAGGGCTGCCCTCCCCTTTTGGTGCCCTTTCTTCCTCTTTTTTGAGGTTTGCATGGTGTTCTGGCTCGGGGATCTTTCTCATTTCAACTTCTTCCTTAGGCTTATCTTCTTCTTCAACCTCAACTTCCTTCTTTTCCTCCTCCTTCTCAGGAGGTATCTCTTCTTCTTGATCAGGGCCTTTACCTTGCTCACCTATCGGAGGCTCTGTGGATACTTCCATGTCTTCATTAGTTTCCTCCTTTTCTTTGGAAGGCTATTTCTCAATTTCTTCCCTGACATCCTTGAGCGATTTAGACAATTCCTCCTCAAGTTCTTGATCAGAGGACTCCATTATATATTTGGCACTAGGGTCCTCAACATCCTCCTCTAAGGATTGTGACCTTTCTTCCTCATATGCCACCTCATCTATGGTCATGTTCTTCTGCTCTGGGTTCTCATGGTAGTCATCCCTAAAAGGATCCTCGATTTCTTTAGCTACCCCTTTTGCAACTTCCCTTTCTTGTCTGTCCATTTCCTCTGAGATTTGCATGTTGCTTCCATTTTGGGTGGTTTTGTTAGAGGAGGGATAGGAAGACTAGCAACGGCCTGAGCCATAGCAGCCTGGACAATAGGATTCATCAACACCCTAGAGAGATCAATGGGTATGTTTTGCATATGTCTTGCAAAAGATTCTAGTAGGGTGAGACCAGGCATTGTGGTTGTGGCTGCTGAAGGGATTGTAGTGGAGGGAGATATTGAGGAGGATGATAGTGGGGAGGTCATAGTAGAGGATGCATCTCACACCATAATTGGAGTAGTGGGAAAGGTGGAGGAAAGGTGAACTGAGATGTCCATCATGGGTGGAGAGGAAATAGGTAGTGTTTGGAATGTGAGAGGAGGAGTAGTGGCAGTGGTAGTGGCGGTAGTGACAGGAGAAGAAGCTACAGGTGGTGATTTTTATTGCTCGGCCTCTTCTTCACCTTGATGTAGTGGGTACTCCTCAATAGTTGGAATCTCAGAGAATCCACCCAATTTCTTCACTCTTTCGGAAGTCTCCCCCTCTGCAACCTTTCTGATATACACTTTATGCTTCAGTTGTCTTTCCAACACCTCCTTCCTTTTTCTTGATCTGGTGGCAGGAGGAGATTTAAGAGCTTCCTTGGCTAGGGGAGTGGTAGCTCCACTATCAGTTTCACTCTCAAGCTCATCTTTAAGCTCACCGTATGTTAATTTTTCCCCTTGGAGCTTTAATTGAGCTATTTGAGCATCAATCCACTATCTTGTTCTATGCTCCAAAATATTTGTCACAATGTTGAGGTCAGTGACCTCTTCTTCATTCCAGTCTATTGGAGGCAATGACAGTTTAGCGAGAACATCATACCTTTGATCTAGAATGGTGTCTTCATCTTCCACAATCTAGTTTGGCACCGGGAACAAATTAATTGTCTTCACAAATTGGGTAGTCATATGCATGTAGTGCCTCATGTGGACCTCCTTGTCATTAGGAAATTTTTCTCAAAAATATTTGATGTGTGGCTGATGGGCGAAATCCTTTCCAACCATCTTCTTTCATTTTCCATAGGGGTCCAACCCCACTCGAGTCATGTGATGATCCAAGTTGTACTATACAATCTCTTTCTCTGAGTAATCTGCACATTGGACAGCTGTAAGTGCGTACATTCCTTGTCTGAATGTGAGGGGATATAGGATCCTTGGCTGATGTTTATTTCTCAATAGAGTGTGGGCACTCTGCAACTATTGCGAGACCTCTAGTAGAATCATCCAGTCATTTGGGTATCCGGGCAGCTTGTATGGTCACTTAAATAAGCCCTCCATTTTGATGTAGGTGAATTTTGGGAATTGTATAAACAAATACCCAAACTTGTGAATGAATGCACAAGTGCTGTGGGAGGTTCTCCTCTCAAAGTCCCCTCCAAGTAATATGATAATGTGCCCAAAAAAGGAATCATTTACCCTGCAGTAATCTTTCTTGAAGTTCTGATACTGTAATTGTGGGTACTTGTCATATACTTTCAGTTCCCTTCTTGGGGTTGGCCTTTGTGCAATAAATAAGCCTTTGTAGGGAAATGAATTAGCCAGGAGATACACCAAGTATGAAGTCATATAGAATTGGGATGTCTTCTTGATCGCTAGGAATTGTTGATTCAAGTTCTCACTAATCATTTTCTCCCAATAGAACTTGGCTTTCCCTTTGATAATCTCCTTAATGAAATAGAACATCCAATCCTGAAAGTAAGTCACAGTGGGAATGCCCATTACTTTTATTTACAAGGTAACCAAGTCATGATAGTCCTCTTAAATGTCACTCCTGAATAACTCTTGGGGTACTTTGTTGGCACTACCCCTCTTCTCCTTCAACCATAATTGGGAGATTAACTTCTTACATTTTAGAGGGTCCGCCTTCCATGTGTTTTTAGTATATTCTTTCATCTTCTCCTCCATAGGGTCAAATGTAGGGATGTGAAATGTCTCACCTATTGATTTGGCTAAGAAATCAGCCAACACCATGCCCGTATGATCAACAATATTTCTATTTTCTGGCTGATAGGCCTCCCTGCATGCCATTACCAGTTTAGGGGTGACAAGACCAGGTGGGAAGCCAAATGCCTTGGCCAAACCACTCTTCTTGATTTTCCTAGCATTCTCGGTGGTCAGATTGACTATAACCCTCTATCAGAATTCATCATTGCCGATATGCCTGAGGTTGGTATCTGAGATGATTTGCCAATCAGAGGTGACCCTAGAGGTGAGCTCCACCCTCTGGAACTACTATTTCATTTAATCTTTTTCTTCTTTTCCTCATCACTTTGGTGTTCTTCTTCCCCTTATCCTTTTCTATGGATGCTCTTGATGACCCTCCAATTGATTCCATAAATCTTATAAATAGAGACATAGTAAGCACATTCATGTGAAAAACATGGGAGCGTTAGCAAGATCCTAAAAAACAATGTAAGGTCAAATAAATCATTGCAATAGATCATAATTTTCCTTTAAATTTATCCTTTGTCACTTATTTGGGGAAGATAGGGCAATGTACGCCTAGGGGTACGGGTTTCCCTGGGTTGGCGGTCGTTCAGAGGAAGTAGCATGAAACAACTCTAGGGAGGTGACGACCCACAAGTGGCCACCCGCATTCAATTTTCCACCCTCAGGTTTTAGGGGTTGGTCAAGGCACTGAGGCACTTAGAAATGTTTGTCGTTCTCTCATGAGGTCCTTGGATGCACCAATTTGATTGTTTGGTTGATGTTGACTTGAAGAGCACAGAAGCAGGTGGTCTCAAGGTTGTTTTTAAGTTTGCTGTTTGGATTGACATTAGCAAGGTGAAAGTCCGCAAATAGAGTCCCGCATTGCGGGACTCGTAGGCAGGAACATGGCTCCGTTTCAAACTTTAGGTTTCAACTTGTTCAAAATGATGGGGGTATGGACTCGTGGGATGACGCTAGGTGATGATAGTTTGGAGACAATGGAGGCAAGGAAATGTGCTGCAATGGGTGACCAACATAGGTGGGTCCATGAGGGATCCAGATAGTGATTGTTTTGCTTAAGGAGGGTGGAATGGCAGAGATGAATATAGACTCCATAGGGCAGGCAGTAGGTTAGGCATGGCTATTTATGAATGACAACCATATGGCAGTGGCCCACAAGGGAGGGCCTGCAAAGGATAAACTTGGTCGTTTTATGCATGATAGGGCCGAAGGGGAAACAGGTGGCACAAAGTTTGCAATGTAGATGGGCTATGCTCCTTGGCCGACTCAGAATGACGAAAGGGACAAGGCGGTCCATATAGCCCAAGCTGCAAGAGGATTCAAACTTAGCATTTTTGGGCAACCTTGATTGCAATAAGAGATGTGGGGTCTGCAATGCGGGAGGGAGTGAAGGGTTGGCCATTTATGATGGTTGTTAAAGCGACGACAGAGAAACGATGGAGATCCATGAGGAACGACCCACATTTGAAAGTTTTATAACTAGTAGGCAATGGAGTTGCATCGTGCGGAACCTACAAAGTGGAAGGTTAGGGCCAGACAGCCGCTTCAAAGCAGCAAAGGCAAGGATGCCACCCGCAAGCGAAAACCTACATGGGAAGACCCACTGAAGGTGACAACTGATATTTAAGTTTGATGTTTGGTTCCGCTTAATGGTGAAGGGAAACTCATGGGCTGCAAGGGTGCCAATGCCCTTGTGAAGAACGACGACCGAGGGACTGAGTCCCTCATGGCCCTAAATGGCCAATTTTGAAGGGTTTTTAGATTTTCAAAAAGTGGGTTTTGTGTGGGATTTCATTGTTAATTGGCTACCTGAGGATTTTGTAGTTTTTCTCCATTAAGATTTTCAAATTTATCAAGAAAATGAATTGGAGCAAACACGGCTAGGGTGGCAGTGAACTTACCTGGTAGACCTGATGACATGTGATAAAGAAGGCACCTGAATCTATCCTTGAAGCAACGTGGGCGCGGAGGCTGGAAGAGCTCACTGACAAATTCTAATAAGAGGGATGAAAGTGACAGGTCGACTAGGATATTTATAGAAAATCGACCATTAATGACCCATATTTAATGCTTGTATGGAGGCAAGCAAGGTTGGTGGATGCAGTTTTCAAAATCATCAGCAGTGGGAAAGGTGAAGCCTATGGGGCAGGTGGCAACCACGAGTTCGCTGTTCAGTAGGTTGGATAGGGGGACGACGATGGTGAACTTGGGGCCCGCCATGCGGGTGAACAACTTGGGATGGATGTCGTGGAAATGGTGAAGGCACGAGGGAATCCCACATGGGGAAACTTGTAAGGGTGGACCCACATGGCACAAAGGACAGTAGTTTGAAAGGCTTAAGGAAAACTGCCAAAGGAGCTTCGCAAAGGCGAAAGACATAAAAATTTCTAGGGTGGTGAAATTTGGTCAACTCAAGATGGAAATTTTAGGAGTCCTTGACCATTTGGAAATCAAACAAGGGGCATGCAAAATGAGGTGAAGGCAAAAAGTGACCCGATGAAGGAAAAAAAGAGAGGGTCCCCATTCCGAATGGGGAATGTGTGCTAAAGGCACAACAAAAGGCAACTCCATTAGGAGAATGCTCTTTAGCATTCTAAGGGTAAAGATTCATTCTAAACCTAGAATCTCTTGTTTCGCAGACCAGAAGCTAGTCCCATGAGTGAATTGAGGAACTTGAAGGAGAACGAGAATCCTTACCTGAATCAAATCATGGGAACATCTCAGAAGTGTGTGCATGGTGGGTTCATTACCTTTCCTCAGAAACCATAACAGATAATTGTCAATCAAGCAAAGCAAGCTATGTAAGTTTCCTAAGCTCAAAAGTAACTTGGACATTGCTCCGCTGCCAGTTAGGCATCCTTAGCCTTGATGGAGTTGTCGCTATGACCACACAAACATTACTCTGTTGCCAGCCGAACATCCATAGCCTCAATAGAGTTGTTCACCCACCCACATAGTTGCTTAATTTTCATTACTTTCTTTCTTTCCTTTTTTTTTCAAATATTTTATTTTGGTGCTTCCTTTTCTTTTGCTCAACCGTGTAAGCATCAAAGCTTACTGTGGGTTTAGAATCACAATGGTCACTGGAGAAGACTTAATATTTTTCACTTGCTCAAATCTCATAATAGCCACTGTACAACTCTTTAGAAACAAGATTAATGTGCATTCTATGCATGATCTGAGATGAGTGTGAAAAGATTCAACCAAGGGTCTCGTTCTAGGTCAAGTCGGAGATCAAACAAGGAAAACACTCCACAAAACTATTTAGAGACCAATAGTTAAGAATGAAGACTTATCCTAGAAGGAACACACAAAGTGGGGAGTAGAGTGGACAGTTTGCTTAAGCCAAGCACGACCACCGCATCAGAAACAAGAGACACCTTGACAAAATAAAGTAGCTAGGAAAATGAGCAAAACAAAAGAAAAGTATGACAATGAAACAAGGAAGACCTAAACTAACCTATATATAGGTATTTACAGAGACGAGCTCAGAAGAGCTCAGGTGAGAAAGTAATGCTTAAGGTGCTTCCCATTGATAGGAAATGAGACATCTTCACTAGTTAGCATCTTGAGGTGAAAAGCATTATCTCCCAAAATCTCAGAAATATGAAAGGGGCCAAGCTAGAGCTTGTCAAATTTGTCATGTCCCCCTTTCTTTTCATGGGGTTTGTCTCAACAAAGGATCAAATCAGTGATCCTAAAGGCCTTAACTTTGGCTCAACGATCGAACCATCTCTTAACCATGCCCTAATGTTTGGAAAAAATTTCAATAGCTTGGTCAATGACCTCTTCTAGGTGTGAAAATTCAGCTAAATGAGCTTCCCGATGATCTCCCTTCTCATAGAATGTATTGATGAACTAGAGGGTAGGGATCTTTAGATGGATGGGGAAGACAATCTCCAAGCCATAGATGAGATGAAATGGGGAATCACCTGGGGAAGCCTTGTGGCATGTACGATCTACGCAAAGGGAAAAACACAGTTGGGTATGCCAGTCTTTGGGGTTTTTATCAAATAGCTTCTTGATCATAGTGATCGATTTTTTGTTTGTTGATTCAACGAGGCCATTACCTTAGGGGTAGTAATTGGATGAAAACTTGAGGGCGATGCCATAATCAAAGGCCCAACTAGAAAAATTGAGTGAGGAAAAGGCAGGGCCATTATCACAGATGAGGGCATAGGGGCAACCAAAATGATTTAAAATAAAGCTTTCAAGAAAATTACTAACCACCTTAGTAGTGCATTGTCTACACGCAATTGCTTATGTCCATCTAGTATAGTAATTAGAGGTGGTTATAATGTACCTGTGACCCACAGAGGATGGTGGGCTTACTGGACCAATGAAGTCGAGGCCCCATTTAGCAAACGGTCTTACCTCTAGGAGTGGTTGTAGCAGAACAACAACATTGCACTCTTTGGTTGTAGTGGTTTGGCATACGTAATAGGTTCAAACATGATTATGTGTATCCTTAAAGACCATCAACCAATAGTAGCCTACTCATAAGATCTGATGAGTAGTGGAAGGGCCAAATCCATGACCTATGCCAAATTTATCATGAAACTCTTTCAACACTCATGTTGCCTCCTCCTTTCCAAGGCATCTGAGGTACACTCCTTCATGGTTCCTTTTGTATAGTATAGACCCATGTAGCATGTAGCTACTACTCTTTAGTTGGAGAGAACGCTTCTAGACTCTCTATAGTCAGGGTGGGAACTTATGATTCAGCAGGTAGTAGGAAATTCCATCATACAATTCCTCAGGAGAAACATCCTCTAGTTGATATTGTTGCATTGTAAGCTCAGGTCCTACATCTGCTATCGTTTTAGCTATCGTGTGAGTGAAGGCCTACCCTCGAACCAACTGTTGGTATGTGGCGATTGATCATGCTATACTGTATAGCCCATGGTATACTGTACACCCCGGCCCCCTATCCTTACCGGGGTCCGTAAAAATCTGATTTTTTAGAACCCTAAAATCTGGAAGCTTCTAAGCTTGGTAAAAAGGGGTTCAAATGGGTATTTCAGTATGATGAAAAATGCGATTATTCGCAAGATTGTAATAGGGTTTTTTACTGGATAATACAAGTATTGGATGGTTGTGGTTTGGTGGATGTAGCCCAGATTGGGTGAACCATGTTAAATTCTCTGTGTTATGATTTATTCTGTGTATGTTTTAGTTTCTCTGTTTATTATATAAAATCTGCATTTAATTGTTAGATCTACCATCTCTAACCCTAACAAGTGGTATTAGAGCGAGTTGTGTTTCGATTATCATCTGTAGGAAAGTCTCACGGCTGAGTGGGAGTCTCACAGTTGAGTGGGAGCAATGGCAGATGAGGGTAATAAGGTTGAGAAGTTTAATGGGGAGAACTATCAGTTATGGAAGATGCAGATGGAGGACTATCTCTATCATAAGGATTTATGGCAGCCATTAGAAGGGAAAACCAAGAAACCCGTAGCAATGTCAGATGAGGACTGGGAGATCTTGGATAGAAAGGCTCTTGGCAGTATTCGTTTGTTCCTGACACAATTGGTGGCGTTCAATATTACAACAGCAAAGACAACTCAAGAGTTGATGGAAACCCTGGCGAAGTTATATGAAAAGCCTTCCGCTTCGAATAAGGTATTTCTTATGAAGCGTTTATTTAATATGAAAATGGTAGAAGGTGGGTAAGTTACTGATCATTTAAATGAGTTTAATATGGTCACCAGTCAATTAACTTCTGTAAAAGTAAACTTTGATGAAGAAGTTAGGGCTCTTTTGATTCTGTGTTCTTTCCTGAAAGCTGGAATAGCTTGGTAATGGCTGTTAGCAATTTTGTTTCTGGTTCGAATACATTGAAATTTGATGATGTTGTTGGTGTTATTTTGAGGAGGAAATCGTAGGAAAAGCTCAGGTGGAACATCCACATTACGCAGTGTTTTGAATGCAAAAAGCAGGGGCAGAACAAAGGAGAGAGGAAACAATTCGAAAATCGTGGGAAGTCACGAGGAAAATCAAAGGACAAAAGGTCCCAATCTAGAGACAAGAGGGATTGCTGGTATTGTGGTAAGCCAGGTCATTTGAAGAAAGATTGAAGGTCTCAGAAAAATAAAGATGGAGACAAAAAGGAAGGAAGCAAAGAGGCTAATGTGGTAAGTAATAAATCTGATGAGGATGCTTTGATTCTTTCCCTTGATAATGCTGATGATTCTTAGGTGTTAGATTCAGGGGCTTCATTTCATGCTACCCCACATAGAAGTTATTTTCTTGATTATGTCCAAGGGGATTTTGGGATGGTTTATTTAGGAGATAACGCACCTTGTCAGATTGTTGGAAAGGGAAGAATCAAGATTAAGTTGTAGAATGGGAATCATTGGCTACTATGTGAAGTAAGGCATGTTCCAAAGTTAAGCAAAAATTTATTTTTAGCAGGGCAACTAGATGATGAAGGTTGTGTTGTTACATTTAGTGATAAAAATTGGAAAGTCACAAAGGGTGCCTTAGTAGTAGCAAAAGGTGTGAAAGTAGGCACCTTATATCTTTGTACAGGTCATATTGTTCCTTCTACTTTAATTGTTATAGAAAAGGGTCAATGTTCAGGAACAGTTGCTGCAGTTAAGCAGGTAGAAGATCATACAGTTGTTGTGGACTCTGAACCAGCACTGTGGCATAATAGACTTGGGCATATGAGTGCAAAAGGTATGAAAGTACTTCATTCAAATAATGTTTTACCAGGTCTAAAATGTGTTAATATGGATTTATGTGAAAGTTGTGTGTATGGAAAACAAAAGAGAGTTAGTTTTCTCAAGGATGGGAAGCAAAAGAAAGATGAGAAATTGGAGCTTGTGCATACGGATGTATGGGGACCAGCTCAAGTATCTCTCTCGGTGGCTCTCGTATTATGTTACACTCATTGATGATGCAACTAGAAGGTATGGATTTATTTCCTTAGGCAGAAATCTGATGTATTTGAAACTTTCAAAAAATGGAGAAGCTTGGTTGAGAATGAGACGGGTAAAAAGGATAAAATGTCTCAGATCTGATAATGGTGGTGAGTATTGCAATAAAGAGTTTGAAGATTATTGTTCCTCTAATGGTATTCGTAGGCAGAAAACGGTTCCAAGGACTCCACAGGAAAATGGAGTGGCGAGCGCATAAATAGGACAATAATGGAGCGTGCACAGACTATGAGATTGCATGCGGGCTGCCTTTAAAAATGTGGGCAGAGACTGTAAACACTACTGTTTATTTAATCAACAGAGGTCCTTCTAATCCTCTGGGTTGTGGTATTCCAGAGGAAGCATGGAAAGGTAAGAAGGTGAGTTATTCTTTTCTCAAAACCTTGGTTGTGAAGCATTTGCACATGTAGATTCTGAAAATAGAACTAAGCTTGATGCAAAATCAAAGAAATGTGTATTTGTTGGATATGGCATTGATGAATTTGGTTATAGGCTTTGGGATTTTGAAAATTAGAAAATTGTGAGAAGCAGGGATGTCATATTCAATGAAAATGTGTTGTACAAAGATCTGTTGCTGCAGCATGAGAAGAAAGAAAATGATTATGTAGTGTTGGATGATATTCCCAACAATGATGTTTCAGTGGTTCCTCATGCTGGGCAACAACAGTAGCAACAAATACCACAAACTCCTGTTAGACGATCTTCAAGGTTAAGTAGACCTCCATAAAGATTCTCTCCCTCCTTGTATACTATTTTGTTAACTGATGCTGGTGAACCAGAATATTATGATGAAGCTATGCAGGTGGATACCAAGGTTCAGTGGGAGCATGGAATGAAAGAAGAAATGGACTCCTTGCTAGAAAATCAGACTTGGGATTTATGCAAGTTGCCTGCAGGTAAAAGGGCTTTACCAAACAAATGGATTTACAAGCTAAAAGAGAAGGATGGAGGTAAGAAAAGATTTAAAGCCAGATTAGTTGTAAAGGGATTTGCACAGAAAAAGGGTATTGATTTTGATGAGATTTTTTCCCCTGTTGTTAAAATGACTTCTATTCGTATTGTTTTAAGTATTGTGGCTTTTGAAGATTTGCATTTAGAATAGCTTGATGTTAAAGCAACTTTTCTCCATGGTGATTTGGAAGAGGAAATATATATGGAACAGCCACAAGGATTTGAGGTCAAAGGTAAAGAGAAACTAGTGTGCAAATTGAATAAAAGTTTATATGGCTTGAAGCAAGCACCTCAGCAATGGTATTTGAAATTTGACAGTTTTATGGCTGAGCAAGGCTACAACAGGTGTAATTCTGACCATTGTGTTTATTTTAAGAGGTTGGATAATGAAAGCTACATTATTTTGTGTTTATATGTTGATGATATGCTTGTAGCTAGGTCTAACATGGACACATAAGAGAGTTGAAACAACAGTTAGCAAAATCTTTTGCTATGAAGGATTTGGGGGCAGCAAAACAAATCCTTGGTATGAAAATTTGTAGAGATAGGAAAAATAGAAAATTGTTTTTATCTCAGGCTAATTATGTTGAAAAGGTGTTGCAGAGATTTCATATGGAGAATGCAAAAGCTGTCAGCACACCTTTGCCTAGTCATGTTAAATTGACTAAGGATATGTGTCCAAAGACACAAGAGGAGGAAGAAAAAATGTCCAAGGTACCATATGCTTCAGCTATAGGTAGTTTGATGTATGCCATGGTATGCACAAGACCGGATATTGCACATGCCGTAGGAGTTGTTAGTAGGTATTTGAGTCATCCCCGAGTTGAGCATTGGAATGCAAAAATGGATTCTCAGGTATTTGAGAGGTACATCCAATAAGTGTTTATGTTTTGGGGGCTCTAATATTGATTTAAAAGGCTATGTTGACTTAGATTTGGCAGGGGATATAGATACCAGGCGAAGTACCACAGGTTATGTATTTACAATTGGTGGGACAACAGTGAGTTGGATTTCTCGATTGCAGAAGGTGGTTGCTTTATCCACCACAGAGGCAGAGTATGTTGCTGCAACAGAGGTGGAAAAGGAGATGATATGGCTACAACTTTTCATGGATGAGTTGGGAAAAAAACAAGCTGGAAATTACTTATTTACAGACAGTCAAAGTGCTATACATCTTGCAAAGAATTCTGCTTTGCATTCTAAAACAAAACACATACAGTTGAGATATCATTTCATTCGTTCTGTATTGGAGGATGGATAGGTCAAGTTGGACAAGATACATACAGATGTCAATCCAACAGATATGTTTATGAAGGCGGTGACAAGGGAGAAGCTGAGCTCCTCTTTAGCTTTGGTTGGTCTTGAAGGTTGAATTCAAGTATAACAGAGCAGCAAGGTCCAAGGTACTTATTTCTAGTGGGAGCCGTAATTGTAGTAGTGTCGTCTAGGATCAGTCTCCAAGTGGGAGATTGTGGTGGTGTGGAGCCTGATCAGTCTCAAAGTGGAAATTCAATGGAAAAAGAAAAAAATTGGAGATAGATTAAGCTCCACACCACCACAATCTCCCACTTGGAGACTGATCCTGGATGACACTACTGCAATTACGGCTCCCACTGGAAATAAGTACCTTGGACCTTGCTGCTCTGTTATACTTGAATTCAACCTTGAAGACCAACCAAAGCTGAAGAGGAGCTCATCTTCTCCCTTGTCACCGCCTTCGTAAACATATCCGTTGGATTGACATCTGTATGTATCTTGTCCAGCTTGACCTGTCCATCCTCCAACAGAGAACGAATGAAATGATATCTCAAATATATGTGTTTTGTTTTAGAATGCAAAGCAGAATTCTTTGCAAGATGTATAGCACTCTGACTGTCTGTAATTAAGTAATTTCTAGCCTGTTGTTTTCCCAACTCATCCATGAAAAGTTGCAGCCTAAAATCAATGGAAAAATTAATGGAAAAAGAAAAAATCTGATTTTGTAGAACCCTAAAATCTGGAAGCTTCTAAGCTTGGTAAAAAGGGGTTCGGATGGGCATTTCAGTATGATGAAAAACACGATTATTCGCAAGATTGTAATAGGGTTTTTTAATGGATAATAAAAGTATTGGATGGCTGTGCTTTGGTGGATGTAGCCCAGATTGGGTGAACCACGTTAAATTCTCTGTGTTATGATTTATTCTGTGTATGTTTTAGTTTCTTTATTTATTATATAAAATATGCATTTAATTGTTAGATCTGCCATCTCTAACCCTAACACCAACTTCATAGGTTGAATCTCCATATCATATTATTGCAACAACGTGACCCATTTCACTCTCCTTTCTCCTAACTCATTTTGCATTAACAATGTTTTTACTGTTGGATCAAACACGATGGAAAACACTTTGTTCCATAATATGTAATGCTGGAATTTATTTACTCCCCTAACTAAGGCATATTCTAGCTTCTCCACATTATGGTACCTAAGTTCAATATATTTCAATGGAGTGCTCATGAAAGCAATCAAGTGCTCATTCCCTTTGTCATCTTTTTGGGATAATATACTTGCACAAGAGTGGTTTGAAGTGAAGGTGTAGACTTAGAACGACTTTAGGTAATCTAGGCTAATACTGGTGCGTCAACAATAGATTTCTTTATTTCCTCAAAATCCTGTTTGGCCTCTGGCATCCATTTGACTTTGGCATCTTGTTTTAGCATTGCATTGAGTGGCTTGACTATCTTAGTGAAGCCAGTGATGAATTTACTGACAAATTTTATCTTTCCAAAGAAATATTTCATCTCCTTCTTGTTGCCTAGCAGCTAGATTTTTAGAATTGCTTGGATGCATTTGGGGTCAATTGAGATTCCTCTTTCTGAAATTACATGACCCAACAGTTTTCCTTCCGTGACCCCAAAGATGTATTTCTTCAGATTTAGGGAAATTCCAAATTCTCTACACTTTTGAAAAACCTTGCATAAATTAGAAATATGATCGCCTGTCCTTTTTGAAAACATAGTCAAATCATCCATATATATGATTATACACTTTCCAATCAGGTCCTTGAAGGTGATATCCATGGCACGCTGAAACGTGGTGCCAACGTTGATGAGCCCAAAGGGCATTCTCTTGTATGTAAAGGTTCCCCACTTGGTGGTGAAAGTTTTCTTATGCCTATCTTCATATTGTACCATTACCTGATTGTACCCCGAGTACCCATCCAAGAAGGACATCATTTGAGACCTGTTGACTATTTGCAACACCTCATCCAATGAAGGCACCAAATAGTTGTCTTTTTTTGCGGCTCTATTTAGATTATAGAAGTCCATGCACAACCTGATTTCTTCATTTTTATTTCTATCTGAAACCAAATTGGCCACCCATGTGGAGTGTCAAACTAGGAATATGATCTTTGTAGACAACAATTTCTGTACTTCCCTATAAATGATGGGCTCCAACAGAGCATTAATAGGGCGCTGACATTGCTAAAAGGGCCTCACATCTAGTTTGAGAGGAATAGTGTGGGTGATGATAGACGTGTCATATGTCTTCAAGTCCTTGTAGCTCCATGCAACCAAATCATGGTACTTTCAAAAAGCATCAATTATCCCTTTCTTTTCTTCTGGCGTGCATACTTGCCGATAAACACATTCTTAACTTCCTCGGTTGTCCCTAAGTTATGAGTATCACATTGATTATCAATAGAATATTTATTTGCTTGCTGGTCTTGATCCTTTATTTGATCCAAATCAAATATCCTTTCAAGATGGACCATACCTCTCAGAATCATGTTCATGTTAAGGTTAATGACCCATTCTATATCCAATTCAGCCTCTTCGGGTTCTGCTTCATCAATGATCTGAGTTACAAATGCATTTGAGTTGGTGATAAAATCCAAGATATGTTTGTCATCATTGAATACTTTGAAGTTGGTCGCATTGTCTGACACTGAAGGGGTGGAGGTAAGTTCAATAGTGAAATTTTTGAGGCCTGACAGTGACAGAGGCTAGAGGGTACTGGCTGCTTGAGCCAATGCATCAGTCGTATGATTCTTGCTTTGAGGGATCAGTTGAATATTAAATGCATCTACACTTTCTAAAAGATCCCAAAATCTATGCTTGTATTTTTCTAACCTCTTATCATGGCAGGAATACAATTTCTTAACTTGCTTCACTACTAACTCTGAGTCCACAAAACGTTGCAACATTTTGACTTTATTTCTTAGAGCCATTAAAAGACCATGAACCAAAGCTTCATACTTTGCTACACTTTTTATGCAATAAAATTGAAGTCTATGGGCAGTGAAGTATGTCCTACCTGTTGGATTGATAAGCTCAAAGCTGACCCCCACTCCTTGCTTGGATTTTGACCCATTGAAGTGTAGCATCCAAAATTTGAATAAGTCTTTAATCTCAGGATTGGAGAAGCTTTCTTCCTTATCTGGCAGTGAATCTGCCTCAACAACTTTGGGTAATTCTATAGGTTCCGTGTTGCCCTGACTTGGTGATGTTGTTTGGAGTCTTCCCTTCAGGGTGACTTGTTCCTTAATGTGCTCAATTGCTATTTGGAAAAGACATCATTCAAACTTTGAGTGAGCAACATTGTGCACCCTACACCAAATCAGCAACAAGAGGTCTTGGAAGTCCATTCTCACTCCCAAGCCGAGCTGATCTTGTACACACCTTTCCATAAAGTTTTGGAAATCTTCCAACACTCCAAGGTTTCCATCCTCATAGGGTTCTTCAGCGTCAGACTCAATCAACACTTCCATGCTACTAGGGACATGCATTAGGTTTGGAGGATTGCTACATAACACAAGGAGCACTTCATCAACTAGCTCCTCTGTCTCTTGAAATTCCTCATATTCATCCTGGCAAGCCACAGGGTAGTAGTTGCCAAGTTCTGTTTCAGTAAAAAAACATCATTGGTGTTATTGTAATTTGTGATCATGAATTTCATGTGTGGTTATTGATCAATGTGGATCTAGTTTGGCAACCCTTTCCATGGCAACCATAAGTGGGAAAAGTCAGTCGCAGCATACCCGTTCAATGCTCAGGTGAAGTCCCTCCCTAATATTATACCATATGTATTTGGAATGTCTGCCACTTGAATATCAATGGTCTGTTGTACCCTTGGATCAATAAAAAATTACATGGGTATCCTATTGATCTCTCTAACTATGCTGATCTTGATCTTGTCCAACTATGTGACCTTTTGTCAAGAAGGGGTCGGGACTATTCCCAAGACTTTACATATTGCCAAAGGCATAACATTCACTGAGGCTTCTAGGTCAAGTAAGCACTTGTGTAGGTTCTTCCTAAATATTTTGATGGTAGTTAGGAAGGGTGAAGTCTCCAACTTCATCTGGAATAAGCCCATGGGTGTATCTACCTAGACTACTTGAGCTTTATCTTTATCATCGACCCTATCTTTAGCTTGCACCTAGTTTTTCTCTTTAGGAGCTTGCTTGTTAATTTGATCTTGCTAATTATCAGGTTTTTTTTGTTTGTTTGCTAGTTTGAAGGTGGATCCATTTTCTTTCCATATATTTGTTTGATAAAAGGCTCACTTAGCGGATTTTGAAAGGAAACTCTTTTGGCGGGCACCTCCTGAGCTGCCCTAGGGGAGGGAGTTTCATTAAGCATCCTAAGAAGGCATTTTTAACAGCTAGAACTCTAAGAAATTCAAAGGCTAACAAAACCATTTTCACTTTCTTGAATTCTTCTGCTTCGTATTCACCCATTTTCTCAACTTTAGCCTTGAAAGAATTGCATTGGGCAGTGTTAGTGTGCTAGTTTTGGGGCTGATTTGACTACCTATTCTTGTTAAAATATTGAGTGGGCATGTGGGTTTAGCCTAGATTATTACTAGCATTTGGATCAGGAGGAGTGCTGAAGTTATTAGGCAAGATAGAGGTCATGAAAGGACCACCTGCTTTCCTTTTCCTTAAGTTATACGAGGACAGTCTTTGGTGAAACATTTGAACTTCATCCTCATGTGGCTCTTCATCATCTATTGGACCATTGTCTACTAAATTGAAAAGCTAAGATAGAGAGCTCTCAGTACTTACCTCCTTCACTTCGTCATCTTTTGGGTAGTTGTACTCCCTTCAGGCGCATTGCTTTCACTTCATGGGAAAGGGGCTTGATTGACTACCAACATGGAGGATTCATATGGCTTGGATGAGACTATGTCTCAACAACCAACACCATCAACCGCATTTTGAACCTCCACTTGGAAATTTTTTGCCATTGTTAGAAACTTTGGGTAGTCCAACTCTAAATGCATATTGGTTTTATAGATGCGACCATCCAGATAAAGTCACCTCTACCAAGTATACCTTGCTTGTAGTTTTGTCTATTCTTGCCAGCTGATCAAGGGGTGTGGGAACACCTCCATTATTAGGCCTTGTGTTCCACGTTCAGTTCTGCCTTTGGAAAGATCATCTCTCATAACCTTGGTTCAAATTTTGACCTCTCTCATAATTTTGTCTAGATGAAGCACCTACATCACGGTTGTCACAATTATCACGACCATCTCAGTTGTCCTGGTTGAGGTTGGCCTGGATACTTCTTTAAGAGACCTGCAGTTGGTTGTTCTGATTTCTCAAATGTTTCATCTCAGTTGAAATCTTCCTGACTAGCTCGGTTAACTCATCTATCCGATCCTTCTCTATATTACTTTGTTGTTGTGCTTGATTTTGAAGGAAGACTGGTTGGGCAGCTGGTTGGTTCTGTCGAGCAAGCGGGAACTCAGATCCCTGTAGGTACTAAGGCACTCAGGGCTGTCATGGATAAACTTGTTATTGCTGTAGTTGTAAGTATTGAGGCACGAGAGGTGCCTAGTTCAATGGCTGTCCCGGATGAGGCACCATGGGTAGTTGTGGGAATTGGTTCATGATTGGTGTGTGGTGTGCCAAGGCTTGGGTGAGTCCTTGGATTTGCATTAGGTGAGAAGCTGGCCCCAAGGATGGAAAAAGACCATCAACGTTTTGTCCCAACTTTGTGCTTGCTATGATTGCTTCAGCATAAGCTTCCACCAGACTAGTGGGTGGTGGATGCATCCTATTTACCAATGCAAATGTGAGATTATCCAGGGTAGCATAATAGAATAATCAAGTTGATGGATCATCAACCACATACGGGGCTTACAATCTCATATATGCATGATGAAATCAACTATTAAATTAGCTAATTGGTTTGTTGACTTCTCTTCGAACAACCATGAATTGTTGATATAGCTCAGAAGGGTTGACTAGAATTTTATATTTCTATAGGAAGGCATTCTTCAAGAGATCCCACGTGGTGTTGGACCCTGTTGGCAAGTTGATGTACCAATAAAAGGCCTCTTCCCCCAAAGAGTAAGGAAAGAGCCGACATGCGACATCTTCCTAATCTATTTGCATATCTTTAAATGCTGTTTGGAAGATTTTAATGTGTTCTTCCACTATCCTTTGCGTATCACAAGGACAAAACTTTGTACAGAAGCCTTCTAGATTCTTTGACATATCATGGTAGAATTGGAAGGATAAGGGAGATGGACTATTTCCCAACCAATCCATGATGGGACGCAGAGGTTGTGTTTGTTGCGAGATAGTAACTTGGGGCTACAGAGAGACAATAGCACTTGAAGGAGCTCCTTGGACTTGAAAGGTTGGGATAGGGGCAACACTTTGGCCATGGGAAGCAAGTGGATGGAAGGCAACTTGGAGCAACTAAGAAAAGGAAGAAGTGGATGTTGGAAAGGAAGGAGTGTGGTACAGAGGGATGGAAAGAAGAGGCGAGGATGGGGGTGAAGTGGATGAGGTGGATGAGGCCGATGAAGTTGCTCCTCCTCTTTTGGCTCTCTTACCCTTGGTAGGGGGAGGTATTTCTTGAAATTACCCTTTGTTGGGCATTGATCTTAGCACTCTTTGGAACCTTTTAGGGGAGAAGGAACCAATTCAATCCAACTTAACAACAAAGAGTTCCCTCTTTCTAGCGCTAGTTCTGTTTATGGGTGTTTTTGCACCTTCTCAACAAAGGCAATGCAGAAGTGCACTACCTCTCTTGAAAGATATCTTGACAAGAAAATTATGGAAAGTTATCCGAAGGTCTCTCAGGTGTTAGGTCATGACTTGCTTGGAATGTCTCAATTGGTTTATGTGATTTGTTGATAATCATAGGGAAGCCTTACGAATGTTAAGTTGGAGGGAGATTGGATCCTGAAATGGAGTTTGTGAAACTCTAAAATGGTATTCTGTTATTATAAGATCAGGACAACATTATAAAACTCCATTCTTGACATAAAATTTAGCTTTGTGATGATGTTGGAACTTGGTTTTAACTTCTACTTCAAAGAAAGGTCAAAAGGGAAGGGAAAGGTAAGAGTTCCTAGACCTGTAACTACCAATGAACACTGATAATGCAGGATATTGTAGTGGACAACCTTCCTAAAACTTAGTTCCACTTAACCAGATCAACTAACAATATCATGAAACTAGTGCTATCTTCTAAGGTCTATATATTTTCAACTGTTCATTCACCATAAAGCATGAATAAAAGATGAATTTTAAGTGTAGCAATGAATTTATGTTCAGACTAGCTTTACATTGTTGTTTATCATCAACAAACAACAAAAAACATGAATAAGGAAGGGCATCAACACAACATTATTCTTCAACATCAATGAACAACATTCACTAAACTATCAAAAGCATGCAAAATACATAAAGAAAAAAACTTAATCTACTTAGATCTATCAATTATGAGGAGATGAATCATGAAACATGAGAGAAACTAAAAAATCCACCAAAAACAATGAATTTCTATTGAAATTTCAGCAGCATGTCATTACAGCTCAACTCTCTCTTTTAAAATGAGAGGAGACCCCCTATTTAGAGTTTTCCAAAAGAAAAATGAGTGGCAAATATTTAATCTCATTGTGTGGCCAATATTCATTACAAATTAGGGTTTCACCTAGCCCCAAAGTTTAACAATTTAAAATACATTTCTTGTCTTTTCCCTATTTTGTCCCTATTGGCCTAACACTATAGCATTTTCATCCTGTAGTGGTTTTCCCTTTTTGCTGCAGCTAAATAGTGAGGAACTCATCATCTATTACTGGCTTCCCCTCACTCTTTTGGATGGTGGCATATTCCACAATTTTTTTGATCAAAGCCTGAAGCTTGTCCCACTCGAGGATATTCGATTGGAGGATCTAGAAGTTTAATTTCTTGGACCGGTTATTGATCATCTCCCAATGTTTTGTGAATTTTGGGGTATCCTTGACCATTTGCTCTAATTGGAAAAATTACTAAGTAGCAAAGTCCATAATGTTTGGCATTAAATCATCTGTTGCACCTTCTTCCATCTTCTTATGAAAGTGTGCCCCAATATTTGTTGCATCTAACTCATCTATGAACACATCTTGATTTGTCATGAGCTTGAGGTAGTCCTCACTATCTATCCTATGTTCCTTGCCCCATTCAAGATCAAGATCAACCTTGTGCAACATGTTTTACAATACCTCATTTTGATAGTCTAGGCCATTTTCCCGTCTAAACCAGCCAGTGGTCATCCTTGACGAGCGCAAGTTCCTTCTCTCAGGTTTTCTCTGGTATCTTAAGAATAGCCTTGAGCTTAGGGTTGGTGATCTGGTACAACTCATTAAAGTGGTGGCATATCTCTTCCATGCCCTCTAACTACTTTTTCATGTACCTAAACTTGTTGGTCATCTTGACGGCGTGGCCAATACCCATGTCTCCATTGTATAGCACTCGTTGAAACCATTCTGAAGTAGCCTTGGTCCAATTCTTTCATTTCTCCACCTTACTTATATGGTCCTTGGAGAGAATGATGGGAGGGGCCAAAGATTTCGTTGGTGCCTCCTCAATAGACGACCACTGTTGAATGTAGGCAATGAGATCCACCACTTGTGCCTTCAATTCCTCCTTGGTGGATTGGTCTTTGCTCATCTACTGAACAATAGTGGCTACAAATCCCTGGAGTTGATCAATCTTTTGTTCTCTTGTTGTGGGGCCCAGGTTGATGGTAGAAATATTATAGTTGAACCCTTCTCCTTTGTCTATCACCGGGGTAGCAATTTGCACCGTTCTTGACCCAGATGCATCCACTATAATGTTGGACCAGACTCTCGGCTTATTTTCCTTCTTTGTTTTTATTTGAGCCCGTGCCAAGATAGCCTCCAGTCTTTCTTTAGGGTCCATAAGAACAAGATCCTTCTTATGTAGCTGCTTCTCCATCCAATTGGATATTTGACACCCTTCTTTTCATGATTCTCTATCACCTTTTTCATGACCTGTGGCTTCTTGTTCTGTTCTCTCTTCTTCTTGATCTAAATCTTGAAACAATATGGCCTTTTCTTTGTCTGTTCGGGTAGCTATGTTTTCTTTAGGGCTTCGCTCCCCTTCAAGTGCCCTTTCTTCCTCTTGTTCGAGCTCTGCATTGGCATTCTGGCTTGGGGCTCTTTCTCATTTCAGCTTCTTCCTCATGATTATCTTCTTTTTCAACCTCAACATCCTTCTTTTCCTCCTCCTTCTCAGGAAGTATCTCTTCTTCTTGATCGGGGCCTTTACCTTGCTCACATGTTGGAGGCTCTATGGATACTTCCATGTCTTCATTAGTTTCCTCCTTTTCTTCAGAAGGCTATTTTTCAATTTCTTCCCTGACATCCTTAAGCTTTTTAGAAAATTCCTCCTCAAGTTCTTGATCAGAGGACTCCATTATATATTTGTCATTGGGGTCCTCAACATCCTCCTTTGAGCATTGTGACCCTTCTTCCTCATATGCCACCTCATCTATGGTCATGTTTTGGTGCTCTGGGTGCTCGTGGTAGTCATCCTTGAAAGGATCCTCAATTTCTTTAGCTACCCCTTTTGTGGCTGCCCTTTCTCGTCTCTCCATTTCCTTTGAGATTTGCATAGTTGCTTCCATTTTGGGTGGTTATGTTAGAGGAGGGATAGGAAGACCAACAACAACCTGAACCATAGCAACCTAGACAACATGATTCATCAACACCCCAGAGAGCTCAATAGGTATGCTCTACATATGTCTTATAAAAGCTTTTGGTAGGGAGAGAGCAGGAATTGTGGTTGTGGCTACTGAAGGGATTGTAGTGGATGGAGACAGTGAGGTGGATGATAGCGGGGAGGTCATAGCGGAGGATGCATCTTGTACCATAATTGGAGTAGTGGGTGAGGTGGAGGCAAGATGAACCGAGATGATCATCGTAGGTGGAGAGGAAATAGGCTATGTCTGGAATGTGAGAGGAGTAGTGGCAGTGGTAGTGGCAGTAGTGATAGGAGAAAAAGCAGGAGGTGGTGATTTTGATTGCTCAGCCTCTTCTTCACCTTCATGTAGTGGGTCCTCCTCGATAGTTGGAATCTCAAAGAATCCACCCAATTTATACACTCTTTTGGAAGTCTCCCCCTCTACAGACTTTCTGATATACACTTTATGCTTCAGTTGTATTTTTGACACCTCCTTTCTTTTACTTGATCTGGTGGCAGGAGGAGATTTTGGAGACTCCTTAGCTGGGGCAGCAATAGACCCACTATCAGTTTCACTCTCGAGCTCTCTATTTGTTAAGGTTACCCCCTGTAGCTTTAATTGAGCTATCTGAGTATCAATCCACTGTCTTGTTCTATACTCCATAGGCTTTGTCACAATGTCAAGGTCGTTGACCTCTTCTTCATTCCAGTCTATTAGAGGCAATGACAGTTTAGTGACAACAACATACCTTGGATCCACAATGGTGTCTTCATCTTCCACAATCTAGTCTGGCACCGGGAACACATTAATTGTCTTCACAAATTGGGTAGTCATATGCATGTAGTGCCTCATGCGGACCTCCTTTTCATCAACATAGTTTTCCTAGAAATCTTCGATGTGTGGCCGATCGGCGAACTCCTTTCCAACCATCTTCCTCAATTTTCCATAGGGGTCCAACCTCACTCGAGTCATGTGATGATCGAAGTTGTACTCTTGTGCCATAGAAAATTTTACTCTCTTGAGGAAAGAGACAATTTCATGCATAATTAGACCCACTTTTGAGTCCCTTTACATCATTTATCCTTCAAAACAACATTTATAGGCCCCTTAGACCCATTAATTTTGATCTAGAGGCCCATTTTACCTGAGAAATCACATAAAAGCTGACAAACAACATTTAATTACATCATATCCCAAAAATCCACCTTCAGACAGTAGTAGTGGGACCCATTAGCCACCTTGGGCGAATGAGTCCCCTCTGATGGGACCCATTCGCCAAGGGTGGCAAATGAGTACCCTTTGAGGGAAAATTCAAGTTTGAGCGGGAATTTAATCATTTTAACTTTTATTTCCAGTGAATGTCACCCTCTTAGGTTTAATTAATGGGAAAATAAGGTGTTGTTGGTTATAAATACTTATTTTAAGTCATTTTACACATCTTTGGTCATATTTTATCATCTTTTTATCATCTTGCAAGAGTAATTCATAAAGTCAAGTCTTCTACAACAAGTTTTATCAACAAAAGTTGAAGTTCGAGGACAACAAACTAGGGTTTTTTCAGGTCTTAAAGCTCACTTTTATTATCAAGATTTAACATTGCAAAGAGTTGGAAATGGATGACTATGGTGAATCATGAAGAAATCTAGGGTGAAGAGGTGTAACTAGCCACTAAATCACACCTAAGGACTTGGTTTCCTATTGATTCCATCTTCCATTTTCACTCTATCTTTAGATTAAGGTTTGCATTTTATTTATTCATCATTTTCATGTCATTTTATTCCTATTTTTCATGTGTTGTAAGGTTTCTAGGGTTTGAGATCTTGCATCATACTAATCATCTTTGCATGTCCTATTCTAGATTTTTATCCATTCAAGGTTTTATTACCCAACTAGGGGTTTGACTAAGTTAAACCCCCTATTAGACAAACAACTTTAAAGTATTTTTCAAGAATTTTTTGAGATCTGAGATCATATTTCCATCAGAAATTACTGTATAGGTGTCAAGGTGTAGAACAAAATTTTGAAATTGTAGGAATCTAAAAGTGGATTGATTCACCATGCTTGGTGAATGAGTCCCTCCTGAGGTGCAAATTTCATGTCAGATATAGATCCAGGTTCTAGATTGTCAGAAAAAACTTCTGTGTAGAAAAAGTCTTGTTTTGGGACTAATTCACACTGGATGGCGAATGAGTCCCAGTCAACTTGAATTCAAGCTTCATCAGTATTTTAGATTTTTTTCTAGCCTTCTTTAGTTGTTCAGGTGCACTTACTCTGAGAAACAACTTTATGTTTAGTTTAATTTGCATGTTCATTCATTCTTTAGAGTTTCTTTGCAAACAACACTATGTTTTCAAGTGTAGCATAGATTTTAGCTTTGCATTCATTTTCATTCATTTAGATCATTTATTTGCATTTATTTTACCCCATTTAGCATAAATAACATCCTTTATAGCATAATTTGAGTGAAATTGTTAGATTCTTTGGCCCTTTTCTTTCTCCTTTTAGGTGAAAAACCCTAGAAGTGTTAGAAAGTCTTAGAGTGCCAAAAATATATGGTTCAACTCTACATTCTATTTCACTGAGTAATCCACACATTAGGTAGATACAAGTGTGTACATTCCCTGTCCAAATGTGAGGGGATACAGAATCCCTAGCCGATGAGTGTGGGCACTCTGCAACTATCACGAGACCTCTAGTATAATCATCTGGGAACTTGGGTACTGGGGCAGCTTGTATGGTCGCTCAGAGAAGCCCTCCATTTTGATGTAGGTGAATTTTGGGAATTGTATAAACAAATACCCAAACCTGTGAATGAATGCACGAGCACTGTGGGAGGTTCTCCTCTCAAAATACCCTCCATGCAATCTAATAATGTGCCTAACGAAGGCATCACTTGCCGTGCAGTAATATTTCTTGAAGTTCTTATACTGTAATTGTAGGTACCTATCATATACTTTTAGTTCCCTTCCTGGGGTCTGGCTTTGTGCAACAAATAAGCCTTTGTAGGGAAATGGCTCAGCTAGGAGATACACCAAGTATGAAGTCATATAGAATTGGGAGGTCTTCTTGACCACCAAGAATTGCTGATGCAAGTTCTTACTAATCATTTTCACCCAATAGAACTTGGATTTCCCCCAGATAATCTTCTCAATGAAATAGAACATCCGATCTTGAAAGTAAGCCACAGTGGGAATGCCCATGACTCTACTCAACAAGGTAAACAAGTTGTGATAGTCCTCATAACTATCACTCCTGAATAACTCTATCCTAAAAAATCAAAAAAATCTTAAAAAAATTCATATCTTGGGACTCATTCGCCACCTAGGGAAAATCAGTCCCTCTCTAGGGTTGCATCAACATTTTCAGATTTTAGTTTACTGCATTGCATCTTTTTGTTTTCTGTAATTATTTTTCTGTTCAAATTCATTTGTTTATGTTTTCATTTCATATTATGGCATTTATGGATAGTCTTATATTTTTGCAAGTTCCCTTTTCAGTAATATTTTGTAGTCCTTTTAGACCAGCTTACATTGAGGAGACCTTAGCAAATCTAAACAACCAATCACAAAACACATCAAATGATCCAATTCAACAAATGATCCAATTTAGAAATAACATCTCATCCAAGCCACTTAGTAGTGATGATGTTGATAAGTTAGATGAAGCCCTTAAGGGAATCCTCTCACTCACTTCATCCTCTAATGCTTGTCATGAGCAACTAAAACCAATTAATGATACCTTATCCTTTGAAAATTTTAGTAGTGATGACTTTTCTATTTTAGATGAAGCTCTTCAAGACTTCATCTCGCATAAGCCATCCACTAAGGTTTGTGGAAACCAACTTATGCGACTAAAAGTCACAACTTCTAATGCTTCTCTTAAACTAGTTGATAGTTTATCTCTCAAACCTTTTAATCGTGATGATTTGCATGTGATAGATGAGTCTCTTCAAGACCCCATTTCACACAATTCATCCGCTTTGGTTTGTTATGAGACTTTAAACAATAAGGACGTTAATGTAATTCAACCTAAACTCATCCTTTACCCACCCTCACATCCCCTTCATCCATCTAATCAACCCCGCCACACCCTCTATCCCCCTAACACTAATGTATCCCAACAATCTAATACTGATACTGTTGCTCATACATATAACGCCCGAAACAACCCACAACCCTGAAAACTACCCCCACCCTATTTATCTTTACCTAATCTTCCTAGTTCTCCTCACTATAGCCCACACACAAAGGAGTATGATCTCTTTGAACAACTAAAGAATACTCCTACCAAAATTTCCCTTTGGGATTTGCTTCAAAACTCACTAAATTATAACAATATTCTTCAATCTGCTTTAAAACAAATCACAATTCCACCTGGTACCACTCCGAATGATGTGACAAATCTTATAAACAAAAAGACTATTGATATTACCTTTCCTCAACATGAGCTCCCTCCATTGGAGTTACGCAATCAATATGATGCCTTTATGATAATTTCTCGATTCAATCACATAGGTATCAAATGCACTCTCATAGATAATGGTTTTTCCCTTAATGTGTGTAGCTTGAGTCTCCTTGATTGATTAAATGTTGATAGATCACAAATAATACCTGATTCTATTTCTATTCGAGGATTTGATAATATAACAAAGCAACCGCTTGGGGTAATTACTTTGCCTATCACAATTGGGGTGGTTACTTTGTAGACTCCTATCCATGTCATGCCTCATGATCTTTCGTATAATCTTCTTTTTAGCTGACCATGGATTCATGAGATGAATGTTGTGCCTTCCACCCTTCATCGTATCATGAAATATGTCTATAAAAATTGTATATATCAAATTGAAATAGATCACGAGCCTGAAAGTTGCTTTAACCTTGAAAAAGGGGTTACAAGTCCTTCAAAAATATTAATTCCAACATCCAATATCAACCCTCTTCAAATTGAGAAAAATGATACAAAATCGGTATCTAAATTATTTGGTGACGATTGGGGATCCTTAGAATTTACACCCTCCTTTATGGGTGAATACATACTTATGCAAAAAAGAAGATGAGAAGCAAGATCAACCAACAATCATGTCCACTCAAAATTTTGAACAATCTACTCAAACATCTATCTCCTATAATTTGGATGACAATGTAACATACACAACAAATTTTGATGAGATAGATTACCAATCTCCACCTACTCCACTTGAAATGGAATGAATTTATGGAAAAGGTTATAAATTTGTCAAATAATTATGTTATACTAGAAAAGGGTGTGGAAAACATAAGCAAGGTATTCGTGTCCTTATAGAACCTAGTACACAAGAAATGAAAATTGGATTGGGATATTCTTTTTCTAAAATGACTAAAGCTACTCGACGACCATTCTTGAACATTAATGCTATAACAAGACACCCTCAACACAAACTTATGATAAAACATCCTGATTTGCTTGATACAACCTTACCACCTTCATGGGAGTATGTCGATAGTGATGAGGCTTTGAAACAAATGTTAGGCATTTATGATCACCCATCCTCGCTTACTTATAAGAGAAACGTTATTTGTTCTATCAATACTATCAAGCAAGAATCATGTGATATGACTGAAGAATTTCTTGAATCTGAAAGTCCTCAATCCAATGCACTCCCTTTAGGTGATACAATTGATGTGTTAATGGATATTAATGATAAAGATAAAGTTATTAAGATTGGGAAGTGCCTTGATGATGAAGAACAAGAAGATACTACCACTTTACTTCATGATTTTCTTGACATATTTGCATGGAAATATTTTGACATGCTAGGAATTGACCCAAAAATTGCGATGTATAACATTGTCCTTGCTAAAAATGCCAAACTTGTTCATCAAAAGATTCAAAAAATCCATCCTAATGTCACCTTGCATGTTAAAGAGTAGCTTGGAAAACTCCTTGATGTTGGCTTTATTCGACCTATTGATTATTCTCCGTGGATCTCAAACATTGTTGCAGTTGCAAAACCTGATAATCTTATTAAGATATGCATCGATTTTCGAGACTTGAACAAAGCCTCTTTAAAAGACGATTTTCCCCTTCCTAATATAGACATGATTGTGGATTCAACTGCTGGACATGCTTTGTTGTCATTCATGTATGGATTTTCTGGTTATAATCAAATCCTTATTAACTCTCAAGATCAATATAAAATTGCCTTTACAACTATTTGGGGAACATTTTGTTGGGCTATGATGCCCTTTGGCTTAAAGAATGCCAACACAACTTATCAACATGCAATGAAATTAATATTTCATGATTACACTCACAAAATTTTGGAAGATTATGTTGATGATATTCTAGCTAAATATTTAACATGACAAGACAATGTAAACATTCTTTGTGCAATCTTTGAACGAATATGTAAGTACAACATGCACTTAAATATGAAAAAGTGTGTCTTTGGTGTAGATAATGGTAAAATTTTGGGGTTTTTCATATCTCACATAGGAATTGAAGTGGACACCAAGAAAATTGATGCAATTATTAACATGCCACCTCTTAAGAATATTTCTTAGTTGTGCATTTTACAAGGTTGAATTCAAGCTATCTGTCGTTTCGTTGCATCTTTAGCTGATCGCACCATACCTTTCACGCATCTCCTTAAAAAAGGTATTCCTTTTGAATGGGATGAGGATTGTAAAAAGGATTTTGAGAGTCTCAAGAAATATCTAGCTACTCCACCTGTTTTACAACCTATTGTGCCACATAGACCATTTATCTTGTACATCACTGCACCGGCCCATGCTCTTGCAGCATTGTTGGCCCAAAACGACGATCATGTTAAAGAGCACCTTGTTTATTACATTAGTTGCACTTTAATCAATTATGAAACACAATATTCACCAATTTAAAAACAATGTTTGGCTCTTGTATTTGCTACTAGTAAGTTGTGACATTATTTACTAAATGCTGAAATACAAGTCACAAAATTTGATCCTCTTAAATATATTTTCAATAAAACAGATCTCTCAGGACACTTAGCTAAGTGGGTAATGTTGTTAATTGAGTTTGACCTTAAATTTGTTTCACAAAAAAGTAATTAAAGGCCAAGCCTTAACTGATCACTTAGCTGATGCTCCTCCTTTTACGTCACCTATTTCTGATTCCTTTCCTGATGATCATGTCTTAACCGTTGACATTAAACCATGGAAACTATTTTTTGATGGATTTAAGTGTAGAATAGGTTATGGTGCTAGAGTGATACTCATTCCACCTAATGGAAAACCTATTCCCTTATCCTATCGATTAAATTTCCTATGCACAAATAATATAGCTGAGTATGAGGTTTTGATCGCAGGATTACAAGCTTCTTTATCTTTAAACGCTAAACATATCAAGATCTTTGGTGATTCACAATTGGTCATAAAAAAAATTAATGGAACATATCAAACTAAACATGACAAATTATTGAAATACAAAGATCTTATCATGAGAATATTAGAAAAACCGACTCGTTCACCATTGATAACATCCCCTGTAAAGATAATCAACATGCAGATACAATGGCGAGTGTAGGTTCTCTCATATCCCCACATGATCCTTCCATAGATTTCACCTTTGTTATTCATTCCATCATGAAACCTTTGATCAACACTTCAATAGAAAATGTTTTGGCAATAACTCAAGATGGTTCGTGTGATTGGTACGATACAATTTATACTATTTGAAAGATGTTACCATTCCCGAACCTACAACAATGAATACTCGAAAGCGCCTAAGTAAACTTGCGACTAAATATGTAATCCTTGCAAATGCATTGTATAGAATATCATTTAATGGTCTCCTATTGCGATGTCTTAGAGATTTTGAAATCCCTTTAGCACTTGAACATGCTCATGTTGGTGTGTGTGGCGGTCATTTTGGAGGTCGTTCGTTAGTGCAAAATCTTCTTCATATGAGTTATTATTGGAGACACATGGAGAAGGACTGCTTCATCTACGTTAAATGATGTCACAAATGTCAATAGCATAGCAATTTGATTCAGGCTTCTACTGTTGAGCTCCATGCCAATGTTCCCATTTGGCCGTTTTCAGTATGGGGGTTGGATCTTATTGGAAAAATTTCACCACCTTCTTCTGCTGTCAATCACATAATAACAAATGACACACAATGGTCATTAAATCTTTTATTCATAAACCAGGTAACAATACACCATATTCTAACACGTGCACAACCCAAGTCAACTTAAGAAATGGGTCGAAGCTATTTCTCTTCGTTCTACAACTACTGAAGCAATTTGTCGTTTCATCTTGGATCACATAATTGCTTGCTTTGGACTCCCTTCCACAATTATTTTAGATAATGAAAATCCATTTAAAAATAATGAAGTTTAGAAATTCCTTGAAACGTTCAACATTCAACATCACTTTTCAACATTGTATTATCCACAATCTAATGGAAAAGCTTAAAATACTAATAAGCTTCTTGAAAAAATTCTTAAGAAAATTGTCTCCCAACATCATAAAGATTGGCATACACAACTATCATATGCACTTTGGTCTTATAGAACTAATGTCCGCTCATCAACAGGAAATACCCCTCTTGTTTATGGTACTGATGCAATTAGTCCCTTGGAGTTAGAAATTCCTACTTTGCGAGTTGCTCTCTAAGATATCTTTAACAATGACACTTATAAAGACCAATGATTACATCAACTTGAGATGCTCGATGAACTGCGCATTAACACTCTTGAACATCTCCAAGCTCATATCAAACAATTACAATGCAAACATAACATTCATGTCATCCCTCGATTGTTTTCTAAGGGAGATTTTGTTCTTATTGAAAATCAACGAACTGCTATTGCTGATAACAAAGATAAAGATAAGTTCAGCCCTAATTGGTTGGGACCCTACATAGTCCATACCAATTATGGGTCTGGTGCTTATCTCTTAACGCAGCTTGATGGAACACCCCTTAGGGAACCCATTAATGCCACACATTTGTGTCGGTATTATCTTTAACCCCCTTTTGAATAGTATGATTGATATAGCGGCGTTGGTTAAAGTTATTTGATGTTATTTTAATAGCTTTCACATTGCTTTGTTCTTAACAACTAGATTTGTGTTTGTATTAAATAGTAAGGTAATTATTTACTTTAGACTTCATACTATTCACATTTCTGTTGTGTTAAATTAGATCATTATTAGTGTATTTAATTTAACATATTCTTTTCTCATCACTAATGTTTTATCTATGCTAAAACTGAAATATGTTTTAAATTAGATAGCATAATTTCTATTAAATCACGAAGCCATTAATTAAATATTTTTACCTAAATTTGTTTAATTAATCACATTGCATTTAACATCCACATAACGACCATCATCATTACAACATCAAAAGCATACATGTCTATATATATATCAAAATTTTATATATACATCATCATATCGTATACAAAATCATCATGGTCTATGAGAGCTAGACCCCTCGGGATGTGGCACTCATGATCCAGTCCCTGGACATCATGAAACAGTTGGGTGTGACCATGATCATGAGCTATCGATTCTAAGTGCATACTCCATACCCTATACTCGACCAATGGCTACAAGCCGCTCCTCTACCATTTGATCCCTCTCCACTCATGTCTTTGCTAGCTCTGCATGTAGTTACTCTACCTCTGATGAGGACTGTGTTGATTGTAATGCACTCTTAGCTCGATGGAGTCACCTTCTCACACTTTGGTATGCTGCCTGTAATCTCACAAAAGGTTAGAGTGACTCTAGCTCTTCCTCCATGATCAATGGGGGCACATAGTCAAGATCCACCTCCTCCTCGTCAATGGATACATACACTATCTCTGTGGCAGCCCGACGATAAAACTCTCACTAGTCTCTCATCGCTCCTACAAGATAGACAATGTACACAATCAGTAACACATCTGTGTGTATGTGAAAAAATGTTATCTTATTAAACTCAATAACACCTTAATGAAACATTAAATAAAAGAATCTAAGAGTAAAACAATTTCAATCAAACTAATTCTTCAAAACCGTCTCATCGTCCTCTATCTCCAAGGATTCGTTGTAAGCTTCTTTCTCTTAGATTGTGTAAGAAAAATCTCAATAGAATGATAACCTAGAGAATGAGTGAATATGCAAAATGCAAGAAATCAAGTTCCTATGCTGAATGATGATGAAATGACATTGTAGATATGCAACTAATGGATATGAAAATGCTTGAGATAATTAAAATGCTATGCTAAGATGCTTGATTGTTGGAAGACTATAATTCTCACGCTATGCAAATAATCCTTTCTATTCGAGGAGCCAAGAGGTCTTATTTATAGACTTTTGGAGCTTTTGTTGGCAAAGATCAATGATTGAGATTCAGTCTAGATAAATCAATGGTGAGAGATGGAGAAGTTGGAGAAGATAATGGAGAAAGGATAAAGAATTCTTCCAAAAGACTAGGAAGAAGAAGAGGAAGAAGATTCCAAATTTATTGAATAGATAAAGCACATTTAAATCAAAATTGAATTTTTCAATTTTGGTTGAGAAATAGCTGTAGACATGTGCTCAATTGATTTTTTTCAATTTTGGAAAGAATTAGAATATTTCAATTTTGTAAAGAATTAAAATATTTCAATTTTGAGTTGGAGGAAAATGAAATATTAAATAAAACAAATATTTGAAACTTTGTTTATTTAATAAAAGAGGAAAATGAGAATTAAATAAACTTTGTGATTTATTTAATTTAAGAGGGAAATGCTAATTAAAATAAACTTTGTGATTTATTTAATTAAGAGGGAGAAGGATAATTAAATAAGCTTATTTATTTATTTATTTAATTAAGAAGAAGATGATAATAAAATAAACTTTTTAATTTATTTAATTAAGAGGAAAATGGTCAATAATTAAATAATACAAATTATTGTAATTGATTATTTAATTAAAATGAAATATTAAATAATTAAATAAAACAACTATAGGAAATTGTTTATTTAATTAAAATGATGGAATTAGAAGAATGTGATGACAATGAAAGAATTAGAATAATGAACTATATAAATAAAAATTTCTATTTATTTAATAGTAGATAAAAATAATTAATTAATCAAATAAAAGTATTTAATTAATCAGATTTATCTAGACATTTTTTAGGTGTATACAACATCATCATGATATATATAAATAAAACATAAATCACTAACAAGACATGCGTAAAATAAAATATCATCACCTATGTCTCCAGAAGCATGAGGAATTTCAACCTCATCCTCTCTGGGGGGCATCAAGGATGTGCTAGCCTCTCTCTGACTCTAAGTGTTGATGTCTGCTATAGCTACTGCCTATGATCTAGTCCTATAAGTATGTGAGGCCTCTCCATGCTCAAACTGATCCTCAGTAGCCACCTCATTACCCTCGCTCACGGGTGGCTCCTCCTCATACTCATTCCTCTTCCTCATAATCCCCTCCTCCCTCTTGGTCCTCATAATCAGACTGGTACTCCTCATCAATAACATCTATAAAAATATCTGTTGGCCTATACTATACCTCCTCTGCTCTCTCCTCTGGCTCATCACCCTCATCTGCTCCAAGCTCAGCATCACCTATAGGGAAATCCATGGGGAACACAGGAGCTGTTCATGCATATGACCACCACTCCCTGTGCTCGTCTGTGCTACCAACATCATCAGTGTCAGATATCGGTGGCTGATTGTGATCTGAATCACTTTTGCAAACATGATCTATAGTCAGCTAAATAGTATCACTTGGACTTCGGGCACTCCACACTGATCATCTAATGAAGGGGCATGCCCTTCGTGGTGTCTGTACTTGTCCAAACTGTCACGTGACTCTCCTGTTTAGTATAACGGTCGTACAATGTAGTCATGCCTCCCAACTAAATACCTATCCATCTGCATCCTCCTCAGCTATCTCGTGGGATCTGGCCATTGTAAAGTGAGTAGATAAGGTCTCCAAAGGACCTTGTCCTCCTCCAGTCAATCAAATCTCACTCTCCAAAATTGTAAATCTCCATACTGCCACAAGTGTTGCAAAGGATAGTCAAATGCTTGTGGATATCCTATAGCTACAGTAGAAGGGTATCCGATAGGCCTGGTACATGTGATATGCTCAAGGCACCAAACTTGTAGAAGTGTAAAATGGACCATACTATCAATCTCTCAAAATACAAACTGACCAATATCATAATACAAGTGTGCTAGAATGTAGCAACCCCAAGCATAAACTATCCTCTGCTTGTACATCCCTCGTATCAAGGGTACCGGTCCTCCATCTAAGTGTGTTGCTCATCCATCTGGATTGAGAACAAGTGCCATTGTGTGCATCATAATCCATCTAACCTTAGGAGCTCATGAATACAGTAGCATAGGAAGCTCACTCCGTGCTATAACCCTCTCATCATGTACAAGACCACCTAAACAATACTGCGTGTCTCTCTTCTTCTCTTGAAATGTCTAATCCCCCTGGAAATACACCTGCTCTCCCCGAATAGGAACTCATAGGATGCGGTGTACATGCTCAAGAGTGATCATCATTTCCCTGGTGGGAAGATGAAAGGTATAAGTATTGACATCCCAACGCTCACACAAAGCCATAAGCATGGCATCATGGTATCTCATGGGTGTCATCAAATATGCCTAATAGATACCCATTGACTATAAATGCTTTAGCTCTGCTGGTGATAGCACTGGCGCATGATCTCGTAGAAATGTGAGCTTTCTTCCCCTTAGCCGCTATCACGACCGGGCAGGAACCTATCAAATTCACCACAAAATGCTCTAAATTTCATCTAAATCCTTCACTTTTATTGATTTCATCATGCAAGTGTGCTAAAGTAAATCTAGTGTTCTTTTCTAATGGCCCTAGACACTTTAGAACCCTTTTTGGAAATTTCACAAAGAAACAGGACACTTGGTGAAGAAATGGGAGACTTTGCAAACAAAAGGGACACTCTGCAAACAAATGGGACACTTTGCAAAAAAAGGGGACACTTAGCAAATTTTTTTTTCCAAGAACCTTAAATTAACCTCTCCATGCATATAAATCACTAAAAAATCATCAAAGAACAAGGCGAAAGTTGCTGAATCAACTCACCTCATGATACAACACGCCATGTGCCACTTTCTCATGAAGTTCATCCAGCTGTGAAGGAGTGTAATCCCGTCTACTCGACATGTTTTTCTCTCACACATCACTATCAAGCTACACAAAGGTAAAATGAATAGTAAGTGACAAGTTACTTTCTTATTTCAATCACTTTCTTATCTCTTTTTATTCACATATGCTTATCATCTTTTCTAGACTTTATACTATAATCATTCTTTAAATAACCATAACGAGAGCTAGGCTAATCAGTTTCCCATGCTATTTAAGGCATTGGAATCATGATTCCACACTCGAAATCATCATCCATCTATCATTATGTGGAATGGTACTTGAAAATTCCTAATGATATGATGTTCTTATTCGATGTGGCTAGATTGCTACCTTGATTCCACCTCTGTAAAGTAAGTGGAATCAAGGAGGGGTATACTTCTACCCTTGAATTGGATTCCTAGGAGTTATACATAAGGATATTTGGACAATTAATGAATTTGTGTTGCAGGATGTGGTTCCTAATGTTGTGGTTGTGCAGATAACTACACCAGGGGCTTCGTTCTTCCATCTCTTTGAATGAGTATCCTTTTATGTAATAAGGTGCATCGTTTAGAGTCCTTTAGCTTTCATATGCACAGTCATATGGTCGCTAAAGTGGGGGATAAATGTGTCATAGAAAATTGACCCTCTTGAGAAAAGAGACAATTTCATGCATAATTAGACCCACTTTTGAGTCCCTTTACATCATTTATCCTTCAAAACAACATTTATAGGCCCCTTAGACCCATTAATTTTGATCTAGAGGCCCGTTTTACCTGAGAAATCACATAAAAGCTGACAAACAACATTTAATTACATCATATCCCGAAAACCCACCTTAAAATAGTAGTAGTGGGACCCATTAGCCACCTTGGATGAATGAGTCCCCTCTTGTGGGACCCATTCGCCAAGGGTGGCAAATGAGTCCCTTTGAGGGAAAATTCAAGTTTGAGCGGGAATTTAATCATTTTAACTTTTATTTCCAGTGAATGTCATCCTCTTAGGTTTAATTAATGGGAAAATAAGGTGTTGTTGCTTATAAATACTTATTTTAAGTCATTTACACATCTTTGGTAATCTTTTATCATCTTTTTATCATGTTACAAGAGTAATTCATAAAGTCAAGTCTTCTATAACAAGTTTTATCAACAAAAGTTGAAGTTCTAGGATAGCAAACTAGGGTTTTTGTAGGTCTTGAAGCTCACTTTTATTATCAAGATTTAACATTGAAAAGAGTTTGAAATGGATGCCTATGGTGAATCATGAAGAAATATGGGGTGAAGAGGTGCAACTAGCCACTAAATCATGCCTAAGGACTTGGTTTCCTATTGATTCCATCTTCCATTTTCACTCTATCTTCAGATTAAGGTTTGCATTTTGTTTATTCATCACTTGCATGCCATTTTATTCCTATTTTTTCATGTGTTGTAAGGTTTTTAGGGTTTGATATCTTGCATCACACTATTCATCTTTGCATGTCCTATTCTAGATCAATAGAATAGGGTTTTTGTTATGATTCAAACTTTCCTAGTCTTTAACACATCTAAGGCTAGGATTTTATTTAGATTTTTCTCCATTCAAGGTTTAATTACCCTACTAGGGGTTTGACTGAGGAAAACCCCCCATTAGACAAAAAAATTTAAACTGTTTTGCAGGAATTTTTTGAGATCTAAGATCGGATTTCTGTCAGAAATTGCTGTACAGGTGTCAAGGTGCATAACAAAATTTTGAAATTGCAGGAATCTAAAAGTGGACTGATTGGCCATGCTCGGTGAATGAGTCTCTCCTAAGGTGAAAATTTCATGTCAAATATAGATCCAGGTTCCAAATTTTCAGAAACAACTTCTGTGCAGAAAAAGTCCTCACTTGGGACTGATTCACCCTGGGTGGCGAATGAGTCCTAGTCAGCTTGAATTCAAGCTTCATCAGTATTTCAAATTGTTTTCTAGCCTTCTTCAGTTGTCCAGGTGCACTTATTCTGAGAAACAACTTTCTGTTTAGTTTAATTTGCATGTTCATTCATTCTTTAGAGTTTCTTTGCAAACAACACTGTGTTTTCAAACATAACATAGATTTTAGCTTTGCATTCATTTGCGTTCATTTAGATATTTCATTTGCATTTAATTTACCTCATTTAGCATAAATAACATCCTTCATAGCATAATTTGAATGAACTTGTTAGATTCTTTGGCCCTTTTCTTTCTCCTTTAAGGTGAAAAACCCTAGAAGTTTACTTCTCTAGGACTTTCTAACACTTAAGGCGAATGAGTCTTAGAGTTTGAATGTTTATTGCTCAATAGAGTAAGGGTACTCTTAAGTCTTAGAGTTTATTTCTCAAAATTTAAGACTCATTCTCCTTTAAGGGATTCTGTATCCCTAGCCGATGTTTATTGCTCAATAAAGTGTGGATACTCTACAATTGTCGCGAGACCTCTAGTAGAATCATCTGGTCACTTGGGTACCAAGGAAGCTTGTATGGTCGCTCGGAGAAGCCCTCTGTTTTGATGTAGGTGAATTTTTGGAATTATATAAACAAATACCTGAACCTATGAATGAATGAATGAGTGCTGTGGGAGGTTCTCCTCTCAAAGTCCCCTCCAAGTAATCTAATAATGTGCCCAACAAAGGCATCATTTACCTTGTAGTAATCTTTCTTGAAGTTCTGATACTGTAAAGTTGTGGGTACCTGTCATATACTTTCAGTTCCATTCCTGGGGTTGGGCTTTATGCAAAAAATAAGCCCGTGTAGGGAAATGGCTTAGCCAGGAGATACACCAAGTATGAAGTCATATAGAATTGGGAGGTCTTCTTCACCACCAGGAATTGCTGATGCAAGTTCTCACTAATAATTTTCACCCAATAGAACTTGGGTTTCCCTCTAATAATCTCCTCAATAAAATAGAACATCCAATCTTGAAATTAAGCCACAGTGTGAATGCCCATGACTCTACTCAACAAGGTAACCAAATTATGATAGTCCTCATAAATGTCACTCCTGAATAACTCTTGGGGTACTTTGTTGGTACTATCCCTCTTCTCCTTCAACTAGAATTGGTTGATTAACTTATTACATTTTAGACGGTCGACCTTCCATGTGTTTTTAAAATATTCTTTCATCATCTCCTCCATAGGGTCAAATGTAGGGATGTGAAATGTATCACCTATTGATTTGTCTAAAAAATTAGTGAACACCCTACCCGTATGATCAAGAATCTTTCTATTTTCTGGCTGATAGGCCTCCCTGCATGCCATTACTAGTTTAGGGGTGACAAGAGTAGGTGGGAAGCCAGCTACCTTGGCCAAACCACTCTTCCTGATTTTCCTAGCATTCTCGGTGGTCAAATTGACTATAAACCTCTGTCAAAATTGATCAATGTCGATATGTCCGAGGTTGGTATCTAAGATGGTGTCCCAATCGGAGGTGACCCTGGAGGTGAGCTCTACCCCCTGGAATTGGTATTTCTTTTGATCTTTGTCTTCTTTTCCTCTTGGCACTTTTGTGGTCTTCTTCCCCATATCCTTTTCTATGGACACTCCTGATGACCCTACAGTTGATTCCATAAATCTTGCAAATAGAGACGTAGTAAGCACATTCATGTGAAAAATAGGGGAGTGTTAGCAAGATCTTGAAAAAGAAATGTTAGGTCAAATAAATAATTTAAATACATCATAATTTTCCTTAAAATTCATCATTTGTCACTCATTCAAGGAAGATAGGACAATGTAGGCCCAGGGGTGCGGGTTTCCCTGGGTTGGCGGCCGTTCAGAGGAAGCAACAAGAAATGAATCTAGGGAGGTGATAGCCTGCAAGCGGCCACACTCTTTCAATTTTACGCCCTTACCTATTTCAAGGGTTGGTCAAGGAACTAAGGCACTTGGAAATGTTTGTCATTCTCTCATGAGGTCCTTGGATGCACTAGTTTGATTGTTTGGTCGATGCAGAGTCAAAGAGCATGGAAGTAGGTGGTCTCAAGGCTGTTTTTCAACTTCACCATTTGGAATGGCCTGGCAAGGTAGAAGTCCACAGAGAGAGGCCCGCATTGCGGGACCTGCAGGTAGGAAGGATGGCTCTATTTTAAACTTTAGGTTTTAACTCATTTAGAATGATGTGGGAATGGACCCACAAGATAACGCTAGGTGATGGTCATTTGGAGACAGCAGAGGCAAGGCAACACCCTACAACAGGCGACCTACATAGGCAAGTCTATGAGGGATACTAACAGTGATCATTTTGATTAAGGAGGGTGGAATGATGGAGACAAATTTGGACCCAGCAGGGTAGGCGACAAGTTAGGCATGGTTGTTTATGAAAAACCATATGGTGGCGGTCCATAAGTGGTGACTTGCAAGGGAGGTCCCACAAAGGTAAACTTGGTCATTTTATGCGTGACAGGGCTGAAGGGGAAACAGGTGGCACAAAGTCTACAATGTGGACGAGTGGTGCTCCTTGGTTGACTCGGAACAACGAAAGGGAAGAGGCAGCCCATAGATGGCAGTTCACATAGCCCTGGCCATAAGAGGATTGAAACTTAGCATTTTTGGATAACCTTGACGATAATAAGAGATGCAGGGTCTGTAGCACGAGAGGGAGTGAAGGGTTGGCCATTTATGATGGTTGTTAAAGTGATGACTGAGAAATGATGGAGACCCATGAGGGATAACCCACATTCAAAAATTTGATAACTAGCGAGTGACAAAGTTGCATTGTGCAGGACCCACAAGGAGGAAGGTCAGGGCCAAATGGCTGCTTTAGAGCAGTGAAGGCAAGGATACCGCCTACAAGTGGAAACCCACATGGGAAGATCTGTCGAAGGTGATAACCTAGATTTAAGTTTTACATTTGGTTTCACTTCATGGTGAAGGACAGCTCGTGGGCCGCAAGGGCGCTAATGCCCTGGTGAAGAATGGTGGTCGAGGGGTTGAGTCTTGCATGGCCCTAAATGGTTGATTTTGAAGGGTTTTCAGATTTTCAAAAAGCGAGTTTTGCGCGAGATTTCATTGTTATCTAATCGGATAAGGATTTTACAATTTTTCTCACTTAATATTTTCAAATTTATCAAGAAAAAAAACTCAAGAAAACACGGCTAGGGTGGTGGTGAACTCACCTGGCAGACTCAATGAAATGCGATGAAGAAGGAACCTGAATCTGTCCTCAAAGCAACATGAGCATGGAGGTGGCGAAGGATGGCAGAGCTCACTGAAAAATTATGACAAGTAGGATGAAAATGAAAGTTCAACTAGGGTATTTATAGAAAACTGGCCATTAATGACCCGTATTTAATGCCAATACAAAGGAAGGAAAGGTTGGTGGACGTGGTTTTTGAAATCACTAGCGGCGGTAAGGGTGGAGCCCGTAGGGCGAGAGACAACCATGAGTTCACCATTCAATAGGTCGATGAGGGGGACGACGATGGTGAATGCGGGGCTTGCCATGCGGGCAGATGGTTCGAGACGACCGCCATGGAAACAATGAAGGCACGAGGGAATCCTGCATGGGGAAACCCACAAGGGTGGACTCGCATGGCACAAAGGATGATGGTTTGAAAGGCTTAAGGAAAACTGCCAGAGGAGCTCTATGAAGGAAAAAGACATGAAAATTTCCATGGTGGTGAAATTTGGTCAAGCCAAGATGGAAATTTTAGGACTCCTTGACCATTTGGAAATCAAACAGGGGGTACACAAAATGAGGTGAAGGAAAAAAGTGACCCAGAGAAGGTGAACAAGAGAGGGTCCTTGTTTCGAATGGGGCATGTGTGCTAAAGGAACAATAGTTGTAAAGGAAATCAACTACTTGTTCCTCCGTAGCGAATCTAGAGCTTGTACTTCTATCCACTTAGTTAGATAGTCAGTACAAACTAGAATGTACTCTTTTCCTTGTGAAGGAGGGTCTATAGGACCGATAAAATCCAATCCTCATTTTTCAAATGGTTCAAGGACTACCTGAGGTTTGAATGGAATTTCATTAGATGTAGTTGGTCTCCCTACCCTTTGGCATTCATCACATCGTTGAACATATTTCTTGATATCCTTATGCATAGAAGGCCAGTAATATCCTGTAACTAAAATCTTATGGGTTGTCCTGTTAGCAGAATAATGCCCTCCAGAAGGATCATCATTGCAAGCTCTAAGGATACTATAGGTTTCATCTTCCCTAACACAATGTCATAAGACCATATTAGGCCCACATCGAAATAGAATCCCATTAATCCATTTAAAATCAGGTGGTACTTCTAAGGTGGCCAAGTAGTTGGCAATATCGGAAAACTAAGGGATTTTAGTTGAGATGGAAAAAAAATTTCATTTGGGAACTCATTCTGTATTGGAGCACAATCATCATCATCATGTTTAATTCAGGATAAGAAATCTACAACTACATTGAACTTTCCTAGTTTGTCAATAATTGTCATGTTGAATTCCTAGAGAAGCAACAACCACTTGATTATCCTCCCATTCACTACATGTTTGTTCATAAGGTATTTGATGGCTGAGTGGTCTGTGTACACCGTTACTTTGTATCATGTGATGTAGTGTCAAAATTTCTTAATTGCATGTACTATAGCTAAGAATTCTTTCTCCGTTTTGGTATAATTCCTTTATGTTGGAGTCAAATTCTTACTAATGAAATATATGGCATAATTTCCCCCATTCTCATCTTCTTGTCCTAATACCACCCCAATGGCATCATCAGATGCATCAACATAAATATGGAATGAAAGGTTCCAATTAAGTCCACAAAGGACAAGAGTAGAGATGAGTTTCTCCTTGATGATTAACACTTAGGTGTCCAGATGAACTCTACATTCTTCTGGAGAAGGGAAAAGATAGGGTTTGCAATCTTGCTAAATTTTTCTATAAATCTTCAATAGTATCCAACATGCACTAAGAAACTTCTAACATCAATCTGGGTTTTTTGGGTCACAAGTTGTTGTATTACTTCAATTTTCTTAGGATCAAATTTTATCCCTTCAACTAAAATATGGCACCAGGCATAAATATTCCTTGTTCTACCATTATTAGACATTTCTCATGGCTTAGGGACAAATGATGATCCTCACGTCACTTCAACACTTTGTCTAGATTTTGGAGGGCTTCATCAAAGGTTGAACCATATATAGTGAAGTTTTCCATATAAAATTCTACACACTCATTCACCAACTCAATGAATATGGCTAGGATAGCTCTCTAAAATGTTTTAGGAGCATTACATATCCCAAAAGGAAGAACTCGATATGAAAATGTTCCCCAAGGGAAAGTAAAATTCATTTTATCTTGGTATTCTGCTACTACTTGTATCTAGTTGTAACCACTGAATCCATCGAGAAATGAGAAATATTTTATCCCAGCCAAGTTATCCAAAACCTGGTCTACAAATGGTAGGGGAAAATAATCTCTATGTGTTTCTTTGTTAAGTTCCCTATAGTTAATGAACACTCTCCACTTCCCATTCTTCTTTGGAACCATGACCAAAGGTAAAACACATTTGCTATCAGAAATGGGATAAATAAACCCCACTTGTAGGAGTTTCTCAATTTCAATCTTAACGATATCTTTCAAGGCAGGGTTGAGTCTCTGTTGTGGTTGGTGAGCAGGTCAAACATTCTTAGTATAGATATGATGAGTACATACACTTGGGTGTATTCCTCTCATATCTGTGTAGTCCCAAGCAAAAGATTTAGATCTATTCACCACGATATCAAACAATTTGTGTTCTTTTGGCTCAGTCAACGAGCTGTTAATGTTGAAAGTTTTTCTTGGCAACAACATAATGGTTTTAACACCTAGATGGTTGGATGTGACAATGTACATAGGCCTTGTCAAAGTTTTAAGGGGACAAATATGAGGTATGGTTCGGTGAAGTCTGGGAATGTCTTCGAGGAAATGATTCATTCTTGGAACTATATTTGCTAAAGGACAAGGTAATCCTATGAAACTGGCATTATCAAATTTAGTGTGGCCTACATTGATTGGTTGTCCTAGGATTTATTCTATGTCCAACATCTCGTCATCACTCGAATCCATGGTAAGATTCTCCATGTTGTTTTCCAATTCATCCTCTAATTCTTAACCATGTTTTTTGATGACTACCATGGCCAGTGAAGCTAAATTTTCCTGTCCATTAGGACCTTCTAGTTCATCAACCCATACTTTATTATATTCAACAGGCTTGGTAGGAGGATACAAGAATAAATGTTTTCTATTAGGACCATGTGAAATAGTCATTCCTCCCTCTCTGTAGTCAATTTTGGCTGCAACAGTAACCAACCATGGTCTTCCTAGAATTATTGGATAACCGTCTTTGGGTGTAAGAGATTGAATTATTTGAAAATCCACTAGATATTCCCATCCATCAACCTTAACAAGAACGTTTTTGATGATGCCCTTGGGAATGACTATGGATTGGTTTTCCATTTGAAAAATTGTAGTTGTGGGATGTAAATCAGTAAGCCCCAACTTTTCCATTACATCAACAATCATTACGTTAATGGCTGCTCCTAGGTCCATAAGTGATTTAGGTATTGCTACATCATTGATTGTTACTATTAGAAGTGGACTACCTGGGTCGTCATATTTTAGAGCAGTGGTCTTTCCAGCCAAAAATTCAGCTAGATAACCATTTATGTGAATAGTATTTATTCATTTTAGTTTCCTCCCTGGAGTTTTGATACACAACTATTTGATCAGTTGGTTTAACTCAAGAATCTCCTTAATTGCTTGTAGCAAAGGAACCTCAATTTGCAATAGTTTGATTTCTTGTATCAACACAGTTTCAATGGACATGGACATTTCTAGAGTATCTTTCACTGTGGTTGGTTTTAGATGCTCCAGAAAAGGTGCTTTAGTTTTGTCTTTAGGAGTGGAATCCTTTAAAGGATCAGTGGAGACTGAACCCTCTCCTCCTGAGGTAGGTCAAAAGTTGTAGCTGAAGATGGTGGAAAGGTCTTGTTTTGAGTAGTTTTTGGGACTTGCTCTACGGATGTGGGAGTTGTTTTAGTCATCTCAATAGATTCCTTGATAGGCTCATCCAGAATCTCTTCAATAGTTGGTTATGAAAGTGTTTTTCTAGATCTTAATTGCAGGTTTCTACAATGTATAGCATTAAGTCTAGTAACATTGTCCTATTTTGTGGAATACACTGAAGTATTATGACGATTGTTCTTTGGGTTTGGAACAGGCTGTGCTAGAAGTTGTGGTTGGTTAACTTGTTCATTTTTTTTAGCATTCTTAGGAGCTGGTAAAAGATTATGTTGTTGATTAGGAATTCTTCTAGGACCAATATAAAACTGATTTTGAGGATGATTCCATTAAGGAGGAGGATTCTAAGGATACCATTTTTTTTGAGTTTGGTTGGGCCATTGAGGGTTTCCCCAGGATTGATTTTCCCATTCAAGTGGTCCCCAAGAATAAGTTATCCAATTAGGTGGTGCTTGAGGTGGTACTTGAGGCCAGGGTGCTACCCATTTATTATTATTCCAGTTGGTTTGAGGTCTCTAGGAAGGTTTTGAATTTTGGCCATAGGAAAAATTCCCTCTAGTTCTTTGATTTACAAAGTTGGTCTCTTCCTCAACTAGAGATGTTCTTCTCTTAGAATTCTTAATGGAATTCAAAATCTCACACTAGTTAGTAGCATGGATCTTGTCACAAACTTGACAAACATCAATTTTGTCAACTTTTTCCAAAGGGAATTCCCTTAACAGATGTTTGTTTTGATACCTAGGGCAGTAGATGGACAGGGTCTCAGGATTTCGTGTTTTAGCCTCTATTATATCTAACATGGTGTTTAACTGAACAAGAATGTCAGTCTTAAGATTGGCTATCTCATCATGCAATTTTCCTATTTCATTAGAACCTTTAAAGAGAGTAGACTTTCAGATACCTCCTCGGGTAGGAGAGAAATTCTAATATAATTCAGTGATATCATCGAGTCCCAGTTGGGACACGTCTCCTTTTCCCATTAAATCCAAGTTCCTTTAAGCATATTCATCAAGACCTTTAAGAAATAAGGGCTTTAGAATCTCTAGACTTATGGCTTCTTTGCCACACTATTTAGATAAGAAGATAAACCTGTCAAGGTAATCTTCTAGACTTTCATCTTCATTTTGCCTTATTTTGAATAGTTCTTCTTTCCTATCGCTGACCCTACAGTAACTCTAGTATTGTTCCAAAAATATAGACTCTGTTTCATCCTAGGAGGTTATCAACTGTGAAGCTAATCCCATGAACCAATGCATTTTTGAGTATTTTAGAGGAGAGGGAGAAAGCTTTAGTTTCTGGTTATCATTCTTGTAGTCATATTTTTCAACAAGACTTTAAACTCAAATAGAAATTGGTCAGTGTCTTTGGAAGACAAACCTTAGAAGGTTGGGAAGAAGTCTGGTGAGATATTTTTCATAGTTGTGTTGTCATATGCATCGATATCAATAGGATAAGTGAATGTGTGCGAGGGCGGAGGGTTAGCAACATTTCTATGGTCACCCATGATGTTGAAGGGGATTCAATCCTCTTCACAAGTTCCCTTAGTTGGGTGAGGCTCTGGAGTTTGCAAAGGAAACACTCTTCTACAACTATATGTTCTCTTTCTGGGGTATGCAGGAAGGTATCAAGTTTATCTTGCTCGATTTGAGATTTCTTCCTCTCTACTTGTGGTTGGTATGTCGGTTGGGGGGTTTTTGGTATGAATCTTCTATGGGGGCCTTGTTTCCTCACCATACAGAAAAGGAATCTAGAGGACTATTTTTGTTCCTAAAAGAGGTATTCAAGGTATCTCCTACTAACACTAGAAAAGGAAGGTCCTTGACAACAGTGCCAAAAATTGATAGACTATTGTTAGGTCCTATCTCTTTAGTTGATAAATGCATCAATATATCGACCAAGGAGTGTTCGAAGACTATCTACAATAGAAGATATCCAAACTATCTCTCTTAGATTTTCTAAGTGTTTGGGACAACTGAAATGAAAATTTTTAAACTAAGAGGCCACTAAACTAGAAAGCAGGAAATCATTTACCTAGAAAGCTTGAAATAACTAAACTAGAAAGTAGAAAATTATAAATCTAAAATGCATAACGATTAAACTAGAAATCATGGAAATAATTAAACTAAGAAACGTGTAAATTTTTGAAAGAGAAATGCTTGTAAAGAAACTATGAAACATCTAACTAATAACAAATAACAAACTTAACATTTAACAAAAGACAACTTAACAACTTGAAACTAACAAATGAAGGTAGGTTCTTCAAAACTTCAAATAACTGAATTAAAGTATAGACTCAACTACAACTTGTAGGATTAATCTTAACATATCTCAACACATGAAAATAAACTCCACTCATGTTTATCATTTACAAAATGAAGCAATAGAATTAAAAATAAAATACTTATCTATCTAATCTATAGTCCCTTGAGTGGCCAACTCTCGGGTGCTCCTACACTTAGCTTAGATCACATACACTTTGTAACTTCAAGATTACTCCATTCAAGATGATTCCATTCACAATACTCAATAACTCAGAAGGTGATGGGGAAAACACATTTTATTCATATTAAACTATAACTCATAAACATAATGACAACATAACGATATCTCTTGACAGTTAGATATTTATATGAAAACATTTAACAAAATCCTAAAATTGAGATGGTAAAGATTACTGCTGAAAAAGTATTCAACTGATTTTAACAAACTAATGGACTTAAAGTCTTCAACTAATTATGGCGCTTGTATTCAATTGTATGGAAGTTTGTGTGGGATCCACTTGGCTAGCATGCTAACCAATTGTGATGATTACCCTGTACAATACTTAGAAACTAAACCATTATATTAGCACATGTTAGCTTATTTCAACTAATTTCAAGAAATAAAGAATGTACACCTTCTCACAAAGAGAAAGTAACTACTAATCCTAAAGACAATTAATTTGCAAGGAAAAGGTGATTGGAAGATGTGAGGTAAGGTATTTAGTTCATTATATTGATGAGGTTATTTTGACCTCATCACTGACCCATGTCCTACCACCAAAGCTTGTGACTTGGATGAATTGAGAATACCCATAGTGATCAACTTTGTTTGTTCAAGCATCAACATCTTTGTGAATGAATCAAATGAAGGTATAGTATAGGTGCTTCGATAATCAACCGATGAGTTTGAAAACTAGAAACAAAAGCTGCATATTCTGAAGGAAGCTTGTCCAACAAATTGAAGAACAACTGTGCAACGTTCTTATCAATACCACAATATTTGAGTTGTGCTCTTAGTTCATGAGCCTTAGTTACATAGTATTGAATTGTATCAAAATTATATGGATCCAAATTAGTGAGATCATTATCAATTTTGTATCCCCTAATCTCGTAAACTTTTCCATACAATTGAGAAAGTTTATCCCAAGCTTCTTTTACTAATTTACAATTATCAATATGAAAGATAAGATCAGGAGAAACATATTTCCTCAGTGTTCCAAGAGCCATAGCACTTTTAATGAGCCATTCATTTTTTAAGTTTGGATTAGTTGGTTCTAGAATGAATCCATCAATGTAGTGAATTAATCCCTTTTCCATTAGTTTACTCCATGCATTTATTTTCCATGTTGCATAGTTATGTGGAGTTAAAAGAGGGAACTTAGGATGACCCATGGGTGAAATCTAAAGAGAACAAGAAAGAACTTAAAGCACAATCACAACACAACCCCTCCAAATTCCCTTAATCAAAGAACCCCCCAAGAAAATGATTTGGCACTTTATACTTAGTGCGATTACAATTGCCACTTGCAAGAATAGCTAAGTGGAATTTTGATTTCAATGCTTACAATTTCCACAATAAGGCAAGATCAAACTATGATCAACATATGACAAAAGATCAAATTGTGATCTATGCAATACAATTTCCAAAATGAGCCAAATAAGGCTATATGCTAAAAATACGATTTCTACTCACAATAGGGTGGAACCCCTAAATTTTTTTTGGTTCCATCTATAAAATCTATAAAGTCTAGCCAGTTTAAGATATCTGGACTTGGGGTTTTGCTTACTATTGTTGCCTTGGGATTTTCTTGTCAAGATCTATCTTAGAAAACCTTAGAGTCCTAGCCATTGTCAATGCTATTATTGGTCATTGACCTGGCATACCCTATTCCTGGTCATCTAAGTTACAACTTGAGCCATCTAAATCATATTTTTACTGGCCCCTTGGACTTGGTTCATTGGTTGCCATTTTTCAATCCATCGCTTTCATATTTGCTATAGTCGGGTGGAAAACATTTCATAGTGAAAGACCTATGTCTTAAGTCTTTATTCCTAAGGGTCTAAGTCTCATCAACCTTGTATGGCCCCTTTCAAAAGCATCTTATTTGCATGTGCAAATTTTCATTCACTTAAGCAGTCATCCATCATTGAAGTTATCTTTGTTGGCGGGTTCATTTCAGTGACAAACAATGGGCTATGATTTCCCTTTACATCACCTATCGCTGAAGTTCTTCAAACCTTCCATCTCATTTCAGTGAAAAGCAATGGGTGTTGTAGTGTTCTTGTATCACACTGTCACTAAAATATTTCAAGAACTTTTCTATTTTTTGTGATGAGTGATGGAAGTGAATGGAAGGAAATGGTATGATTGTCATGTGCCTAATTTTCATCCCATCATTGGATTTTCTCATTGCTAAAGAAATATTCAACTTCAAGTTCATTACGGCGATATGGGATGGTTCAGGTTGTCCCTAGGCATCACCAAGAAGCTCCCCTCATCGAAAATTTCAAGCATTTCAACCACATTTCTATAATGAGCCATAGGGTTTGTGATGTACTATGGGCTAGTGGGTGGCTACATGGCAAGCTCTTGGGACTTCCTTGTTGTTTTAAAGCATTGTTGTAAAAGGTATGGGCAATGGTAAAGGAGATCATTGATTATGTTTTAAATCTAGAAGATCAATGGTTGGGATTCAAACCAGAATGACTATTTGTTAGTTCGCTCGCACGAACAATCCATCAACCTTTAATTTGGTGAATTCATTTTAATGTTGGGGTATTAAGGAGATTTTCTAGTACTTTCTTTTGAAATTACAATCGACACGAGAATAGGAACTCATTGAGTGGAGAAGCGACAACAGTAAGACTCTAGATAAAGCGAATTGTAAAGAATAATCAATTTTCTCTCAAGTAAGTTAGTCTCTTGGCCCCTGAGCTAGTTCATGTATTGGGTAATTTGGAAAATGGTATAAGTGGCTAGGAAGGTGTTTGGAATTGTTATTTTCTTCTGTTGAGAGGGAATTGAAGTTGTTACTCATAGGGTTTGAGGTAGGGAGGATAGAATTGTTGCTTTCATTTCAAACCTTGTGCTTTTAAGGAGCTGAGGGTGTGATTTCTCATTATTTGGAAAACCCTATATTTACAAAGGAGTAATAATGAGTGAACCTAGTGGGTCTAGAGCTAAAACTAAAAGACAACCTACTCATAAACATGTTAAAAAACCCAAACCTCAGAGTGAACAAACCCACCTTGATGAAGCAAGTAAACCCAAAAATAAAAGAACTTTAAAGAAGGATTGTCCTAGGTTTATGGAGGATCCCACTAAGGACCTAGATCAAGAAGTAAAGAAGAAGGTGGGAAAGAGAAAGACTAGCAATGGCTTCTTGACTACCCATTTTGAGGATGCTGCTTCTGGGATTTGTGACATTGTGGTGCCACAAAGTGGTTGGGATTTGTTTTACTATGCTTTAAAAAGAAGAGAAGCTAGCCCTCCTACTTGCAACATATGGGCATGTGACATAGGCAATTTGTTGTGCCCAAATGTGTTTGTGGAAGTAGATTTGATGTTAGCATTGGCTAGGTGTTATGATCCAATCGACAAAACAATCAAAAGGTTCCCTGACTTCTTCCCTATGCTAGAGATTTCTACAAGCCAGCTAATGGAATCTTTTCAATTGAATCCGTATGCCTATTAACCCATTAATTTTTGCAAACTGTATAATGAGTATGAGAAGAATAAGATTTGGTATAGAAAGGGTGTGTTGCCTATACATAGGAGGTGTGACTTGAAGAAAAATGGTGTGTGTTTTACCACTCCTGAGGTGGAACCATTTGATTGTATTGACTTTGAAGACTACTTCAAGAATACCTATTATGCAATATGTCAAGTTTTCCATAAGGATTATGATATTAAGATGGATATTTCCTTGATGACTTTGGCAACTAATATTTAGCACAAGTACCAAAATATGGTTTGGCATTATGATTCTTACATTGCTGAACACTTGCATGAGGTGGTGAAGTTGAAGGATGCCACTCGTCCACTATCTTGTAGACATTATTCTCTATTGATGCACTTACTATTGTGGAAGAGTAAAAAGGTTATGAGAAATTATATAAGGCTGGGAGAAGTAAATGATATGGACAATGAATTGTCGATGTAGATGTGGACACATATTTGGGATGTGCATTCTCCATACTCTGATTATAACATGTTCTACAATGTTTTCAAATTCTTGGTACTTGAACAACTGGCTTTGAAGCATGTGTAAATAATTTCACAAGGTGTCAAGGAGATGCTAAGGTCATTAGAATATGAACAAGTCACTAAACACAAATTCAATTGGGGAGATTGGTATCTTCATACCAATTACACTACAATTAGGGTTTATGGAACCCTGGTGCCACCTCACAAATTTCCCATTTATGTATCAAATAGAAAAACATTTATGGAAGTAATGTGGCAGATGGATGCCATGGATAGGGAGTATTTTAGAAATTCAAGAAAATTTTTTGTTGTGAACCCTGATGTGTAGTTCGCATACTTCAGTTGTACCTCAAAGGAGGGTATTGAGAGGTTTGGCTCTCTTCTAAACAACTGCAGGTTAAATCAAGATTTCATTAGATTTAGTGATCATGAAGGGGTGATCTCAGCTTAAAGAAAAGCGAGGGGTTGGGAGGAAGACATCATCAATTATTTTTTAAGGAAGAGGTGATCAAGAATTTATCTATTGATGAATAATTTAATGCAAGGAAGAGTGCATGGAGAAAGATATGTGCAATTGAGGATAGGATGATAAAGGAAAACTCTTTCTATGTTAGCCCTTACTTAGAAGTGGCAGATAGTTCATGAAGGAAAAAATTATGCTTGGTGACTTCAATGAAATAAGCTTATTTAAGAAGGTGAAGCAAGTTGAGATTAAAGATAAAGTGGCTAAAGAAAACCATGATGCTTAGATGAGGAGCCACCCAACTCAAGCTTCCACTCCAAGCATCCATGTACAATCAAGTAAGACTGGTGGACAACCTGTTGTCATTCCATTAGTGGCTTACTCAGAAAGTGAGTAGATTGGTGAGGCTCAAGTCCCTGAGGAATCTGGTGAGAAAATCCCAATGGAGCAGGAAGTAGATCACGATTTCCTTGAGGAAGGAGATGATGCATTGAATATTGTGGTTCCCCTAGTAGGATTGTAATGTGGGTATATAATGCGGTTAAGGATGATTATGTAAGAATGAAATATTTTGTTGAATTTGTGTGTGATGATGATTTTATCAAGTCCAGAGAATTTAGGGAGTTTTTCATCCATGTCAAAAGTCCTGACATTAAAAAAAGGATTGAAGAAGTGAAGGAGAAAGTTGATCCTTCCTTGCAAGAAGTTGAGAAAGAAGAGGAGGATAAGATAAAATAGGAAATAGACAACATGTAATTAGAAGAGGCAAGCACATTAGTGAAAGGAAGTGGTAAACTTTTGTTTCCTGAATGTGACATATCATCTAATATTGCATTGGATGCAATTAGGAAGGACCCTCATGCCTCTGTTTCTGAGGAGGCTTTCAACAATAAAATCTTTGGCTCAGGTTTCAGTCCCAAATTGTATACATTGGCTGTTTGGTCTATGGCTCCCAACATAGGAAAGCCTAATGTCATACAATATATAGAGAAATAGATAGGAGCATTAATTGTCAGGAAGGCAACATAGATGACTACCACTACAGCTGGACAACTAACAATTCACATTGCAATGCTGATTATGGACACTACTCAAATTATAGAGGCTAACTACAAGAAGTTGCTAGACAGATACAACAAATTGATGGACAAGCATAATAAAGTATTGGCTATAGCACAAAGAGGTTTACCATCCCCAATCAGTTCTACCTCAAAATTGTCTACAAAAGACATAGATAACTTGTCCCTTAGAATTCAAGATTTGAATCAAGCTCTAAAATAAGAAAAAGAACATACAAGGAAGGCCAAGTTGGAGACATTTAAGGTGGCCAATGATATTTTTGAAGATGTACTAAAACATAGAGTAACCAAATTGGTCAAAAAAGATGATGATGTATGGGCAGCTTATAAGAGTATCCATGAGGCCAACATTAAGTATCTGCAAGTTCAGAGGGCTTTCCAAGCTGAGTGGAGTTAATGGAGCACTAGAGTGGGAACCTTGAAAGAGATAATGTCTAAAGCAAATGAGTATCTTGAGGTCCCTACTCACATCCCTAAGATAAAATGCAACTTGAGAATAAATTGAAAATGTTCAAGGACATGGAAGGGCATGGTATGCCAAAAATATTTGATGATAAGGGTGAGTTGATGGAGTTTTCCAAGTGGAGGTATGAATTTGAAGGATGGTTGCCTTGGGCTAAATATATGTTGACTGAAGTTGATTAATCCATGTTGAACTCCCACATTGACAACATGGATAGAGTTGAAATGAGAATTGATGTATTTGTTAGGGAGGACAGAGCACTGATTGATGCTAGGTACACTCAGTATAGTACGAAATTGCAGACTCTATTGAATACAAAGTGGCCCATTGATGATGAATATAATTCATGGTTGGAAAAGTTTATTGAGTAAGCTTATGCACATGGATTATGAGGAATGTGGTGAATAATGGACATGAGAGAAATAATACATAGCTTGGAAATAGTGCATATTAGGCTTTTGTTGAGGTATTGTAGAATATTGTTCTCTTCCTATCAGAAAGGTTGGTGACATGAGTGATGATGTGGATGAATTAATCATTTTCTTTCTACTGCTATGCATGCTTTTTGAATCTTTGATGACTAGGAGTGGGCGTAGTTGATTTTTGGCTTATGGAGAAGAAGTCATGAAGTTGTTATAACAAGTGAAAATTCCTTTGGAAGGTAGGAGTTTGTTCTTCATCAAATGGGAAATTTTTTTTTCTCATACAGGTTTCCCTGCATCTGATAATGCAGATATAACTGGAAAGGGAATATGTGATATAGCGGTCAAATGAAAATATGACAAGTGTACTTTTCAGTCTAAAGCTTGTTTTGCTCCCTTGTTCTTATAAAAGGGAATTCAGGGCCATTAGTACATGTCTTTTGTTGAATTTTGCAACTAAATATGCAAAGTGAGAACATAGAGAAAATACATTTTGAGTCGGTATCTTAGGTTTTGATTCAAGCAAGTAGATTTAGTAAATTGTATGGTTTCCAAGTATGTCTGAATCGAATATGGAAATCTTCTAAGTCTATTATCTCTCTAGTTGAAATGTTTTGTATGAATTATTAATGAATTTCGATCAATGATCTCATTAATTGTCATTGTTATTTTGCATTGATGTATGTTTTAATTCTGGCTCTGGTTTAATGAACTAGTTAAAATAACTTGATTAAAGCATGAATTTATGTAGATTTTGAGTGGATTTTATAAGTAGTCATAGATTATAAGTATTGATAAATGAATTTTAATGAAATTTCATAGAGATTATGGTTTTTTGGAATTAAAATCATCTAATAGTTCAATCTATTGTGTTTTGACTCCCTGCCTTGAGATAAGACACTGATCTAAAAGTGTTGAGCACATTTCTTATAGTTTCGATGCTTCAATTTGGGAACAAATTTCATAAACAAACTCTTAATCGATTTACCTTTATTGAGGTTTAGTGTTGTATGGTATTCTCAGCTTTAGGTGTTTAATTATTCTAAGGAATTACCAGTTTCTTGAAGGATTTCATCTATTTATCCTTTGATGGGAATATATCTACTTTGTTGTGCAATGCACGTGGCATAATTATGTAGCAAGAGTGTGAGATGCACATTGTGGGATCACCCTCCTAGTTTTTGCAAAGGCCAAAGTGTAGGAGGGAAGCATCTTAGCTTCCGCTCATTCGTTGGCCAATCATTTCCTGAGTATTCAAGAATTAGATATGGAAAATTCATAGATGCTTAGTGAAATCAGCTTGGTTCTTTAAAAATCACCAACAGATTGGCAACTTTACTGAGGATATTTTATAAGGATTGTTCTCTTGAGTTCCTTGTCTAAGGTCACTATGAATTGTAGTGATGTTTATCCATAGAGTCTATCTATTTGAAGTTTCTGTTAACCATTGCTTAGATTTGTTCCATATTTCCTACCATTTTTTGTTTCAAAGTCTTTTCTCAAAGTTCAACCCAAATTGCTTCATATTTGTTAAAATTTGTTTGAGTTTATAAGGATCTTATACAATTTGCATAAATTGTAACACAATTGCTACAAATTTGTCGCAATCAATTTGGGTGGTGACTCTAAATTTTTTGCACTAGTGTGTGCCATTACTTGAAGATATCAAAGAAGTGAAGAGGAAGAATAGAAGAAAACTGAAAAGGTTGACAAAGAAAAAGAAGATTCAAGCAAAAATATGAGGAACCCGTGGCCACATGAAGAAACATCCAGAGCATAAACTGGAAGGAGAATTACAAAAGAACACTTGTGGAAAGTGGGTGAAAGCAAAGGATGTAGGAACAAGTAAGTCTACCCCTCATCCAACTCCTAAATGTGAAATCCATTCTAGTTATAGTTCTGAACATGAAAGAAACTTGTTAGACCTAAGTGATAATACTTCTCCTTAAAGAGAGGAAGTTATAATGAAAAGTGTTGTTAGTCAAGAAGGTTCTAGTCAAGTTTTATCTACTAAACAGAGAAGGGAGAGGGAAAGGATTCAACAAGATAATATAAATGCTAGTCATGCTAGGGATGTAAGGCATTTTACCTTAGCTTCTAACACAAATACTCCTCTTCCTCTTGACTTGTTGACTAGTTTTGATGAGTATTCCCGTGAATATACCCATGAAAATACACCTGGTGATATTGAAATTGTAGTGACATCTGATGCTGATACCATCTTACTAGAACAGGAAGAAATCTTTAATGATGTTCAAAAACTTAGAAGAAAAGTATTATTATTAGATGAAAATAGGAAAAAGAGGGATGAAGAGAGAGAAAAAAGTATAAGGGAAGCCATGATTGAGAGAGACATGTTACAAAGAAAATTTGTGCAAATGGAGGAACTAGAACATTTAGCAATTCAATCTACCCAAATAATTGGTCCTACTATTACAAAGATTGTAACAAGGGATCCTATAGCTCCCTTAGCTGATAATGCTTGTGTAAATTCATGGACCAATTCTACTATGAAAGATTCTCTTGCAGTTGATCCTCCCTCTAGTAATACAAATGTTGCTTCCCAGAATGTTGATAAGGGAAAGAAACCATTGGAGGAATAAACATAAATGAGGGAGGTTCTTCTAAGAAATACACAACACAAAATGATTCTATTTCCTTGGTTGATAGGTTGATAAAAGAAAATGAGGAATCACAAAGAAAATTCAATGAGATGGATGTTGCAAGTATGAGTAAGTTTGGTGGTGTTGCCATTAATGTTGCCATTGATGTCAACACAGTTTAGAATGTTGCAGATTGTGCATGTATAGTTGAGATGCTATTGAAATGTTGTGAGTACATGGAGCTATCCTTATGATGTTGCAGATGTGCTAAAGTGATGGGTTACCATTAAATGCTTAAATTGAGAAAATTAATAAAGAGTGAAGTTAGAGTTATGTATGTTTATAGAATGTGCTTTGGTATGTGACCCACATTCCCACTGTATTGATGCAGATCTAGAAGGTTGTTTTTGGGGATTTGTTGGTGATATCTCCTGATTTGTAGCTTTTGGTTGGACAGAATGAGAAAGTTGTGTTCACTGGTGTGTGAATTGGCTTGGCAGAGTTAGTCATCTATGGACTGGGAGAAAAGTTTCTGCTCCACAGTCCTCCACTGATTTGTTTTACATCGTACGAATCTGGAATATGCCTTGTACTAATGTTCTCTTGGTTTTGGCAGAAATATTCAAGGTTTGGTGCTCCGAAAGTCAAGTTTCAGAATTGTTGGATGTGTATGCACAGTCCAGATGGAATTTTGGAAGGTGTTCTATGTTTGAAATCTATTGTACTTGCTACGGATGTATCTGAAAGTGTTTGAGAGGCATTCTCGTGCATTGTAAAGCGTGTTACATCATCACTGTGTTATCTTAGAAAGTGTGTACTTCAATGTTCATTTGTTTTTTCGTTTGGTTTGGCCGACTTGGTGTTTACACTTCATATGAAGAGGGTGATCCCACAATAGTGGTTTACAATTTTAGGCCAAACTGGACACTGAAATATTTTTTTTAACTAAATCTTCACTTTCGGGCACCTATAGTGGCTAAACCGTGAGGAATTTGAAGATGATCCAAACTAGAGTTTTGTGAGATTTTTTCTATAGATTCTAAATATATTTTTTTCAATTTTTTTGGAATTAGATTGCACTTCTTTTTCAATCTCCCTTGAAAATTAGTTTTTTTCAGAAAACAACATTTTAAAAAAGTGACGCTCACCGTATAACGCATAAATTTTTTTCCATGAAGAATAAAATTCTAATTCTTTTGAATTTAGATTTGTAACTCTAATATCTAGTGCTTCCACTTGGTTATATAGTTTTTTATTGAATATTTTTTCTTTAATCAAGTTTTGAATTCAAACTAATTGTAATTTAGACGTAGCACGACCATATAACACGTAAGTTTTTTTGTATGTATCAAAATTCAATTTTTTTTTCTCTGTTGGATCAAGGACTTCAATATCTGGTGCACTAATATTTTTAACTTTTTTTTTAATAATCTGTTATTTTTCCACATGTGTAGAACAAAGAGCTTGATTTTCGATGAAAAACCTACATTCATGAGAAATAAAATATAAATATAATAATTAAATTAAATTTATTTAAAATTATACATTTTGTGAAGCTTATAATAAGGAATACATACTTGAAAAATTATATTTTAAATGAATTCATTTGATTCCCCAAAAGGTAAATCAAAAGTGGTTTTTTATTAGCATTTTGATAGGTGTAAATGAGACTCTGTTATAGGTATGGTTTAAAACTGGCAGGGTTCTATCCAAGGGGGTTTGATTTAGGGTAGTTTGATCAAACCCTCTTCAATTGGAATTCTTTAAATGGAACATTTTAAGGCTTAAATCATTATATTTTCTAAAAATATGTGATTTCAACAAAAATTAGTTCCTCCCAAAAATTGTAAACCAGCTTTGTGGGATCACCCAAGAATTAAAATTTAAATTAAGAAAGCATGTGGTTGATCCAAGATGATGTTTTTGGTCTTGGTTTAGAGTTTAACTTGGTCCACTCTCATTCCTTTCTACCTCAAGAATGTTGAGTTGCCAACCTAATTTGAATTCATGAAATAAAGTGTATGTGGCCGACCTTGAAAAAGTTGTAAGGTTGAAGATGGTATAAATGCAAGTTGAGATGCAAAGATTTATAAGATGCAAAGTAATGAAGTAAGCCACAAGAGAATAACAGAGTTGTGTGAAAGTAAGTTGAGGCAGTAATACTTCATTGTGTTAGATTCCTAAAAGCAGTGAGCTGAAGGTTTTTGCAATCCTCTAAATCATGGCTACGAAAGTGTGTAAATTACTATGGTGGATCCTTCTATTATCTTTTGTATCTATAGGCATTGAGCCTCCTTGTTGGATAGTGAGTCCCTTCTATAGGCAGCAATCCTTTGTATTCGGGTAGTGAGCCTTTTGTATTCAGTTTTTCTATCATTTTATATTGTGAGTTAATCCTCATCGTGGTTTTTCCCTTATTGGGTTTTCCACATAAAATCTGGTGTTCACTGTGTTGACTTTGCTTTTTTTTATCTGCATTTCATGTTCATACTTAATAAAAAAATAGCGTGGTTGTGAAATTGATAAGTGTTGAAGTTTAAGTTTGAATTTGGTGACAACTGATTCACCCCCCCTCTCAGTTGTATTATGCCTTTTAACAATTGGTATTAGAGCTTTGGTTCCTTGGTGTAGAGCTTAACCTCTTAAGGAAGATTTGATGCCACATAAGTTGGTGATCCCTATGTTCGATGGAACTAATTATAGTGACTGGAAAGTGTAGATGAGAGGATACATTATCTCTCTTGGTTACAAGACCTAGAAGGCTGTTGAGATGAAGTATGTTGCTCCGGTGAGTGGTCCTACTACTGCAGACGAGGTCTCTACTTATGAAGAGAATGAAAAAGTGAGGTATGCTATTTTTAGTGCTTTATCTAAAACTGAGTGAACTAAGGTTCTTTCTTTAGGTATTTCTCATGAAGTCTAGAAGAATTTGGAAGAACTGAATGAAGGAAATGAAAGAGTAAAATTGACAAAGAAGTTGGCGGCAAAGCGCAAATATGATAATTTGAAAATGGAAGAAGGTGGAGAGTTTACAAGCTATTTCTAGAGGGTTGAACTTACAACAAATAAAGTTAGGAATCAAGGGGGAAATCTGACTGATGAAGATGGGTATGTGTAGGATCATGATGGGCCAAAAAGTGGCAATATGATGGGTATGTGGCTGATGACTATTTGTTTACCCAAAATTGATGAAACGAAAAGGGTTTTTAAAGGAGATTCTTAGCTTTCCATTGATATAAATTATGCTTTACTTTGAATTTAATAAGTAATTATTATTCATTTTCTATTGAAATTATGACTAAAGTCTTGATTGATAGGCTGATTGAAAAACATCTATAGCTTTCAAACAATATCACATTTTTTGAATCCAAAACATGTGTTACATTCTATGCTTCATATACTATAGGATTAAAAAAAGAAAAATTGAATTTCATGAAGTTTTGACCAAGTTAAGGTGGTTAGACATATGAGTTTTTATATTTTTAAAAAATTTGTAATAAAAAATTCAGAATTAATTATTTACTTGGAAAAAAATTGCAAAAAAATATGCATCACATTGGGGCATGAGTCCTCTACTTATATCTAAAATCTTATAAAAAAAATATTATCATTTTATTGTGGTTGGGGTGTTGACAGAGACCTACTTCTTATTTTTTCCCTAAAATTTAAGTAATTGCATTAAAATTTCAAAGTTTCACCAAAGAGATTTTTTTAAGAAAAACCTAGTAGTTTAGAAACTACATTCAATTTTCTACAAATTCTATTCTTACATATTTTTGAAATAATATGGATAACTTATTCAAATTTTTACATCAAGTTGCCTAACTCTGATTTTTCTGATTTTTTTGCCACTTAAGGGCCTATTTTTCCCATGATGATCTTGCACATACCCAGATATAATTGAGAAGATCTTAATAACCCTACCCAATTGCTACAGTGATAAGATCTTAGTTATTGAAGAAATGTATGATCTGAAGAAATACACTAAAGAACAATTATTTGGCACCTTGAGAGCATTTGAGATGAGAAAGTTCAGGAAAGAAGAAAAGATAGAAATGACATTTAAAGGAACAAAGACTGAGGATGATCTAGACAGTGATGGTTCTGATGAGTTGGAAGCGAATTTTACTTGGAAATTGAAGAAAGGTATTGGTAAGTATAAAGGTATGTTTCCCTTTAAATTTTTCAGTTGTGGTAATATTGGTCATTATGCTTCAAGATGTTTAAATAGAGCTGTACATAAGAAGAACAAGGATTATAAAGATAAAGATAGAAAGGATAAGAAATACAAGAAGCTATATTATGTTAAAGAAGAAGCCAAAATCTCTGATGATGAAACTGATTATGAGGGTGATGATAGTGAATACTTGTTTTTAGCTTTGGAGAATAAATCTGTGTCTGCTAACCCTAAAAAATGTGCAATGAAGAATGCTTCAGAGAACAAAAAGAATAAGATGGAAGCTAATTTGGTCACTACTTTTCATGCTAGATAGGATGAAGACTACTGGGTGATTGATAGTGGATGCTCTAATCACATGACCAGATATAAGATTAAGTTTACTAAACTTGAAAAGTATGATGGTGGTTTGGTCATGTTTGGTTATGATTTAGGAGCTAAGATTTGTGTGCAAGGTACAATTAGTTTTGATGGAGTACACAACACTGATGATGTATATTATGTGAAGGGTTTAAGGTATAACCTTTTGAGTGTTGGACAGATGTGTAGCAATGGATTTAAACTTGTGTTTCAGAATAATACCTATGGGAATAGAAAAGGATCTAGAGATATGGTTGCTATAGGAAAGAGAACTCATAGAAACATCTATCAACTTAAAGGTGTTGATGGTCAATGCCTTGTATCTCAATTCAATGAAAGTTGGTTATGGAACCAGAGAATGGGACATGTAAACTTTGATAATCTGGTAAGAATCAGTTCAAGAGATGTTGTCCAAGGACTGCCTAGAATCACAAAACTTGCTAATACTATTTGCAGAAGTTGTCAATTAGGGAAACATACAAGATGCAGATTTAAGGGAAAAGAGCAATCTACTACCGGAATGCTAGAACTAATTTGTACAGATATTTGTGGTCCAACTAGAATAGGAAGTCTAAATGGTGACATGTATTTCATGCTCCTTATTGATGATTATTCTCAAATGACATGGGTTGCTTTTCTTAGAGAAAAGACTCAGGCTCTGGATAGGTTTAAAGTGTTTAAAGCAAGAGTGGAAAATGAAGTAAACCTAAGAATCAAATGTTTGAGATCTGATAGAGGTGGAGAATTCACTTCTAGTGAATTTAATACATTCTACGAAGTACATGGCATAAAAAGACAAATTTCTACTCCAAGAATCCCTCGGCAGAATGGAGTGGTTGAAAGGAAAAATCGGACGGTACAGGAAGCTGCAAGAACTATGATGAAAGAATCAAAGGCACCTGATGTGTACTGGAGAGGGGCAATACACACTATTGTTTATGTTCTTAATAGAGTTTAGATTAGAGGCAACAACATGAAGACTCCTTTTGAGTTATGGACTGGTAAGACTCCTACTGTAAAGTAATTTAATGTATTTGGAAGCAGATGTTACTTTAAAAGAGATGATGAAAATCTTGGGAAGTTTGATGCTAGATGTGATGAAGGAATTTTTCTTGGGTATTCAACTATAAGCAAAGCATATAGATGCTTCAATAAAAGATTGAGGAAGATTGTTGAGAGTGCTAATGTGAAAGTGGATGAGGAAATGCATAGACCCATTGAAATATGTGAAGTAGAACTAGATGATCCCATTTGTGCACCAATACCTGAAGAGAATAAGGAAGAGGAAGAAGAAAAAATTGAAGAAGAAGAAGAAAATGAATCAGAACCTATTTCTAAGACTCCTAAATATGTGCAAGAAAATCATCCAGAGGAACAAATAATTGGAGATAAGAGTGAAGGTGTGAAGACTAGAAGTAAAGTAGCTACTGAGGAAAATTTTTGTTTACTTTCTAAAATAGAACCTAAGTTTGTGTGTGAATCATGTGAAGATGAGAGTTGGGTTAGAGCTATGGAAGAAGAGTTGCAAAAAATAGAAAAGAATCAAACATGGGAATTAGTCCCTAGACCCATGAATAAGAATGTAATTGGTTCAAAATGGGTGTTCAAGAATAAGTTGAATGAAAATGGTGAAGTTATAAGAAACAAAGAAAGACTTGTATGCAAAGGATACTAACAAGTTGAAGGCATAGATTTTGAAGAGACATTTTCCCTTGTAGCTAGAATGGAGGCTATTAGGATGTTTTTAGCTTTTTCTGCCCACAAGAACTTTAAAGTATATCAGATGGATGTCAAGTCATCATTTCTAAATGGTGAATTGGAAGAAGAAGTCTACATGGAACAACCCGAAGGATTTCAGATATCAGATAAACCAGATATTGTTTGTAAGTTGAAGAAGGAATTGTATGGTTTGAAGCAAACTCCTAGAGCATGGTACGTAAGACTAGATAGATACATGACACAACAAGGATTCAAGAAAGGCTCTGCTGACAATAATATTTACTTCAAAAAGCAGGGTAACAAAATGTTGATAGTGGTAGTATAGGTTGATGATATCATCTTTGGAGGAAATAAAGGCATGTGTAAAAGATTTGTAGAAGAAATTCAAAAAGAATTTGAAATGTCCATGATTGGTGAGTTGAATTTCTTTCTCGGACTTCAAGTAAATCAAATTGATAAGGGGATATTCATTTCACAATCAAAATATGTGAAAGATCTGTTAAAGAAGTTTGGAATGGATGACTCCAAACTGGTCAGTACTCCTATGGTAACTGGATGTAAGCTGAGAAAAGATGACGAATCTACTAAAGCTGATCAAAGAAAATACAAATCTATGATTGGTGGGATGTTGTATCTTACTACTACCAAACTGGATATTATGCATGCAATATGTTTAGTTTCCAAATTTCAAGATGAACCTAAAGAGGCACATGTTACAGCTGTAAAGAGAATATTCAGATATCTCAAAGGTACACCAGATTATGGATTATGGTATCCCAAGAAAGCTGATTTCACCTTAAGTGCTTATACCGATGCAGATTGGGCTGGTTGTGTGGATGACCAGAAGAGTACTAGTGGAGGTTCTTTCTTTCTTGGTGGAAGATTAGTTTCATGGTTGAGTAAGAAGTAGGACTTAGTTTCTTTATCCACTGTAGAAGCAAAATATATTGCTGCAACATCCTACTGCACATAGGTTATGTGGATGAAGCAAACCATGAAAGATATTGGAGTTATATGTGATGAGCCTATTCCTATTTTCTATGACAATACAAGTGCAATAAAAATTTCAAATAATCTGGTAATGCACTCAAGAACAAAACAAATATCTATCAGATATCATTTCCTGAGAGAAAAGGTGTTAGAGAATAAAGTTAGGCTAGAGTATGTGTCAACAAATGAACAAATTGCAGATATATTCACTAAGGCTCTTTCAAAGGATACTTTTGAGTATCTTAGGGAGAAGTTGGGGGTTATTGGCTCTCCAAACAAGGTGCACATGAAGGTGCATTAGTCCAGTGAATTCATAGATTCTTCATTTATCTAGAATGATGAATGGATCTACTCCGCAGGGGAGTAGAAAAGGTTTTCATTGTTGCAGTATGAGCTTAATGGGTGCAATCCTAAGGGGGAGTGATCAGAGTCTTTGATATTTTCCATTGATGTCAAAGGGGGAGAGAGAATCATGTGAAAAAATTAGAAAATAAAGAAAAGGTGTTCTCTCAGAAGGTTGTGTAGGTTGTGGTTTTTGATGTTTTTTCACATAATGTGTTGCCATCAATGACAAAAGGGGATATTTTTGCTAGTATGAGTAAGTTTGGTGGTGTTGCCATTAATGTTGTCATCGATGTCAACATAGTTCAAAATGTTGTAGATTGTGCATGTATAGTTGAGATGCTATTGAGATGTTGTGAGTACATGGAGCTATCCTTATGATGTTCCAAATGTGCTAAAATGATGGGTTACCAAGTGCTTTTGAGAAAATTAATAAAGAGTGAAGTTAGAGTTATGTATGTGTTCAAAATATGCTCTGGTATGTGCTCCATGTTTCCACTAGATTGATCCTATGCTTGTGCAGATCTAGAAGGTTGTTGTTGGGGATCTGTTGGTGATATCTCCTAATTTGTAGCTTCTAGTTTGATGGAATGAGAAAGTTGTGTTCACCGATGTATGAACTGGCTTGGCAGAGTTGGTCATCTATGGACTGGGAGAAATGTTTCTTCTCCATAGTCCTCTGCTAATTTGTTTTAGGTTGTGAGGATTTGGAATATGCCTTGTATTGATGTTCTCTTGGTTTTGGCAGAAATTTTCAAGGTTTGGCACTCCAGAAGTCGAGTTTCATAATTGTTGGATGTGTATGCATAGTCTAGATGGACTGTTGGAAGGTGTTCTATGTTTGAAGTCTGTTGTACTTGCTGTAGATGTATCTGAAATTGTTTGAGAGGTATTCTCGTGTATTGTGAAGCTTGTTACATTGTCCACATGTTATCTTGGAAAGTGTGCACTTCAATGTTCATTTGTGTTTTCATTTGGTTTGGCTGACCTGGTGTTTACACTTCATATGAAGAATTAAAATTTAAATCAAGGAAGCATGTGGTTGATCTGAGATGATGTTTTTGGTCTTGGTTTAGTGTTTAATTTGGTCCACTCTCATTCCTTTCCACCATGGGAATGTTGAGTTTCCGACCTAATTTGAATTCATGAAATAAAGTGTATGTGGTTGACCTTGAAAAAGTTGTAAGGTTGAAGATGGTATAAATGCAAGTCGAGATGCAAAGATTTATATGATGTAGAGTAACGAAGTAAGCCACAAGAGAAGAGCAGAGTTGTGTGAAAGTAAGTTGAGGCAGTAGTACTTGATTGTGTTAGATTCCTGAAAGTAGTGAGTTGAAGGTTTTTGCAGTCCTCTAAATCAAGGTTGCGAATGTGTGCAAATTACTGTGGTGGATCCTTTTGTTATCTTTAGTATCTATAGGCAGTGAGCCTCCTTGTTGGACAGTGAGTCCTTTCTGTAGGAAGTGAGCCTTTGTATTTGGGCAGTGAGCCCTTGGCAGTGAACCTTTTGTATTCGGTTTTGCTATCATTTTATATTGTGAGTTAATCCTCACCATGGTTTTTACCTTATTGGGTTTTCCATGTAAAATTTGGTGTTCTCTGTGTTGAATTTTCTTTCTATTATTTTCATTTCATGTTCATACTTAATAAAAGAATAGTGTGGTTGTGAAATTGATAAGTGTTGAAGTTTAAGTTTGAATTTGGTGACAATTGATTCATCCCCTCTCATTTGTCCCATGCCTTTTAACAATGGAATTGTTAGCTGTGAATTCAAAAATGAAGAAGAAACTAGGTTTCCTAGAATCTACAATAAATAACTCTGCTCCTAAAACTCAAATTCCCCAAGCCCATGCATCATCCTCAAATCCCCATGTGAATGCTAACCCCTCATCCAATGCAAAACATACCACTTCATCTTCACAACCTGAAAATAGGGTTAAGACAACCCAACATTATGATCGGGATGGTTCTCATCCAAGAGGGATTGACACTGGAAGGCCTCAAAACAACTTTGATAGAAGAAGGAATCATGAATACCAGAATGAACAAGAGGGACCCTTCAAAAGAAGGTAATTTCATACTGATAGATATAGACAATTATACTTTGATGAAATCCCTAGGTATCTAAATCCTGTTCCTGATAATGCAAGAAAACATTTTCCTAAGTTCACTAGTAATAGTGCTCTTAGTGGTGAATATCATTTGAAATTCTTTCAGAGTTTTGTTGAAGATTTTGAGCCTTGGGATGATGATGTTGCACTGAAATACTTTATGCATTCATTGACTGAAGACACTAGAGATTGGTACAAGAGCTTTCCTGATGCAAATATAGATTCAAAAGATGCTTTCTATAGAATTTTTAGAGATCAATATGGAGACCACAATGATCCTAGGTTCATGATAAATTATTTTAACAATATCACCAAGGGACATAATGAAATGGTGATTGAGTTTAATGTAAGGTTTCAGAAAGCTATGAATAGAGTCCCTACTTATTTAAGGCCTAATTAAAATGCATGCCTAGTGGTATATTGTAATGCATATGACTCAAAGATGTGTTACTTACTTAGAGACAAAAATCCAAAGAAACTAAGAGAATCTTATAAGATGGAAGTTTACATAGAGAATAACAGGAGAGCATCAGGAAAGGTAGGGAGAAGGGATGATCCTAAAGCTCTGAAAAATCCTAGAGCTCAAAATGAGAAAGCTGGTAAAGCTGTAGCTCCTGAGGAGAAATTGGATAAGGTTATTAGTTTGTTGCAAAAGGTGGGAAAAAATGAAAAGCCTTAGTTCCAAAGAAATGAAAGGCCACCCAAGATTACCCTTACCATACTAATTGGAACAATGGGAAACTAGTTCACAACAACTAGAAAAATATTCAAGCATAAGGTACACCTGATCCATTGTAGAAACACTCTACAAATGTCACTGAGGATTTACCATTGTGCATGGTATTTCAATTACCTTATTCACCACAAAAATGTGCTATTGCAAGATCAGTAGAGGAGTCACAAGATGATCAAGGAGAGTATGATCCTCCTCAAGATTAGGATGAAATAGTATATGTACTAATGACTGCATCAGATTTTGCTTGTGATAATTTTTCTTTTGATTATGAACCTTGTAGAGGTGATGTTGATATGGTAAGGAAAGAGGTAAGTGCACACCATCATCAAGTTTTCTTAGATGAAGAGAGAGACAATGATTTCCATGTTTATAACCTTGAATCAAATAATATTTGTCTAATAATACCTTCAAATAAAGAAATTAAAAATATGATAGCTACATTGGCTAATTGAGCAATAAGTAATTATCACTTGAGAAATAGAGTTATGAATGATTATCAATGTAGAACTGGAAACATGTTTACTAAAGAGAAGAAGGTAAATGACAAAGAGGTTAGGACATAAACTAAGAAAGAAGTGACAAAGCCCAAAGAAAGTAAAGTAGCCAAAATTTGGGCTAAAAAGGGTGGTAAAGCTAAAATAGATGGTGAAGTCATTTCCCCAACTGTATAGGCTAAGGAGCAGGAGCATATTGCTGAAAAGGGTGAGAAACAAAATGATAAGGTGATATACAAGGATGTGAAATTTCTTGAATTGCCAAAGTATACTTATGGATATGTTTCAAGTATTGACACAAGTTAAGGTTATAATCCCACTTTTGGAATTGATGAGGATTGAAGAACATAAAAATAAGATAGTTTCCCTCATTAATAGTGTAGCTACAACCTCTAGTGAAAAATTGGTGGTTGATCCACCCAAAGTGAATAAAAGTCAAGAAAAGGGTGATAAAGTGGAAAAAGTGGTTAATGAAAACCTTGTGATACTTGGGAACCACAATTACTACAAGCCCAAGTGATATTAATCCATTTTTTATGAGTTTGATCATTGATGGGAAGTTGTTAAAAAACTGCATGATTGATTCATGGGCCTCAAACAATATGATGTCAGTAAAAATTATGGAGGAAATGGGTTTGAAGATTGATATCACTTATGGAAAATGTTTTTCTATCTACTCAAGAGAGGTACTTGTCATAGGAGTGATTAATAGAGTCCCATACAAATTTGCAACATTCCCTAAGAGGGAATTGTACATGAGTATCACAGTGGTGTATATCCAACCAAATTATGGGATGTTACTATCAAGACAGTAGAGTGCATCTATGGGTGGAAGCATTCAGTGTGATTTATCTTTTGCTACCTTCTCCATTGACATAAAGGATGTCAAAATTTCCAGGGAACCGAGAGCCCGTCATATGATTGAATATACAGAGGAGCCAAAAGAATTAGTGATAATAAACTTTGTGGATATTGGTTTGGATAATTTTTCAGTTGAAGAATTGAAACAAGAGGAAGAGGTTAAGCCTGCACCAATTGATAGAGAGGTCCTAGATGCACCACAAGGAGATGCTCTTTGGACTATGTACTTTGATGGAGCTTGTTCTAAGGAAGGATTTGGTGTAGGAGTTATTTTTATTTCCCCACAAGGTAAGACATTCAAATACTCTTTCCTGTTGAAATTTTCTTGCACAAATAATGTGGCCGAATATGAGGCTTTGTTGCTAGGTCTAAAGATAGCTTCAAAGCATGGAATTAAAATGTTAAAAGTATTGGGTGACTCTGAATTAGTGATATCCCAAGTCAATTCTAAAATCATGTCAAAAAATACAAGACTTAAGCAATATACGAATGTTTTTTGGGATTCAATCGAAGCTTTTGATGCTTTTAATATTGATTGGCTAGAAATAGGAAAAATTGTCAAGGAAAATTTGATAGCCAATATTGCTGTTAGATTAGATGATGTCACTTTTGATGGCTTTTAAAAAATAGAAGTGAAAAATTGGCCTACAGTGCTTGGAAATATTTGCAACTAGCAAGAATTTAATGATGACAATGATATTCTAAATTTTTTGTACTGCATTGATCAATATGAAAGCCAAGAAATTGACTTTGGTTCATTGGTGGTGGAAGTTGACGGAAAAGAAACACTGTTTGGGAATGAAGTTATCTAGCTGAAAACTAATAAGATTCCCAAGGGATTAGTTGCACTAGAAAGGGTCTTTGATGGACCTGGCAAGACAAATGTTAAACATACATCTTCTCATAAGGAAGATTTGGAAGAAATTAATCTTGGAACTAACAACTCCCCTAAAAAGCTGTACATAAGGAAGAGAATGAAGCCTCATGTCAGAACCATGTTGATTTCCCTTTTAAGAAAATATAGACATGTGTTTTCTTGGTCATATGATGACCTAAAAGCTTATAGGGAGGATCTTTTTCAACATGAAATACCCTTGAATCCAGATGCCAAACCTTTTAGGTAGAAGCAAAGACCAATAAACTCAACTTTGTAGCCGAAAATGCAAGAAGAACTCACTAAAATAAGGGATTTAGGAATTATTAAGCCTATAATACATTCTTCATGGGTCTCTAATCTAGTTCCTATCTGAAAGAATAATGGTGACTTGAGACTTTGTGTAGATTTTAGGAATTTAAATGTATCATCCGTGAAAGACAATTACCCATTTCCTAACATGGAGGCCATGCTACAAAAGGTGATGGGGTTTGAGTTGCTATCAATGATGGATGGTTTTTCAAGCTACAATCAAGTTATGGTGAGAGAATTTGAACAATACAAGACTGCATTCACTTAACAATGGGGAACCTATGTGTATGTGACAATTCCATTTGGATTAATCAATATAGGAGCTACATTTCAAAGATCCATGGATGTGAATTTTCTAATTTTATTGATTTTTTCATGGCTATATACCAAGATGATTTGACTGCACACAGAAAGGAGGACGATCATTGTTCACATTTGGAGAAGATATTTGTCAGAGCTTTGGAATATGGGATTTCCTTGAATCCCAAGAAGTGTGCTTTTGGGGTGAAGGAAGGTAAGTTGCTAGGGCATATTGTTTCTAAGGATGTGGTCAGGATTGATCCTGAACATGTAGCAGCAATTAAAAAGATTCCAAGGCCAAAAAATGTAAAGGGGATCTAATCTTTCTTTGGACAAATCAACTTTGTGAGAAGGTTTATAATTTTTTTTGCTAAGATTGTTAGGCCGATTTCCAAAATGTTGAAGAAAGGTGAGAAGGTGGCATGGGAAGAAGAACCTACTAGAGCTTTTCAAGCTATAAAGGATGCCATCAAGGAGGCTCCTGTGCTCAAGTCTCCTGATTATTCTAAGAAATTTCAACTGTTCACTTTTGCTTCCTTCAACACTGTGGCAGGAGTGTTATTACAGAAGAATGATGAAGGTTTCGAGTAGCCTATTACTTTCTTTAGCAAATATTTGCAAGCTGCTGAGATTAAATATGATACCACAGAAAAGAAAACCTATGCACTATTCAAGACTGTAAAATTTTTTAGGACATACTTGATGGGAGCAACTGTGATAGCATATGTTCCAAGTGCAATAGTTAAATATATTTTTACTTAGTAGAAGACCACAGGGAGAAGATGCAGATGGATCAACAGGATCCAAGAATTTAATATTGATTTACAAATCAAAAAACTGGTAATAGGACAAGGTTTAGCTAAGTTGACGGCTGAGAACAACTTAGAAGCAAACCACATAAACCAAGTAGAACATGAAAATGTTGCACCTATATGTGATATGCAGACCTGTGGATAGTACAGAAGAATTGTGGAATACTTGTAGACTATGCAATGCCCTAAAGGCATGCCTAATAATGAGAGAAGAACTCTGAAACTACAGGCTATCAAATACATCATTATTGATAGTGAATTCTAGTGGAGAAGCCTAGAGGGTGTATTATTGAGATGTGTAGATGGAGATCAAGTGGATGAAATTCTAAATGAAATGTATAATGGAGCATGTGGAGGTCACTACATGGAAAAGACCACTAATCACAAGATTATGAGAAACAACATTTTGGTGGCCAACTGTATTCAAAGATGCTCATAGATTTGTTAAGAAGTGTGATGCTTGCTAACGATTCACTAGAAAGTTGAAGTTCTCTAGTAATCTTCCTCTTAGACCAATTTTAGTTTAGGCTCCTTTTCAACAATGGGGAATTGACTTTATTGGGGAAATTTCAGTGAAGCCTAGTGGGGGACACTCCTGGATACTCATTGCAATAGATTATTTTACAAAGTGGGTGGAAGCAATTCCCACAAGGAAAGCAACAAGTAAGGTGGTGATTGATTTTTTGATGAATAACATATTGAGCAGGTTTGGAGTCCCAGGAAAGATAATTTCTGACAATTCCATGTGTTTCAGATCTGAGGAGTTCACTAAATTTTTCAATAAGCATGGTATAGGTATTTCATAATCATCTCCCTATCACTCTTAGTGGAATGGAAAAGCAGAATCTAGCAACATGAGTTTGATAAAGATCATCAAAAAAGTGATTGAGAAGAAAAAAAGGCTTGGGATTCAAAATTGCAGCTTGCACTGTGGGCTGATAGGACCACTGTTAAGGTCATTGGGAAATCCCCATTCAACCTTGTGTATGGTGTAGAAGCAAGGATACCTCACAATAACTTGTTGAAAATGTACAAGTTTGTGTAGGAATATGACACAGACATTTGTGATGAGATGTAGCATAGGATGGATGAGTTAATTGAGCTAGATGAAACTAGAAGAGAAGTTCATAAAAGAAATGAAAAGTTGCAGCTTCAAGTCAAGAATTTGTATGATAAGAAGGCCATTGAAAGAAAATTTGAGGTAGGAAGCATGGAATTGATGTGGAACATGAGGATAGAAGACAAAGGAAAACATGCAAAATTTGATCCTCTATGGCTTGGGCCCTACTTGATTGCAGATACACATGGAGAGGACTCATATTTCTTGCAATCCTTGATAGGTGAAATTCTAGAGCTACCAATAAATGGACAGTTTTTAAAACTCTATTTCTCTTGAAATAGAATATTTTCATGTACAATGTATAGTCCTGTAATTAGTGTATATAGGTCTAGTGTGTTTGCTTTTGGTTGCATCTGCTTGACTTGTCCTGGCAAGCTCCTAGTTTTTTGTTCCTTTGTGTTCGGTTTGCTTCACCCGATATTCTAGAATCTTGCTCTGTTCTGGAAGAACAAACATCTCCAATTGGAGCCACATGTGGAACCCCTCAAAAATTTTTGGTTCCATCTATAAAATCTATAAAGTCTGTCTAGTTTAGGATATCTAGACTTGGGGTTTTTCTTACTATTGTTTCCTTGGTATTTCTTGTCAAGATCCCTCTTAGAAACCCTTAGAGTCCTAACCCTTGTCAATATTATTATTGGTCATTGACCTATCATACCCAGTTCCTGATCATATGAGTTACAACTTGAGCCATCTGAATCATATTTTTATTAGCCCCTTGGTCTTGGTTCATTGGTTGCCATTTTTTAGTCCATCACTTTGATATTTCCTATAGTTGGGTGGAAAAAATTTCATAGTGAAAGACTTATGTATTAAGTATTTATTCCTAAGGGTCTAAGTCTTTTCAACCTTGTATGTCCCCTTTTCAAAGCATCTTATTTGCACGTGCAAATCTTCATTCACTTAAGTGGTCATCCATCACTGAAGTTATCTTTGCTAGCGGGTTCATTTTAGCAACAAGCGATGGGCTATGATTTCCCTTTACATCACCTATTGTTGAAGCTCTTCAAACCTTCTATCTCATTTCAGTGAAAAGCCATGGGTGCTGTAGTGTTCATGTATCGTGCCATCACTAAAATATTTCAAGACCTTTTCTAGTTTTTGCGATGAGTGATGGAATTGAATGGAAGGAAATGGTATGATCACCACGTGTTTGATTTTCATCCCATTGTTGGATTTTCTCATCACCGAAGACACCTTCAACTTCAAGTTCATTCTGGAGATATGTGATGGTTTAGGTTGTTTAGAGGCATTGCCAGGAAGCTCCCCTTGCCAAAACTTTCAAGAATTTCAACCACTTTTCTATGATGAGTGATAGGGTCCATGATGTACTATGGGCGAATGGGTGGCTACGTGGAAAGCTCTCGGGACTTCCTCACTATTTAAAGCATTGTTGTAAAAGGTATGGGTGATGGTAAATTAGGATCATTGATTATATTTTAAATCTAGAAGATCAATGGTTGGGATTCAAATTGGAATGACTATTTGTCAGTTCGCTCGCGCAAAAAATCCATCAACCATTAATGGTGAATTTACTTCAATGCTAGGGTATTAAGGAGATTGTCTAGTACTTTATTTTTCAATTGTAGTTGACACAGGAATAGGAACTCATTAAGTAGAGAAGCGACAACAACAAGACTCCAGATAAAGTGAATTCTGAAGAACAACCAGTTTTCTCCCAGGTAAGTTAGTCTCTTGGCCCTTGAGCTAGTTCGTGTATTGGGTAATTTGGAAAATGGTATAAGTGGCTAGGGTGGTATTTGGAATCATTATTTTCTTTTGCTAAGAGGGGATTGAAGTTGTTACTCATAGGGTTTGACGTAGAGAGGATATAATTGTTGATTTTATTTCAAACCTTGTGCTTTTAAGGAGCTTAGGTTGTGATTTCTCATTATTTGGAAAACCCTAGTTTTACTGAGTAGTAATAATGAGTAAACCTAGTGGGTCTAGAGCTAAAACTGAAAGAAAAACTGCTCAGAAATGGGTTAACAAACCCAAACCTTAGAGTGACCAACACAACCATGATGAAGTGAGTACACCCAAAAATAAAAGAACTGTAAAGAAGGATCATCCTAGGTTTATGGAGGAACCCCCTAAGGATGCAAATTAGGAAGTAAAGAAGAAGGTGGGAAAGAGAAAGACTGGTGATGGCTTCCTGACTACCCATTTTGAGGATGTTGTTTCTGGGATTTGTGATATTACGGTGCCACAAAGTGGTTGGGATTTGTTTTACTAAGATTTCAAAAGAAGAGATGCTAGCCATCTACTTGCAACATATGGGAATGTGACATAGGCAAGTTTGTGTGCCCAAATGTGTTTGTGGAAGTATATTTGATGTTAGCATTGGCCAGGTGTTATGATCCAATCGAAAAAACAATCAAAAGGTTCCTTGACTTCTTTCCTATGCTAGAGATTTCTACAAGCTAGATAATGGAAGTTTTTTAGTTGAATCTGTTTGCCTTTGAACCCTTTAATTTTTTCGAGCTGTACAATGAGTATGAGAAGAATAAGATTTGGTATAGAGCGGGTGTGTTGCATATACATAGGAGGCATGACTTCAAGAAAAATGGTGTTCCTTTTACTACTCCTGAGGTGGAACCATTTGATTGTGTTGAATTTGAAGACTACTTCAAGAATACCTATTATGCAATTGAAATGGTGAAAAATGGGTAATTCTTTCTTTCACTTCTATAGTTTTGGACCTAAGAGGAGAGAGATACCTATTTTTCAACACTTCACTCAAGAAAAAACCCTTGAGAGTTCAATGCAAAGGAGATTGAAATCTAACAAAGGGAAGGTTCTAGGGATTGATTGAAATCTAATGAGGGGTTCACCACCAAGTGTCAACTTGGAAAAGAAAATGTTTGAAAACACTTAGAAATGCAAGTAAACTGTAACAAAAACTTATGAAATTGGAATTGTGCACCTGGGAAACTAAAGAAGGCTGGATTGAGCTCTAGAATCCTGAAAAATATGATGTTGAAGCTATCTGGGACTCATACACTAGTCTAGGAAAATTAGTCCAGTTTCGAGTAAACTGTGTCGGAACAAGTTTCAGACAAAAGGGTACTCAGATCTACAAAAATCATTTTTGGGCTTGTACAGTGGGACTCATTTGCCACTAATGGTGAATCAGTCAACTTCTACTTTTCTAGAAATTCTAAAGTGGATTCTATGCCTCTTGGTCTACTCTTCTATTCCTGATTCAGATCCAGGTCTGAAACTGTAGAATTCAACATGTAGATCTTCTCCAAGCTTCTCCTAGGACTTTGACAACTTTGAATGGCTTTGAAAACGTGATAATTTTCCAATCTTGACTTCTTGGTAAATCTAAAACCTAGCCTTGTAAATCACACACAAGAAGAGGGAAAAATGTTGTGGGGTTAGTGAATAGGGGTTTGCCTTGGTCAAACCCCATGTTGGTAATTAAACCCTTGAAATGAAATGAAATATGAAAATAGAATGATGAATGAAAAAAGGACAATGCTACAACTCACCAAACCCTTGAAATAAGATGTTGCAACCATGTAAATAATGGCTCCAATGGATGTAGACTTGAACTCTAGCTTGATGTTGATAGATCTTGAATGTAATGCTCACAAATACTACACCACAATTGTTAGCTCTAAAACAAAATGATGCAAAAAATCCTTGACATGATGAAAGACACTTGAAAAATGCTCTTGAAAGATTGATAATCTTCCCTTGAAATGCCTTGAATTCTCTTGTGAAATCTCAATGCTCTCTTGTGAACTCACTTGAATACTTAAGATTATAGGTATGAGAATGAGAGAAAGAACTTTGTATTTATACTCAATTATGCAATAATTCTCGAAAATACATCACAAGCTGACCTTAGATCTTGGAGAATAAAGATTTGCCATAAATTTAAATTAAATTTGAATTTTGAGCTAAAGGGGTCTCATTCACCATTCTGGGTGAATGGGTCCCACCTAAGGGGACTCATTTGCCCCTAATGGTGAATGAGTCTCACCTTAGTAAATTAAGGTGGGTTTCATGATTAAATGCTTTAAATGAGATTTGTTGGGATTATACTAAAAAGTACACATAAGTAAGGCTTGTGGATGCAAAATGGGGCCAATTAAAGCATAAGAAAGCTCAATTATTAATGAAAAGCCTAGAAAGTGTTAAAGTGTGTTACAATACTTTACAACACTTTGAAATAAGGCTTGGATAAGCTTAATTGACTGATAAGATCCTAGAAAAGTGTGAAAGTGTGTTACAACACTTCACAACACTTTTGCAAGGCATCATTAAATTTTTATTATTTCACAAGGGCCCAAGACCTAATGTGAATGTTTTATCCACATTAAAACATTAAATCAAGGCAACATTAAGCCAAAATCCACAAGGAGGACCCAAACGAGTGTGAAAAAGCCGAAGGACCCTTTTTTTGACACTACAACAATATGTAAAGTTTTGCATAAGGATTATGATATTAAGATGGATATTTCCTTGATGAATTTGGAAATTGATATTCAAAACAAGTACCAGAAAAAGGGTTTGGAATTATGCTTCTTACATTGCTAAACACTTGCATGGGGACTTGGTGAAGTTGAAGGATGCCACTTGTCCACTGTCCTGTAGACATTATTCTCTATTGTTGCACTTACTATTGTGGAAGTGTAAAAAGGTGATGAGAAATTATATAAGGCTGAGAGAAGTAGGTGATATGGAAAATGAATTGTCAGTGCAAATGTGGACACATATTTGGGATGTGCATTGTCTAGACTCTGATTATAACATGTTCTGTAATGTTTTCAAATTCTTGGTTCTAGAATAGTTGGGTTTGAAGCCTGTGCAAAGAATTTCACAAGGTTTCAAGGAGATTCTAAGGCCATTAGAATATGAATAGGACACCAGACACAAATTCAATTAGGGAGATTGGTATCTTCATACCAATTACACTACAATCAGGGTTTATGGAACCCTGGTGCCACCTCACAAATTTCCCATTTATGTATTAGATAGACAATAATTTATGGAAGTAATGTGGCAAATGGATGCCATGGATAGGGAGTATTTTAGAAATTCAAGAAAATATTCTCTTGTGAACCTTGATGTGTAGTTCACATACTTCAATTGTACCTCAAAGGAGGGTATTAACATGTTTGGCTCTCTTTTAAACAACTATAGGTTAAATCAAGATGTCATTAGATTTAGTGATCCTGAAGGGGTGATCTCAGCTCAAAGAAAAGATAGGGGGTTGGGAGAAAGACCTCATCAGTTCTTTTTTCAGGAAGATGTGATGAGGAATTTATCTATTGATGAAGAAGTAAATGCAAGGAAGAGGGCATGGAGAAATATATGTGCAATTGAGGGTAGGATGATAAAGGAAAATCCTTTCTATGTTAGCCCTTACTCAGAAGTGGAAGATATGTTTGTGAAGGAAAAATTTATGCTTGGTGACTTCAATGAAAAAGCTCCTTTGAGAAGGTGAAGCATGTTGAGATTAAAGCTAAATTAACTAAAGAAAATAATGATGCTCAGATAAGGAGCTAATTGACTCAATCTTTTTCTCCAAGCATCCATGTACAATCAAGTAAGACTGGTGGACAACATGTTTTCATTCCATTAGTGGCTTACTCAAAAAGTGACAAGATTGGTGAGGCTCAACTCCCAGAGGAATCTGGTGAGCACATCCTAATGGAGCAGGAAGTAGATCAAGATTTCCTTGAGGAAGGAGATGATGCATTGAATATTGTGGTTCCCCCTAGCAGGATTCTAAAGTGGGTATATAATGAGGTTGGGGATGATGAGGTCAGAATAAAAGCCTGTGTTGAATTTATGTGTGATGATGATTTTATCAAGTCCAAGGAATTTAGGGAGTTTTTCATCCATGTCAAAAGTTATGACATTGAAAAAAGGATTGAAGAAGTGAAGGAGAAAGCTGATCCTTCCTTGCAAGAAGCTGAGAAAGAAGAGGAGGATAAGATAAAATAGGAAATAGCTAGCATGTCATTAGAAGAGGAAAGGAAATTAGTGAAAGGAAGTGGTGAAATTTTTGTTTCCTAGATGTGACATATCATCTGCTATTGCATTGGATGTAGCTGGGAAGGACCCTGATGCCTCTATTTCTGAGGAGGCTTTCGACAATAAAGTATTTGGGTTAGGTTTCAATCCCAAATTGCAGAAACTGGTTGTTTGGTTTATGGCTCCCAATACAAGAAAGCCTAATGTCATACAATCTATAGAGAAAGATGTTGGAGCAGTAATTGTTAGGAGGGCACAAAGATGACCACCACTATAGCTGCATAACTAGCAATACACACTACAATGTTGACTATGGACACTGCTCAAATCACAGAGGGTAACTACAAGAAGTTGCTAGTCAGATGCACCAAATTGATGGATGAGCATAATAGATTATTGGCTACATCACAAAGAGGTTTACCGTCCCCAACCATTTCTACCTTGGACTTGTCTACACAAGACAAAGAGACTTTGTCCCTTAGAATTCAAGATTTGAATCAGGCTCTAAAATCATAAAAAGAACACACAATGAAGGACAAGTTGGAGATAGTTAAGGTGGACAATGATATTTTTGAAGATGTACTGAAGCATAGAGTAACCAAATTGGTCAACAAAGCTGATGATATATGGGAAGCTTACAAGAGTATCCATGAGGCCAACATTAAATATCTGCAAGTTTAGAGGGCTTTCCAAGCCAAGTGGATTCAATGGAACACTAGAGTGGGAACCTTGAAAGAGATAATATCTAAAGCGAATGAGTATCTTGAGGTCCCTACTCACATCCCTAAGATATTATAGGCCATTGATCTGATCAATGAGATAACAACCTTCCATGGGAAGCTGGGAATGCAACTTGATAACAAATTGAAAATTTTCAGGGACATGGAAGGGCATGGTATGCCAAAAATATTTCATGATAAGGGTGAGTTGATGGAGTTTGAAAAGTGGAAGTATGAATTGGAAGGATGGTTTCCTCAGGCTAAAGATATGTTGACTGAAGTTGATTACTCCATGCTAAACTCCCATATTGACAACATGGCTAGAGTTGAAATGAGAATGGAAGTTTTTGTTAGGGAGGCCAAAGCACTGATTGATGCTATGTACACTTAGCATAGTGTGAAATTGTAGACTCTATTGAATACAAAGTGGCCCACTGATGATGAATATAATTCATGGTTGGAAAATTTTATTGAGTAAGCTTATGTGCATGGATGATGAGGAACATGGTGAATAATGGACAAGAGAGAAACAATACATAGCCTGGAAATAGTGTAGATTAGGATTTTGTTGAGGTATTATAGAATATTGTTCTCTTCCTATGAGAAAGGTTGGTGACAAAAGTGATGATGTGGATGAATTAATCATTTTCTTTCTACTGTTGTGCGTTCTTTTTGAAGCTTTGCTAACTAGGAGTGGGCGTGGTTAATTTTTGGCTTATGGAGAAGAAGTTATGAAGTTGTTATAACATATGAAAATGCCTTTGGAAGGCAGGTGTATCTTCTTCATCAAATGGGAACAACTTTTGTCTCATACAAGTTTCCCTCCATCTGAGAATGCAAATATAACTGTAAAGGGAATATGTGATATAGCAATCAAATGAAAATATGACAAGTGTAATTTTTGACTTGAAGCTTGTGTTGATCCCTTGTTCTTATAAAAGGGAATTTGGGGTCATTAGTACAGGTATTTTGTTGAATTTTGCAGCTAAATATGTAAAGTGAGAACATAGAGAAAATACATTTTGAGACAGTATCTTACGTTTTGGCTCGAGCAAGTAGATTTAGTAAATTGTATGGTTTGCAAGTATGTTTGAATCAAATATGCAAATCTTTTGAGTCTATTGTCTCTCTAGTTGAAACATTTTGTATGAATTATTAATGAAGTTTGATCAATGATCTCCTCATTAATCGTCATTGTCATTTTTCATTGATGTATGTTTTAATTCTTACATATGCACATTGTGGGATCACACTCCCGGGTTTTATAGAGGCCAAAGTGTAGGATGGAAGTATCTTAGCTTCCTCTCATTTGTTGGCCACTTGTTTCCTGAGTATTCGAGAATTGGATCTAGCAAATTCATAGGTACTCAGTGAAATCTGCTTGGTTCTTTAAAAATCACCAACACAATGAATACAAATTAATAGCACCACTGTGAAATTATAAAAAAAATACACTTTAAAAAAAATCCACCTGAAAAGGAGTCAGTATGAGCCTGAACGGAGCTGCAAAAGTTCCAAAAATGGTGACAACTCAGCAACACCTGTGAAAAATTGAATTTTTTGAAAATGTATCAAAATCAAAATATGATTGCACCAACGCATAGAGCGTGCAAAATTAGCCCAAATAAAAAAAAAATTGAAAAAGGAGGTCGTAAGGCCAAGTTATGAAGCTTCAAAGTTGAATTGAAAAATCAAAGTCTCCATCTGTGAGAGGGGCCAAAATTTTCAAAAGGGTGTTGACATCGTGCTGATGTCAACACTTCATGGGATAAAAATTGACGGTCGCCCGCCCATCAAAAAAAGGATACACTATTAGGTCGACAAAATATTCCCTAAGTCAACCGGTGGGAAATATCTAAGATGATGTCATAATATTCTTAGGGATCATCAAAATCTCCAGAGAATCTTGCTGTACTACTGGTGCAAAAATATTCTATAGAATATTTTAGATTCCCTTGGAATCTTTTTTTAGTTGCCTGATTTAAAGGTTGACTAACTGATTTTTTAAAATTGTTTCTATCAGTAGATTTTATCTTGCATCAGATTTTTAATGAGGGGCCACATGAAGTGTGGGGCCATCTAGCTCCACGTGGTGCCAAGCGAGTACCACGGTACCACGGGCGCAAAGTACAGTGTTGCAGATTGTACAATATAGTCTACAGACTTTAATGATTTTTTCTTTATTTTAAGAAAAAAAAACTTTTACAAAAAGTTAGACTATGAAATAATTTTGTTTTTTTTACAATTATTTCATAGAAAATAAAGTATAATTTTTTTAAAAAAAATTCATACCGTCTATAATAATGGTTGGGCCATACAACTCAACCAACGATTTTTTTTCCTCAACAGACAACTTTGTCTAAATTTGACAATTTGGCAGTTAATTTAGGAGTTTTTGGCCCTTCTGAGTGTGATGGAAATGTCATTTTTGGAAGAAAATGCTCCAAAAATATGGTTACCTCCTGAATTTGGCAACCACCTTCAATCTTCAAATGCTTGTAGATTTGGTCTCATATGTCCAACTAGGATGAAACAAAAGGAAAAATTGATTTTCTCAGACACTTCAGACATAATGGTGAGATCAGATCTGATGCAACAAGCTCCCAAAATGCACCTGTAATACAAAGACTAGAAAGGAACCCCCCCAAATTTGGTATTTCTATCACACCTTTCTAATTCTCTAGATCATCCAAAGATGCAAGAGAAGATCATACTCAATTCTTTAATAAAATACAAGATTTCACTCAAGATCTCCCTAAAGACTAACCAAAAGCACTCAAATTGCTCTGATACCATGTAAGATTTGGCTATGGAGATAGACACCCAAGATCTAAAGGCCTATGGAAAGCACAAAATACTCAGACGATCAATATGACAAGAATAAATTGTATTCCTATTAATGAATGCAAAAAAATCAATGTACAATGTAGTAGAGAACCCTTGGTTATATAGCCAAGGTGAGATACAAGAGGTCATAAGATTATGACAAGTGTCTTAATCTTATGACATGAGACAACTTGACACAACTACCTAGGTTGCATGTAGTAGTTGTTAAAAGATAAGATAACAACTAATGACAACTAACACCTAAGTAAAATTAACATGTGAATATGTCCCCTAATTACCTAGTAAGTGAATTAACTAGGTACAAGACATTTATTCACACCAACATAGGGCATCCTTACACCCTATACCACCCAAAAAAAGCTCAAATTAAAATCATAGGTCCAATAGTGTCTTCCTTTTGAATTTTTGGAGCTTAAATTTTTTTGCATATTTCCATTTTGCCATAATTCATAACAAACCACTGTATTTTCATAGTTTGACTAGTTACATCATTACATTTCTTCAAAAATACAATTGTAAACCATCAATCATTAGAATTTAGATGCAAGGGCAGGTTGGTTGTTCGTCAATCAATCATAAGTCTTGTGTAGATCTAAATTCACCCAATGTTATGGTGAACATCACACACATACCATCAACCATTTGGAAAAGGCATTGATTCTAGTGAGAAGACTTATAATCACCTTTTTCAACATGATATTTTGGAGATAATAATAAATTTGAGCTTTCCTATTGATTGGAGACTATACATGAAAAGGTTAGAAGATTCTTGAGACCGCATGACCTAACTTCAGAATTAGGGATTGATCAAAATTGGGGTGATTGGTTATTCCATACACATTATACTATGATTAGAGTTTATGGTGTACTAGTTGCACCCCACATACGACCAAGGTTAGTGCTAGACAAAGTAGCTTTTTTGGAAATTATATGGGAAATAAATGAGGCTAATAAGACAAATTTGAGGAATGTGAAGAAGGGTTCATTATTTCCACTAAGTATCATTTTTTAGACTTCATGATCACTTCCAAATAAGGCTTGGATTTTTTATACTCCAAATTGTAACCAAACAAGATGAGGGTAGATTTGCATAGAAACTATGACCCAGAGCACTACATCCATTAGGCCTAATCCTACAACTTAAATCATTATACAACAATCTCCTCAACAAGTTCAACCTATGCAACAAATAGGTCCTAAACCCTTGGTTGAGTATCTTGACGATAAGATGGTGTGCCAAAATTTGTAAAATTTAGGAAATCAATAAGTTCACCCCAAAGGGTCATGGTTGAGGCTCCCCCTCATTACATAATGTTGATCAATTTTGAGACTAGGGTAGATAAAATAAATGATGTTAGGGCCTTGAAATATACACCTTTCATCTCATATGATGGTTTTGTCAAGGCCATAGAGTTTAATAACTTCTTGATTAAAAATAAGGGTGAAAATATGCATTGATCATGAAGGAGACCTAGAGAAATTTTTTTCTAAAGATGAGTGGGAGGAGATGGGTAAGAAGGTTTTGGAGGAGGTGAAATTTCATATTAACCATGATATTAACCCTAAGGAGGGAAGGGAAATTATAAGGAAAAGTGGGTGCTTTCTACTAGAAGGATGGAATATTGTCTCTATTATTGTTTTGGATTCAATTAGAAGGAAAGAAAGAAACAAACCCATACTTCAATTATAGGAAAAATAGATCATGATCTCTAGTTTGGCTAAGAGTTTAATGAAAAATATGAAGTTGCCTTAGTAATATGGTCAGTACATCCTAGCAAAAATAATCCACAAGTAATTAAGGATGTAAATGAGCTCAAGGTAACCCCATTGTCAAAAGGCTTATAGACACCAGTGCTCCACACACATCAACTTTGGCCATTAACACTACACTATTTAGTAAAGGTGCAGTAAAATATTTACAAGAAGACTTTGATAAGGCACAACAAGAGAATCTAAAATTATTGCAAAGAATACAACAAATTTATGGAATTACTATCCCCTCAGAGAATTTCTTCAGTACCAATGACTCCTCAAACACCCCCCACCGATACATCTTTTCAAGATAAGGAAACTTTTACCTTTAGGATCAATGATTTGGAAGAAGAGCTAAGGTAGCTAGAAAGGAAGAAAAAAAAGTAGGTCAAGAGGAGGGTGATAAAAAAATAGTTGACATGGTAGATAATCTATTGGGACATAGATAATATTTCATTATGTGTCACTTGGACGAGACATGGAATAGATACAAGAATTTGAGAAATATTTATGACAACCATGTCTAATTAAGGAACAATTTGAAAGGCATTTTATATGTTTGGAAACCAATAATGTCAATTATAGGTAGAATTCAATAATGTTTCTAGTTTTGATGTTAGTGCTCCTAGTGGTCTATTCACTATCTTGGAGAATCTCAGTACCTTCGAAAGGATTGGGTATGTGTAGGATCATGATGGGCCAAAAAGTGGTGATATGATGGGTATGTGTAGGGTATGTGGATGACGACTTTTTTTTACCCAAAATTAATGAAACAAAAAGGGTTTTTAAAGGAGATTCTTAGCTTTCCACCAATATAAATTATGCTTTACTTTGAATTTAATAAATAATTATTATTCATTTTCTATTTGAATTACGACTAAAGTCCTAATTAATAGGCTGATTGAAAAACATATATAGCTTTCAAATGGTATCACATTTTTTGAATCTAAAACATGCATCACATTCTATGATTTGTATACTATAGGATTAAAAAAAAATTCATGAAGTTTTGACCAAGTTAAGGTGGTAAGACATACGAGTTTTTATATTTTTTAAAAGTTGTAATAAAAAAATTCATAATTAATTATTTACTTGGAAAAAAATTACAAAAAAATATGCATCACATCAAGACATGAGTCCTCTACTTATATATAAAATATTATAAAAAATATATTATCATTTTATTGTGGTTAAGGTGGTCAGACAGACACCTACTTCTTATTTTTCCCCTAAAATTTAAGTACTACTGCATTGAAATTTCAATTTTCACCAAACATTTAAAAAAAATAAATAAACCTAGTAGTTTAGAAACTAAATTCAATTTGCTACATATTCTATTCTTACATATTTTTGAAATAATATAGATAACGTACTCAAATTTTTACACCAAGTTTCCTAACTCTGATCTTTCTGAATTTTTCGGCACTTAAGGGCCTATTTTTTCCATGATGATCCTGCACATACCTGATTATATCTGTTCATGAGAGCTCTCAAACAATTTTTGGGATATTTTAAATTATTTTGAGGAGATGGAGGGAGATTTAATGCCAAAAATCTTAATAGATGAAGGATAAATAAAGGCATACAATATTGGAGGTCAAACTTCAACAATATTTTTCCTCCCCTCCTTAGTTCAATTTGTGCTAGCAATAAAGTGGACATGGACTTATCCAATGTTGTATTGGATAAATTAATAATGTTGGAAATTAGACTAGTTAAATTCTCTAAAGAAGCCAAGGATTGGTCAAGTGAGAAATATTCATCTTATTTGAATAATGCCATCTAGATTCTTTCTTACTCTTGGCCTTTAGATGAAATATTTTTAGTATGGGTTGACAAATTATATTTGGTTGCTCTAATTTTGTCTTCATATGCATACTTGGGAGTATCCTCTACAATGGCTTGGACAATGGTTCTTTCTCTAAGCATAAAATATTTTTTGTGAGGTAGTTGTACTTACATTTTGTTGGTTCACATAATGTTAGTGTCAAATAAAGATGTGATGTACTTGTTCCAAGGCTTTATAATATCGTTACTTGTTCTATAGAGGGAATTTTGAGGCTTGTTTTTGGATGGGGGAAATTATAATTGAGAAAGCTTTTGTTTAGAGAAATGAATTCTTGTTCTAGGTTATAGGGAAGAATGTCTATAAATTAAGCTTTTATACATCAATATACATCTTAGTGTAAAGAAGGGGGACCCATCACCCCCATGACTTTAGTTATAAGAGATCCCCAAGGAATGGGCTGCCCTATACTACCTCGAGTTTACTAAGTGTATTGAAAAGGACAAAGTAATTAGGTTGAAAAGGAAGGGAAGATATCTCTCCACTTTCATTCTACTAAAACAAAATGCGCAAGGCATCAAAAGAGCCAATTTCCAAGGTTCGGCCTACTACCCAGACAACTCACTATCTGAGGATGGCAGCACAAATCACGAACTCCAATGTAGTGTGCTAGTGTCTTAGGGACGCACTGGCATCTATATAGATAGGGGTCCACAAACAGGTAAAAGCCATAGGGAAATATACTAACTACCTGACTATGCAACGTTTATACTTTGATAGAGAATGAAAAGGATAGAAACAATGAATAGGAAAAAATAATACCAAGGAATAAACTATTGTGGAAATGATGAGGGTGAGAAAACATGTCTTTTCACCCATGAGTTGAATCTTCAAGTAGCTCAACTCAAAAATAGTTGCACACAAAAACACAAAAAAAAATGATAGGGTTGTTTTAGAGGACTACCTTAGTCAGTCCCTCACTTTGGTGTTCCCACCTCCACAGACAACCAAATAGCCACAAAGTGTAGAAAGTGATAAACAAAAGTAGAAGCAAAGTATAGAGAGTACAATATACTAGTATGCTACTCAATAAATGAGATGATGCAAAGAGAAAATAAAATGACCAATATCACCTTCGTAGCTATGAGAACTCAATGCAAGTAGTGGAAGGAAAAATCTTGAGAGTCTCTAATGGTGGTATTGTTGCAATGAGGACATGGTGTAGGAGCCAAAACCAGCAACTTGCAGCCAAGAAGAGGTGGTTTAGAAGTTGTGGAATGAAATTAGAATGTGAGATAGTGTCAAGAAGAATGAAGTGAAGCCAAGAGAGTGAAAGAATCTAAGAGAGAGTGAAGGAATGAGAGTTAGAGCATTTGAACTAGCAAAAGGGAGGGAAAGACCTATTTTTCATTGGTCAAAGAATCTAAAGAGACATTACGCTTCGTAACCAATGGAGAAGTGTAATGCCTCTATGGATTCCAAAGGAAAAAATCCTATCAGGACGGTAGCATGGTGTGTGGATGTCCACACAGAACGTGCATGTCCCCAATAGAGATTCCTCCACTGACATGAAAAAATGTGGCTAGGTGGAATGAGTGAGGTGGTGGCAGTGAAATTGCATCATCAAGTTTACATTTTCTAAGGTAGGGGAAATTAAATGGGGAATTTTCCTAGGGGTTCAAATTCACTCCATCATATTTTTCCCCCACTTGAGCAAGCATACGTGTCAGTGCGAATGTGAGGTAATCTATAAAGAGGTTGAAGAGAATATATCTTACCCATTGAGGAAGTAGATCTCTGATCTGGCACACCTGGACATGCAGGAGGTAGCTGTATAGGTTCTTAGTCCTCCAGGGAAACCTTGATTTGAAAGAAAGAGAGATATAACTCCATAGGTACTTGGTCCTATGGAAAGGCTCCATGGGTTCTCAGTTATAAAAAATTGAACAAAGGCTCCACAGGTTCTCGGTCTTGTGGGAGTTGAACAAAGTCTCTATGGGTTCTCAATCTTGTAGAAAGAAGGAGCTTCATAGGTGCTTGGTCCTTTGAGGTTTGACATGAAGGGAATCCATAGGTGCTCAGTCCTAGAGATTTTGTTGTGAAAGTCCCTTATAGGTGATTGATCCTACAAGGAAAGCTTGACAAGGAGCTCAATCTTGCAAGCTTGATAGTAAAAGTGACTTTATAGGTGCTCAGTCCTACAAAGCAACATGTTAAGCTACAAACAAAATATGTTAGGAAAAAAAAGCTCAAACAAACAAAAATATCACAAAGCAAGAAATTGAAGAAGTTCTCAAAGGGGTCCCCTTGGGAACCCTTCAAGATAGTAAGGGGTCCACTTAAAGGGACGCTTTGATTTGAAAAGCATAGCATTTTCTACAAATTATTTTGCCATCAAAGAATCCTTTTGATAGATCTCTTTTGTTAAGTAATTTGATAAAAAGAATGCTCCGTCTTAAAGGTAATTTTTTAGACTTCTTCATTATAAAAAGTACTCCTTTTTCGAAGGGAATTTTTTAGATTCTTTTTCTATGAATTCGTTTCCGAAAGAAAAATATCACTAAAGGGGGCCTTATTGAAGAATGCATTTTTGGAAAATGAAATTTTTTATTAAGGGATTTTTTGGCCACCAAATACACCTTATCAAAAATTAGAGAAGCATTGTATCCCCCATTAGGATGGTGTGTGCAAAGTGGAGGAGCACGTGACATCCTAAGGAGAGAAAGAAGAAGTAAGAATGTTGTGGCCCATGATACATTACAGGATGTAAACGTGGAAATTTTATCACACACGTGAGGGACAACACAAGAACCACAACATCACTAAGCAACTAGAGAGGGAAAAACAAAGACAAAGAAAGTAAGAAACAAGTAAAGACAAAAAATCAAGAGATAGGGGATCTGGGAGTTCGGGGTCAAATAAGTTCTTATATATATAAATAGGTAACCCGTGATGTATGAACAAAAGATTATCAATCCCAAGAGTTCCTAGATCATGAGGAAAAGCACATGAAGACAAAAAGAAATGGGTCAACATGGAAGGAAGGCCTAAATTCCCCCAACACTTTGTATCATCCCCAATTGTCAAAAATCAAAGTCACAACATATAGAAGAATGATGAAACATATAGAGGAAGTTTGTGAAAAAATTTCTAGGCTTGTATCCAAGCACCTACATGGGTAGAAAGGGTCCTCCAAGTAGGGTCACAAACACATAAATACAAGCATGGGAAAAACAAAACACACACACAAATATAATCTAAATATAAAGAAGAGGTACTCCCCTACTCCTCATCAACCAATAGGTCATCCTATTCCCAATCTAGATCATTATATGGGAGGGAGGATGATATTGCAAGGGTGATATAGCTGGGGGAGCACCCTATGACTGTCTTGCAACAAGGGCCAAGAAAGAAGGCCCCTCAAGGTATTCTTCACTGAGATCTTGTGAGGTGAAGGTCATCGATCTCACAAAGATCACTAATAGAGTTAGGACATCATCCACCGAGTTAAACATGCACTTGACTAGAGTGCCATGTGTTAATTGGGTGGGAGAAGGAGGTATTCATGATCCACTACCGAACTTGTAGAGAGGGGTAGTGAAAAACTCAGGGGATGCTAGGGCCACCTTTATCACAAGGATGACATAGCCAAAGAAGAACTATCTCCTAAATAAGGTGATCCCTTCTTCCTATCACCACTTGGCATGAGGTCATCCTTTGGATTACGCTTCAATGAACGATGTTGGATCCCCACAGAAGAAGTAGATGTTGATGAGGGAGAAAAGAAAGCCACAGTAGACACTAATGTTGTGTTTGACATGTCTATGGGCTAAGAAAATGGAGGGATGTCGAGAAGGGACATCAAAAGTGGAGGCTCCACACAAGGAGTGATGAACACCTACACCCTTTTAGGGTGAGGATCACCAACACATTGTTAGAGGAGCCATAAGTAGAACTAAAGTGAGTGGAACTAAAGTAGAAGGAGGAGGCACAATAGGAGGTGTTAAAATAGGAGATACTAGCTCCCCTTCTGCCTTTTGCAAGACAACTTGTTCAGTAGATAGAGCCTTTCTCCTACGCTTGCACTTGCGTACAAGCTAGTTACATTGTCTCTAGGCACTAGAAGTCACAACTTGAGAAGGGACATGAGGATCCTATTCTATCATAAGAGTTTCTTCCACAACTATCACCAGTGTAAGGACAACCTCTTGGACAAGAGCAATAGGAAGCATGGGAGCGAAATAAACAACAAGTGGAGAAGCAGGCACAAGTGCATGAACAACAAGCCTCTTCCCATTCACTACTAGAGCAAAAGGAGGAAGAAAAGTAGGAGGATATGAAGGATGAGACATAGGGGAAAATCCATGAGGAACCTTCCCCTTGCCATAAACAATGGGTCTAGAAACCATGGGAAGATAGGAAGTTCAAACACTTCGTGCTTAGCTTTTCACCAAGTGAGCACCATCAAGCTCCCCAAGAAAGGCATGAGATACAGAGCTGAGGATGCCATAGTAGGGAGAGAAGTGGAAATGAATGGAGTAGGAGAGGCATACAAGGAAGGTTCATGGTCATGAGCAAGCTTCCCCTTACCATTTTTCTTGGAGGAGGCAACTTGATATTGTGCAATCATGTAACCTTTTACTAAAATAATATAGGGAGATGCAAGATAAGTTAATTTCTGCATCATGCCCCGAGTCTTATGCTTCACATAGGCACAATATAGCAAGTTCATCCTTTTAGGGAGTAGATCGATGAGAGTGGGCCAAAATTAATCTAGAAAGAAACCCCCATGTGACACCAGTGGTTTGTAACTGGTGTCATACACAATGTGCATAGAGCCCTCATGAGAGAACTTGAGAGATTTATGAATTACTAAAGCGACACCATTCATGGAAACTAGCCATGGAATGCCCAATTTCACCTTGAGCAGGTTCAAATCTAGGATAATAACAAAAGAGGTATCCACAACCCTAGGTCTTACTAGGACCGACAAAGTAAAAGAATGAAGAGCAAGGAATGAGAGTCCATCGTGTGTGCATATAGTGGCCTTCAACTCTTCGTACTTCTCCCTATGCAAAAATTTTATTAGCAGAGTTTCTTCCATTATAACATTCACACATCTTGCAAGGTCAACCAGGACACCAGTTACAATGTTCTCATTGACACAAGTGAGAATGTACAAGGGAGAAGGTTATTTATTCATTGTTAAATCCTACGAGGTAAAAGTTATGTTTGGTGATCCATTTGTAGGCTGAGAGGGAGGAACACATGTGAATGAGACCATATTTATGTACTTCAATGGGAAAAACTTAGTAGAAGTAGAAGTTTCAACAATTAATTTTATGGAATGAGATGAAAATGGATCCATATAGATTTGTAGTTCGCTATTATCCTTTTCCACAAACTTGTTGGAATTTTTCTTTTTCCTGTCGAGGTGGATAGTACTGTCATTAGTGCAGTCCTAGATCTCATGACACAAGAACATGCATATTTTGGTATCATGTATGTGTATTTAATGGTACTGGTAGAATTGATTCTCATCATACCAATCAGTATAGGGTTCGGTCAGAGGTCAGAGGTTTGGTAATGTTAGGACTATCTTTCAATAATGTTTTCAACATAAAATTGTAAGAATCTGATAATTTTGTTTAAAATTCTGGTTGCACTTCAGGCTCTTGTCGTTAGATATAGAGACCATGTTTGTAATGGCCTTGCTCTTACTAGACATTGATCCTTAGAACAAGAGCACGAGTAAGATTCCTTGAACTGTGCAACCATCTACTGGTATTCTTGTAATGCAACACATGAATGAGCAAAATAAAGATATTTCATTAGAGAAATTTTTTCCTACCAAGGCCTTTATAGATTTTTGATAAAGACCTTTTTCACATCCGAGTCAGGAAAAGGATAAGAAATTTGTGAGAAGAGTGCTTTATATCGAGTGATAAAATTAGTTATCTTCTTGTTTTCCCATTGCTTACATTGGATGAGATCCAAAAAGGTCATCTTTGGTTTGATATTAGCTTGGAACTGTCAGAGAAATTGATTTACCAGCTAATCAAATGAAAAGATTGAATTTTTTTGGTAAGAAACTGAAATAAAGAAAAATGAGTTGCTTTTTGTTGTTGTTGGGTGTTTGTTATGAAAGGGGGGTTCACCACAACAAAGGGCCTATTTCTCTTTATTCATTCAAGGAAATGAGATCCAAACCATGAAGTGACTAACAACCACAGGGTGAGTCAAATCAAGGTATGAATCAAAAAATTTCCTACCTATGCAAGGACGGGGGTATGAACTAAATTTAACTTTGGGGAGAAATTCTAAGACTATCAAACAAGCTCCAAAATGCAAGTCCTAAAATGAAAATGAAGAACAATAATAAAATTTGATAGAAACAGTAATCCAAAGGTAGATCTAGAAAGGGGAAAACCATGTGTAGCTTTCACCAAAAGGCACATTTTGAAGCTCATTAAGGACTCATTCACCCTATGGCGAATGGTTCGTGGCTAAGGTTCCTAAAAAATGCAATCTGGGTTCTCTTCTGCTAGGTCTGCACTTCTAGATTCCAGGTGTTCACTGTCAGACAACCAAAAAAAAATTTTGTAGAGGAGTTTCCATGATTTGAAAACTTTTCTTGCAACTTTAAAAAGTTTGTAACTTTCTTCAGTTTTTCTCTTAAAAGGATCTTCAACCTAAAATATTCAATCACACATCAAATAGAGAAAAATGTTGTTTGTTAGGTGAATGGGGGTTTGCCTTGGTCAAACCCCGTTTTGGTAATTAAACCTTGAAATGAAATGAAACATGAAAGAAGGAATGATGAATGAACAACACTATGTAACAACTCACCAAACCTTATTTGAACCTTGGATTGTAGATCTGCAACTTGCTTGAATTGGCTTCAATTGATGTGGATCTTGATCATGAAACTTGTCTTGAAAAAATTCCTTTGAATACTTGAATGGATCTTGAACACTACATCACCATATTAGCTCAAACAACATGCATGATGCAATAAATCTTTGACATGATGAAAGGAATCTTGATTGATGCAATAGTCTTCAATAAATCTACCCTTGAATGCCTTGAAAATGCTCTTGAATTGCTCCTATAATTCTCTCTTGAATTCTCTTTTGATAGCTTCAATTTTCTAGGTGGAACTAAGTGAAATAAAATCTTATTTTTACATACCTTATCATTAATTGGGTATGTGTAGGATCATGATGGGCCAACAAGTGACGATATGATGGGTATGTGTAGGGTATGTGGCTAATGACTTTTTTTTAACCCAAAATTGATGAAATGAAAAGGGTTTTTAAAGGATATTCTCAACTTTCCTCCAATATAAATTATTCTTTACTTTGAATTTAATAAATAATTATTATTCATTTTCTATTTAAATTACGATTAAAGTCCTAATTGATAGGTTGATTGAAAAACATCTATAGCTTTCAAATGGTATCACATTTTTGAATCTGAAACATGCGTCACATTCTATGCTTCACATACTATAGGATTAAAAAAATAAATGAATTTCACGAAGTTTTGACCAAGTTAAGGTGGTTAGACATACCGTTTTATATTTTTAAAATTTGTAATAAAAAATTCATAATTAATTATTTACTTGGAAAAAATTACAAAAAATGCATTACATCGAGACATGAGCCCTCTACTTATATCTAAAATTTTATAAAAAATATTATCATTTTATTGTGGTTAGGGTGGTCAGACAGATACCTACTTATTTTTTCCCTGAAATTTAAGTACTACTGCATTGAAATTTCAAATTTTCACCAAATAGATTTAAAAAAAAAAAAACCTAGTAGTTTAGAAACCATATTCAATTTCTTACATATTATATTCTTAAATATTTTTGAAATAATATAAATTACTTATTCAAATTTTTACGTCAAGTTGCCTAACTTTGATTTTTTTGAATTTTTTGCCACTTAAGGGGCCTATTTTTTCCATGATGATCCTGCACATACCCAATTCCCAAAATTCAAATATCACAAGATGACATTGAATTATGGATTTGAAATCATTAAAATACCGCCAAAAAAATATTTTAAAGGGGGGTCCTAGGTCTAAGTGAGGACCCATTTTCCATAGGGTGAATGGGTCCTAGGCCACTTACCTAAGACACACATTGCTCAATATTAAACATTATATTAAATTAGGGTCCTAGGCTTAAGTGAGGAGCCATTCACCCTATGGTGAATGGGTCCTATGTCACTTACCTAGGACACACATCTTCTAAAGTTAAGTGTTGTGTAATGTCATTTATGAATGTCGGGTTTTATCCCTTAGAATTTTCATTTAATTAAGCTTGGCTTTGAATTAAAGGGGCCAATTAAGGAAAATTAACCTCAATAAATTAATAAAGCCCTAGATTAATGTGAAAGTGTAAAGGTACACCTTACAACACCAAAAATAAGGCACAATTAAATCCTTTTAATTTAAAAGGGCCCTAAACTTAATGTGAATATGAAAAACATATTACAACACTAAATTAAGGCATCATTAAGCTCATTAATTTAATAATTATTCCCAAATTAAGTGTGAAAAAGGGATAATTTTTACTACATTACATTTTTCCCCCACTTTAGCGAGAGTATGACCCCATGTCAAACTCACACTGAAGTAGACATTCAAGACACTTATGTATGCAGCAATGACAAAGATACACAATCATACAACATCAAAGACTAGGAAGATCAAGCCTAGACAGTCTGATTGGTGTGGAACACATCTAAGCCTTTGGATTTTTTTTTTGTTGCATGCTCACTCTGGGGTAGTGGAACCTCAGGCTATCCACTAGGTGAGTATCCCAATAAAGTGGCTTAGTGAGAAAGTCATGCCTGGTCTACAGGCTCTCACCATATAATGATAAATTCAAGCCTCTATGTCAACTTCTCATTTTACTAACCATACCAAAGCTATCCTTTTTTATAATTTCAATAGGGCACCACATGGCTATTGGTATGTGGCAACTAATCATGTAAATACTGTACACTAGTAACGTATCCTTGCTAGGGTTTGGAGGCACAACTCCCAATTTTTTTAACACATCAAGGTTTTCATGCTAACACATCAAATGAAAAAAAATGACTTTGTAAAACCCTAATTCTAGAAGCTTCCAAAATGGTTGTTATAAGTGGTTGGGATGTATGTTGCAGTATGGTATTTATGAGATTGTAATCTATTTTTGCATTGGATCATAAAATCATTAGATGACTGAGTTTCTATGGATGTAGCCCATATTGGGTGAAACACGTTAAATTTCTATGTTAATCTCTTTTGTGTTATTATTCATTGTTATTTCTGCATTATGCCAAACACTTACGAAAAAGGGCAAGACTCCACTAGAAAGCAAGGTGTGTTATGCTAGGAGGCCTTGAATTTAGGGTTTGAGCTTCACAAGGTTAGCAAGCTACATTATACCAGAAACTTATGAACGTTATATATAGGTGTAGCGCAAGGAAAACACACCGATTAAGCAATTCAAAGCATAAACAATACTAAACCCAAGCTAATAATCGAGAACAAAGGAAATCTTATAAAAACATGCATAATTTACCAAACACACATTTGATTCCATGAATAACCTCCATTATCCTTCTCCATTTCGCCATTGTATGATACTTGCCCTCAGACTTTCAATAAGCATGCAAGTAGGGCCTCATGATCATGATAATAGCAAAACATTGAAGATTCTAAAGTAAGTTGCTTCCAAAAAACATAAGATTTTAGGAGTAATAATGATGAAGGTAAAGCCAATTTATAGAAAATGTGATTTTTGAATGAAAGGATGAGATTAAAAGATAAATCGATGATTAAGATAGAAAGATGTGACATGCATAAGGGTTAGGATTGAATTAGTGCAAGTGATAAAGCATAAATGGTGGAGATTAAATTAAACAATAATTTAATCTTTATTGGAAACTGGTCGATACACAGAAGAATAAAGATCACATGTAAAGGATAAAGATTGAAATAGATAGAAGATAGGAATAAATTAATTAAATAATTAAAGTTATTTAATTAATAGAAGTTTGCACGTAGAAGATAAGAATAAATCTAGATAACAGACTGATTATCCCAAAAAGTCTATTCATTAAAGATAATCAGATATTAAATTAGCAGATAACTGACTGATCTCATTAAATCTAGAATTAAGTGATAAATGACTAATTAGATAACAAAGAGATTATCTAATTATAGAAGAATATGCCAAGGATAAACCTTTTATGAATTAAATAATAATTTAATTCAACATTCAAGATTTTAGGATTAAATTAAATAAATAAAGATTTATTTAATTAAATGGAGAAAAGACTAAAGAATAATTAAATAATTTAAAATGATTATTTAATTATAGTTGAAAGTGTGATAAGAATAAATTAAATAATAGTTTATTTAATTTTAGAAAGAAGATAAACTTAATTAGTGATGTAATTAAATAAATAATATTTATTTAATTAATCAAAGAAGAATAAAGGTAAGAATGAATTAATTAAATAATTAGAGTTATTTAATTAATAGGGGAAAAATGACTTTAGAAACTAATTAAATAATTAACATTATTTAATTATGAAAATGAAGATAAGGATTATGACGAAATTAGAGTCACAGGCCTAGACCAATTTTTAGTGTCTACATTTTGCCCCTCTTTGATACAATGTTGTTTATCACATTTTGTGAAAGAAAATCAGTCAAAACATGCCCTAGTCGTGCCCCAGTGTGAAATAGGTAAGGGTATGCCCCCTTGAGAAAAATGATTTTTTTTGAAAAAATAAAAAAAAATTGGAAATTGTCCCAATTAGGTAATTGGATAGCTAGAAGTTCAATGATGGCGAAAGAAATCAGTTTTGGCGAGGTTTGTCTTATGAAATGATCATTGGAAGTCTATAAATAGTGCGGCCAATATAGAAGGTTTGAAAGAAAGCCCTCAAAAACCATAGGTATAAATAGGTGTAGACACATAAAAATGGTCTCGACTTGCAAACCATATTTTCTATGATGACCATGCTTCTCCCCCATATAATTCAATTATTTAATCAGGTCCTAATGTCATAATTATTCCTCCATGATTATTTAAATAAATAAATTGCATTTATTTATTTAGATACGTCACTAATTAGTCCTTATGCCCTCTAATAATTCTCCATTTAACCATTTATCCTTCAATCAAATAAGTTTATTTAGTTAGCCCACTTTCCATCTCACCAAATAAATAATTAAAATGATTATTTATTCTCTTTTGTCTCATTCCCATTTATGAATTAAATCATTATTTAATTCATAAGTCAACATTCCTCCATAAATTAAATAATTACTATTATGCCAACTACCTATTTTTCTCCACCATTGATTTGATTATCTCCAATTAAATCTCAACCCTTCATTTCAAGGCTTGCCCTAACTTTGACCTAATGTTGCCCTAACCCTAATCATCCTTATCACATTGAACCATAGCCGTTGATCTTAGGGCTTCACCAACTTTTAATCCTGGCCGTCCATTCTCAATTTGGCATTCTTTAAAAGGCCCTCTCTCAAGTCATTTTAGGACACACAAGTTATTTTCAGTATGCTTGAGAGCTTTTTGAGTGCTTGAGCATACACATTACTTCAATATTTTGTTTGGCTTTGTCATAGGTTATAGTTGCACTTCAAGTTTGAGGGAAATTATATCATTTTCAACAAGATGGAGAAGACCAATGGAGGTGAATCAATGGAGGCTTGAAGACTAGGTTTGAATGTCCATGATTTGAGATTTGCAACGTCCGATTTCGCTTGCCAAAGATTGGAGACTCAAAACTACTAATCATGTTTTTGCAGGGCTCTTGCTTCAATTGTGCTTTATCTTGAGTGCCTCTTTCACATAAAAGATTTATTGGGCCTAAAAAGAACTTGCATGCTTGAGTTGAAATCATAAGCTTGGTTTAAAATAAACAAAGTGTTTGATGTGTTTGTCTCACACTTCAATTTGGATATTAAAATGAGAAAATGCTTTCAACTTGTGTAACCTTTGATTCAATAATAGGAGTATCCTCTCCCCTTGCGCACTTGTGCGATCCTGGGTGCAAGAGAAACTATTATTGACTCTAGGAAATTGGGCCTTCCTTGGTGGGAAAAAGTACTCACCTCAAGGCGACTCAGACCAGCAATGGAGCTCTTTGGCCGAGCTACCCCCGATCGGTATACAAATGTGAATCCTAAGGGAAAGCCTAGGATTATGAGTGCAGATGTGTCATACAGACAAAGTAGTACTCCCATAAACCCTATTGAGCATAACCTCTTTAGGCTGTAGTGCCACCTAATCGGTGATTAATCTCTTGCCCCATGTATGGCCACTCAAACGGGGGTCCCGAACTAAATACTCTTGTGTAGTAGCCAAAAACCTTCTATCCGCTAGTGCAGCAATGGTCGTTGTGAAGGCATCCACATCTTCACAGTCTTTAGTAGAGGTGATCAGCATGCCATGGGAGTTTTATGGGTGCTGGAAGCTTGGTTGGCCTGAGAAGAGAGTGCACTGTAAGGGGGAGCCCGTGCAGCCAAGCTTCTGAATTCACACGCTAAACATATGTGGCTAGGGAAACCCAAGTGGAATCTAGCAGATATTGTCCTGACCTAGCCATAGGATTGTGCTTGTCTTCTTTGTGATTGATTACACATTCAAAACATCATGTTTGCTAAGTGTTTTTTGGATTCTCAAACAATATACACAACAATCCCAAATCTGGAAACAAAACAGTCAACTTCAGACAATTCAAACTTTTCATCAAAACATCACAAAACTGAATTCGAGTCCAACAATTTTGCCTACTGTCAAACATCTTTTCTCGAAGTCTTTGTCAGAAACCGGAATTGAAATTGCTCAAAATTTTCATCATTCAACCATTAGCTTGCATTTTTACCTTAGGTTCATCCTTGTTAATTTTAATTGCATTCCCTAGGCTTCATAATCATCATTTCCTACATAGACTTGTCATTAGGTTTCATCTTTGCAGACTTTGGATTAGGCCACCTCATCACACTTTGCAAAATCATTGCCTTCAAGAGTAGGTTATCTTGAGACTTAGTCAACAATCTCCTTTTCAGTCATTGTCCTTTTTGTGAGAATTTCCAACTCAACAGTCTAGTTTGGAAAACTCACTAGTCATTTTGACCTTGTCACTTAGTCCCTTTAACAAGTCCTTTGATAAACAAAATTAAGACATAGATTAAGCTTAGAGTGGTTAGGAAAACCTTTCTCCACATTGCATTCATCTTAGTCCATACTTTGCATATTTTATGCCTAAAAAATAAAAAAATCCAAACATATTGTTCACCCTAGTCCTCATTTTGCACCTTGACATTGCATTAGTCACCTTTTTAGTCAACATTATCATCTTAGTCCTCATTTTGCACCTAGTCAATTCTATCACCTTGCATTAATCAACATTGTCATCATAGCCATCATTGTCGCCTTAACATTTGGCATCTTTCTTTGGCAACTTTTTCACCTTGCATCAATCATTTCCTTAGGAAAACATCATAATCACCTTGCATTGTCATGCTTTATCACAAAAAAAAACCAAAAATATAGAATAGTTGTTATAATCATCATCCTCATTTGAGCAATTCTCTTTTATGGTCGAAACTAGGCTTCAAAGAAAGAAAAGACAAATGGAAAACTTTGGACAAGACTTCAACACCAACATCCACACCAACACTTATGACATGAACCAAGACATGAATTTTAACGATCCATTCACCAACATGAACATACCATCTTCCATGAACCTGCCAACATCCTCTCGAAATCCATTCGAACCATTCATACAGAGAGACCACACTGGACAAGTATTAACTGAGGATCTAGAGGCTGCAGCCCAAAATCCTGACGTAGCTTCATTTGTAGAGGACTTGGTCTTGAATGATGCTGACAGATACCTTGCTATGCTTTTAGACCAAGGGGAAAAACTACCAAGAGGCTTTGACATCAATACCATAAGACCTTCGTCTCCAGACAACACGACACAAAACTTGACACCTCAACAAAACACGAACAATGCCTCCAACAATAACATTGTTGTCACCACACAAATTGCTACAAGCACCATCAATGTTACATCTAGTGGCACCATAAGTCAAAACACCTCCAACTCAATCAATGCAACATCTATTGGAGGAACACCCACCATGCCACAAGCAATATCACAATCCATGCCCGCAATGTCAATGACATCTTCACAAACAGTTGGAACTACCCTTGGATCTACATTAATGGGGGCAAGTTCCTCAAACCCCATTTTTGGAACTTCATCTATGACCATAGGGACATCATCATCAAATCCTTATGTTGGAATTTCATTCAATCCCTTTAGAGGAACTAAACGACGTATTCTTATTAGAGGTTCCCAACCAAACATTAACACATCGTCACAATTAAACATCAATGCCTCATAAGGACAAAATACCAACATCCCGCATGGACAATTCCAAGGACAAAATACCAACATCCCGCATGGACAATTCCAAGGACAAAATACCAACATCCCACATGGACAATTCTTCCAATATGGACAAGGCACTCAAATGACACAACAAATGAATACCTTTGGGCACCAGAATAGTCAAGGTTACCAGATCCCCCAAATATCGACAAATATGGCTGGATCACACATCCCCACATATTCATCACAAATTCACACACAACACATTCCTCATCAAAATTGGCAATACCAACAATTGCCAAACCAAAACATATCATACATTCCACAACAACACATGTCACATTCAAACTCAAACATGCTATCACAATCAATGGGGACTCAAGGGATACCCATCACTCCCATGTGTGATGCGACCAATAATCCCATAATAGATGCCTTGACAGCCAGAGTGGCAGACCTCCAAAAACAGATGGAAAACATGCAAACATCCAACAAAATGCCACCAATGTCATATGACCTATGTCCATATCCTTTTGACACAAATTTATACATGCCACCATTTCCTCCTGGATATGTGGCCCCAAACTTCACCAAATACAAGGGAAAGACAAATCCTATTGAACACATTCGAGAATTCACGACCAACTGTATGGACATTGCATATGAACACACTTACTTGATGAGACTCTTCTCCAAGAGTCTAACAGGACCCACACTCGAATGGTTCTCCACTTTGAAGGGGATAAAAACATGGAATGAACTTGTCAAAAAATTTGTGAAAAATTATGCCTATAACATTGACACAGACACCTCCATCACTAGCTTATGCACACTTACACAAGAAGACACTGGTGAAACGTTTATCCCATTTTTCCAATGATGGAGAGGCCTAGCAAGTCGCTGCCACATAGACATACCTAAAAAAGAGAAGGTTGACATGTTTGTACAAACACTCCTAGGCCCATTGAAAAATGGCTTGCGAGTTCATTGTTGTACAACCTTTGCAGACCTAGTCGAACGAGGCGTCCAACTTGAGAAAGCGCTCATTGCTAAGGGAAGATTAAAATATGGTCCTAAAAACATAAACGCAAGTCCACCCACTGAAAATAACAAATATTGGGTTAAGAATAAGCATGTCGCCAATGATGGCGTTGTAGATGCTAAGACTGTCAATGCAATGGGTCCTGTGCTTACCCTTAAAGGGGCTCAACCACAAAATACACAGATGACCACACAGACCCATGCTGCCAATGTTGTACAGAAAATCAAAATAACCAAGGTAATCAAAATAACCCAAATCAAAGGCAGCCCCGACAACCTAGACAGTTCCCCAGGAGTCGCACATACACCCCCTTGGGTGAGCCCATTGAAGAAGTCCTCAAGAAACTCCTTCAAAATGGTGTCATAACACTTGAGGACCCAAAACCATATGACCCAGGGCAGTTTAAACCATTTTGGTGGGATGGCAACGCATTTTGTGATTATCATCGAGCAAAAGGACATAAGACCTCCTTCTGTCGACAATTGAAAATTTTGGTACAAGACCTTATCGAGAATCGTACCATTGAGATAGGTGGACCACAATTTGCATCTAATTCAGACCATACCATAAACAAAAACCCACTGCAGGACCATGGTTCTAGTAACCCTTCCACGTCAAAATCCAATAACAATAATCGAGCCAACCATGCTCGTATTGCATATGACTATTCTGGTGGACCTATCATAAATAATATTAGAACAACTGCTGAACATGTCAACACAATTACTATCAGAAAGGCCCCTGAATGCAATGTCACTACCCGTGGGGGAAAAGTTACCATAGCTGGCCCTCTTCCCAGACAACCAAAGATAACAATCAATGGCCCATCCACCCAACAATCGCAGTCCAATCCATTACCCAAACAATCCCAGCCTAAAGGAAATTTTAACCTCATTGACCAACTTGGGAAGACACCTGCACAAATTTCTATACTCAAGTTGCTACGGATTTCCCCAGCTCATAAGGCTATACTCAACAAAACATTACAAGAGTCTTCTATTCCCCAAGACATTGATGTCAATCAATTTGAGGCCATGGTGGGATATCTTACCGCTCCCCACCATATAACATTCTTAGAACAAGACTACTCATTGTCCAAATCCAATCATAATGATGCCCTTCACATTGAAGTTTTTATCCATAAGCATAAGGTCAGACGAGTGTTAGTAGATGGCAGAGCAGGAATGAACATATGCTCCTTAAAATTGGTTAAGGCCCTAGGCTTTTCTGATGCTTGTGTAGACGCTACAAAGAGCATTGTTATCAAGGCATGTGATGATGAAGAATGTTCCTCTTGGGGCGTAATTACACTTCCAATTCGTATCGGACCAGTCATTGTGGACACCACTTGTCAAGTCCTAGATCTAGAACTTCCATACAATATTTTACTTGGTCGACCTTGGATTCATGCCTTGAAAGTTGTCCCTTCCACGTATCACCAGTGTTTGAAGTTTCCCTTTGAAGGCACTGAGATTACCATATGTGGAGACCCTGACCCATTTCAATATTGTACCAATTTGAGAGGTATCTCAGAGCGCCAAGTTCCTATCAATAGTGAAGCTTTGACATCTTCATCCTCTAAATTCATTGACCCATCAACACTTGCGAAGCCTCCCGCATCCACATCCACTGCCACAACATCCACTTCTGCCCCTTTGACAACCATGACCACCTCCATGACATCTACCACTTCATCCATCACCCCAAGCATTGACACAAGTATTAAGATCTAGGACCAAGGGTGTGGAGAGTATAAGTTGAATACGGCCTATTGCATAACGAGGATGCCTAAGTCTCCCCAAGTCTACGGCAAGCCTTGCTTCATGTTAGAGTCAAAAGAAATTTTTAGAGTCCCTCCAAAAATAGTATTCATAAAGTGGGGTGAAATGAGTCAAGAGGACATTGACAACGTGCTATCTTGGATTTATAGAGAACCAGAGGATCCAACTCCCTTGCCAGTAAAAATGTATGGTAAAGGATATGACATGATAAAGGAAAAAGGCTACGATGGAATTAGTGGCCTCGGCAAGCACAAGACAGGAAGGCAAGAACCTCTAGCACCTAAAGGAAGACCTAAACATCTTGGGTTAGGGTTAGGACCAGGAGAATCTGGTGATCATAGTACCAATGCACTTTCTAGCGAGAGAGTAAATGCTTCAGACTGTGTCGAGACAATTGAAGATCCCCTTTCTGAAATTGACTCCCACAAATGGGAATTTGGCTCCCAACGATCCCTAAGTGACTGTTGCCTTGATGACTTGTTCCTTGAACCTGGAGAGCCTACATTTGAAGAGAGATTCTGGAAAATGTTCAAAATTGACAAGACACCAAACAACACCCAGTCCAGATCCTCTTCTACTCCTATTGACCATAATCCTGACATACTTGTCTACCCTACTGAACCTAATGACCATCATTTAGATTCATTTGAATTGCCACATGACACTACTGACCCAAACTCCACTCCCTTTGTTCCTTACTTTGCTGATGAGTGTGAATCAAGCGAGGCAGAGTACTGGATAGAATCTGATATAGAGCCTGATGATGACAATTTTATCTTTAACCTTCTGAATCTTTCGGCATGCTTTCCACATCCTACCCACTGTTCACCAATACTGATGATGGTATTTCCTTAGTCTACCCACAACTAATCGATTGGGATCAATAAGGCCCGCCAGTTATGGACATATTTCAAAATGATGAGGCCATTGCAGAATTCATGGGACTGCGTGAGGGTATACCAAGTGGAGACCACAAGGCTGGATTTTCCATTAACCTAGATTGTGCCACTTACTTTGGGGAGACTGCTCCGTCCTCTAGTCGCAAAATGAAAAATAAAAATAAAGCAAAAAATGACACGTCTTTAGGTGAAAACCAAAAGGCACCTTCTGATGATAAAAAAGTAAAAATAAAGGACTAAGGATGGAGGGCTGGACTTTCTCCCTATAACTCAGGAAAAATAGCCATGCTCATAGAGGACACTATGGAAGTAAACATATCTACAACAGAAGATCCTAAGATGGTTCTCTTCGCGGCATCTTTGACAGAGGAAGAGAAACCTGAGTTCCACAAATTCTTTTCAGAGCGTAAGGTCAACTTTGCGTGGTCTTATGCCGATATGCCTGGGTTGGATCCAGAACTTGTCTTGCACCATTTCCATTATTTCCAGATGCCAAGCCAGTGAAACAAAAGCTGCGAAAGATGCACCCACAGATCGCCTTGTTAGTGAAAATAGAACTTAAGAAATTGTTAGATGTGGGATTCATACGGTCCATAGACTATGCCGAATGGATATCAAATCTTGTACCAGTCACAAAGCCAAACGGTCAAATCCGCATCTGCACAGATTTTCGGGACCTGAATAAAGCTTGTCCAAAGGATGACTTTCCCTTGCCAAACATCGATATCATAGTGGACCTTACAGCAGGATATGAGATGTTGTCCCTCATGGACGGTTTTTCCGGTTATAATATTCGTATTGCCCCTGAAGATCAACACAAAACAACCTTCATATGTCCTTGGGGCACATACTGTTGGAACGTCATGCCTTTTGGTCTTAAGAATGCAGGGCCACGTACCAGAGAGCCATGACAACCATATTCCATGACATGATGCACAATATAATGGAAGATTATGTAGATGACCTTTTGGCAAAATCTTTGACACGAAAAGACCACTTGAGGGTGTTAGACAAAATTTTCAAGAGACTGGAAGAATACAAGGTCCGCTTGAATCCAAAGAAATGTGTCTTTGGCGTAACATCAGGCAAACTTTTGGGGTACATTGTTTCTCGTAGAGGCATTGAGGTCGATCCTGCCAAGGTGAAAGCCATATTAGACATGCCTCCTCCAAAAGGGATAAGTGAACTCAGGACATTACAAGGCAGGTTACAATCCATCTGACGCTTCATAGCACAATTGGCAGACAAGTGTCACCCATTTCAGTATCTTTTGCGCAAAAGTATCCCTTTTGTGTGGACAGATAAATGTCAGGAGGCCTTCCAACAAATAAAAGAATATCTACTGTCACCACCTGTTTTAATGCCACCAATTGAAGGGAAACCTTTGATTCTATACATTTCTACAACAACTTTAGCACTGGGGGCATTACTGGCACAAAATGACCATGAAGAAAAGGAAAGGGCCATATACTACATCAGTAGGACACTGGTTGGATATGAGCTAAATTACACAACCATCGAACGTGCTTGCCTAGCAGTTGTCTTTGCTGCTCAGAAATTAAGACACTACATGCTGAATCACCAGACACACTTAGTGGCAAAGATTGATCCCCTGAAATATCTCCTAAGTCGTGCAGCATTGACAGGTCGCCTGGAAAAATGGGTAATGATCTTGAGCGAGTATGATATTCAATATGTTGAAAGAAAGGCGATAAAGGGACAAGTGATAGCAGACCAACTGGCAGACGCACCTATACAGGGTGATCATCCACTAGTAGCAGACTTTCCAGATGAGTCAATATTTCATACCGAACCTAAGTCACCTTGGAGGCTATATTTTGATGGATCTCATACTAATCATGGCTCGGGGGCAGGAATATTATTTATCACCCCTCAAGGAGACTCCATTCCTAAGTCCTTCCGCATTGCTTTTCCATGTACAAATAATGTGGCAGAATATGAGGCACTTGTCACAGGACTCAGAATGGCCATCAAATGGAAAATTAGAACACTTCATGTCTATGGCGATTCTCAATTGGTCATTAACCAAGTCAATGATGACTATGACACTAAGGACGAGAAATTAATGCCTTACAAACGAATGGTTGATAGCTTTCAAACATATTTCCACATGGTGACTTTTGAGCAAGTTCCAAGAACACAAAATAAGGCAGCAGACGCAATGGCCACAATTGGCTCTCTTCTAGACATTCCTAGTAATGTGCCTCAATTTGAATTCTTGGTAGAATAGCTTTTGGTTCCTGCATATGACATACCAGAATCAGAGATGGTTTGCGAGCTTGTTGGTCCCAATTCTCCATGGTATCAAGACATTTATGACTACCTCAAGTCCCAAACCCTTCCCCCCAACCTATCCAATAACAAACGAAAGTCCTTTATCCGAAAAGTCGCCAGATACACCATCCTCAGTGACACCCTTTACCGACGTAGCTTTGATAATTCCCTTCTTCGATGTCTTGACACTGATGAAGCATGAATGACCTTGCGAGAGGTACATGAGGGTATATGCGGATCCCATTCAAGTGGTCCTACTTTAGCCAAAAAGATAACGAGACTTGGGTATTACTGGCCAACCATTGAGAAAGATGCACTTGAATTTGTCAGAATGTGTCACCAATGTCAGATACACAGTGACTTGATTCATGCACCAGCACAGGAACTTCGGTCGATTACTTCTCCTTGGCCCTTCGCACAATGGGGACTCGACCTCGTGGGAAAGATCTATCCTACCTCGTCTAATGGCCACAAATTCATCATTATCGCCACTGAGTACTTTACTAAGTGGATCGAAGCCATCCCGCTCACTTACATTACCGGAAAACAAATTTCCAAGTTTATTCTCAACTATATCATTTGTCGATATGGTATTCCACAATCCATAATCACAGACAACAATCGTCCCTTCAAAAATCAGGATGTCTGTGAACTTTGTGAATGCTTCCATATCTGACACCACTTCTCCACACCTTACTACCCACAAGGAAATGGTCAAGCTGAGGCATCTAATAAAATGATCATCAAACTTCTTAAGAAGATTTTCAATGACGCTAGTCGTGATTGGCACATACAACTCAATCCTGCTTTGTGGGCATATTGCACTAGCATCGGTACTCCCACTGGAGCCACTCCATTCGCCCTCGTCTTTGGAGCCGAAGCCATCTTTCCCATAGAGGTCGAAATTCCATCCCTACGAGTGTCTATGAAAGGTCTAATCACTGATGAAGAATATTGACAGTCACAACTACATGAATTAGAAATGCTAGATGAACGCAGACATAATGCCTTGAACCACTTACAGGCATATCAAAATTTTCTTTGCAGAAGCTACAACAAAAGAGTGATGACTCAAAAATTTGACATTGGTGACTTGGTTCTCATGCAGAATCCTAAGAATCAGTCTGACAGAGAAAAACCAGGCAAGTTCGAGCCCAATTGGCTGGGTCCGTACATCATCACCGCGTCATTTAGTTCTGGCGCATATCAGTTGGCTACTCCAGATGGTGAACAATTAACAGAGCCAATCAACAGTCTACATTTACGCAAGTTTTATACATAGCATCAGAAAGTCTAGCTGACAACCATTAAAAATACAAAAAAAATGGAAAAATACAAAAATATCGTCACTTGGATGAAAACTTGGCAAATAGGCATCCTAGTGACACCAAAAAAATGAAAAAATTGACAAAAATAAAAGAGAAATAATTCATCCAATAGTGAAAACCTGGTAAACATGCGCTTTGGATAAGTACCATGGTGAAAACCTGGAAAACAGGTGCCATGTGTAGTTGGTCATTGCTTTGACATCTACTATCACTCTATCTACCTTCGTCCATAATAAACATCATTTTTTTTTTTTTTTGACATTCGTCACAACGTTTCACCTGAACATCATGACATTTCTTTCCATGGACGACAGTGGTTGACATCAAAGTCTTGCGCATCACCTATCATCCATACTGGTCACGCTCTTTCCATCAACTTGACTAGGGGAAATATTTGATCATGGGACTGCAGTGGGTATCACACATGGTCTTGACAATCAGTCCTGAACAAATCCTAAAAATCATAAAAAGTCTTGAAAAAATCATAAAAATTGAAAAAGTCCTGAAAAAATCATAAAAATCATAAAAAGTCTTGAACAAATCATAAAAATCATAAAAAGTCCTAAAAAAGACCTAAAAATTGAAAAATGTCCTGAAGAAAGCACAAAAACATTTAAATAACATCACAAATCCCAAAAACAGAGTCAAAGTTAGTCATGTCAGTCATGTTATTCTTCATCAACAGTCGAACTACGTGGTCTCTGCACATTTTCTACGTAGGCAAGGCCATCAGTCAATGTGCCCCCGAGGCCCCCTAGGTTTAGTCCCTTAGGGTTTGTCACGTCAAGTCAAAACATGTCAATTCATCTTCAATTTGTTCATCTATCCCAGTCGAACTACATGGTCTCTGTGCATTTGCTACGTAGGCAAGGCCATCAGTCAATGTGCCCCTGAGGCCACCTAGGTCAGTCCTTTAGGGTTTGTCATTTTGGTCAAATAAGTCAAACATAGTCACACTCAAAAACAAGACAATCATTTGAAAGTCAACATTCAAATTGCGAACCAATAGACAACATAGCCCAGTCAGTCATCAAGCCAAACATCCATCAAATTGCCAACATAATGTCAACCTAGTCCCTTTATGGTCCCCTTCAAGATGTGTCCTTCTTGGAATTGGACCCCGTCAAAACATCATTTGCCTTTTCAGGATGTGTCTTTCCTGATGATAGGCTTCATCACCTAGTCATTGGCCTTTTCAGGATGTGTCCTTCTTGATGACAAGCTTCGGCACATAGTCAACCTTTTTTAGGATGTGTCCTTCCTAACGACAGGTATTGTCACGCTGTCAAAATTGTTAGACTATCAAATCGTCAAACTATCAAACTATCACACAATCAACCTTTGACACACAAATCTTGGCAAACATATTGAATGGCTGTGATTTTGCTAGTCTATTTTTTCTTATCTTTTTATTGTTTTGTCTCTTGGTCATGTTACTAGCTACCTCAAGGATGTCCCATGAAGGATTTAGAGGAGCAATGATGTCTCATGGCCTACTTTTCCTTAATTGTTTTCTTTGGTGTGTCTTGACAAAAAGATTGGGGCAACTTGGCCTTTAGAATGAGTTAGGACATTCCTTGTCTGTGGCTGTCTGTTTTTCACAAGTGGACGACCTTGCACACCTTAGTCTATGTCATATCATGGTGTTTGTTGTCCATTTGTCACATTTTACTGCCCAATGATGATTATGCAACACCTATGATGTTATTTGGAAAAATATTGAAGTATTCCTTTTTCATCATCACATCCATGATTTCCACGCTAACATTTCTTCTATTCCTTCATCCTCTAGTCCTCTCATCCATTTCGAGAGCACACTCACGTTCTTTCAACCTGCCTGTCCTCTCGAGGGGGCATCCACTACCTCCTCGTCATCCTTCCTCTCCTCACTTTCACACTGGGGCAATTTTTTGACTTGTTCTTTGACACAATGCGATAAACTGCATCATGTCAAAGAGGGGCAAAATGTAGACACATAAAAATGGTCTCGACTTGCAAACCATATTTTCTATGATGACCATGCTTCTCCCCCACATAATTCAATTATTTAATCAGGTCCTAATGTCATAATTATTCCTCCATGATTATTTAAATAAATAAATTGCATTTATTTATTTAGATACGTCACTAATTAGTCCTTATGCCCTCTAATAATTCTCCATTTAACCATTTATCCTTCAATCAAATAAGTTTATTTATTTAGCCCACTTTCCATCTCACCAAATAAATAATTAAAATGATTATTTATTCTCTTTGTCTCATTCCCATTTATGAATTAAATCATTATTTAATTCATAAGTCAACATTCCTCCATAAATTAAATAATTTCTATTATGCCAACTACCTATTTTTCTCCACCATTGATTTGATTATCTCCAATTAAATCTCAACCCTTCATTTCAAGGCTTGCCCTAACTTTGACCTAATGTTGCCCTAACCCTAATCATCCTTATCACATTGAACCATAGCCATTGATCTCAGGGCTTCACCAACTTTTAATCCTGGCCATCCATTCTCAATTTGGCATTCTTTAAAAGGCCCTCTCTCAAGTCATTTTAGGACACACAAGTTATTTTCAGTATGCTTGAGAGCTTTTTGAGTGCTTGAGCATACACATTACTTCAATATTTTGCTTGGCTTTGTCATAGGTTATAGTTGCACTTCAAGTTTGAGGGAAATTATATCATTTTCAACAAGATGGAGAAGACCAATGGAGGTGAATCAATGGAGGCTTGAAGACTAGGTGAATTTGTTTCATACTCTCATGTTTCTTGCTTTCATTGTTCTCCATTGTTATTAGGGATTTAAGGGTTTTATGCTATTTGCAATCTAACATGATTTTTCCTTAATACAATAGGAATTTGGGTAAAAATGAATTCATTTGCACCCTTCAAGTTTGAAAAACCTTTGATTTTCTCAAGAGCCATCCAACAAGATGTCGTTTGTTCTATACACCGAGCATTGTAGATATTGAGTTAGGACTTTTAGATGGCCAGCCGACGCATCACCCCTGGTATGTACCCAAAAACTATCTTTTGAATTTTCAATTTTCACCCATTTCTAGGACATTAAAGTTTGATTTTCAAATGCGTCATTTCTCCTTCAACACAAATGCATTTGTATGTGACGCATCTGCTTGCGATACGACACATTTGTGAAAAAATGTCAGGTCTCATTTTTGCATTAAGTTTAGATCAACACATTTGTTTATTTTTGCATCGCATTTGTGCTAGCAAGTCGCATTTGATATTTCTGTGACACATATGCATGATTAGTCACTTTGATGGATTATGTGATGCATGTGTATAGTTGTGATGGATGTGCAATGTTAAATGACACATTTGATGTTCTGCGACACATTTGAAATGTTAAATGATGCATTTGCATGGTGCAATGCATTTTATAATAAAACGATGCATTTTCCTATCAATTTTTTTTGAAATTTTATGGTGTGAAAATTTTCTTTATATTTCTGAGACAAGGTATTTGTTATGCATTTGCAGGTTGGTTTAGATCTGATATAACTTGGGAGTCGAGGCCGGCTACTTATGAGTTGTGAGACTAGTTACACAGTGCAAAGAAATGGTTGATATGGAGTCTTGGATTGCATCATGTGACATTTATGCCCACCATTCGAGCAAACAAAGGGATGCTTACCACACTTTGTGAGAAATAGCACTCAAAGACTTCATCTTTCCATTTTCCTACAGGAGAGGTGACTATTACATTAGAGGATATCCATAGGAATCTTTGATTGTCGATCAAGGGTGAGAGGGTTCTTTATAATACCCAAAGGGGTTATAGTGAGATCACCTATTATTATGTATATGAGGATATCAGACAGCTCAGTATTGAGCATTATGAGGTTAGATGGCATGCACTGGCAGATAGATATGAGTGGATTGATTGTTTTCTATGTACTTTGATTGTTGGGGTTGTTCTACCAGACCACCGAGGTCATGGGTTTCCTATGGGTTGAGGGGAGATGTTGGTAGGGATGTTGGAGAGGCATGTTGTATATGCATGGGGCTGTCTACTAGTGATGTTATGTTTTCACTTGCACGATATAGCCTATAGGGAGGCACAGTATATGAGCTATGGGACCACATTATTGATGATATTGGCATGGGAGCACATTGTTGTTTTCCACCCACCAGTCGTATATGAGTTAGATGATACATATCCTTATATTTTTTTAATATTCCAGGACCATCACTCAGACTCATGTTGGAGACACAAGATATTGGAGGCACGCGATCGATACCCTTGTGCAGTTTATATGGAGGCCCTACATGGATTGTGTGTAGTGGCATGATGAAGATCGACACTTTCCTTTCTGTTAAAAGACACGACATTTGATTGGGAGGATTGTTTCGAGAGTACATATAATTGAGATACACCTACCAGACAAAGTGCTCCAGTAGTTTGGTGAGGTTCAGGTTGTGCCACGGGGTCGAGTTGAGTTTTCCAGATCTTTGAGGGAGGTTCCTCTATGGGGGCCCTAGATCCTTGTAGCGATAGCAAAGGCAGACATAGATGCACTATAGCTAGTACATTAGGGATGGAGGGGTGGAGTTGTAGATCCTAGGATGATAGTGGCATATGATACCTAGTGGGCACAATATAGGCTTGTGCCATATATAGATCTTGATCAGCCAAAACATGTAGAGTGCTGAGGGATAGGACCATCGGGTCAGCGTGGTGGCAGGGGAGGTGGTCAAGGTGGTAGAAGTAGAGGAGATGATGGGAGAGGAGGAGGTGGGAGGGGTGGTCGACGGGGTCAATGAGGTGATAGAGGTTAAGGTAGAGATTTGTCACCCATCCGTGAGGATGAGGGAGAGAGAGAGGACGTACCCATGTTGGAGGCTAGTGGGCATGAGGAGCATGTTGCAGAGGAGGCCGTTGCAAAGGAGGCCATCGGTGAGGAGGCAGAGATGGATGCCCTTGATCTTCAACGAGCAGGATACAGGATATAGATGATTACCCTGAGGAGGAGATGGGATATTAGGAGAGGGAGCTCTGATACCAGATAGTTGAGGAGTGGGATGTTGATGAGGGGGAGAGGTCATGGTGGGAGGAGGAGGGTCCCATAGATCAGTGGCTGGCCAATTTGTAGACTAGGGTAGAGGCCTTGGAGGAGTGAGTTAGAGTTGTGTCCATGAAGAGGGATGGGATGCAGATGGAGACAGACAATGCCTACTTGGAGAGAGATCAGGCGGTGGCACAAAGGTAGGAGATGGAGTAGAGATTTTTTGAGTTTACATCTCTTTGTACAAGACCAACTGCAACTATGGCTCGAGAGTTGGTCAGGGCTAGTGAGAGGGAGAGGTATTACAAAGATTTATATGAGCAGGAGGTACCTCCTAAGAGACAAGCTCCTAGTACTTATTAGGCCCTTAGCAGTAGATCACGCACCAAGTCTTCTCACAGTAGATCCCAAAGCACTGGTGGTGTCCTAGGACCTCATAAGTCAAGACCTTATGATAGGCTTCCTTCTACACAATGATCATCAGACCCTCCCCATCAGTCACCTCCTCACTCTTTGCATGGGAGCAGTGGGAGTTCAACATAGGGATATGTTATATATTTATAGACACTGTATTATGATTATAGAGCCTATGAGCTCCATTTTGAGAGATACATTATGACATTGTACTATGACACTTTTTTGAGCAATATATATATCATTTTTGGTAATGATTATATGATATGTAGTGTTTCCTATTTATGCGTATGTTATGGATGACAATGTTTACTTTATGATGTTGATGTAGCCTATGATGCTATGTTGATTCTAAATGATAATGTATGCATTTACTTTTATGGTATTTATAAATGTAATGTATGGATTCTATGTTTATGATAATGAGATGCAATGTGATGTATGTATTTACAATGCCATCTGAATGTATGTGTTGTGATAATATGCTATACAAATTATGATGGTGAATGGATGTTATGTCATGGATTCCTAGATGTGATGGATGCCTATATATTTTTATTTTCAAATGCATAATATATGTATGATTTAATATGTATATATATGGCAATGTCTAAATGATACTCTTAACATGAATGCATATGTAGAATGCTTTATTTTTTTGTGTGTCATAGGATTCTATCACGATGCAAGAAAGATGAAATGTTAGTGTAGAAATGATGAATAGTAGCATAGAAGACATGGATGTTAGTACTAGAAATCTTCAATGTTTTTCTGAAACATAATAGGCCTTGCATTAAATCATCATTGGGTGTCAAATGATACAAATGGACAAAAAACACCATGATATGAGATAGACCAAGGTGTGCAAGGTCATCCACTGGCTAAAAACAGACAGTCACAGACAAGGAATGTCCTAACTCATACTAAGGGAAAAGTTGCCCCAGTCTTTTCGTCAAGACAAACTGCAGACAACAAAAAAATAAAAGACAAGTTATGAGACATCATCGCTCCTCTAAATCCTTCATGGGACGTCCTCGAGGAAGCTAGTAACCTAACTCAAAGACAAAGCCAAAAGATAGTCGACAAACAATAGTCAAAGAAAAAAAGTCCTAAGACATCCTTGCTTCTCTAAATCCTTCATGAGACATCCTCAAGAAAGCTAGTAACTGGACTCAAAGACAAAGCCAAAAGAAAAGATAAGACAAAACAAGCCACAATGTTAACAACCAGTAAGAATATTTGCCAAAATTTGATCTGTTTGTTGTTTAATTGTCTAGATTGATAAGATGATTATTTGATAAAGCTAGGTTTCAACAATGACACATACCATATAAGATGTTGAGTCTGGTTTCGATCATAAGACTATCTGTATAAGGAAATGAAAAAACCTAGTTTCAAAAAGACACGTACCATATAAGACATTGAGTCTGGTTTTAATCATGTGACCACTTGTGTAAGGAATTGATGATTGTTTGACTAAATGATCATGTCTATTTTTAGGAAGGACACATCCTATATAAGACATAGGTTGATTGTTTTGGTTATTGCTTTGGAAATTTATTTGTTTGACTTGATGACCTTGTTGACTTGTTTGTCTTGTTGATGCATGACTTGTCTTGATGTTCTGAAAATTGTTTATGTTTCGACTTATTTTTACTGACATGATGAACCCTAAAGGAATGACCTAGTGTGGCCTTAGGGGATCATTGATTGATGGCATTACCTACATTGTACACACAAAGACCTCATAGTTCGACTAGAATTTAAAAATACTAACTGAAAAAGTTTGATATGTTTGAAGACATTTGACGTGTGTGATAGTGAATGTGATGAACCCTAATGGACAGACCTAGTGCGGCCTCAGGTGCTCATTGATTGATGGCCTTGCCTATGTTATACACGCAGAGACCTCATAGTTCAACATGACCAATGACTTTGTCTTATAGACAAAGGACCAAGTCATGATTTTATACAAACAAACGTAAAAGACTGACCTAATGCCTTAGGGGCACATCGATAGATGGCCTTGCCTATGTCTAGTCACAGAGGCAACGTAGTTCGACAATGAAAAACACTGACTAGTGTGACTAACTGTCTGTTTTTGGATTTTTGAAATTTTTGATGTTTTTGTCTTTTTGAAGTTTTTTGATGTTTTTAGATTTTTTTTAGGATATTTTATGATGTTTTTGGATTTTTTCTAGGACATTTTTGTGAGGTTTTTGTATTTTTCAGGACATTTTGAGGATCATGAGAAATGAATGTGAATGATTCCTATAAGAAAGCAAGCAAGCATGCACAAGAATCCAAGGACAACCATGATCTTTCCCCTAGTCAAGCTGAAAACCAATTGACAGGTGATGAGGATGATGAAGATGTTGTTTGACATGGGAAGGACACATCCCAAAACAACGTAAGGATGACGATAATGTGACTAAAGGATCAAGGTTTGTAGAAAGGCTAGAAACAAAGCCAAGGAATTTTTTGAATGATGCACTAGGATGCATAGCAAGATTATATGGATTGGGCTTGTTGCATTTGGAATGACTTTTCAGGATTGGATGGGATGATGGAAGATCCTTAGACCATTGAAAAGGGAAAAACTAAGGCATACAATAGGTATGAATTTAGATGATGGGTGACTTTGGTAAAACATAAGTGACATGAGGATTTTTGGCTAGAAAAATTATCATATGGTCTCAAAGGACTATGTCATTAAGGATAACTCATTTTCTTCAAGGTATGGGTTTGGAAAATTCTATGAAGGCTATGGCATGATATTTCATGGATAGTGTATGACCAAAGGATAGACATGTCAAGAGTTTTTCCAAAGCATGATTTATGTTTGTTCCCTAGTCCTTATCAAGATCAATGTAGGTGGGAAAATGGACATGAGTGGTAGGGCATAGATGGATACGTGGAAATGCCATAATAAATGTCATACGAAGGGTATGGGAGATGAGACAACTTTCTCCCAAGTGTAATGGTCCACATATATAATTTCTTACACATGACGTCTATTTTCTAGGTTTTCATCATGGTACTTATCCAAAGTTCCATAAGCATGGTTTTCACTATTGGATGAAATTTTTCTCTTGAATTTTTTTTTGTTCTTTTTGGTGTCACCAAGATGCCTGTTTGCTAGGTTTTCATCAAGGTGACAATTTTTTTGATTTTTCAATTTTTTTGTATTTTTATATTTTCTATATGGCTTTGATGCTTTAGATGATCACTAATTGTGCTGAATCCATTGATGGTGCTGATGTAGAAACTGGCACCATGATATGCCAATAATGACCTTGATGAAGTAGTTACCTTGTTAGGATCATAGTGATTGCATACAATTGATTTATGTCATTGTGATCCTTGTCAATACTAGAGTTGGCCTTATCAGAATACACACATCGTGATAGAGTGTCATGAGAGTCCTTACAATAAAGAGTTGCTACCAAGATACAATGGATTTGTGACATGGGGTTTTTGGACTTTAGGCGAGATGTAGGATTATGATGGATGATGGTAGATGTGGGAGGATTGTTTGGACGTTTAGATGAATCACTTTTTATTTTCCAAACTTTGGATGTCAGATGACATCTGAGTTTGGAATTTTGATTGGGATAGTCTTTTGAACCAACGCTTTTATATGCCTTGCTTGATGACCATTTTGAAAGAGGTGGTATTATATGTGGGAGTCATCTTTTCTTGTGGTTCCACATTTTGATTGACTGGTACTTTTGAACTATTTTCTTTGCTTGATCCATTTTTCTTTGGGATCCACTTTAACTTCATTTGTCCACTTGAATTTTTGTTTGATTCAATGGCCTTTGAAATTTGATTTCAAAATTTGGATTTGTAATAATTTTCTTTTTTTTGGTTCCAAATGGAAGGTTTATTCATGTTAGAATAACCATTTATGGTGTGGATGGAAAAGTGTTGAAAACAACCTTATGGTAAGAACTAATCATGGACCTCATTTTGATGTTTGTATCAGATAAAGTTTCACCCAATATCAAGGAGGTACCAATAACATCAATTGATTCTTTGACTAAAGAATAGACAAGGCCTTGATGTCTAGGATTTTCATAAAACTGTATTGGTTCTTGAATGCCTTGCTCATGTATGCCTAGTCCTTTTCCTTGATATTGCATGCTTTGACATATTCTCTTTGCAATGGGATATTTGTCATTTTGGAATCAAGATGTGAACCCATCATTGTGGAAACTGTTGCTCAAAATATTCTCCTCTATGAGAAAGCCTTATTTAACAAAAGTGGTTGATCCTAGTTGATAGGATATTTTGGCATCATCATTTGTTAGGATTGTGTCTTCTTGGTCCCTTAAGACATCAATTTGATCAATAATATCTTTTGTGCCTTCGTCTTTGACTTGGTCAATGATAGCTTCCTTATGTTCTTCTTGAATGTTGTCTATGTCATTTGTTTGATTATCTATGTGTCCCAAGGAGGCAAGTGTCTCATTTTGGGAAGTTTCAATATTTGGAGCTTGGATAGGGTCGTCTTCAAGTTTTTGATCATGAATGGCATAAAGGTCAATGAGTGGATCGTTTTGGATTTCTTGATCAATGGTAGTGTCTTGATCAAATATGGGTTTTTCTTGAATGATATGGTTGGGAAGGGAATCTTGATCAATGATAGGTGTATTGTAGATGCCATGATTATCTAGGACTTCTTGGATAGACTTAAGGATAGGATCATGGGATGGACTACTTTGATCTTGACATGAAGTTGAAGCCATGATGTCATGCTTTGGAATTTCCATTTGACACATGTATCCTCAAGTTTAGTAGATCGAATGTGACTTTGGAGACCATGACTAGATGTAGATTGAGATGGAATGGATTGGAAGGGATCAGTGGATGAAGGACTAGGATAGGACATGGAGGCTTGGAAGGAATTAGTGGAAAGTTGGTTTCCCTTGTCAAGGTTAGGATAGGTATGACTAATAGATGTTTGTCATGGATTAATGACATGGATTATGCTAAGGGAATCTTGATAGTGAGGGTAGATGGATGGAGGATTAGGTTTTATGAGTTGTAATTGGTATAGAGAATTAATCCATTGTCTCTTGAATTCTATGGCTTGTTGGGATTGACCATTGTAGATTAATTGGTATTCTACTTGAATAGCAAGCGTATCAAGGTGAATGGAAGACATGGTGGTGAGGTTATGATGAAAGGTGGAGTATGACTAAGGTATGACAATGCAAAGAGGGCAACTTAAGTGTAAGTTATGCAACCTAAGCTATGTTTTTGGATTTATTTTAGATATAAGGAATGAATGATAATGGAACTATGTTTTTGGTATTTTTTGGAAAATAAGGAAATTATAAAATGCTATTGTCCTAGAATGACTGTGTCTAAGTATGCAAAAGTGTAGGAGAGCTTTTAAAGGTAATAAATTTTGGGATATTTGGAAAGAGGTTACCAACCATCTAAAGTTTAACCAAGGCTTCAATTTAGTTTTTCAAGGGACCTTTTGTGAGACTAAGAACAAGAGATAAAGTGAACTCCTAAACTAGACTAATGAGCTGGAAAGACTCACAAACATGACAAAAGATATGTGTGAAAAACTTGACTAGGTAATAAGGAAATTTGGCCTATTCTAAAATCTGCACAGGTGATTGTCCTAAAATTTTGATTGATCTGAAGGTAATAAGGACTCCTAAAATGTAACTAATATTTGCAACTAGTATGTCTATCGCTATGGCTAAATGATAACTAAAAGGTGCAATGATGAAAAAGTATGAGCAAATATTTATGGTTTCTATTCAAAGATCATTGTGAAACGATAAATCATAGATTGGTTTGACTGTTTGACCTTAGAATGTGACGGTGAAATTCATTTTTCTAGTTATTATGGAATTGTGGTTCAGGTTCACAGATGCATTGTAGAAACTAACAAATGCAGTTTTCAGTGTTAGGTGCGGTTTACTTGTAAAATATGTCTCAGGTCTATGATAGGCATATTCATCATTCTAGACTACAAATTCAACTCATTAGATTAGATGTGTCACATAGGTTTTTAGATGTAGGTTTTTTATAGTCTCAAAGCTGTTGCAGGTTTGACAGTTGCGACTCAGGGTAGCAGATGTAGTTTTCTAGTTGACAGATGTGACTCAATATGACAGATGTGAGTTCCTGGTTAATAGATGTGACTCAGTATGAGAGATGCAAGTTTTTGTGTGACAGTTGTGGTTCTTAATGACAAATGCGATTCTCTATAGTAGATGCGGTTTACTATAAATTTGTAGGTTTGTTTTAGTTTGATTTTGATCAAATTTTGGAAAATAGTAGACAATCAGAAAACACTTTGTTTCAGTTTGGTTTTGATGTGAACATGTATAATTCCAAGAAGAAAAGTACAATCCTAAGGTTGGCAAGGACAATATTTGTTGAATTCCCACTTGGATTTCTCTAGCTGCGCTTATTCAGAGCAAATGATTAGAAGCTTGACCACACTGGCTCCCCTCCACGACACTCACTTCTTCAAGTCAAACAAGCTTCACATTCTCATGAATCTTCCATGACAAACTCTTCATCTCTACTAAGAACCGCAAGTATATGGGATGGCTTCAAAGGTCTAACCTCTTGTACTAGCAAATAGAAAGATTTTGGTAATCTAAAAACAAATGGCTTTTAATAAGGGAACCTGTTTAGGGGGCTATACATGAGGCAATATTAACTTGTCTGTATAACAAATTTACACCTGTAATGCTAAGTTTTCCATTAGCATTCACATTTGTATATCGTTCAGGAGTAGCTTGCCTTAGCTTCATTGTCGGTTTGAGTTTCCTTGGGGTGTGTACTTTTTCCCACCAAGGAAGGCCCAATTTCTAAGTCAATAACAATTTCTCTTACACTGAGGATCACACAAGTGCGCAAGGGGAGAGGATACTCTTATTATTGAATCGGGTTTTAATCTAATAGAATGTGCGAATGCACCAAACACAGTAGTTAGTTATTAATTTTTAAGCATCAAATGACATATGATCTAATCTAATCAAATAATCAGTTTCAAAATCAATCTTCGACAAACATCCTACAAGACCACACATTAGAAGTTCAAATTTTTGTCTTCCTCTATCATCTTGCAAAAGGTTTGTATATTTGTCTTCTATGAATCATCCTGCAAAAACTATATTAAATCCACAAGATCACACATTGCAAACTCTGAATTAGTCATAACAAAAAAACCTACAATTAAAAATACAAACTCAGAATTTTAGAAATCAGAATTTATTTTTTTTACCAGTCAAATGCGTCACAGGAAAGAACCGATGTGATGTGAAAATTTAGATGCATTATTTCATTAATCATATGCGGTTCATGGGGTCAGATGTGTCATTCTATGCTGCAAATTCGTTGTTCTATACCTGTTCTTGCAAAAACTCAAATTTTCTAGGTGAAATCACAATACTGTGTCTCTCTTTTTTCCCAAGATGGACATTTACATCAATATTTTTAACTGAATCGTCATCTTCTGAGACCTATAACAACTAAACTTGTTAACAATTTGAAGATGATGTGAACTAGTGATTTTTGGAAATTTTTGTGTAGATTATAAATATATTTTTTATCAATTTTTTTGAAATAAATCATGAATCTTTCAACATCTCCTTTAATAACTACTTTTAAACAAAAAATAACATTTTTAGAAAGTAACGTTTATGTCGTACAACATAACTTTTTTTCTATAAAGGATTAAATTCTAATTTTTGAAATGTACATCCTCAACATCAATATCTAGGGAAATGATATTTTTCATAATTTTTTGTTGAATATTTTTTTAAAATTAGTTTTTTAAGTCACTGTAACTATAATTCAGACATACATGTGTTTCGTGCAACCTAACTTCGTGTGTATATATCAAAACCCAATTTTACTTTTTTTGGGTGAAACAAGGACATCAATACCTAGGGAAAGGGTATTTTTTGAATTTTTTCTACAATGCTTTACTATTTTTCCACATCTACACAACAAAGAGCTTGATGTTTGGGAAAAAACCTATGTTTAGTAAAAATTACAAATTAAATGCATGATAAAATAAAAATATATCAAATCTATACTTGTTGGAAAGCTTGTTTTGTGGGCTACAATCTTGTAAAATATAAATTTTAAATGATGTTATTTAATCCCTCAAAAGGTAAAGAAAAAGTGGTTTTTTGCCAGCATTTTGATAGGTGCGAAGGAGACTCCATTGTGTGTATAATTTAATACTAGAGGGGTTCTATCCAAGGGGGTTTGATCTAAGGGGGTCTTTTCTATCCCTCTTCAATTAAAACCCTTTATATGGAGCCTCTAAAGACTTAAATCATTAGTTTTTCTAAAAATTGTGATTTCAGGCAAAAATCAGCACATCCCAAAAATCAACACTACAAATTTTTTTTGAAGACTGCGTCTTCATGTCAAGTTCACTAGATGTAGCGTAGGGAAAACACACAGATTAAGCAATTCAAATCATAAACAATACTAAACCCAAGCTAATAATCGAGAATAAAGGAAAGTTTATAAAAACATGCATAATTTACCAAACACACATTCAATTCCATGAATAACCTCCATTATCCTTCTCCATTTCACCGTTGTATGATACTTGCCCTCAAATTTTCAATAAGCATGCAAGTATGGCCTCATGATCATGATAATAGCGAAACATTGAAGATTCTAAAGTAAGTTGCTTCCAAAACACATAAGATTTTGGGAGGAGTAATAATGATGAAGGTAAAGCCAATTTATAGAAAGTATGATTTTCGAATGATAGGCTGAGATTAAAAGATAAATCAATGATTAAGATTGAAATATGTGACATGCATAAGGGTTAGGGTTGAATTAGTGTGAGTGATAAAGCATAAATGGCGGAGATTAAATTAAACAATAATTTAATCTTTAGCGGAAATTGGTCGAGACAGAGAAGAATAAAGATCACATATAAAGGATAAAGATTGAAATAGATAGAAGATAAGAATAAATTAATTAAATTTATTTAATTAATAGAATTTTTCACGTAGAAGATAAGAATAAATCTAGATAACATACTGATTAACCCAGAAAGTCTGTTCGTTAAAGATAGTTAGATATTAAATCAACAGATAACTGACCGATCTAATTAAATCTAGACTTAAGCGATTAATGACTAATTAGATAACAAAGAGATTATCTAATTATAAAAGAATCTGCCAAGGATAAACCTTTTATGAATTAAATAATAATTTAATTCAACATTCAAGATTTTAGGATTAAATTAAATAAATAAAGATTTATTTAATTAAATGGAGAAAAGGCTAAAGAATAATTAAATACTTTAAAATGATTATTTAATTATAGTTGAAAGTGTGATAAGAATCAATTAAATAATAGTTTATTTAATTTTAGAAAGAAGATAAACTTAATTAGCAATGTAATTAAATAAATAATATTTATTTAATTAATAAAGGAAGAATAAAGGTAAGAATGAATTAATTAAATAATTAGAGTTATTTATTTAATAGGGGACAAATGACTTTAGAAACTAATTAAATAATTAACATTATTTAATTATCAAAATGAAGATAAGAATTATGGAAAAATTAGAGTCGCAATCCTGGACCAATTTTTAGTGTCTACAATAGGTTTTTGTTCAAAGTCATCTTGCTTAGTTTGTGTAAGGTATTATTCTTAGGGAACATCATGCCTAATGTCTCCAAGAGAGGACAAGTCAAGAGTAAAAGATTTACAACTTAGGGAATCTAGTGCATCACATCACCATTAAGAGGAAAGTCATACGGGTAAGAAATATTACAGTCTTGGAGGACATCAAAACCAATGACACCACCAAGAAAAGGACACATCACAAGAAATAAGAAAATCACACCATGAAACATGAGAAATGTCAAAGGATATTATCAATGTATGTCCCCACTTTAAAGCGGTTGCTAACACCATTGCTATGAGAAATTTCTTTAAAGTAGTTAATGTTCAATCCTAAGACATGAGAGCTTCCTTAGAAATCCCTATGCCAAGTCATATGTTTTTGAAATAAAGCTATGTCATGAAAAAGGAAGGAGGGGTTGCCCCCAAAAATACATAAGTGATCTATGGATTCGGGGTCAGTATTTCTTTTCTACAATGTTGTTATAGAGCTCGAAAATGTCATTGAATCGTAGATTTTTGGCACTCTAGGTATCTCTCACTCTTAAGGTTTTTCACCTAAAAAGGAGAGATAAGGAGGCCAAAAACCTAGAAATTTCACTCAAATATGCAAGAAGGGATGATTTAATTCCTAATTGAACTAAACTAAATGCAATTTATTGAATGAAACTAATCTAAATGAATGTAAAACTAAGATTTATGTAATGTTTGAAAACACAGTGTGATATGCAAACAATATGAAAATTGAATAAAACATGCATAGCAAAAGGTACAGAGATAAAATTGAGTGCACCTGGACTAAGAAAAATGTTGTTGAGATGTCTGGAATGTTGAATAATGTCATTGAAAATTCACTGTGGGACTTATTCACCAAGGGTGGCGAATCAGTCCTCCTACTGGTGAAAAACTGCCAGGAACTGATTTCTAATTGTTGGGATCTAAAATCTGACAAATACAAATTTTTTGATCTTAGGTGGGACTCATTCACCAAGGGTGGTGAATCAGTCCACTCCTAGATTTTTGGAAAATCAGAAAGCAACTCTGCAACACCAGATTTGGAAAAGTCTGAATGTCGGGTTGTGGAAGTCAATTATGTAGGAAACAGACATAAATCACTCAATAAACTTGAAATAAAGATAGGTTGACTTGAAGAGCCTAGTTGACTTGATTTCCACTTTTCAAAACCTTTTAAACCTATTAAATCTACAAAATAAAGGTTGCAAACACATGTAAAAAGGGGGAAAATGTTGGAGGGTTAGCAAATAGGGGTTTGCCTTGGTCAAACCCTATGTAAATAAATGAAATACAAGAAATATGATAAATGAACAACATAAAAGATAATACAAATTACCAAGATCCTTGATGATGCAAGTCTGACTCAATGTCAATGGTTGCTCCAAGATGCTTCAATAATTGCTTAATGATGTATTGCAAAATGCTTGAATGAATGCTTAAGTGGATGCTTGAATGAATAAGTGAATGGATGGATGAATGAGATCTTAAAATGAGGTGAAATTAGCTTATTTATATCAATATTGTGTCTTAGTAATCGTTCATACATCATCATAGGCCGACATCAAGCATAATTTTGAATAAATCCTGAAAGAAATTTGAAATATTTTGAATTTTGGAGCCAAGGTGGACTCATTCGCCACCCATGGCGAATGGGTCCCACCTAGGACATAAACTTAGGTGTCAAGAATTAAATGCTATTTAATGTTGTGTGTCGGGAGTATATCCAAAAATACACTTAAATAAAGCTTATGAGTGTATAAAGGGGTTAAATAAGACATCAGAAAGGTGTAAATAAGTAGAAAATGCCTAGAAAAGTGTGAATCTTGATTATAAGACTTAACAACACTTACAAATAGGACTTGTTGATGTGTAAAAGGGTGATTTTTAGGTGAATTATATTAAATAAAGTCTAGAATAATGTAGAAATATATTACAACATGTCACAACACATTCACAAGACTTCATTATTTAAATTTTATTACTAAAAATAAGCATGTTCAAGCCATGTTGCAACATAAAATTAAGGAAAAGTATGTAAAACACAAAGAAACAAGACCTAAAAGGCCATCAAAATGACAAGGGGCCATTTTTCTATGGCACATTTAGCCCCCACTTTACTGAGAGGAAGAACTTGCTTCGGATTCACACTAAAGTAACCATGAACATGAAGAGAAGGGTTCAAATGCACTTACGTTAGCAAGATGGAATAACAACAATCAAGAGGGATGATCAGGCCCCCAGGATGAAGATCCCATGGAAAATCAAACATAAGAACAAAGAAACGCACAAGTGTTTAGAAATAAATGAAGCTTCTCATCATCAATCCAACTAGTTGTGAATTGGATCTAGGAAAAAAGAGAAAATGTGTACTCACTCTGGGCCCACAGAACTTTAGCTCGTCTGCAGGGTGAGAAGGGCCAAAATAAAGAGATACATACTCTAGTTGGCATGCACTCAAAAAAAAAGTGACTATGGGGAAAGTCATGCCACTAGTTGGGCTTCCCACTCAACCATGTTAAAGTTATACCTCCTGATAACTTTAACAAGGTGCCACAAAAAGGAAATGGGAATAGTTGTCTGGTTAGCTTCATGAGACAAGAAAAACTACATATTCTTAGAACTCATGATAAAAAATAGGATGACACCACAAGCATGCAAGTTTTGTTATGCAAGGTGGAAAAACAAATAAGACGACTCCACAAGCATGCAAGTTGTGTTATGCAAGGTGGCCGAATGAAAGTGCAAAGTGTAAAATGAAAAAATGTAATGTGAAAGATTGTTCAAAGAAGTCTTGTTTATTTTATGTAAGGTCAATCACTTAGGGAACATTGTGTCTAATGTCTCCAAGAGAGGACCAATCAAAGGACAATAAATTCATAACTTAGGGGATGCAATGCGTTGCATCAACCACCAAGAGGAATGTAATATGCTAAGAAAGATCACACTTATGAAGGAAATCACACCCAATGTCATCCACAAAGTAATGAACACGTCATATAAATGGCAAGGCTACGCTAAGAAAAAATAATGCAAATAAATTATGGTATTGTATGCCCCCCACTTTAAAGGAATTGCTACACATCATTCTGTGAGCAATTTCTTTAAAGTAGAAGAAGAAAGAGAATGAAAAAGCAAAAAAAGACATGAGAGCCAACTAGGAATGCCCTATGCCAAGTCATATGTTTCAAAGTTAGGCCGCGTCATGTCAAACGAGAAAGAAAAAGGGAGTTGCACCCCAGAAAAGAAAGCATGTAGTACCCCTCCATTTATACTTATGTTTTCTGTTGATATGTTTTCACACTATTAGACTATGGTACTTTGTTTGGATATTTTGATTGCTGGTTTTGAGCGATAGTGGATTCACTTTGTGACATGATGATACTTTGTATGGTGATATTTGATTTCTGATATGCTTTGAGATAGCATATAGACATTTTCTTTTAGATGATTATTGTTATGTGCATGTTTATGATGGACTAACTATTATTTAATTCATCAGTCTGATGTGACGTGTATTGGTGTGGAGAATAGAATTGCATCACTCACTTGCGAGTGCCCTGTGATGTCCGTGATTTTCTCCGCATGGTGTGCCTGTACAATGGTTTATATATATATATATGCATGTTATTACTTGGTTGCAGGATTGTAGGTACATGACACCAACTCCACCTGGCTACTCAGGTCTGAGCGTGTCAAGACTCAATGGAAATGTTGATTGGGAGGTAGTAGCATGGTTTATCCTAGTTTAGTCTATAACCCGGTCATAGTACATTGTTAGTTTGGTTTGGAGTCTTCAGTCATAGATTGTCCTGTATGTTTCTGTTTGGATTATTTGTTTGAAAAGGAAAATTTTGTTGATTAATAATAGTTTATTATGTTTTAATTTACTGTTATTTAATTAATTTTTAAATGTTAAAGAAATTAGTTTTTTATTTTATTTAATTAATTAATTAGTTTGTTTGGTTGAATAATTTGATCCTAAAAGATTAAATTCATTTAATTAAATAAATTAATTGATTAAATTAAACTGTTTTAAATGTGTGAATAGATTTTATTTAAAATTTGAAATTAAATATTAAATTGGAAGTGGCATTTTTATTTGTAAATAAATTTTGGTATTTTGGAAATTGGAAAATTAAATTAAATAAAATGCATGCAAATTTGAAAAGGCAAAGATTGTTGAGAAGTGGTTAAAAGATATTTTGTTCTTCTCGACAAGTGTGCCAGTTGCATTTATTGTGTTTTTGAGGAATTTTCAGGTTATTTTGGATCTGGGAAAACATAGAAGGCTATTCTATTCTTCACAAGAAAATAATTGAGCTCTATAAAAAAAATTACTATTTATGGTTGTTTGATATTGTTGCAAATTTGTGGAAGATCTCTGTTTAGCAATTTGGGTATTGTTTCTTGAGAAAGGATTGTGGAAGCTATAGGCAAAGCTCTTCACCAGTCAGTTTTCTGAAGCAAAGGAAAACATGTATTCTTCTTGTGAATTTTATTTTGATTGTTTTTGGAAGGGAATGTTTGTGAAAAGAAATTAGTTTTATTTAATTCCCTGTACTTCTCGCAAAGAAATTGTTCGCTGTATTTTGTCTTGTGAAGATTTGAAGGATTTAGAAATCTTCTAGTAGTATACTCTCTGTAGAAAGTATTTAAATCTTGTGAGGGAAATTATTTGTTAAAAAAAAAGGAAATTGATTCCTCAGGGAATAATTTAGGATTTGAATGAAAATACTGTGCGTGTTTCTTTGAAAACCCCAATTAAAATTCTACAGTTTCCCCGATTTCCCTACTGTAACCCTGAAGAAATTTCTATATATTTCTATGGTGAATCCCTGTGAAATTTATATATATGTACATATATTTTATATATGTTGTATATATAAATTGGATTGTAAATTTTTTTATTGTTTATGTTCATCGCCGTACAGACGAATTAAATAATTTTATGCAAATTTCCATAGTTCGCAATTTGTCGTAGGGGCAAAATTTTATAAAAAAAATAAAAAAAAAATTACAGTGTGGGGGGGAGGGCCGAAACCCTCCCCATTTCCCCCTTATTGGTGGATGCAACCACCAAGGCTGCACACAACAACCAATGGCTCTTGGGCATAGCCCTATCAAGGGCCGCATCCTCCCCAAAAGGGAGGCCATTGCTGGGCTACGATTTTTTAAGTTTTATTACATTTTTTTTAAACTATTAAATGCATTTTTTTTTTTAATGTGTTATGTTAAATTTTGAATTATATTACAATGTTTATATTTATTTATATATATATATATATTATATATATATATATATATTATATATATATATATATATATATATATATATATATATATATATATATATATATATATATATATATATATATATATATATATATATATATATATATATATATATTTGTAAGATTTGTGATTTAACAAGTTTCAGAAAAAAATGAATTATGGTAATTTAAAATTATATTGCATGCGAAATTTGAGTTTGAGAAAATATAGAATATATTATAACGTGAATTTGAGAAAATCAAGAAATCATTTAAGTGAAGCAATTTCTTTTATTGTTTTAAGAAAAGACTTTTATTTAAGTTGATTCATTTCTTGTTATTTTGACTGAATTGAATGGATTTAGTAAATCCAAATGATAGTTTACTATAGAGCTTTAAATTACTTTAAATAGTATTTTCTCTTTTATTGGTCAATTTGGGCATGTTTCAAATGTACAAGTCTTCTAGACAAGTTGTATAATGTGGGGGGGGGGGAATTATAATTGTTTTTGTTGAATTCTTGTAATTGGCTAAGGTTGTGTACATGATTTTGTATGGTGTTTAGACATCTGATTTTATGAACATAGTCTTGATGTTCTTTGTGAAAAGTGTAGAATTTTGTGTTGTAATATGTACACCTTGTATACCTTAGTCAGGAAAACTTAGTATTCCTTTGTTATGTTTAGGGGAGTGGCTTTGTGTAAGGGTTGACACACAAAGTGGTGTCAGGGTAACTTATAAAGAGTTAGTAAGTCAGTGATAATTAAAGAACACAATAGTTAGAATTAAAATATTTAACAAGATGTTTATGCCTCACTTATTGACTCTTGAGCTAGTTCAGTCTTGAGTATAAGATGAGAAGGCCTGGAATGGAAAATTGATGTCTTGTTTTTTCAAAAGACATTCGATTCTGCAATAGCTTGCAATGGGGTCGGGTTTCGTAAGTGGTAACTAGGGTAACCCAAGTTGGGGGCCGAAACCTAGGAAGAAACAGCAGGGTAACCTTTGCAATATTGTGATGACACTCCACCTAAAATAACAGTCATCCTTGTGTACGTAGTACATTCAATTGTCTAAAATCTTGAAGCAATGTGACTATTAGTTAGTTATGTACTTGTGTCTAGGGTTAGTAGATTATGTCTAGGTAACCATATTACTATCTCCTAGCATGGGGGTGGAACGTGCACCTTACTCTGTTGGGTCCCCAGTTTATGATCATGGCAACGAGAGCTACATGGATGGAGAGCTCGTACTTGGATACATATGTACTTTCTTTATTGCATTAATGTAACACTTGTATTGTTAAACATCCCTCAATTGTATATGAGGTGAACTTATGTAAATGTAAATTGTAACTATTATTTGATCTACCTCATCAGATGTATGAGTATTGTAATATCTTATCAAATGCAATGTAATAAATGAAGTTTGTACTGTATATTATCTTGAATGGAATTTAAATGTTAAGCAATGATTATTTTAAGTTTATGATTAATTAAATATAAGCAATGCGAAATACTAAAGTCGTCTATGGAAACTCAAGTAGTGTAACGTCACATAACTTAGTGAATGTATGCAACTAATTAACTTAATATTATTACTTTAAAAAAAAAATTATTACACCTTTATACACAGTTGCAACATTCTTTAGGTTATTAAGACGGGGCATTACAAAGCACACCAAACACATAACAGATCTATGGATTTGGGGTCAGTATGTTCGTTGCTACAATGTTTTTATGAAAGAGAACAAAACTGTCATCATTCCCCGAATACATAGAATAAGAAGAATGACACATAGAGAGCGAAAATAAAAGGAAAACAAAGATTCATTTTGTGTCAACATGGAAGAGACATTGTGGTCTCAACGCCTTGCGTCGTCCCCAAAAGGAAAAAACAAGCGAAGAAGACAAAAGAAAATGAAAAAGGCTTTTGGGTCAACATGAACGAGACATTTTGGTCTCAATTCCTTACGTCATCCCCAAAAGGGAAAACAAAGGAAAAGACAAAGAAAAGGAAACCTTATGAGTCAACATGGAAGAGACTTAGGGCGTCTCTACGCTTTTTGTCATCCCCAAAGGAAAAAAACAAAACAAAAAGAGAAAAAGACAAGGACCATTTGGATCAACATGGAAGAGACTTAGGGCATCTCTATGCTTTACATCATCCCCAAAGGAAAAAAACAAAATAAAAAGAAAAAGATAACAAAGGCGAAAGCGATGTATGACATATAGAAGAATAGAGATACAAATAGAAGTGTACAAAGAGAGAGAACAACATTAAATACATGATACAGGGGAACATGATACAAGGCAAAGGAAAATCAACCATCTAATAGGTCATCCACCTCCCAATAATGATCATCAAATTGTAAGGGTGGTTGACTATCCAATGGAGGAATTGCAAGTGCCAAGTTAGGAGAATCACCAGGTTGTGCACTTGGTATAAGATATTTATCATCTAAGCTCACAGAAGAGGATAATAAACCATTCAAATTATTGTGCACCTCTTCTTCAATTTTAGCTATCTCTTCATCATCATCCTCATCAAGATTAATGACTATAGGAGGACGAAGAGTGATTTCCAAAGAGGGATGTATTAATAATGGCGGTTGTTGGGTAGGTTCAAGTTGTTGTGATGGTGGTGATGGACTCTCTTGTAGTATGTTAGGAGGATTATCAGGAACTATTTCCATCAAGGGAGGAGGTTGATTTTCTTTATTTGTTTCAGTTTTCATTTGTCTAGCGATAAAATGATGACGTCGTCAATGCTCTCTAGCAACTAGATTTCGTCTAATTCTATTTTGAATCTGTTGGGGTTTTAAAGTGGATTGATCAACTTGAGGCTCCTTCATCCGAGGAGGAGATGGATCAATCTCTTTCTCCTTAGCTTTGTAAATTTGTTTAATTTGAGGTAGCAAGGTTGGACTACTTTCAACCTCTCTAGGTATTTTGGACAAAGAGGTTGAACCTGATCAGATGGCGACAGAGTGGGTAAGGGCTGATTGTTGTTAGAGGGAGTGTCAAGCATGGTCTCATCTATAACAGGGGTGGCGGAAGTGGTCGGGGAAACACCACGAAGAGACAATTCAACTATCCTTTTGGCTTTAAACTATTGGTATGCTATGAAAAAGAAGTCCTTTCTAGGTGTAATAGGTTCTATTGGTTCGGGCCAAAAGGCTTCTAGGGAAAAGTTACCTTTGGAAGATAAGGGATTAAATTGGCTATGGTGGATAGTAAAGACTTCATTGCCATGTGGAAACTTCAAAAACTTATGAATGACTGATACGACCGCTTTCATTGAGCAAAGCCAAGGGTGGCCTAGCTATAAACGAAATTGGTCAGATTGTGGAATAATAGAAAATCTCACATCTAGTGTTTTCAATCCTACTTGTAAAGGTAGCACAATCGATTCGATCGTAGGGCAACCAAAACCATTGTGTGTTTTTATCCATGCAGTTGCTTTATCATAATCATCTTGATATAAATCATGCAATACCAAGAACTCCTCTGTGATCATGTTTTCACCGCAAGCGAGATCTATTAATATCCCATTTGTGGGTTTATCATAGATTCTTCTAGCTATGTAGAAAGGACCATCATGAAGTTTTGGTAAGATGTCTTTGTTATAAAAAGTGATATCAATATATTTAGTGGTTTGGCCCTTACAAGGGATAACGTCTATCGTAGCTACGAGATCATCCATAGGACTATGTTCAACAACCATTGGAGATGTTTCATGTTGCTCATTATGTGTATCAACAGTCATTACATCAGTTTTAGAAGGTTTGCTAGCCTTGAAAAATGAAGTTGTATGTTTAGGCATAGGGTTGGTGAAAATTTGAAAATTTTGGTTAGGCAACGCAACAAATTTATTACTTCTATCCATAATAGACAATTCTCTTGAATCAATGAGGTCTTGAACTAGATGTTTTAGACGCTTGCAATGTTTAGTATCATGTCCATTCTGGCGATGGAAGTGACAATAAGCATTAGGCCTGAAGGTGGGTGGTAATGGTTGGTTGGGATCAAGCGAACGAATGGGTGGAAAAGCGAGCACGCATTTTTGGATTAATTGGTTCATGGTATTATGGAGGGAATCAGGTAAAGGAGTGAATGGTCTATTAGGGTCCCCATAATGATAAGGCACAACAGACTTAATGGTGGCCATGAAATTTTGAACTAGTTGGGTGGGTTGTGGTTGCAAAGGTAGATTAAACTATAAAAAGCCTCTATTCAGTCTACAAAAGTTTTGATTATTAGTATTGTTATTGTTGTTATTGTTTTTTTCAGGTTTTTCAGCTCGACTAAAAGTGGATATGGAATCACGACTGGAAACCAAGTTATGATATTCACACAAGGTCATGCATAAATGCATAAATGAAGGGAATTTCATCATGGTTAACTTATCTTGAAGGTTTCTATGCAAATTCTCGATGAACATATTTTGCAGGTGTGCATTAGGAATCTTAACATCTATTTGGGAATACACAAATTGATATCTTGAGATAAAATCAGCAATCTTTTCATCTGTGTTTTGTCTACATCGCATGAGGTCATCCATAGTTTTCTTTGGTGTCATGTGAACTTGAAAGTTACTTATGAAGGCATCCACCAACTTATTGAAAGTGCGGATGGAATGATTAGGTATATTAGAAAACCACTCTAAGGCATTATCTTTCAAGGTTCTAGGAAAAATTTTGGTTAAGAGTCTCTTATTGAGGACAAAGTCACTACATAAAGTTGTGAAAGCGTTAACATGGTTGACATGATATCCTTTACCTCCATATTTCTCAAACCGAGCCATTTCTATCCCTTGTGGCATCAGGGTATGTAGGATTTCTAAGGATAATGGACTACTATGGACATGATATGTGATGGGAACAAGTCGACCTTGGCTAATGGTAGAAAGTTGATGTTGCATGGATGAAACGGTGTTAAGGAGTTGTGTAATGACATGATCATGATATGAAGGTTGAGGTGGAAGGGAAAAGGGTGATGGAGTATAGGTCATGTTAGGGGAAGTGAAAGGAATGGTAGGGGGTGTGAAGGTGGTAGAAGGAATTTGCAATGCCACAAGTGAAGTAGGAATGCTAGGTGGAACTGTGAAAGAAGGAGCCACATAACTAACCTGTTGCAAAGTAGTAGTGACTTGTGAAGGTGTATAGGTTGGAATGGATGTAATGGTTGAAGGGGGAGGAACTTGGGAGCCTCCTTGACTAACAGGTTTAATTACGGATTGGGTATTAGGAGGAGCATGTTTATTACAAATCTCAGCAATCTTCTTTGGGACTGTCAAACCATCATCATGTTCAAGCAACCGATGAAGGTTATCAATGGCGGGTATAGTAGTTTTGGATACATTCTCAAGGGTCAAATTATGTTGTAAATGTGAAAATTCTTCATGAATATTAATCCTATCTTGAGAGTTGTTTGGTGTTTCAACATTCATTAGATGGAAGGGTGAAGGCATAGTAGCATTTTCAATGCCTAATACACCATTGTCCATACTAGGAGTAGGAGCTCTTGAGATCCCAAGGTCCACAAAGAAAGTGCTATCATGGGATGCCATGAGTCTAGAACTTCTTACCAAAGTATTATCAATGGAATACCAAACACTCATACAAATACTACAAAGGAGAAATGTGACTCAAATGTAATGAAATATAATGTATGCAAATGCTATTAACATAATTACTGCTAATTGTAACAAATTTGAAACTACAGAAAATAGAATGCAGGAAAAATGCCAAAAAATTATTATAATGAAATCTGAAAAACTATAGAAGAATTGATTCACCCTGGGTGGCGAATGAGTCCCAGTATGCATTTTTTTTATGATTTTCGAAGATTTTAAATGTATGCAATGCAAAAAAAAAATCTACAAAAGATGCAGAATGCAAAATTTTTAATTTTTCAATAAGATGCAAGAATGAAATCTAAACTAGCTTTCACTGATGCAAAAGAAGATAAAAAATGCAAAAGCAAAACAATTTCCTAATTGAATGGTAATGAAAAATGTACTCTAATATGCAATATGCCAATGAAATCAGAAAATTAAAAGTTCTCAAGAGTCGGGTTCACCAAAATGAATCGTAGGGTTTTGGCACTCTAGGTATCTCTATCACTCTTAAGGTTTTTCACCTAAAAAGGAGAGATAAGGAGGCCAAAAACCTAGAAAGTTCACTCAAATATGCAAGAAGGGATGATGTAATGCCTAAATGAACTAAACTAAATTCAATTTATTGAATGAAACTAATCTAAATGAATGTAAAACTGAGATTTATGCAATTTTTGAAAACACAGTGTGATATGCAAACAATATGCAAATTGAATAAAACATGCAAAATAGAAGGTATAGAGATCAAAATGAGTGCACTTGGACTGATACTGATGTTGTTGAGATGTCTAGAATGCTGAATGATGTCACTAAAAATTCACTGTGGGACTCATTCGCCAAGGGCAGCAAATTAGTCTTCCTACTGGTGAAAAACTAGCAAGAACTGATTTCTGACTGTCGAGATCTGGAATCTAACAAATACATATTTTTTGATCTCAAGTGGAACTCATTCACCAAGGGTGGAAAATCAGTCCACTCCTAGATTTCTAGAAAATCAGACAACAATTCTGCAACACAGATTTGGAAAAGTCTGAATGTCGGGTTGTCAAAGTCAATTCTGTAGGAAACAGACAAAAATCACTCAATAAAATTGAAATAAAGATAGGATGAATTGAAGAGCCTAGTTGACTTGATTTCCACTTTTCAACACCTTTTAAACTTGTTAAATCTGCCAAAAAAAGGCTGCAAACACATGCAAAAAGGGGAAAATGTTGGAGGGTTAGCAAATAGGGGTTTTCCTTGGTCAAACCCCACTTTGGTAATCAAACCTTATGTAAATAAATGAAATGCAAGAAAGATGATAAATGAACAACATAAAATATGTTACAACTCACCAAGATCCTTGATGATGCAAGTTTGAATCAAGGTCAATGGCTGCTCCAAGATGCTTCAATAATTGCTTAATGATGTATTGCAAAATTCTTGAATGAATGCTTAAGTAGACGCTTGAATGAATAAGTGAATGGATGGATGAATGAGATCTTAAAATGAGGTGAAATTAGCTTATTTATATCAATCTTGTGTCTTAGTAATCATTCATATATCATCACAGGCCGACATCAAGCATAATTTTGAATAAATCCTAAAAGAAATTTGAAATATTTTGAATTTTGGAGCCAAGGTGGACTCATTCGCCACCCATGGTGAATGGGTCCCACCTAGGACATAAACTTAGGTGTCAGGAATTAAATTCCATTTAATGTTGTGTGTCGGGAGTATATCCAAAAGTACACTTAAATAAAGCTTATGAGTGTGTAAAGGGGTCAAATAAGACATGAGAAAGGTGTAAATAAGGGGAAAATGCCTAGAAAAGTGTGAATCTTGATTATAAGACTCAACAACACTTAAAAATAGGACTTGTTGAGCTGTAAAAGGGTGATTTTTAGGTAAATTATATTAAATAGAGTCTAGAATAATGTAGAAATGTCTTACAACACTTCACAACACATTCACAAGACTTCATTATTTAAATTTTAATACTAAAAATAAACATGTTCAATCCATGTTGCAATGTAAAATTAAGGAAAAATATGTAAAACACAATAAAAAAAGACCTAAAAGGCCATGAAAATGACAAGGGGCCATTTTTGTATGGCACAGTCATCATTCCCCAAATACTCATAAAACTGGAAGAATGACACAAAAAGAGTGAAAACAAAGAAAGACTTCTAGGTCAACATGGAAGAGACCTAAATGTCTCGACACCTTGCATCATCCCCAAAAGGAAAACACAAGACAAGAAAAAAGATAAAATATTTACGACATAGAGAAGAATGTAGGTACATATAGAAGAATGCACAAAAAGAGAGAGATACATCAAATAGAATAGTATGACCAATCACATTATGCACATGCAATCACATAAAGAAACATGAAAAAGAAAAATACTAGTAAGGAATATGCGAGTCAACCTATAGCCGGTTGTCTGCATCCCAATCTCGGTCAGTGTATATAGAAGGCAAACTACTAGCCAAAGGGACAACATCAAGTGCCAAACTACAACAAGGCTATCTAACTCCTTTCCCCCACTACATGCAAGACAAGGATGAGCCAAGATAAGTGATGAGAATGAGCTCCTTGCAATAAATAGAATAATTTTCAATGAATGTAAAGCGTGTAATAGTGAGGGTTCTTTGATCCTACAACTATTACATGGAAAGGAGGAAAAGGAATACTTTAAGTCAAGATGGATCCCTAGGGGTTCTAAATTTCTCCAATATTCCCTTTAAAACACAAAAATTATTGGTGTGATGTCCAGAGAATCTATGATAAGCACAATATGGTCTATTTTGATAAGTTTGATATTCAGTTAGATTTTCATGTTTAGGTGGCAATTCAATTAGTTTCCAATGCAGAAGGGTGTAAAATATATTCTCAGTCTTGGACATTTGTAATAGATCATAGGAAGTTGCAAGAATGTCATACAACTTTTGCAACTGAAGTCTTTGATGTGCATGTAGTTTCAAGTTTTTTTCTTTGGTTTGATTACTATATTGTCATCAATTTCTTCTTCTAACTGCAAACCCTTTCCTTTTTCAAAAAAGGATGTGTTAGGAGTAGTAAAGTGATAATGATTTGTGGTTTCTTTTCTCTTATGCATGGGAGATGTATTGGAAGGTGGTTGAGAAGGAGGAAAATTTCGTTGAATGATATGGACCAAGGAAAATATAAACTCTATCCCTTCTTTATATTTAAACATCATTTGTATGTTCCCTATGAGAGGACTGACATTGCCAACAATAGGTTTGGTTCTCACAAAGTTTTGTAAAAATTTTAATTCTCTGTCTAGCCTCCTTATGTTGTCTTATGAAATATTAACAACACAAATGCACATTGTTTGTAGGAAGGGAAGTCATTGGAAATGAGGTATGAATGTTATGATCCATAGGGGGTTGATTATCAACACTATTAGAAAGAGAGTTAGAAAACCCAAGATCCACATCGAATGGTGTATTGCGGGATGACATGAGTCTCAAACTACGTCTCACAATAGTATTGCTAATAGGACACCAAGTTGTAAAGCTCATACAAGATTTCATAAACTCAATGTCAACCCAAAATGGAAAGAGAGTAAAATGCAATGCAATTTTTAGATTCTAAACAGGGTAATTTTTTTATTACACTATGCAAAAACCTAAAAATGAAGTCTTGTAAATGCAATTTTGAAATCACACAATGCACTAAATTTATCAAATTAAGCTAGATATGATCAAATTGATGAAACATAAATTCGGAAAATAGAAACAAGAATTTGAAAACAAAAAATAAGAAGAAAAAAATGAATGTTTTAATGCTCAAAAAATCAAAATGTGACCCTGATCAGGGACTCATTCACCCTAGGGTGAATGGGTTCTAGGTGAGGGTTTGGAAACAATTTTTAATATATTTTTAAGTTAAATTTAGTGGTATCCATATTTTGATCTGATACAAGTTACAGTTTTAATTTTATGTGAATTTAATGTTGAATGCAAATGCAAAATGTGACAAAATGACATCCTAGAAAACCTTGTTTGATATGCAATTTTGTTTCAATTTTCAAATGCAAGTTAATATGATGCAATGCTATGTAAATGATATGCAAGATGATTGATTTTTTTATTTTGTATTTTTCAGATTTAAAGAATGCAACCAATGGAATCCTAAAAACCCTAGATGCAATGAAAATTTAATGCAAAATAGACACCCTAAATTAGAATCAACTCAATGCAAAGAGATGCAAATGAATGTACTAAATCTAGTGTGAAAGAGGACTCCCAAAATCAGAAAATGAAATGATCAAACTCAGGTTCACCAAAATGAAACAAAGAAAAAATGAGTTGTTTTTTGTTGTTGTTGGGTGTTTTTTATGAAAGGGGGGTTCACCACAACAAAGGACCTATTTCTCTTTATTCATTCAAGGAAATGAGATCCAAACCATGAAGTGACTAACAAGCATAGGGTGAGTCAAATAAAGGTATGAATCAAAAAAATTCCTATCTATGCAAGGACGAGGGTATGAACTAAATTGCACTTTGGGGAGAAAGTCTAAGACCTTAAAACAATTACAAAATGCAAGTCATAAAATGCAAATGAAGAATAGCAATCAAATATGACAGAAATAGTAATCCAAAGGAAAATATAGAAATGGGAAAACCATGTATACCTTTCACCAAAAGTTACATTTTGAAGCTCACTAAGGACTCATTTTCCCTATGGAAAATGGGTCTTGGATAGGGTTCCTGAAAAATGCTTTCTAGGTTCTCTTCTACTAGGTCCGCACTTCCAATTAATTCTAGGTGTTCACCGTCAGACAACCGAAAATAAATTTTGTAGAGGAGTTTCCCTGATTTGACAACTTTTCTTGCAACTTTGATAACTTTGCAACTTTCTTCAATTTTTCTCTTCAAATGATCTTCAACCTAAAATCTGCAATCACACATCAAAGAGAGAAAAATGTTGTTTTTTAGATGAATGGGGATTTTTTGGTCAAACCCTATTTTGGTAATTAAACCTTGAAACGAAATGAAACATGGAAGAAGGAATGATGAATGAACAAAAATATGTAACACTCATCAAACCTTATTTGAACCTTGAATTGTAGATTTGCAACTTTCATGAATTGGCTCCAATGGATGTGGATCTTGATCATGAAACTTGTCTTGAAACAATGCCTTGAATACTTGAATGGATCTTGAACACTACATCACCATATTAGCTCAAACAACATGTATAATGCAATAAATCTTTGACATCATGAAAGGAATCTTGATTGCTACAATAGTGTTCAATAAATCTTCCCTTGAATGCCTTGAAAATGATCTTGAATTGCTCCTATAATGCTCTCTTGAATGCTCTTATGATAACTTCAATTTGCTAGGTGAAACTAAGTGAAATAACCTCTTATTTATACATACCTTATCATTAATTCTCAAAATTTAAATATCACAAGCCGACATTAAATTATGGATTTGAAATCATTAAAATACTGCCAAAAACATATTTTAAAGGGGGGGTCCTAGGTCTAAATGAGGACCCATTCGTCATAAGGAGAATGGGTCCTAGGCCACTTAGCTAGGACACACATTGCTCAATGTAAACATTATGCTAAATTAGGGTCCTAGGTCTAAGTGAGGACCCATTTGCCCTATGGTAAATGGGTCCTAGGTCACTTACCTAGGACACACATCTTCCAAAGTCAAGTGTTGTGTAATGGAATTTATGAATGTCGAGTTTTATCCCTCAGAATTTACATTTAATTAGGCTTAGATTTGAATTAAAGGGGTCAATGAAGGAAAATTAACCTCAATCAATTTAAAAGGGCCCTAAACTTAATGTGAATATGAAAAACATATTACAACACTAAATTAAGGCATCATTAAGCTCACTAATTTAATAATTATTCCCAAATTAAGTGTGAAAAAGGGATACTTTTTCCTACACTACATGAACAATACCATTTGAGGGCAGTATCTTTAAGAGACCTTGGAAACAACTTAGCCATTAAAGCATCATGGTGAAAGAAATCCGTGCACATGGAATTGAATGTTGAGATCTAAATTTGAGGATCTCCCTTACCATCATATTTCTCAAACTTTAGAATCTCCATCCCTCGAGGGATAGGAGTATTTAGAATTACTATCAAAAAAGTACTATGATGGAAGAAGTGTTGAAAGATAGGTTGTGAAGTAGCATTGGACAAGTTCGCTAGCTGCTTCTGCATCTGACCCATGTTCTTTAACAAGGCATTGAAAATAGGGTCAAAAGATGAGACAAGATTGGTGGAACTACTCTAGAGCCACCAAGACCACTAGCCCACATTCCAATAGAGACCTTGCCATCACGACTAGTGTTGGTTCCAGAACCACTGCCAAGAACATTGGAATTGGTAGGGTTGAAACTTAAGGGTACCCTTTTTACCTTAATGATAAAGGGACCTAAGGAATAGTGGTAGTGTTAATGGATGGGATGGCCTTAGCCATGTACACCAACACCTTGGGCATCGAGACTTCGATATGTCTTTCAGTGATCTCGAACCCAATATCCCAAGCAATGTTGGTCCCAGGGTTGTATGATGGGAATTTTCCCTTTGTTTTACAAAATACTCCCCAAACTCCAAAAGCCTTTTGTTTAGGGCCAGAAGTTTCTCTGTGGGGATTTCTACAACCTCATCTTCCTCCACAAATGAAGCGAAAGGAGAAGTAGGGGGAGTAAGGATGCAAGGTTCTTCCCCAAAAGGACTAGAGAAAATTTGTATTTTCTTTAGAGGTCAATTCTTCATGGGTAGGACCCTTAGTGACCTTCACAAAATCCATTTCTAAATGTTGCACACTTCTTCAGACAACATGCCTAGAGGTTGTAGATTGAGTCGTAAAGCTATGAAGCTTTACAACATTCAAACTTGCAACATATCCGAGACACGAGAGAAGAATCCTCAACACAAAGAAATGAAAACAAAGGGTTCACTTTAGATTTAAAAAAATGTAGAGGAGGAATTGTCACCCTCAAGACTCCATGTCACATGAGAGTCCCAAGGAATGGGTTTCCCTAAACTACCTCAGGTTTGCTAAGTGTATTGAAAAGGACAAAGTTCTTAGGCTCAAAAGGAAGGGTAGATAGCTCACTGCTTTCCTTTTGCTAAAACTGAATCATCAGGGCATTAGAAGAGTCGATTTCCAAGGTTCGAACTGCTACCCAGACAACTCATTGTCTAAGGAAAATAGTGTAGATCACAAAATCCAATGTGATGTGTTGGCATCTTAGGGACGCATTGGCGTCTATATGGACATGGGTCCAAAAAATAGGTAAAAACCATTGGGAAATCTACTAATTACCTGACTATGCAAATATTTATACTTTGAAAGAGAATAAAAAGTATAGAAACAACAAATAGGACAAAATAATAATAAGGAATAAACTACTACGAAAATGACGAGGGTGAGAAAACATGCCTTTTCACCTGTGAGTTGAATCTTCAAGTAGCTCAACTCAAAAACACTTGCACACATGGAGACGAAAAAAATGTTAGGGCTATTTTAGAGGACTACCTCAGTCAATCCCTCTCTTTGGTGTTTCCACTTCCATAGACAAGCAGATAGCCACAAAGTGTAGAAAACGATAAAGGAAAGTAGAAGCAAAGTATAGAGATCACAAACAACTAGTATTCTAAGACATTAAATTTCCACAGTCCATAATAATGAGAGAGATTTTTCTGGATTTGACTCATATTTATCCTGTCTTGGTTTGCAATCTCTCATTCTACTCCTACAACTCTCTTTCATCCTGATGATGAATCACCGAGTGTGATTCGAAACGTTGATGCAAAAAAACAACACACAATCAAATCTAGAAAAATCTCTCTCATAACTAGTATTCTACTAAAAAAATGGGATGATGCAAAGAGAAAACAACAATGAGAAATATCTTTGCAGCTACGAGCACTCAAGGAGATTAGTGGAAGGAAAAAGCTTGAGAATCTCCAATGGTGAAATTTTTTGCAATGAGGATGTGGTGTAGGAGCCAAAACTAGTAGCTTGCAACCAAGAAGAGGTGGTGTAGAAGTTGTGGAATGAGCTTAGAATGTGAGAGTTTCAAGAAGAATGAAGTGAAACCAAGGGAGTGAAAGAATCCAAGAAAGAGTGAAGGAAAGCGATTTAGAGCATTTGAACTAGAAAAATGGAGGCAAAAGACCCATTTTTGTCAGTCAAGGAAGCAAAAGACGTTACACTTCACGAACAATGGAGAAGTGCAATGAATCTGTGGATTCCAGAGGTAGGAATTCTATCAAGATGACAATGTGGCACGTGGACTTTTAAGCAACACATTTGCATCCCCAATAGAGATTCCTCCACTGACACAAAAAAATGTGGCCAGGTGGAATGAGCGAGGAGGCAGCGGTGAAATTGCATCATCGTGTTTACATTTTCTAAGGTAGGGGAAATTAAATGGGGAATTTTCTAAGGGGTGCAAATTTTCTCCATTACACTTAGATATATAAAACTTGAATATATGACTCAAATGTCAATTTTCTCCAATGTATAATTTGAATCCTCCCATGAATAAAATGATCACATATCTTTGAATTCATCTTTGAGATTTTGTGCAATGAATGTTTTATTTATAGCTTCTATTAAAGTAATAGATTAATTTGTTGCAATTGAAATGTTGAGAGTGCTGAATTGTTTAGGGATTGTTAAGTATAATTATAATTGAATCCTAGAATAGGATATTTTATTGTAAGGCAATAATGACTACTATCCATGCTAAGTATGTTTTAAGTTATAGTTTAAAAGGCATTTGTAGTATTTTATGACTCGGTTACCCATGGTTTAATACACCAATTTGAAAAAATAGGTTTGTCGCATATCTAGGATAGTTTAAAAATGAAAAAATATCAAATTGTAATTATTTTATGTTATCATGGTTGGGAGTTTAATGTTTACAAAGAATTTAGCTAATTAATGTACCGATTTTACATATCCTTGTCTAAATATAATGAGAACTTATTTTCTATTCCAATCTCCTATGTGAATTTTCAATTATTTTTAGATATTGTTAAAAGGTAAAATCACTTATGTATTGTAGAGCCTAAAGTGCAGAAGGATTTTAAAATCATTATTTTTCGGCTAGCTTCCTATGATTCTTGAGCATTAGAAATGGCTATTCTATAGAAATAATAGGCATCAGTTGGGACAACCAAGGAATAGTATAAGAAAAACCTCCATATATGTGCTTACAATATAGTGGCTAACACATTTAAACATCTTCTAGAAGACTAAGGCATTAAAAATTTAGAATAGATAGAAGGATATACAAAAAAAAGTTAGGAATTTACATAACAAAAGCTAGGGATAGATATACATTAACAATATAAATATAACCCCCATATATGCACTTGCAATTTACTAGCTACAATAATTTCATCATATAGAATAGATAGGCATTAATAGTATAAGAGAAAACCTCATATATGCACTTGCAATTCAATGGATAAAACATTCATATCCTCTAGAAGATGAAGGCATTAACAATTTAGAACATATATGTAGTGGGGTATATGTAATAGTTAAACATTTATAGAACAACACTTACATCATAATGAAGAGATGAGCATTATCTTTTTAGAAGAGATAGTTACTAACATTACAACTAAAACCCCATGTAGGTACTAACAATACAATGGCTAGAATATTTGAATCCTATAAAAAATAATAGGTATCAATTGGAACAACTAACAAATAGTATAAGAAAAAACTCCATATATGCACTTAAAATATAGTGGCTAACACATTTACATCTTCTAGAAGACCAAAACACTAAAAATTTAGAATAGATAAAAGGATATACACAACAATTAGGAATTTACATAACAACACTTAAGAACAGATAGACATTAACAAAATAAATAAAACCCCCATATATGCAGTTGCAATTCACTGGCTACAACAATTTCATCATGTAGAATAGATAGGAATTAATAGTATAAGAAAAAACCTCATATATGCACTTACAATACAATGGCTAAAACATTTACATCATGTAGAAGACCAAGGCATTAACAGTTTAGAACAAATAGCGGGGTATATGAAATAGTTAAAAATTTATAGAACAACTTACATCATAATGAAGAGATGGGAATTATCTTTTTAGAAGAGATAGTTATTAACATTACAACTAAAACTCATGTAGGTACTAACAATACAATGGCTAGAACATTTGAATCATATAGAATAAAAATGCACTAATAATAAAACCAAAAACCACATATATAATCTTACAGTATAATGGTTGGAACTTTAACCATTCTTATAGAACAAATAGGCATAAACAATATAACTTAAAACCTCATATATACATTTATAGAAAAGTAGGTAGAACATTTACTTCATATACAAGAGATAGGCATTCATAATTTACAACAAATAATGGGATATACCATTTACACCATATATAATAGATGGGAATGAACAATTGGCAACACATATACATGGATAGTACAACTGTAAACCACATATATACACTTACAACACATTGGATCAAGAAATAACATCCTAAAAAGAAATAGGTATATACAATATATGGTAAACTAGTATAATACCTTGAATAATATACAAATTGCTTGTGTTAATCTTTTTCTACAGTATCATCTTTCTACATCATTGCCACCAGTAAAATATAAAACATGAGAGAAAATAGAGAACATAAAACAAAATAAAATTGACAAGGGGTTCAAATAAGTTAGATGAATGGATTGAATGGATATTACACCTATTTGAATTGGTAATATTAATGAATTCTTGAATGCTTGTTTGGTATAAATTCTTAAATTTATATCTTGTCCTAATTTTTGAGTCTTCCATGTTCAATGATATTGCTTGTTGGGCTTGGAAATTTTGAATTTCTCCTTTAATTTTAGAGTTTATTGATTTTGTTGAATGTTTATATGCTCTGAATTATTTATTTTTGTCCTCTTGTTTTAATGGATTTATTGGTTAGCCTGACACCTTTGTGTGGGTTGGATGTAGGTGTTAAATGAAGAAGTAACTAGTAGTTGGGTGGTTGAGCTTGGTAGAAGGGACACATGGATATGTTTTTTTCAAGGGTATTTTATATTTGGAAAACTATGATAAATGATGGATAAAATCTTATTATGTGATGGGATAGATGGGTTTGTTTTATGTTGATGTGGCAATTACATTATGAAACTAGATAACTTGATTTTGGGTAGTCATAGCATATGCAGGTGGGAGTATGTGACTATAATTTTTAAATGTATGGGTGCAATATTATATGGAATGTTGCATATCTTAGCAGCATGGATTCTTTATGGGTTTTTTCAAAATGTTTAATAATATTCTTAGACTTGTAAGATGTTAATTACCACCACCTTTTTGGGAAAAATAAAAATGAATTATAAAATAAATATATTTTGTACATTGTTTGGTATGGATTTATGTATGTACCTTGGGTAAAATTTTAATATGTTATGGTTAATGAAGTTCTTAATTGAGGGTCCCATTTTGGTAAACTCCTATGCCCAATATAGGACCCCACTCCACCATCAAGACCTCTCCCCTAAGGAATTAATGTTGTTCTTTGTCATCTATAACAATGTTGAAAGTCCCCTGACCCCAAATTATGGTAAGAAAACCTAACAGGGTAATCCCCTACTCAAGAATCCTAGTGTTGTCAAAAACCTTAGCTGCTCTATTCCGAAAGCTAAAAACCCCAGCCGCTTTAGTTAGAATGTCAAGCCCACCCATAAAGAGTCCCCTACCAATAAATTGGTCTCTTACTCTGAGGATTACCACGAGGACTTTTTGGAGGCCCCTAATGCAAGTTAGAACTCTTATTCATCCTTCCCTACTTTGGACAGAGATAATAGGTCGAATTCCCCAAGAGACCTAAACCCTTAGGACCACTATTTTAAACCGGACCATGAGTTTCCTGGGAATATCCTAGCTATTTCCAGGAATGGTGTTGTGGATTATTTTAGGTTAATGAAATGGGCCTTCCATAAAATTAAAGACCTTAATCTCAAAAACAGAGCCCTCAATGGCAAGCTAGAGGATTTGGAAGGTAAAGTTAGTTCCCTTATTACTGCGGAGTGCGGGAGGAAGGAGGATAGAATGAGAATTGAGGTCAAGGATAATGAAGGTAAATTCAAACGTCTAGAAGAGAAAATAGGTAAAATAAAAAATACTATGAAAACTATTATGGAGCATAACCACATAATGGAGAAACATAATGCCAGCATTATTAGTGCTATGTCTGAGAAACTGGAGAATTCACAACAGGGTTCTCTGGTTGTGGATCTGGTTGCGGTCAAGGACAAGAATAGTACTGAGGATGCTAATATTTCTAAGCGGACGAGAGCCAGTATGAAGAGGAAGACTCCTCCTACGCCCCAGATGGTTTAGGTCCTAAAGAAGGGCACTCAAGAAATGCACAATCTTGAAGCTGAGGCTGTTGAAGCTCTTAAGTTCTTAAGTTAGCCGAGGGTTTCTTGCTAGTTTTTTGTTTGGGTTTTTTTGTGTGGCCCTTGTTTCCCTTGGGTTGGTGGTTGCTGTGTTTCTTGGGCTTTATTTTGATGCAACCTTTTTGTCTATGGTGACTTTAATGCTTATTCCTATTTTCTATAAACTCTGTGGTTTTGGGTCCCTGTAAAACCCATTTTTTTCTTTATAAAAAACAAAGTACATTTTTAGAAAAAATATTTTTAAGTTGCATTGTTGTTCTATGACACACATAGCCTCACTTCTAATTATATCAAAGAAATTTTTATGAGAAGGAACAACTTGGCTTGATTGATTTATGGTTTAAAAGGTGCCCTAATGATTTAGACGATTAAATTTACTATAAGTCATCAAAGTTTATAAAATGTGTTAAATTGTCATTAGTATTGTGACTACATTAATCATGTTCCATGAAATCTTGTTGCCTATGGAGATCAATGATAAAAAAGGCTTACACTTGGAATTCTTCATCCTTTATGGTTTGGGTGAAATAACATGACCAAGTCAAGAAAAAACATGTTTTCTATACACTACAATAATCATATTCCATGTTAAGTTGTCTCATTATTTAATGTGATCAAATACTTTCCTAGCATCCACCATATTTCTACACTTGACATACATATAAGTAAACTTATGTATGTATGTATAAAATTATATTTATTCTAAATATAAAAATATATTGTAATTATATTTGCTATTATATATTATATAGCTTATAAGATTACTATATACGTTTTTTATGGGTTGTGTACATAAGTTTTAAAATATATATGTGATGTGCCATAAGTAGTATAATTTTTTTAAAAAGAAGAAACAAAAATAACATCTATCTACAATATCTTCTCTATGATTTTTTGACCAATAAAACTATGTGATATTTTTTTTTCAATTAATAATTAAGAATACATAATTTTTTTCTTAAAACATTTGATTCACAAATATCAAAGAGTATATATTTAATATAATATAATTTATTAAATATAAATATAATATTATATTATTTTCATTAACCTATTATATATATATATATATATAATTCAATTATATTTACCTTTAGAAACCTGAAAGTTGTGTGGTCCATTTCAATTCTCTTGTCAACTTACAAGAAGGCTCTACAAAAGCCGGCTGTAATATTATGTTATTACAAAACGACTTTAGGCCTAACATCATTAAAGTTTTTCAAATTTCCTTTGTTCACTAGAGGACACCACTACTTGTGAACTTAATATGGTACGGTGGACCGTATCTCTGAACGGTTTTGTAGAAATTCATTATTCGTTGGCTTTTTCGGCAGTGATGATAAAATGAGCGTTCGACAATAATTTACACAAATTTCCGGTAATATTCTACGAACACAAAATAGTGATAATGTTTTCAGAGAAGAAAATCACCGTGAAAACTTGTTATTGACGTGAATGTGTTTCGCAAAGTCTTCTGCAGTCATGAAGTCTGATATTTATTTCACCCGGCTTTTCATTTTTTCTTTAACATCTTTTTGTCGTTGTTGTTGTAATGATCATTGAGCAGCCGGTTTTGCTCCAACAGACGATGATGTTGTTGCAAACGCAAATGTATTGCGGAGTTGTGGTTCGCTTTGTAATTTGTATCTGTTTGGTGGGCTTTACTGCTGCAAAATGTGTTCCTCCTGAAAAGTGTGGTTCGATGACTTTGAGTTACCCTTTTTGGATTAACAATTCTTCATGTGGCGACCCTGCTTTTCAGATCAATTGCACCAAGGATAACTCTACTGGGATGATGGCTCCATTTCTTCAGGCTCAAAAGGGTAATAATTATTCTGATCTAACTTGGGAATATTATAAGATTATGGAGATCAATGACATGGGTTACCTCATCATAAATTCGACATCTCTCAAAGCCGATTCGTGTAGCTCTTACAGTACTGGGGTAAAGTTCTTTCTGCTACCGAAGGGCCCTTTCACCATTTCCACGTCCAATAAGTTCGTGGTTATTGGCTGCAACATGGTCGGTACCTACAGATATTTTAATTATGGAGACGCGAGATGTGCATCTTCATGTTACCCTCAAAGTTATGCACCATACTGCCGCTATGGCTGTTGTGAAATTACTCTTCAAGAGGATTGGGACTGGTTTAATATCACGGGCTGGTTTAATTTCACACGTCCGGATTACTTAAACGATGATGACGAGTACTTTTGTGGCTTCTCCACCGTATTAGACCCGACTACCTTCAGAGTGGGGGCTAATAAAACAAACATCTTTCAGGCTCATTATGGTCTCCGCCTTAACTGGGGTCTCGGCGTTTTCTCGGGCAACGCCATTCACAATTGCTCCACTGCCGATAATTCTTGCTCCTCCAATGCAAATTGCAGCGATCTTCCTTCAGGGTACGTATGCAAATGTCTCCCTGGATATGAAGGAGATGGTTACCATAACGGCACTCGTTGCACCGGTATGACCTCCGCATTATCCTTAGTTATAACTGTCATTGGTATCATGTGTTCTCTTTCATAATCATTTCTTTTTAATGGTGCTGAATGTTCAGACATAGACGAATGTCGTGGAACAAATAGCTGCGTTGCAAAAGAGGAAGGAGGAATATGCTGTAATTTGGAAGGTTCCTACAATTGTTCGTGTGCAAAGGGTTATAAGGGAGATGGCTTCATAAACGGGTCAAGGTGCGAGTCATCAAATAAAACCGTCATGTCTGCAGTAATAGGTGACTATGCGCCGCATCTATTATCTTTAATGCAGTTTTTTTATATTAATAATTTGTTAGTGCATAGTTAATAGCAAGTTCTGTTGGGTTTGTGGGCAGGCTCTGTTTCTGCATTCTTTGGAGTTTGTTTAGGAGTATATGGATTAGTCTGGTGGCTGAGAATGCATTACCAGAAACATGCCAGGGACGAGAACTTCCGCTGCAATGGAGGTTTTTTGCTACAGAGAATCCTGGAAGAAAAGGGAAAACAGACGGAGGGGAAAATATTCAGGATTTTTTCTGAAGATGAGCTTACGAGGGCCTCTCAAAATTATTCAGATGACATGAAGCTGGGAAGCGGTGGTTCAAGCACGGTATACAAAGGCATCCTTTCAGATGATACAACTGTAGCTATTAAAAAGTTCAAGGAATTTCACTTTGTAGTAGAAAGCGAGGAATCCATGAAGAAGTTTATCAACGAAATCGTGATTGTGTGGGGACTTAATCACAAAAACATTGTGAGCTTGCTTGGATGTTGCCTGCAAACGCGATCTCCTATTCTTGTATACGAATTCGTTGACGGGGGAACAATTTTTGATCAGCTGCACAATCATTTGAGTTGGCAGAGTCGCCTGCAGATTGCGATGGGTAGTGCAGATGCTTTGGCATATCTGCATGAATTAGATCACCCCATTATTCACCGAGACGTAAAATCATCTAATATTCTTCTAGCCAATAGCGTCACTCCAAAAGTTGCAGATTTTGGAATGTCTCGGATAGTGGGTGGGAATGATAAGCACCTCACCACCAATGTTATGAGCACCTGCGGTTACATGGATCCTGAATACTTTGGCACCGGCGCGCTTACTGACAAAAGCGACGTCTACAGCTTCGGCGTATTCCTTGCAGAGCTTCTCACAGGTCAAGAACCCCTGTCTTCTGAAAGACCTCAACAGGAAATGCTCTTATCTAAGCTTTTTCTTTCCAAATGTAACGACAACTGCTTCACTGATATTTTGGATCCAAACGTGAAGAACGAGGAGAATCAGGATCAGGTGACTGCTGTGGCAACTTTAGCTAGAGAATGTCTTTGTCCGGAAGGAAGTGAAAGACCATCCATGAGAGAGGTGAAGACCAAGCTTGAGAGTATAGGAGGTTCCACCACACTCCCAGAGATGTCTAGGATGCATGGAAGCTGATCTTGATTTAGATTTACGTATATTTTGAAAGGTACATTTGTAGTCTACTTTCTATATACCTCATGATAAATGTATTATTCTAGTATCCTATTGTTTATGGGACGCTTCTACCGGCAGGAGCTAGAGGAGCTAAAATCCTCAAGCAATTGTAGCATGGGGAGGTCTGCTATTATTTTTTTTGGTTTTCTGTTGGTTTTTGTATGGGTGGTCAGTTTTTTCTTTTGTTTTCTATTGTAAAGGTCTCCTGTATCTTTCAAAACTTGTTTCATCTATTATTAATATCGAAGAAATTATGGATTATTTAATGTTGGTATTGTTATTTGTTGAGGTGATAATTCTTTGTCTATTATTTGAAATTTAAAATTTAATATGCAATAGAATGTTTAAGTCATGAATTAAAATAAAATTGAATGAAAAATTTAAGGTGATTAAGTTTATTGGCTTTTAAAGAATGATCTTCTAATTCTTGTATAGAAGGGGGGAAGCTCATAGTTGCCATGTCATAATCTAGTTTTTGGATATGGATCAATTTGAAAAGATTATGGATGTTTTTGCAATCTTAGTTGTAGATAAAATTCAATAGTATTCTCCTTTGGTTTAATTAATGTATTATTATCCTTTTTTAACTTTCTAATGCTTGATTGGAAAAAGGTTTCCTAACTTTGAATCTTTACATATAGCCTAACTTAAATAAAATTATGTTTTTGTGTGTGAGAGATCCTAATGTTATTGTAGTATAACCAAATGACTTATGACATGATACCATTAACAAAATTGAACACAAAAATTTGAAAATTAGATTGATAAATGAAAATAAAGAGATATAAACTAGGACTAAGAGATAGACAAAAATAAAAAAAGGTGATGCACCTAGAATTCAATTGATCTATTGTTAAGAATGGACTATAGAAGAATTCTAGACTACAATTTTGGATGTTGTTAGATGTTAGGAAATTTGCAGTAGATAACAAGAAATAATGTGGATGTTTGGATAAAATTATTAGACAAAATCAAATGGTGCTAATATCAAATATTTGCACTAGATAATAACAAAGGGTAGGAATTCTAAGTGTATAAATGAACTCCAGCTATCTTCAAACTTTCAAGGGACCTAGATCTTCAATTGTATATGTTAGAGTAATAAGTTATTATGCTTAATTAATTATATTGATTAATTAATTAAGTCACTTATTCCTCTTTGTTACTTAAGCTAAATTTAGACACATTACTTATTAAGTGTGCACACTAGGGTTTCATTTAGGGTTTCTTGATCTCCTTCATAAGGATTGATCTCTTTTGTAATCATTGATCTTCTCTTAATGCATTTTTACACTTTGAGGTTTATAGAACATCTTCTTTGGTTCTTCATATCTTTTGCATGTGATAGGTATCCATCTTGCATGTAGGTGATCTTGGTTTTCTAACATGGTATCAGAGCTCCAGCCTGTAGCTGCCTGTTCGTGATATGAAGATATGGCCTCTTAGTGAGTTTCAAGTGCAAGGGTTTCCACAGGCATCCTTTTTGAGATCTAGGGGTAGCCAATTTTTTGGGACATTTTGGGCTCAAACGGACGTCGCCATCGCATTCACAGCACCCCAAAACCCTAGAAATGCCTATCAAATAATCAATTTTGGAGAAGTTGATTTCTGAGGAAATTTTTTTTTGCCCATACCGCCTCTGTGCACACGATCCGAGGAAAATTGTTTTCAAGGTTCAATTTTTTTTGTTTTTAAAAATTCTTTTATAGAAATTTTTTAAAAATCAAAATTGTTTTTAAAAAAAAACAATGTAAAAGGTTTTTTGAAAAGTTTTTAAAGGATTTTTAAAAGTCTATGGTAGAGGGTACCCATACCCTACCGCAGCAGGGCCATATGCTGCCGCTGGTAGGGCAGGCCCCTACTCACCACCACTATTCAAAAACCACCGGTGGTTATTATCCTTACCACTGGCTGACATCACCCACCGCCGGCAGCAAGGCCATCGACCCCTTTTAAAATCTGGTGGCAAAAATCCAGTGATGGAATCTACAAGATTCCTTTGGAATATTGTGACCAGCAAGTATTTTGCGGCAGACAACGAACATACTGGGAATTGTAGAATATTCCAAGGAGAGAGGAATATACTAGCAATGGAATATTCTGATTATTTATGGCATATATAGGCGGCTGAATTTTTTTTTTGCAGGGGGCCAATTTTTTGCGGTGACGGCCAGATGGCCATCAATTTTATGCTCGTGAACTGCTGACATCAGCATGATGTCAGCATTCGTACAGCCCTCATATGCCCCCTCCTAACCCCAGTTTGCCCAAAAGAAGCAATTTTTTCTTTTGTTCATAACTTGGGCATACGGTATCAAAATCGGGCAAACGAGATATCACCGAAAAGCTAGTTCCGAGCACTTTCCAGTAGCGCTATTTATTTTTTAGTATTTTACTATTTTTCTTCATTTATTACTATTTGAAGTCAAATGTACTTTTTATGCTTCCGAGCTCATAACTTTTTTCCACAATCTCCATTTTTCGCCTTGTTTGAATCATTGGAAAGGTATTGAGGAGCTCTAGGTTGTTGTCCATGCACTTTTTCTGTATCTATCCCAGGTTTATCACTTAGTCCAGATTTGGCCTGATGGGTTGTTTGGCGATTACTTGAATGTTTTTGGCAGTTAGGAGAGTGCATCTTACATCTTTGCACTTCATTTTTAGTAATACATCATTCAATAATTGCTTGCTGCTTCATAGATTCCAGAGTTGTTCCTGTTTGGAGTTTTTGAGTGTTCCGTGGCATCGGGTCTTCTATTGCTTTATTATGATTCCTTGAGTCAATCAGTGACTCTCATCTGGTTTCAGTAGTATATAGAAGAATATTTCCTTGCTTGCCAATATCAAGTTCCAATGTTACTCTACAGAGTTCTTCCAGTGCTTCTTTGTAGCATGTCATCTCATTGTAAGGGGGGTTTTGTCCCACTGGGTTTTTCCTTCTCTTACTCTTTCTTGCATTTGTAAATGGGTACCTGATCAGGCCTAGTTTCCGGGACCCATCTTTGCTTTCATGCATCTTATTCTAGTGTTTTAGCTTCTTCCTAAGTTCATCTTAAGGGGGGGTGTTAGAGTAATAAGTTATTATGCTTAATTAATTATATTGATTAATTAATTAAGTCACTTATTCCTCTTTGTTACTTAAACTAAACTTAGGCACATTAATAATTAATTAATTATTAATTATTAAGTGTGCACACTAGGGTTTCATTTAAGGTTTCCCTTTTAGGGTTTCTTGATTCCTTTCATAAGGATTGATCTCTTTTGTAATCATTGATTCTCTTAAGCATTGTCATCCAAAAAAGTTATAAAACTTATTTATTTATTTGAATTTTGACTCACTTGCACAACAAGAAACAAGTAAAATATGTTAAATTCTATGAGAAATAAAAATTTGAGTCAAGATTTGATGTCAATCATAGATTATGTACACTCCACTCAAGATATGATTGAAGATCAATATAGCAGAATTGAGAGAGAATCTTTAAAAAAGAAAACTTACAAGATAAAATAGACGAGTATAAGAAATTCTCACAATACTCTTTTTGACTAAAAGAGGAGAGAGATGAGTTCTATATGTAGTACAAAAAGGTGCATATACATCCAAGAGGTGTAATAACTCCAACTACCCAAAATAAATGGGAGTTTCACCTATTTCATAAATGCCAAATTACATGGTTGTACGAACATAGATGAAGAAAAATAAATGGTTATGAGAGGTGACATACAAATCTAGAAGAAGGTACCTAAATGGTGTGACACATGTAGCTAATGGATTATTCCATGTGTTCTTATAATAACCATACATAATAACCTAAGAAAGATTAATAATATGTGTACGAAAAAATTAAATATCCCCTAACATAAGGGAATTAGAAAACCTACAGTGAACACCTCCTTAAGCATAGATTAGGTGGGTGAAAATATGGGTCCCAAAAAATAAAGTCCAATGAGGTACCCATGTTCTTGAAGATATGCCTTGAAAAGAAGAAGCCCTCATAAGAGGAATCCAACCTCCCAAAATAGAGCTCGATAAAATATCCCCAAAGTAGAGAGAGATAAAGTGAAGGACCAAAAATGTAACGCCCCACCATGCAAACCCCAAAGGACAATTAAAACTAACAAATAATAGCATAATTTTTTTAAAAAAAGTAAACTAACATAAGACGTACATTTATATACAACACTTGAAAAAAAATTATACATATACAATATCTAACTACGTCCTCTAGGGTACACATGACTGCATTACGTAACATAAACCCATACCCCATAACGATGATTACCACATTACAAGATTACATTACAAAACCATTATATAGAATAAGGATACAAAGTTCATACATCCATTGTATTATATCAATGATAACATCTATAAATGAACACATGATATAGTCAAGAATATACATACATTACATTGATCAATTCAAAATATACATATACATCAATATGAAATTACATCATTTCAGGATTACAAATGCACAATAGTGATTCCCAATACAAAGTGGGAATGGTACATCAATTATAAGATTATAACATAAATGAGCAAGGCACAACTGAACTATGGTGAAGCTCTAGGTCAACTGCATCGGTACAACTCCGTGCTTCACAAACTTGGTCTAGGAACCCAATGGGGTGCATAACATGTTCCACCCAACCACGTGGACCTGAAGGCCCACCCCCCATGCTAGGAGATGACAAGAAAGGCCCATGACATAGAACAGTCAAGCAGAAAGGCTACAAGACTCAACAAATAAGAGCAAAAAGAAACATAGTTAACAACTACATCAAACGGCTACTTCCAGAGGCACACAAAGACAATAGAAAAACAAGGGATACTATAGGAAGAGTATCATCACATGGCCCTAGCATAGGTTACCCTAGATGCCTCTCACTAGGCCTCGACCCTCATCTATGGTTACCCTAACTGCCTCTCACTAGGCATCAGCCCATAGGGTGACACATGTAGGACCACTAACCTTTCGTGAGGATAAGGTAGTGATCTTGTCAACCATGGTCTTCTCAGCCCACCCTTAGTCTGTGAAATCACTAACGACATGGGTGAGGCATCTTATTTATCTTATTTAGTGTGTACCTACCCCTAACCTGCTAGTTAATTTTATTAGGTTATTACTTATTAAACAAACTCTTCCATGGGTTACCCAGGCTACCCCTTTGTGTGTCAGCCCCCATGGAGAGCCACTCTCCCTAGTAGCATCAAAACAACACACAAACAACAAGGGTGTACCAAATCGCACAAATAATGAAAATCACAAAAACTAAGTACATATGCGAGGCATGAACCTTCTCACCCAAAAAAAACATCAAAAGGAAAAACCATGGTACAAGGTAACACCTGCAAGAGCTCAAAATCAAAAATAAGATCAAATGATTCAGAAATATCTAACCATGGAAGTCCAAGATAAAACAAGTTTTCCCATTGCCTCTGGAAGCCTAAAATCCAACTACCCATAACTTCCAACAATCTCAAAATGTAACTACAAGTAAGTCATCACATAAAATTCCCTCATTTCAAAATTATCTCAAGAGAAAGACTCACATCATGGAGCCACAAAATGACAAGTGTAGAATAAGAGTGGAAACATCATAACAGGATCTTCAAACTCAATCAAAGCTAACATAACCAACTACAATTACCAACAATAAATCAACCAATAGGGCATCCAAGGGAGACCTCAATTTTCTCCACACATGATACCCTAACAAACCAACAATTTAGATAATAAACAACTTTAACCAATTCAACAACCACAACAACAACAAAAGCCAACACTTTAAAATATTATCAACTTCATGCAAAATCAACCACAATAGCCAATCGCAAAGTTAATCAATAGTACATCCAAGGGAGACATGGTTGCACATCAAACAAGTAATAAAATTTCAGCCATGATCTTGACCTAAAGATTATAAATGAGATCGACATTAAAATAGGTTATTTACTTGATCAAATTAAAATATTATATATCAATATTTCAAGATAACTCTATCATCCATGAAGCAACACTCCAAAATCCTAGTATTAAATTTTCACTATACAATAATGCTATAAGGGTTATACGAAAGTAAATTTCACAAAGATAATTTATGGTGTACCCTACCACTACATTTAGTAATACTCTAATTACTTTGCAATGATCACTAATTCAACTAACTATTAATAAGTTATACTAACCAATAGATAAATATCCAGCTATTAAAGACAATGATATTACTATCTCAAACTCTATCTAAAACGCTAATTTCCTTTAGGAAATGAAACACAATTAGAGAAATAAAATATTTAATTAACACAATTTCAATTTCAATTATTCCACTAACTCCCTTATAATACCATTTACCTTAAGCTATCAAATTAGATCTATTTTATTAAATAATACTTTAATCTTTTATAGAATATTTCTTTTTATATAAGCATAATTTTCACATGGTTAAGTAACTTAAATAATAATAATAAAACATGTAAAATATTTCTACTTTAATCTCCTTCTAATTCCACACTCCTATTTCTATTTCTTTGCAATTTTACATACCTACAATAATTCTAGACTCTAACTTTCCCTTCCAAATATTTCCACTAATTCTACTCATTTCTATATTAGATTCCTTACAATTAAATGAAAAGCAATATCAATGTTTATCTCCTATCTTGTAAGATTATTTTGTTTTGGGTCATTTTCTTATGTTTACTCAATATAACTAATAAACAAATCAACTATAATTTATATTCATGTATGATTATACATATACAAAAATCAACTAAACTGTTGTAATACTCGGAGAGTAATATAACAAACCTAACTACATTCATACATACCTAAATAATTATACACAAGCATATACATACATACATACATACATACATACATATGTACATACATATATATATATATACGTTTCTTCCCATATAAAAATGTTGGCGAACTGAGTCTCATGGCGTCTCATTCATTTACCATAATATAGACCTACATATATATTTATACATTTATCATATTATGACAATACACACATATTTATTATATATACATACACACATATATATATAAACCAAATGCCAAACTGAAATTATACTCGGTGAAATAAAATGAATCTCCAGATATCGAACATCAACCTATGACTTGTTTATGGAATAAATGACAATACCACGCACAAAACATAATTACCGAACCAAATATGAATAGTCGGCTGCCAAAGTAACACAGAACCATCGACTAACCAATGCAATTATCATCATACAATCAAAACCTACAGGGTTACAAGGAGAATGCTGATAGCATTATAAAGCATACAGCTAACTTGGAAAGATTGAAATCTTAGCAAAAGATACCACAGCTTAAAGAGTGAAATCAACAAAGAATACCCTAACGCAGAGGATGAGAAGAAAAAGAGTCATTCATCTATCGTCATAAAGAGAGGCTAACAGTGGCGCACACTATAAGAGTTGTTAAGGGCCTCCGAGTATAGTCTACTTGTCACGCAGGATCTAAATTCACCTCCAAGATTGTTGCAAGAGAAATTATTCTAAAAGATAGGGGTCATTTCCAACATTTAAAACATGTATAACATTCTGGGGAAGAATATTGGTGGTGTGAAATGAAACAATCTGAAGAATAAGCTCGCACTATGCAGGTTTAAAGCTAAAGCAATTGGCAGGTGTAAAACCAAGTTTGAAACGTTATAAAATGAGGTAAAAAGGTTGATTCACTAAACGCAAAGTATTGGTCGAAATCAATGGCTTTCTCAGTCGGCGCCTGAAGAAAAGACCAATTTCTGCTTTATGGCTATCGACACATCAGAGTATCGCCCAAGAATGCTACGTACTAATCGTTCTTTGATTTAAACAACATGCTAGCACAAGGAGAATAAATGTTATAATAGAGCGCTTGGGATCGCTCAACTGACAGAACACATGTTCTAAGGGAACATGCATCTCTTCAGAATGATAAGGGTTCGATTTTCTTAGCACAGCACAACAGAATTCTAATTACATATGTACTCTATTTTCATCAACCACAATGTAAGAAATCTAGACACAAAATACAGGGAATAAATGCCATATAGAAGTATCGATTTTCATCACGACACATCGTATGAAGTCTGGAAACAAAATAAAGAGAATAGACGCCATAGGATTGTTTCCAATCTTGATGATAGCGAAATTTAGTGAAGGGAAATTCGCCATTGAGCAAAATAGAAGAGGTTAATATATAGACTACGCAGTAAGTGAATGGAAACAGCGGAAACAAAAGAAAACATCGAATGCCCATATTTGGAGGCATAACATTCAACTGGCATAAGTTTCAAAAGACATCGAATTACTTAAATGCCCAACGAAAGCCAAGAAGACAAAGTAGAATATCAGGGCTTGGACGGTCGAGTGAACAATACTATGACTCAATGGAACTCGCATGATTCAGATTTCCAATCTCACGACATCCAGACAATGGATAACTTCACATCGAAGTAAAAGATAGTTGAATGGGATAGAGATTCAGCAGATTACCATGCATGGAAATTAATGAGTATAAACAGGCGGATTCATGAAGCCAAAATGCCTTAGATTAAACAACGAATTTCTTTGAACAAAATAAACCAAATAAATCGCACCAGGTTACGTCAATCAAACGTTCAGGCTGATATCCTACGCTTCGAGACGGAAGAGAGAAAATGTGCAAACATGAGCTCTTTCGCAGCCCCAAATCCCTTCTCCGGAAGTCCGCTTCTTCCGAATTCTCAAAGCTGTATTATTTTATGTTTATTTCACCCAGAAAAAAACATTGCAAAGCCAAAAACTTCTTGTTGAAAAACAAAAAGATAACTTTCTTTTCCTCTTTCTCCAATTTCATCTCAAGAAGTATTTTCGTTTTCCAAAATAAAAATCAAATGCTAAATCATTAAAACTCAAATATCAGCAAGTTGCCCTCTGATTCTGAGTTCGAATGCACTTGCATGCAAAATGTTTTCCGATTCAATTTCTTTTTAATTTCGTGATTTAACATTATCACTTAGTTTCCATTTAATATTCCAATTTAATATTTTATCGTAAACGATATTATCCATTACCATTGAATTTAAAATAAACATTATTAATAAATGTAAATAATGTTCCATTATGTTTCATTAAAATATTCATCATTAATAAAAGTAATAGTATATAATTATCGAGTCATTATAACATAGCAAATTAATATAAATTAATTAACGACATCCACATAGTAATTTAATTTAATAATTAATAATGAACACAACGTGACAACTCAATTCAATTAGACAAACTTACTCAATGTGACGAAGGGACAAATGCGAAGGGGTACTACAAAGAAGCCCTTCCTGAAGTAGACAACTATCACACCCATAAAGGAACTTGCTTTGATGAAGGGTTTTGTGAATGCGTCTGTAATATGTACTCTAATGTTGGATAGTGCTTAAGACCAATGATATTTTCTTGAATCAACTCTTGGATGAGTGCATATGAATCTCAATTGTGTTTGGTCCACAAGTGATGGATAGATTCCTTAAGATTTATATTGCACATAGGTTATCATAAAGGATGACTATAGGATTTTTGAATAGAATGCCAAACTCAATGAGAATAATTTGAAACCAAATACCTCATTGATGGCATTAGTTTCCCATCAATGCTCAGTCTCTGCACATGAAAGAAAAGTTATAGTCTACTTCTTACTCGACCAACAAATTAGACCAAAACCAATATAGAAGCAATACCCTAAAGTATTCTTGTGATCCTAAGAATCACTTGCCTAGTTTGAATCTCTATGTCCCACCAATTTGATGTACACATCTGATGCATATTTAATACTATAAATGTGCACCCTAAATGTAGTGCACAATTTTCTTAGACACTTTCCAATGCAACTCATGTGACTTCTACACGAATTGAGATACCATTCCCACATTTTTTACATCACCATTGTTTGGCACATCATGATCCTACACTCACCCATATAGTAAACACTCACATAAAATGTGTAACAAACTACTCATCTAAGCCCTTATTTTGTAACAAATATAGGCAACATCAGCAAAATAAATATGTATTCATAAAAATCCAAATAGGCATACAATGTTATATATATGTTAGTAAAACAATAATATATGTATAAGAAAGCCATATAGGCTTACAAAAAATTCATATAGGAATCAAATGTTGCAAGTTGGTAATACAAAATATACATACAAGAAATCCATATAGGTATACAACAAATACATAATATAATTAATCCTTTAGATTGGGATGGAAAAGTTAATAACTCTTTGAATATTGAGTAGATTGAGAGGAAAGTGATGTTTCCTACTTTTGAACCACTGCCTTGACCTCCTTTATAAATTTTTTTGGAGGTACACCTAATACTATACAATAAAAAATATACACTTTAAAATATAAAAATGATATATGTGATGACATTAACTAAAAAATTACTTACCACTAGTTGATAATCAATCTCAAACATTCATAGCCTCTCTTCATCCATTTAAGGGGTAAGTTCATTAACTAAAGTTGTGACCCCCTACTACAAGCAACAAGAAAAAAATTAGACTATAGATTACTATCATTCAAATTTACAATAATAGACATGGGATAAAACAAGAAATAGAATATGAAATTTACTAATTTGGCTTATACCTTTGTTAAAGGCATTGAAGATAAAACTATCATAGTAATTCCCACTTCTATTGTGCCATGAATATCATAAGGTGTTTGATCTAATGTCATCAAATAAAAATTGAACATTAGTCTACCAAAGTCTATCTAAAACTATTTACAAACATAATGAGTAAAAATAGTTAATCTTACCTTAGTGAAACTTAGATGACCACTCCCACCACTAGGTCTTGACATTGAAGGTCTAGCATCCACCTATTCATCATCAAATACGAATTGTAAGATTACCATTCATATAAGGAAAATATATTTACATGTACTATATTTATTATTTCATTACTAATTAAAAAATTGTGAACTCGACATGGCCATGCAATTAGGAGTCAAAGGATCAGCCGATGTAGGATGAACACTCTGACCCTAAAATTTTATTGCATATAATTTACATTAATTTTCAATCATCGTCAATGAATGTAGTTAATCTTATATTTCAAAGGGAAATATAGTAAATTACATTTAACCTTATTCAAAATTATATTTTCATCACTTTCAAATGTCTTGTCCAACAAATCATTTATGAAACCATATCATCTAATATGGATGTGTCTTTCTCCTAGTCCCATGCATCCTAAGCATACTCAAACCCATACTCAATGATAAACCCATAATTTTGGCAAAGGTGAGGCAATTTTTGAGACCTAGGAGCCTTGCCCATGTCATCTTCTTCTAAAGGTTTATTATGTTGTTACAATGTCCATATGAGAGAGCTGATCAACACTCTCCTTCACAACAAAAGGGGTCATGATGTACTAAATGTTTGGCCTAGAAAGGGGTCTTCAAGCCTATTCCTAGGCATTGTATTCACCCTATTTTTCCTATGCAAATTCCCCACCTCCACCTTGAAATTTGAACATGTCAAAGTAATTCGAGATCTCATAGAGGACAAACTTGCAATAGAGTTTCCTCAAAAAAATTATGGGACCTCATTGTTGTTGTATTGGGATGGTAAAAAACTATCCATGACCTCTCCCAAAAAAATCCCTTATACCTTGGTGTTTCAAGCAATGAATAGGGAACCTCTTTCCACTAGTGTGTAGGGGTGCATTAGTTCATGGATCAATAAACAATGTGCATAAATAAAATTAGGATATTTTATTATCTTCACTTGGTGCAATAATTTTGAGGAATAAAATTGTTGTGCTTCCTCCTTATTGGGCCACATGTTGAGAGATGATAGATTTCAATGACATTGTGAGATTTTTTTGATGAGAACTAGTTGCATTTAGATATTTTAACCTATCAATCAATGCTTGGAGTTTCCTTTTATTATTTCAATTTTATCTATTAGGTTTTCTTGTGTTTCAAGAGGATATCAAAGAATTAATGAAGGAGTTTGTAGAGGTTTTTGTTGTCCATGTTTTTCACTATCATTTTTATTTCTTGTTGAACTAGACTTTAAAGAATTTGAATTCCTAAAAATTAAAAAACATTGAATCAAAATAATGGACAAATTGGTATTTTATTCAATTTTTATAGTTAAGAACTAGGAAAACCTACCTTCTTGACCTCATGAATGTCATGGCAACATTTTTTGGCAAATTGATCCACTCTAAAACATGTATGTCCTATTCCTCATTCATGTTTGTCTATTATAGAGGTAGGAGGTTAAGTTTAAATGAACTTGAATTCTTTTTCTCTTTTTTGTTTTCATTTTATGATAGACATAATGCAAGCATATTATGATGTGCTTTTGTTGTGTATTAGTTGAAAAAAGCGGTTGTGGCCACTTTTTGGTCCCCCATATTTTTGCACATACCTCAATACAATTACAAAGTTCTATTACACTACAATGTAGAGTACTTACATTACATAGTTTTGACCAAATTTATTTTAGTCAAAAAAAAATTGGTGCAATATTTTCACCTAAAACTATCCTACTCATAAAAGATGTGGTATTGTTATACTTTATTGTTTACAAACTATTAGAAAGTGTAACTTTGAGCCACCCTTTTTCATATTAGAAATAATTTTTATTAAATATAAATATTTTCATCAGCAAAATTTTGGATAGATTTCAAATTTTATATATACATGTATTGTATAATATTTTAATTATTTTTCATAATTTTCTTTAAATTCACTACAAATAGGCCATTATAGCCAAACATAAAATTTGTTAGAAATTTAAAATATGTATGCTAATATTTGTTTAAAAAATTAAGAAAAAATACAATACATTAGTGGAGAGAATCTTTGTTAAAAGGGTATGAGTTTTTATTTAATATAAATAGTTACATAATAAAGTGAAGGCCAATAAAAGATATTTCATCTTCAATAGACCCAACTTTAAAGATTTATGAAAAAATTATCAAAGTTTTAAAAAATCTCCCATGAACTAAACCTTCAAGTTAACTAAATAGAAAGGAATTATGAAAAATAAAAATTAATATAAAAAGTGGATGCTTTTCAACCTAAATTTTTATTAAAAAATATGATTAAGTTATAGTGTTTTGATTATATGGAAAAAATAGGTTTTGAAGGGACCCAAAACCCTATACTTGACAAAAGACATAAACTGTTGCTAGAAAGGATTTTCAAAAGACCACCAGTAGTAACCCAATAGCCAAAAAACACAAAAGAATGAGTGCTAGACTAAATTAAGACAATAAACTACCAACAACATCCAATAGCCAAAAAACAACAAAACAATAAAAAAGAAGCCTAAACCCAACAAGAAATAGAAAGCAACAAAGAAGAAGACCAGGTGCTATTTCAAGCTACTCAGGGTGTTAGCCACCTCCATCTGCTAGTTCCTATGTCTTTCAACCATATCCAACAACTCCTTCTTAGCATCAAAGGATCTCTTCCAATCAACCGACCCTCTAACAACAGGTCCTTTGTCATCATCCTTAGCATCTTTTTAACCTTTGCCCTTAGCCACATGCTCTTTCTCCATAAGCTCAGAGAAATAAACCTGATCCTCCCTGAGCTCACTAACCTTTCTGAAAAGGACTTCCAAGGAGTTTGTGATGTTCCTCACAAAGATATGACACACCTACATTAGTTTTTTGATATCAACATTCGTACCCAAAACCTTGGCTTCCAGAGCAGCCATCCTTTCATCACATTGAGCTTTGAAGTCATGATAGGAACCTTCAAGGTCCACAATTTTATCAATAAGAATGTTTGAAATTGAACCATTCAAAACATTCTTCAGATTCTCCTTCAAACCTCTGATTTTAATATTAATCTTATTAAACTCCTGTAGAGTCCACTTAGTTAATTTAAAAGTACAAGTGGACATAGCCCTAACCATTACTAGCAAATCATACATGGAGGTAGTGTCATCATCAAGGTAAGAAAAGTCCTTGAAAAGAGGATTTACCTTCAAAGGCTCCTATTTAGCTTTTTCCTTCTCTGCATCCTCATCATCCAGGCCCCTTAACTCCTTTTCCTGCTCCCCCTTGGGAAAATCCTACACTGGGGAATCCTCAATGGCCATCGTCTTATCACCAGAATCCTTCCCATCACCAGACACATTGGGGTCCTTATCCAGAATATCTGAGGCCTTATTATGTAGGTTAGCAATAAATTTCGATAGCCTCTGTGACTTGTCAACCAAACCCAAAGCATTATCCTGTGTCCCCACCTCAAGGCCACCACCTACAACATCCTTACCAACAACCACCTCCACAGATTTGGGAGAGTTATCATTCGAACCCACTTTCATGTCCTCACTCTCAAAAAGGGCAACCTGCTTAGCTGCCCTATTACTCTTAGAACCACCCACCTTCCTCTTTTTTGAATAAGTAATCACAACCACCAGAGATACATCCTCCTCCTCTTCATTCCATTCCTCCTCCTCATTCGAAGTGGACTCTGAGCCTGATGACACATCACTTAAAGTCTTCTCCTTTCCCTTAATGGGAGGAGCAAGGATAAGAGACTTGACATGCTCCATAATAAATAAAATAAGCCCTCCATGGAGGATGGGGGCCCTCCTATTCTTGAGATGAGCGTACACAAAGACCTCCAAAGATGATAATATAAAGAAAGGAAATGAAATGAACAAACCATGTCTAAAATGGTTGAGGAGAGTAAAATGGTGACCCAGTATTGCCGTAAACCTCCTCTCCAAAGTCACATAATGCATAAGCACCTCAGCAACACTCGCCCAAATTTTCTTGAGGGATTTTCTCTCATAGCCCCAAATCTCTAGTTTAACTAATTTATTTTTCTCATCATCTTTAAAAAACTAGGCCATCACCTCCTCATTAATCTTTTTATCCTTGAAGAACTTACGACCAACCGTTGGCATCCCAGTAACAGTCGCAACAAATTCCTCATTTTCCTCCACTTCCAGACCTTTAACCTTGAGCTTGTGATTATTCCAGAAAGAAACAGATTATGTCAAGGCATTAGGGTCATGCTCGTGCAGCATCTCCAAGAATGGAGTAAACTTTCCATGGTGCATAATATTCTAGAGGTTCTTCTTTCTCTGAATGTCCCCACAAGAATGTAGCTCAATTCTACTCCTATCACTGCCCATGGAAAACAACACAAGAATCGCCAAACCCTTACGAAAAACACTCAACTAAAGACTAGAGAGCAAAAAAGACACCCACATTGAAGCATGAGAAATAGAGGAAGGTACTAGACCATGAATGTCGCATCAACTCAAACAATGCCATCATTCCTCAATAAACTCCTAGCTTTCTCGGGAAGGATCGATCCCTCCTACCATGAACGAAAATAATTTACGCTGACAACCTTGTTGGCAAAAAAATCTGCCAACAAGTTTCCTTCTTGGTAAATGTGAGAAACCCGAGTCTTATCACAAGATTGTAACATGATTATCGTATCCTTAATGATCTGATCAACATTCCAACTTGGAGGATGAGTGCCACATAGATAATTTATTATGCTTAATGAGTCACCTTCAACCCATAATTTGGAGTAACCCTTACTGATTGCAAATCTAACACTTATGAATGCAGCCTCCGCCTCATGCAGTGATTGGTTTTGGTTCCCAATGGGAGTGCCACCATGCCAAGGAGTCTACCAACATCATTTCTTAACACCCCCCCACATCTAGCAGGCTAGGGATTCCCCTTCGCTTCCCCATCAAAGTTAACTTTAACCCAACCAAAGGGAGGAGGCTGCCATTTAGTGTTCAATCTAGTAGTTGAGCTTGACTTAGAATTCAAAATAGGAATTGAAATAATCTTCCAGTTAGAAGTCACCAAGAGCTCATAGCCAACAAGATAAAGTAGAAGGGACACCCCGGGCAGAATCAGAATGGATAAGAGAAAAATTCTCCAGAAACGCTCTTTGGATCTTGATAAAAAGACTATCAACCTTGAGTTTAGACTCACAAAAGATCATGTTATTTCTTTCTTTCCATAATCCCCAAGCAATATGTGGAGCCATAAGATCCCATAGCCACCAAAGAACAGGAGAGGAAGACGGGCAAGTCTATTGATCAAAGAACTTAGCAAGAGAATCCAGAAAAACCCAACCAATATTCCAGAGTTTGAGAAATTTACTCCAAAGAGAAAAAGAATAATCACACCCAAGGAGAATGTGCAGAGCACTCTCACCAAGTTATAGTGTTAATTTTATAAAAGCATTATATCAAAATAAAATAAAAATTAATAAATAAATAAAATATAAATATAAACTAAACTAATAATTTCATATTTTATTAGTTTACATCATTTTAAAATTTAAAATAAATGTCACTTTTAGTTAATTTAAGTTAAAAATATGAACTTATATGGACTATATTTTTAATAAAAGTGCAACATGGTTCTAAAATTTCATCCATACATTAGGTACAATCAATGATATAATACTGAGATAATGGCACAAGTCTTGGCAATGACTAGAAACATAGTAAGATCAATAGGATAAATAAGAGATCAATGACACAAGGCTTGATAATAATATGAAGTGAATATGATCAAAGGATCAATAATCTTGATTGATATGATAGATAGAATCAATGCCACAAAACCTAATAATTGTTCAAGTCTCTTAGATGTAACAAGTATACTCATAAGATAAATGCTATAGATCTGGCTAATTGATGCAGGAGCATCAATGGTTGGTTGACAATATTGCATCAACCAAAATAATATTTTAATTCAATTTCCTAAGGTTTTGTAGGTAATTATCTTGGTGATGTAATTTACAAAGTTATATTAAGTTAAACATTAAATAATTACCCTTTTTATTATTTTGTTGTAATTTTGGGGTGTGGAGACAATTTAGGGGGTTTTGAAAATTGTCTAGTATTGAAAAAAAATGGCAATAAATATTATTTGGAGTGGATTTGGAGGGATTTATAATTTTGAATTATGAATTTAAAACTTCCTAAATGAATTCATTGAAAAGTGGGCACCTAAGGTGAGTTGGTAGGAGTTACATTGGAAACTACCCTAAAATCTAGGAATGGACTCCAATTTTGACAATTTTAGTGGGAGTGGGTTTATGAATGCATTTTTAATATTATGGAATATTTTTGGAATTTATTTTTGGGAGGTTTATCCCCAACTTGGTCGTGGATTTTTTCTGGAGAAGCTTTCAGAGCCTATTTTTGAAGATTATAGACAATTTGGACTTGGTTTTGGTAGCCATTCTTAGCTAGATTGTGTAGCTTGTTGTTGTAGGTGTGAATTTTCTTAGAAAAGGTGTAAATAATGTTTTTTTGTAGGTTTGAAGGTGTGTGGAAAGTAGCAAATATATTTGAATTTTTTTTTTTTATTGCAACAATAACTTCTCATTGAAGATTGCATATTAAGGAAGCTAGAAGCTATAGGAAGGGGATAGATTGAAGGAGGTAAATTTGTGATTGATATTTGTTGTTTGTAATATACTTATATCAGTCTTATTTCAGTTTTTAATGGTTTATATCAGCCCATATGGTTGTATATGATGTATTTTCAGTTTGGTAATGATTTCCATGTAATACAGAGAAAAGTTGAATAGTTAATGAATCAAACTGTTTGCATATTTTTTGAGTTATTTCAAACAATTTTTGAGTTGAATCTTATGTTGTTGGGAGTTTGTGATTGAGGGTTGGATCTAACTACATTACTAGTAAAGAATAACAAGAAGACTCTAATGCATAATAAATGGAGAGCACAATGCCCCTAATGTAGGATCAACAAATACAATAAGATTATGCAGGCCTCTATTTTTACTATGATAAAATTAATTATTTTCCTTCATTTCCGCCCACTTAGCTAGCTTGAATGCCTAGTACATAAGGAAAAACAATATTTTTATAAATATTTTTCAAAATAAATTTATAATTTTAAGTTTACTAAAATATAACAATTTCAATAGGTCCCCTTTATGTCTAAAATATTTATCATAAACAAAAACAAGTTATACCCTTTTGAAGAGGATTCTCTACTCCAGTGCACCATATATTTTATTATTTTTTTATAAAAAACTTTAGTGCATTTCTTTAAAATAAATCCATATGTTTGACTATAATGACATAATTATACTAAAAAAATTGAAATAATAAAACTAATTAAAATATAAAAAATAATATTATTCAATTTCAGGCTATGAGCCTCTTATTAAACCATATTTTTTATTTTTTTAAAAATATACCTTGTTGGATAAATCTAAATTGGATGTTTTAGTTTTATTTAATTTATAGAAAATGGGGTCTAAGCTACCACATAGACTACTAGCTCAATAATTTTAGTTGAAACTATTTTGATTGAAACCCTTTTTCTTCTATGTGTTTACTTGTTTTACATATGTTTTATCTTATTTATATGTTCCATGTTGGCACCATACTAGTTTAAGAAAAACACTACCACAAATATGTTTTAGTCAAAACTAGTTCACCTATTATTTCTATTCGACATATCTAGTAGTATCATTTTCCTCTCATTGCCTTGCTCATGCACTATCTCTCATACACATAGTGAGCCCTTTCAATGAAAGTAAATACCCCTTCAACTTGATTGGTCCATCTACTTCACTAAATACCTATAAACTTGGTAGGTTTATTAAGACATCATTAGCACAAGGTGTTAGTCTAAGTCATTTGAATATAAATTTATAAAATATAATATTTTTCCAATGGAATGTTGTCATTCATTCCTATCATGTAACAATTTTATTGTCAATCTAGATCTAGGAGTACAATCCTCAATATAAAGTTTGTCAATCATTTTAACAAACTTTCATGTCATCAAAATCATTCTTCAACATTGGGATTAATCATTGGGTGATCCCACAATACTGGTTTACAATTTTTGGCCAAATTGAACACTGAAATAATTTTTTCTAACTAAATCTTCACTTTTGGGCACCTATAGCGGCTAAAGAGTGAGGAATTTGAACATGATGCAAACTAGTGATTTTTGACATTTTGTCTATAGATTCTAAATATATATTTTTTTTAAAAATTGGAATTATATTGCACTTCTCTTTCCATCTCCTTCAAAAACTAGTTTTTTTTTTCAGTAAACAACATTTTTAAGGAGTAACGCTCACCATATAATGCATAGTTTTTTTTCCATGAAGGATAATTTTTTTTTTTTTTTAAATTTAGATTTGTAACTACGATATTTAGTGCTTCCAATTGGTTTCATAGTGTTTCATTGAATATTTTTTCCTTAATCAAGTTTTGAAGTTAAACCAATTACAATTCAGACATAGGCAGACCGTATAACGCATAATTTTTTTTGTATGTATCAAAATTCATTTTTTTTTTGTTGGATCAAGGACTTCAATATCTAGTGCACTCATATTTTTCAATTTCTTTTATGATAATCTGCTATTTTTCCACATGTGTAGGACATAGAGCTTGATTTTCAATGAAAAACCTACATTCACAAGAAATAAAAAATAAATATAATGGGTATGTGCAGGATCATGATGGGCCAAAAAGAGGCAATATGATGGGTATGTGGCTGAAGACTTTTTTTTATCCAAAATTGATAAAATGAAAAGTGTTTTTAAAGGATATTCTCAACTTTCCACCAATATAAATTATACATTACTTTGAATTTAATAAGTAATTATTATTCATTTTCTATTTGAATTACGAGTAAAGTCCTAATTGATAGGCTGATTGAAAAACATCTATAGCTTTCAAACATTATCACATTTTTTGAATCCAAAATATGCATCACATTCTATGCTTTGCATACTATAATATTAAAAAAAATGAATTTCATGAAGTTTTGACCAAGTTAAGGTGGTGGGCATACAAGTTTTATATTTTTTAAAAGTTGTAATAAAAATTCATTATTAATTATTTACTTGGAAAAAAATTACAAAAAATATGCATCACATTGGAACATGAATCCTCTACTTATATCTAAAATATTATAAAAAAATATTATCATTTTATTGTTGTTAGGGTGGTCAGACAGACACCTACTTCTTATTTTTCCCGTAAAATTTGAGTACCACTGCATTGAAATTTCAAATTTTCACCAAATAGATTTTTTTGTTTTTAAACAAACCTAGGAGTTTAGAAACTACATTCAATTTGCTGCATATTGTATTTTTACATATTTGTGAAATAATATAGATAATTTATTCAAATTTTTATGTCAAGTTGCCTAACTCTAATTTTTCTCAAATTTTTGCCACTTAAGGGCCTATTTTTTCCATGATGATCCTGCACATACCCTAATAATAAAATTAAATTTATTTAAAATTATAATTTTTGGGAAGCTTATAATAAGGACTACATAGTTACAAAAAATAAATTTTAAATGAATTCTTTTGATCCCCTAAAAGGTAAATCAAAAGTGATTTTTTATCAGCATTTTGATAGGTGTAAAAGAGACTCTATTATAGGTATGGTTTAAAACTAGCGGGGTTTTATCCAAGGGGGTTTGATATAAGGTGGTTTGATCAAACCCTCTTCAATTTTAATCCTTTAAATGGAACTTTTCAAGGCTTAAATCATTATATTTTTTAAAATTATGTGATTTCAGCAAAAATCAGGATCTCCCACAAATTGTAAACCAGCTTTGTGGGATCACCCCATTTCAAAAAATTATGACAATAGTTATAAGGTTTTTTGATGAATTAGGATAACACACATACCCAATTTTTCATAAAACTACTCTCATCAAAATAAAATTCATTGGAAATGCAACAAATGATATTTAAAAATCTGCAACATAAACACTAGTTTGCTCATTCAAAACCACCTGCAACAACTACAAAATATTCTCCAAATTAATTTTACCAATATTGAAGCCTCCTGAGCTGATAAAATTAGTCTCAAAACTGATATTCAAACCCAATAATAAACCTTCACCAATCCAATTTATACATCAAAAAACAAAATTGATCTAAACATCCAATTTATGCAAGCAAAAAAATAGAAATTCTCATTGAAATTTAGAACAACATGCCAAGCCTATTGGCTTCTCATTATAGAATCCAAATATGATTTATGTATAATCTTAGACCTAAAAAAATGGTGTAGTACAGCAACATATGGCTTTCACAAGCCTTCCTCAAACTCTCCTATCTTCATCTCACCAAAACCTCATCCTATAGCTTCAAAATCAATCCTCCACTAAATCAATCTTCAAAAAATGGATTCCATGATCCATTTTTCTGTAACAACACCCTCAAACCTGCAATAAAACACTTCAAATATCCTCTCTAAAAAGACTTTACGCCTGCAACAACAACATTTCAATTCTAGCCAAGAATGGCTAGGCAAAACACAACTAAATTGCTAGTAATCTTCAAAGACAAGCTCCAGTAACTTCTCCAGAAAGAAATCATGACCAATATGGGAATAAACCTCCAAAAATTAATACCCAAAATACTTCCATAATATTAAAATTTCATTCATTAACTCACTTCCATCAAAATTGCCAAAATTGGAGTCCATTCCTAGATTTTAGGGCAGTTTCCATTGTTAACTCCTGCTAATTCACCTTGAGCACCCAGTTGTGCATACATAATTTTAGAAAAAAATAAAATGCATCATTAAAACTTACAACTCCCTCCAAAAGCATTCCCAAGTCCATTTTTGCTAAATTTTGAAATTGACAAGTTCCAAATAATCCCTCCTAAATTATCTCCACCCCCAAAATTTGCAACAAAATAATAAAAGGAAATTATTTAATATTTATTTTATTCTATATTTACAAATTAACCTATTAAATAAATCACCTACCAAACCTTAGGAAAATATAAAAATTAAAATGCATTCCTTTGGATGATGCAAGATTTCTCTCACAACCTAGGATGAGCTCCTACATCAAACACCCGAGGTAAGGGAAATGTTTCATAAGTTGAAGATTGATAAAAATTTGAAGACCATATGTTTTCTTTGGATCTGCTATTCTTCCTTATTCTTCTAAAATTTCCTCTTTCTCTTCTTCCAACACTTAGTTGGAACAAACAAACTCCTTTTTTGACAACTTTGACTTCATTCATCTCTCCTTTCGTGGACTTGTATCCACCATGTACCATCCTCCTTCGAATACCATACATTATCCTCTCTACTTTTGTGGAATTCAACCCACCATAAATTGACCACCTCCACCAAGTTTCACTTGCAACATCCTCTACAAATTCTACATCCAAATATGTATTATCTAAATAACAATCAAAATCCACTATATCCTTATACAAATATGCAATTACTACTCCATGAAAATAAAAAAAATTCATCTGCATACTCTCTTTTTGCTTGAAATCCTCTTCTACACTCACCAAAGAAGGTATAAAATCATTAAAACTAAATTCAAATTGAAAATTTACCTCATTCTTGTTCACTTCTCCCAACATCTTTTTCCTCATTCTTCATTGCAATATCATTCTCAACCTCATCAAAGCATTCATCAAAATTTGATTTCACCTCATTACCTTTTGAAGCAATCTTCACTCCACCTTCTTTCAACACTTCCCATCCCTTTTCTACCGCTGAAATCTTTTCATCTGTACACAAGATCCACTCTCATATTCATCATAAAAATGAAACATATTATGCATTACATATTTCTCTTCAACCTTTTCTTCACCACTATCTTCTGCCATATCTTCTTCACCTTCACTCTTAGCTACACTTTCATTTTCCATTACTTTCAAGTCCTCCAAATGGCACTCATCATCCTTAATCATTTTTGTACTTTCCTCCTCTTTTCCCTCTTTATCCTTTTGAACAAGGATTTCCACATTTTCCTTTTCATCCTTCTTCTTTGCACACAAAGTTTCACTTGCAAACATATCAATACTAAAAGAACAATAATATTCAACCCTTCCCATTTTATTTTCCTTTCTATCCTTATTATCTGCTACAACTTCTTTTGCCACTTCCTCTTGCCTATCTTGTAAAGGATTCAAAACATATTCTTCCCCATCCTTTATGATGCTATATGTATTCTTCCTACCATCATGTAGATCTCTTTGATCATACAACCATGGTATACCGAACAAAATATGGCATATATCTATAGGTACTATATCACATACAATCACATCCTTATATCTATGAATTTGAAAATCAACCACACATTGTTCACTTACCCATATCTGGTAATCTTCTTGCAACCAAGAAATGTAGTATGGGCTAGGATGCTCGATTCTTTTCAATTTTAGTTTGTCTACAATCTCTTCAGATACAATATAATTGGCGCTACTATTGTCCACAATGTCTTTGCAACATTTCCCAATCACTTTACACCTTGTTCAGAATAAATTACTCCTCTAGATGGGCTCTTGATTCTTTGTTTGTGGCTCTAGAAATTCTTTCTTCATCACAAAACATTCTCTTCACTTCCAAGACATTTTGTGACACTTTTCCACACTCTCTTTGCAACTACTTCACTCTCTACCTGTAGGTCCTGGTGCAAATTGTCTCACATCAGCACTTCTTTCTGCACACTCAGGAACAACAAACTTTGATACCACTGATGAAGTAGGATAACACTCATACCCCCTTTGTCATACAACTACTCTCATCAAAATAAAATACATTGGAAATGCAACAAATCATATTTAAAATTTGCAACATGAACATTAGTTTGTTCATTAAAAACCGCCTACAACAACTCCAACCAATATTGTAGCCTCTTGAGCTGAGAAAATTAGTCTCAAAACTGATATTCAAAACAATAATCAACCTTCACCAATCTGACTTATACATCATAAAATAGAATTGATCTAAACACCCAATTTATGCAAGAAAAATCATAGAAATTCTCATTATAGAATACCAATATGATTTAGGTCTGATCTTAGACCTAAAAAAATGGTGTAGAACAACAACATATGGCTTCCACAAGCCTTCCTCAAACTCTCCTATCTTCATCTCACCAAAACCTCATCTTGTAGCTTCAAAATAAATCTTCAACTAAATAAATCTTCAAACAATGGATTCCATTATCAATTTTTCTATCAGAACACTTCCAATGTCCTCTCCAAGAAGACTCTATGCCTACAACAACAACCTTTCAATTCTAGCCAAGAATGGCTACCCAAAACACAACCAAATTGCTTGTAATCTTCGATTACAAGCTCCAGAAACTTCTCCTGTGAGAATTCATGACCAAAATGGGAAGGAACCTCCAAAAATTAATTCCCTAAAAACTTCCATAATATTAAAATTGCATTCATTAACCCACTCCCATCAAAACTGCCAAAATTGGAGTTCATTCCTAGATTTTAGGGCAGTTTCCATTGTAATTCTTGCCAACTCACCTTGAGCACCCACTTGTGTATACATAATTTTAGAAAATTTTAAAATGCATCATTAAAACTTATAACTCCCTCCAAAAGCATTCCCAAATCAATTTTTACTAAATTTTGAAATTGACAAGTTCCAAAAATTCCCTCCTAAATTATCTCCACTCCCAAATTTTGCAACAAAATAATAAAAGGAAATTATTTAATATTTATTTTAGTCTATCCTTACAAATTAACCTATTAAATAAATCACCTACCAAACCTTAGGAAAATATAAAAATTAAAATGCATTCCTTTGGTTGATGCAAGATTTCTCTCACAACCCAGGATGCTCTTGCATCATTTTCAAATTTCCTATCTAATAGCTAGTTCTTTATAAGTTTGAAACCAAAAGGGTAATAAGGTGGATACATTTCTCTATCTCCCTTGAGTATCCATTATAGGCATCACAAGGATAACAAATCCAACAAAAACACATATTACATAAGCCTTGTTGCATCTATTCTTAATTGAGTATCAACCAACACTTTGAATCTATTTTCATTAGATGGGCTAAAAAAATCACTTTGTGAATATAAACATTGCTAAATTTTGTATTATAAGAACACTTAAAATAAAAATATTGCTTGGAATCCATGAATCATATAATACTTTTACATAATTTTAATTATATTAATGCAATATCCCATACCATACATATTGTAAGCATGCATGTACAAAATATCATCTCTAAATCATTCCACATAATCCATTTGCAATCCCCCTTAAAAACTAAGACAAAAATAGTTCACAATAATGATTAAATAAAAAAGAACAAGGAAGTAGATGAAAATGTCTAAATTCAAATGATCCAATATTATATAAATTTTAATAGATTTATAAGAGATTTTAATTAGGTTCCCCACTAAATTGCTAGCCCCTTTTTTTTAACTTAGATACTCCAAATACTATTGAATATTAATGAGATGTTTTAATCAAAGTATGAGGGGCATTACATGGCTTCTATTTTTAATTTGGATGATGTTGATTGAAAGTAGTTGATTGTTGTTACACATTTTGCTACTACTTTGGTTAACTCTCATTATAAATGAACAACACCAAGAAATTATGAGCATTGGATACCTATTAGTACATTATAGGACCTATTGTCAGTTTGATTGCCAATTTGCACTCATAGGAAACCTATTAATGGCTTTTTCTTGTGTATGATTCCTCCAAAGCCTATCAGAGTTGGTTTTGTCTTGCTACTTCATGAAGATTCAATTTATATAGAGATCACTTCAATAAATGTGTATTTATTTGGAGCTTGGATGATGATTCTTAGAATGTGTGATTAGAATGGTTCCTACTGTAGGTCATATATTTTATTTAAAATTTATAATATAAATAAAAATAAATTTTATTGAATTCTTTTATCTTTCTCAAATTAAAAATAATTTAAATATTTTAAAAAAAATCTATTAGAAAAAATAATTGTTAGATGATTGGAATAAAATTAAAACAACCAATAATGATTGATATTTAAAAATTACAAACTTTCTATTAAATCAATTCTTATAAATATTTTTATACTTCATAATATACTTATTTTCATATGAATTATAAAACCTCAAGTGTAATCCAATCATAATAATTAAAATCCTTTTCTTACATGCTATAAGTTATCAATCTAAATGATAATTAAATGGAATCTGAAGATCATATTAACCTCTGTAGAGTCAAACTTTCATAAAATTTAGATTCTTAATCCAAAACTTTATTTTCATCAAAGTGCTTAGCAATATGAAATTCAATTTTTAAAAATGGAACAATAGACAATTCCTTTCCCCTTCGAAAAAGAAAGTGGAGGGATATGAAGTCTTCAAGAAAGTGGAGGGAAAGTAATTTTTAAACTTGTGACTCTCAATTAATTTAGAATTGAAATGATACTTATTTTTTTAAACGTGTTTACAAGGATGCCATTGGTATGGAGTTTGGAATGATTTCATGCATAATAACAATATCATATAATAAAATATATTTAATATTTTTGAGATCAAAGATAGTCTAAGAGATTATAAAATTTGTTATTGAATTGTTAATTTTTGGGATTGAAATTGTGTACATTTTTATAAATCAACATTGTCCATCAAACTCTATGATCCATCATCAGAATAATATATATGTAATCATAGAATTCAACTAGAGAAGAAAAATGCATACAGTTTCATCCAAAAAATTAACAATTCATTATCATGGACTGTGAAAACTTGATGTTGTTAATTAAAATCTGCTATTTTTACTCTATAAATTGTTGATATTCCACTAAACATTCAATTTGACAATGAACTATTTGACAAGCATTTTTTTATTTTTATTTTTATATTGAACAAAATAGATTAGAAATAATACGAGAGGAACTTCTAAACTTAATCTGGATGCCAGTTGGAAGCATACTATAAATGTTGTTTGGAAAGTTGCTTATGCCTTGGGTCTTTCCATTGTATCCACGTTAAATGTACTGTACAATCACGATTATCATCACTGTGAAGCAAAAGAAACAGAATCAAAGCATTTCATTCTCGTTATTAAAGTGACAACATAAGTGAGTTGAGTCAGAAAAGATGAAATATGACTTATGTGAAGTGACAATATTTTTGCCTTCACATCTGAAGTCTGTAATAGGTATGCATGTGACTTGTTTGAGTTGCGGGAACGTCTATTTTATGGTAGGCCAGAAAAGGGAAAATTCTAGAAAACCAAAATGCAAGTAGTAAATTATTTTATGGCATGCCAGGAAAAGAAAAAATAGGGGAGAGGACTCAATAGTTGTGCACCCTAACTTCGCACTTCTAATTATCCTATGTGGAAATTTCAAATCACTCCCAATTTTTTATAGTAGCTTACTTGGCAAGTTGTCTGCTTATAACTTTCGTTTCAGGGCCACATCATCAAATATGATGCCACATCAGTATGCTTTTTGTCAAGGTGTCTAAAAAGGCCCAAAAAAAAGTGCTACCAATACTTGTGCATTCACATCATGGATAGATGAACGCTGATGTGGCATCACACGATTGGTTACTTTTTAGATCAAAAGAATACATTTTGTTTAATTATGGGTAGTCAAGTCACAACTATTGGCATTATATAAACAACTACTATCACAACTATTGGGCATTATATTAACAACTGCTATCACAACTATTGAAACATGCTCAACTATTGGGTCTTCTCCCCTATACGAAAAGTGGGAGTTTTTTTTGCATCTTTTAAGTCAGTCACATCTCACATCTCACATCTAATGGGATAAATCTTATTTCCCTCTGGCACATTTTTGGAAATTCGCACGACTCTCAATTAATTTAGATTTTTTGCAAAGATGGTATTGGCATGGAATTTGGAATGATACCTACAATCAAAGTTATTGGAAATTATGTGGTGGTGATTGAAGTAAATATAACAGTTAAGGGAGAGGGGGTGGAGATTGTGGGTGGGATTTTGTTGTGGGTATAGTAGGTGACAACTTGATCCCACTAAATAATAATAGTATGATAGATGTCAAATATTTCTATTAACATGATAGATGTCCTATCATGGGTAGAGTAAATATTTTCCACCTTCCCAATATATTTTATTTTATTTATTTTATTGAACAAAGCAAAAGAATTATAAGAATGGAGATACTAGTAGTAGTTGTAAAACTAGGACAAAACTATGTACAATAATAGTACAACAACAAGGGACTTACAAGAGCTAAATGGAATTTACAAAACTATACAATAATACTATAATGACAAGAGGCTTTCAAAAGTCGAATGAAATTCACAAAAGTTGTACAAATAATCAACCATAAAACAATTACATAGACAAACGTTGTATAAAATTTTGATAATGACCCATTTTATTGTCCAACTGAAACTTTGGCATCTGATCTTGAATCTGATGTAACTATTGTTTATCCCTCTCATTTCTCGTACATATAACCTAGATTTGTGAAAAAGATGACAGACACCTGAAGACATATGTCAGAGTAAATCTGTAAAGTACCAACTATCTGAGAAAAGTTATTAGAAAACATTGCAACACACCTATTTTTCCATATATTTTTCAAAATTACATGCTGAATAGAATCAACAATCACATCCTTTCACATACCAAAACCAAAAAAAACCTCTTTCCAAGTTAAGTTATGATTAAAAATGGTTGAGAAGTTTCTAAAAATAGTAAACCATTTCCTTTTAACATATACATAGTCCCAAAAAATGTGCTTCAAACTTTCCACACCCTTACACAGTGGACAACTAGTTGGTTGGACCATAATGCACTTCAATCTATCCCCCATAGGTAGCTTGTAGTGCAATATCTTCCAAACCAACTCCTATGAGTCAAAATCAGCTTTGGAGCACCATATTTGAGCACTTAATTTAAACCAAAAATTAGTGCTAAGTCTACATTTCCACTTTTGATTCAAACGAGCAACAATATTCTAGCTAGGAAGGAACTTCAAATATATATATTTTAATTGAAAAAATATTGAAATGATTGTAAGATAACAATTTCCAATCTTTAAAAAATTAGCAATCCCTTGAAGTACATAACTTCATAGTCAAATCCATCGGCACAAGAGATCTAATAAAAATGATGAATTGTTCATAACTATAACCTGGCCCATACTGCTCCTTAATTCTGCTCCAAGGAGCCCAGTCATAAAGATCAAAATCTCAAAATCTTTAAATTTTCTAGCTCCTTTTTTGAACAAATAGTGAGCTTGTCTTGGGAAACATAAAGCCAATTGGTTCCCCACTAAATTGCTTAATTGGGTTCCCCACTAAATTGCTAGCTCCTTTTTTCAACTTAGATACTCCAAATACTATTGAAGATTAATGAGATGTTCTAATTAAATTATGAGGGGCATAACATGACTTCTACATTTAATTTGGATGATGTTGGTTGGAAGTAGTTGATTGTTGTTACACATTTTGCTACTACTTAGGTTGACTCTCATCATAAATGAACAACAACGAGAAATTATGAGCATTGGATACCTATTAATACATTATAAGACCTATTGTTAGTATGATTGCCAATTTTTGCTCATAGGAAGCCTATTAATGGCTTTTGCTTATGTATGATTCCTCCAAAGCCTATCAAACTTGGTTTTGTCTTGCTACTTCACAAAGATTCAATTTATATAGAGATCACTTCAATAAATGTGTATTTGCTTGAGGCTTGGATGATGATTCTTAGAATGTGTGATTAGAGGAGATATTCCTAATGCGGGTCATATATTTTATTTAAAATTTTATAATAAAAATAAATATAAATTATTATTGAATTCTTTTATCTTTCTCAAATTAAAAGTAATTTAAAATTTTTTAAAAAATATATTAAAGCAAATAATTTTTAGATGATTGGAATAAAAATTAAAAGAACCAATAATTATTGATATTTGCAGATTACAAACTTTCTATTAAATCATTTCTTATAGATATTTTTATACTTCATCATATACTTATTTTTATAAGAATTATAAAACCTGAGGTGTAATCCAATCATAATATTTAAAATCCTTTTCTTACATACTATAAATTATCAAACTGAATGTTAATTAAATGGAACCTCAAGGTCATATTCACCTCTATAGAATCAAACTTTCGTAACCTTCTGGATGATGCCGATTGGAAGCCTTGGGTCTTGGCATTATATCCACGTTAGATGTCTGTACAATCACCATTATCGTCGCTTTGCAGGAAAGGAACAGACATCCGTAGAATCAAAGCACATTCTCATTATGAAAGTGATAAATTATGAGCATTGGATACCTGTTAAAGCTGCCCACTTTCGTATGCCTTCGAAAAAGATGAAATGTGAGTTATGTGAAGTGACATCTCTGCCTTCACATCTGAAGTCTGCAATAGGTATGCATGTGACTTGCCTGAGTTGTAGGAACGTCTATTTTATGGCAGGCCTAAAAAGGGCAAATTATACGAAAAAGTAAATTATTTTAGGGCAGGCCAGGAAAAGAAAAAATATACGAAAAGTGAGATTTGTTTTGTTGCTTCTCATCTTTTAAGCCAGTCATATCTCACAACTCACATCTAATGGGATAAATCTTATTTCCCCCTCAAGCAGTTTTTGAATTCGCACGGCTCTCAAATAGGTAATTTAGAATTTTTGCAAAGATGGCATTGGCATTGGCATGGAATTTGGAAGGATGTGTACAATCAAAGTCATTGGAAATTGTGTGGTGGTGATTGGATTAAATATAGTAGTTAAGGGAGAGGGGTCAATAGTGGATTGTGGTTGTGTTGTGGGTATAGTAGGTGACAGTTTGGTCCAACATAATAATAATAAAAGATTCAATTTTTTTTCAAATCTTTCTATTGATATGATAGGATAGGTTCATGTTAAATCAGTTTTTTGTCTTATTATGGGTAGAGTAAATATTTGCCACCGCCTTGAAATTAGGTGAATGTAAATAGATTTATTTATTTGCAAAATATAAATATTGTTTGTCACTTTAAAAATAGTTTAATGTAAATACATATATTTATTTTTATAATATATGTTTTATTGGATTAAAAGTGAGTTAATGTGTACAAAATGTATTGTCAACTAACCAACTTGGAAATACATTTTAACATATTACAATAAAACATGTTCCATTGTCTATCCCTCATTGACAAACTATTGGTTCCACCATGTTCATCTACACCATTGTTTTTTGTAATTTACCTGCAAAAATGCAAAAACAAATTCTCATATTCACTATGCAAATACAATTTTATAAAAGAAACGACTAATTATATCAACCATACTTCACAATTATACATGATATTAAATTAATCATAACAAAATATTAAAACAATCAACAATTTCAAATTTTCTAAAAACACCTTTCAAATCACCAATTTGATTTTCTACGTACCCATTTCATATCACTTCTACCATTAATTTCTTCAATGCAACCTCAAGTTCTCTTCCAGAATTAAAATATCTCCACTTGCACCTACATATTCAAATTTATTCAACTTAATTATTTATACAAGAGATCAAAATTGTGCAATGCAAGCTAACCATTGAACATTTCAAACTTCCAAGTTTTTGTTGGAGACACCTATTCGAGAGTCATTCAAGGGAGCTCCTCCAAACTTCTACAGCCACCTCCTTCAGCATCCACAATATGTTGTTTTGAAACCTGCTTCAATTTTTTTATGCAGAGATATAGAAATTGATGTGAGTAAAATAGTTGCTCCTTTGGATGGTTGGCTGATCGTAGGTTTGGACCATTCTTGATCATTGTGTGGCAAAACACTGTTATGTGTATGTCATGTCATGTGGTGTACAAGCAGAATGTCACCCACAATGGCTATTTCCTTGCATTAATGGTGTGTTGTTTTCTCTTTCTCTCTAGACTAGCCACATTAACTATGCATTCCTTCCCATTTACTCATTTTTCATGGTGCCAACTTTCAAAGCATTCGAGCATTGAATGCTTCACAACCTCACTTAGCTCGCTCACCCACACCCCATTGCCTAAATGCAACTTCTCATTAAAAATGACATGTCCATTATGACTAATACTTAGAAATTATAAAGTGGTGAATAGGAATCATAAATATGCACAAAATAGCATTCAAACTCAATCCAGTACTAATTTTATTAGATGAAACATAAGTAAATAGGGTTTTGTGTGTGGGTTTAAAATATGATATGATTAGAGACCCATTTTCCTTTATTTCATTAGGAAATAAGATCCACACAATAAATTGATTATCAAACCTTAGGTGAATCAAGCCAAAGTGGGAACTTGTAGATTTCCTTATGACTAAAGGAAGGGGGTCAACGTCAAACATCACTTTGGGCAGAAAAAACTAAAAATAGAAAATCAACACCAAAACATAGTGTAACACTAGAAATAGCAATATTAAACTCAAAATAAGTAGAACTAGAAATTAAATTGTAGATCTGAGAAGGGTGGAAACAGGTTTACCAATCACCAAAAGTGTTTTTCCAAAGAAGATCTAGGACTCATTCACCCATGGGCGAATGAGTCCAAGTGTAGGGGTTTTTTGTAGCTTCCAAGAGCCTCTAATACAAATCTAAATCTTCCAATCTATCCAAGTTTCATAGTCGGAATATCATAAATGACTTTTGGATCTTGTTTTCGTGAGATGAATTTTTTTTGACAACTATGTAAATCTTGCACAAGTTAAGAGATCTTCAATCATTTTTCAACCTAAATATGCAATCACACATAAAAGATAGAAAAATGTTTGTTTTTGGTGAATAGGGGATTTCCTTGGTCAAATCTCGTTTGGTAATCAAACCTTGAATTAAAATGAAACACGAAAGAAGGAATGAAGAATGAACAATACTAATATGTTACCACTCAACAAACACTTGAATGAAACCTTGATAATGGAGATCTTAGGAGACCTGCAACTTGCATGAAATGGCTGAATTGGATGTGTATCTTGATACTTGAATCTTGCTTGAAATGACACTTTGAATGCTTGAATTGATCATGAAATCTACATCACAATGTTAGCTCCAAAAACATGCATGATGCAAGAAGACTTTGGCATGATGAATGGATCTTGAATGTTGCAATAAAGATCTAATATATTTTCTCTTGAATGCCTTTGATTTCTCTTGAAAGTGCTCTTGAAATCTCATAAAATTTCTCATGAATGTCTCTTGAAAATCTAGGTGAAACATATAAAATAACTATGTATTTATAGGTATGTATCATTTATTTCCCAAAATTCAAATTTCACAAGCTGACATTGAATTATAGATTTGAAATAATTAAAATACTGCCAATTTTTTTTTTAAATTTATGTCCTAAGGTTTAGGGAGGACCCATTCGACCATGGACGAATGGGTCCTAGGTCCATAAACCTAGGACACACATTGCTCAATATGAAGTGTTATGTTTGGGCATTAATTAGTGTCAGGTTTCCCTTTTGGAAAATGCAATTTAATAGACTTGTAAATGAATTAATGGGCCAATTAAGGCATAATTGAGCTCAATTAATTAGGAGGGCCCAAATAAGTGTGTAAATATAATAAGGTACATTTAAAAACACTAAATTAAGGAATTATTAAGTCCAAATTAAAATAGGAGGGCCCAAAGAAGTGATAAAATGTAAAAGGTTACACTTTTCTACACTACATTTAGCCCACACTTTAGTGAGATGATGACCCTGTGTCAAACTCACACTAAAGTAGACAATCAAGAGAGGTCTAATTGTACAATCATTGGAAGGATAAGATGACAAAAGTCAAAGAGGATGATGAAGTCTCCAAGATCTAATATCTCATGGAAAAACCAACAAAGGCACAAGGAGACATATGACTATGTGAAACATATATATTTGTGTAGCAATGATAAGATACTTAATCATATTGTACCAAAGACTCAAATAAAGAGAAAAAGGAAAAAGGAAAAGAAAAAATCGAGCCTCAACTGTCCAATGAGATGTGGAACATGCCTCAAATGTTTGTCCAAAAGGGTTTACAAGTGGAACTCATTGTCCACTATGCAAAAAATAGCATGCTCACACAACCTAGTGAAACTCCATTGTCCATTGGGTGAACCCGCGAGGGTAGAAAATGAAAGAATCTTATTAATGTCCAATACCATACCAAAGTTATACCTTTGATAACTTTAATAAGGCACCACACAATATGAAATTTGAGCTCCATCAGGCTTAGCAAGCTACAGTATGCTAAATACCTAGGAACAAATAAGGGAGCATAGGTAAGCAAAGTGTGTTATGCTTGGTGGCCATGAAAAGGTTGTAACTTCAAGCTAGATAAAGTTAGAAAGTTGTGTTATGCTAAACTCATGAATACAAATGCAATGTGTTGTAGAAAAATGGCCCCTTGTCATTTTCATGGCCTTTTAGGTCTTGTTTCATGGTGTTGGAACTATTTTGCTTTGATTTTATGTTGCGACATAGCTTGAACATGCTCATTTAGGTACTAAAACTAAAAGAATGATGTCTTCTGAAGTTGTTGTGAAGTGTTGTAAGACATTTCTACATTCATCTAGACTCTATTAATTATAATTCACCTAAAAATTGCCTTTTTATTCATCAACAAGTCCTATATTTTGAAGTGTTGTAAAGTCTTCTAACAAGCTTTCATGCTTTTCTAGGCACATCTTCACTATTTATCATTTTCTTATGCTTTATTTGACCCCTTTATGCTCTCATATGCTTAATTAAGTGTATTTTTTAGTATTATCTTGAAAAACAACATTAAATACAACACATCTCCTGACAAAAAATTTTAGTTCCTAGGTGGGACCCATTCGCCATGGGTGGCAAATGAGTCCCTCTTGGACCCAAATTCAAAATATTTTAAATTTCCTTTCGGTATTTTATTCAAAAACACTTGATGTTGGCCTTTGATGAGGTATGAACAAGTAACTAAGGTACAAGTGTGTATAAATAAGTGATTTTCTCCTCATTTTACAACATCTTTTCAAGCACATTTCAAGCACTTTGAAGTAGCCATTGACATTACTTCAGACTTGCATCATCAAGGGTTTGGTAAGATAATAGTAATTTCATGTTGTTAGTTTATCATTCCTTTGTATTTCATTATTTTATTAAGGGTTTGATTACCAAAAGTGGGGTTTGACCAAGGAAAACACCTATTCACTAATCTTAAACCATTTTTCCCCTATTGCATGCTTGTTTGCATCCTTTTGTGTGTAGATTTGGCAAGCTTTTTGGTGTTGAAGATTGGTTTACAAGTCAACTAGGTGCTTCAAGTCAACTCAAGTCTATTTCAAGCTTGGAAAAGGTTTTTTGTTTGTTTCCTGTAGAATTCACTTCGGCAAGATTTAGACAAGTAGTGATTTCTAGATCTGGTGTTGCAGAGTTGTCTACTAATTTTTCAAAAATTTGAGAGAGGACTGATTTGCCACCTATGGTGAATGAGTCCCACCTTAGGACTGAAAATCTGATTTTTTTTAGATTCCAGATCCCAATAGACATAAACTTGCTTCTAACAGTTTTTCACTAGGAGGAGGACTAATTTGACACCCTAGACGAATGAGTCCCACTGTGAAAAATTAGTGATTTCAACCAGCATCCACAACATTCTAGATTCATTAGATTTTTCTTAGTTGCACTCATATTCATCTTGTTCCTTTCTATTATGCATATTTTCTTCATTTAGTTCATTATTGCATTACACAATGTGTTTTCAAACATAGCTTAAATTTCATTTTTCATTCGTTTTCATTCATTTAAATCAGTCAATTGCATTTAGTTAACTTCATTTAGGTTAGAAAACATCACACATTGCATAATTTAAATGAACCATTAGCATTTTTTCTCCTATCTCTCTCCTTTTAGGTGAAAAACCCTAGAAGAGCAAGAGTTGATCATAGGAGCCAAAAAATCAATGGTTCATTTTGGTGAACCTAGCATTTGAGCACTTTGCATTTTTTATTTCATTGTATTTTACATTTGCATTAACATTCAATTAGTACATTGTTTTTTTTTTGCATTTTAGGACATTTTCTCTTGCATTAGTGAAAACTTCATTTAGATTTCATTTTTTGCATTGCATCTCATTAAAAAAACAAAATCTACATTATGCATCTTTCATTGCATTTCGTAGAACATTAAAATAATTTTTAAAATTCTGAAAAAGACATAAAAACATCATATTGGGACTCATTCACCACCTAGGGCGAATTAGTCCCTCTGCACTTGTTAAACAACATTTTTAGCATTTTTCTAGAATTTGTCTGCATTTCCATTTTCTGTAGTTAGATCTCATTTACAATTAGCAACATTTTTGTTATTTTCATTTTAGACTCTTAGATTAGTTTCTATTTGCATTCTCCCCTCCTTTGTGGTACTTATATGAGTGTTTGGTGCCCCATTGATAATACTTTAGTGAGAAGAAGTTCTAGACTTATGGCCTCCCATGATAACACTTTCATTGTGGACCTTGCGATCTCATGAGCTCATGCTCCTAGTATGAAAAATGGTGCATCAGGCCTGGACAATACCACTTATATGCATTCAACTTTCCATCTAATGAATGTTGACAACCAGAACAACTTCCTCCCGCAAGAAAAGGTCATTAATATTCATGAGGATTTTCCACATTTACAACAAGAATTGTCACTTGAAAACATTTCCACCACTGCCATACCCACCATTGACAATCTTCATCGTTTGATTGAAAGTAATGATGGCTTGCAAGTGATGAATAGAATTTTCAAGATTTACAATAAACATGCCCCTTGTAATACCCAATCCAAAAGCATTCATGTAAGCCAAAGAGGACCTCAAGTTCCTCCCCCTTCAACCATAGCTTCCATACCAACTTATACCAATCTGCAAGTCCATACAACTATGCATCAGGCTAATTATGCAGCTACCTCTTTTCTAATTTCCACTAGCATTCCTACTTCTCTTGTGGAATCACAAGTCCCTTCCACCACATTCACACTCCACAATACTCCTTTTACTTCCCCTCACATCACCTATAATCCATCACCATTTTCCCTTCCATCTCAATTGACATACCCCGATCCCCTTCTTACACAACTCGTTACCATCGTTTCATCTATGCAGTATCAACTTTCCACCATTAGTTAAGGTCAATTTGCTCCACCTACATATCATGTCCATAGCAGCCCTTTATCATTAGAAATATTACATACCCCAATGCCACAAGGGATACAAAAGCCTCAGTTTGAGAAATATCAAGGAAAAGGAGACCCTATCAACCATGTCAATGCTTATACAACTTTGTGTAGTGACTTCATCCTTGATGATAAACTGTTAGCCAAATTGTTTCTAAGGACCTTGAAAGACACTTCCTTAGAATGGTTTTCCAACTTTCCTAATCATTCCATCTGTTCATTCAATGAATTGGTGGATGCTTTCATAAGTCACTTTCAAGTTCACATGACACCTAAAAAGACAATGGATGACCTCATGTGATGTAGACAAAACATAGATGAAAAAGGAATGACTTTTATCTCATGATACCAATCCGTGTATGCTCAAATTGATGTCAAGATTCTTGATGCACATCTGCAAAAGATGTTTATCAAAAACTTGCACACCCACCTTCAGTATAATTTAACAATGATGAAATTCCCTTTGTTTATGCATTTATGCACAACCTTGTGTGAATACCATAATTTTGTTTCAAGTCATGATTCAAAATCCACTTCTAACTGAGCTAAGAAACCTGAACACAATAATCAAAACCAGCATAACACACAAAACTTCTACAAACCAAATAGAGGCTTTTTATAGTTTAATCTGCTTCCTCAACTTCAACCACAGCCAACCCAACTCATTCCAAATCAACTGGCAGCTGTTAAAGCAATGATTCCTTATACCTATGGGGACCTGAAGAGACAATTTACTCCCCTACCCAACTTCATAACACAATGAACTAATTAATTCAACAATTCCTACTCACTTTTCCACCTGTCTGACTGCTTGATCCAAACCAACCTTTACCACCCACCTTCAAACCTAATGCTTATTTCCATTTTCATCGCCAAAATGGACATGACACTGAACATTGTAAGTGTCTAAAATATTTAGTTCAAGACCTCATTGATTCAGGCCATCTATCCATTATGGGTGTTAATGATCAAGGCAATAAGTCTGTTGCACCCCAACTAGAATTTGCAAATTTTCACTAATCCCATGCCTAAACATACTACCTCATTTGTCAAGGCTAGATAACCTTCAACCATTGATGTAATGACTGTTGATACAAACAATGAACAACATGATACAACTCCCCCTGTTACTATAGAAAGTCCTATGGATGAGCTAGTAGCTATGATAGACATTATCCCTTGTAAGGGACAAACCACTAAGTCTCTTGATATCACTTTTTCTACTAAAGACATACTACAAAAGCTTCCTGATGGTCCTCTTTACATAATTGGCAAAATCTATAATAAACCCACTAATGGGATATTAATATATCCCGCTTGTGGTGAGAATGTGATCACAGAGGAGTTTGTAGTATTATATGAACTATATCAAGATGCATATAATAAACTAACTGCATAGATTAAGACACATACTGGTTTTTCATGCCCTACGATTGGATAAATCGTGCTACCCTTACAGATAGGACCTAAAACTTTGGAGGTAACATTTTCAATTATTCCACAATCTGAACAATTTCGTTTGTAGCTAGGCCACCCTTGGCTTTTCTCAATGAAAAGAGTCTCATCAATTGTTCACAAGTGTTTGAAGTTTCCACATGATAATGAGATAGTCACTAGACACCATAGTGGCTTTAATCCTTTTGGCCTACACCTATGGAACCCATCACACCTTGAAAGGACTTCCTTTCCATAATTTATCAAAAGTTTAAAGCCAAAAAGATCATCAAATTGTCTCTTCATGACACATCCCCATCCACCTCCGCACCTCCTATCATAGATGAAACCATGTTTCAACCTAATTTTGACATTGAGAAAACCATACAACCTCCTAAACAACAACCCCTTGATACTTCCCTGCCGTCGTTTAAATGACCAAGGGAAAATGAAACCACTCCTGTCATGCTGCCTCACCTTAAACAAGTGTATAAAGCTAAAGATAATGTGGTTGATCCATCCTCTTCGCTTTCTTCTATTCTTCCCTCTTCATAATTAGAAGAACCTATGATGAATCAATCCACTCTTACACCTCAACAACTCCAAAAAAAATTAAATGGAATCGTGGTGCTAGGGAATGAAGTCATCGTCGTTGTCTCCTTGCTCATCAATCTCACATAGAAGAAGATAAAGAAAATCAACCTTTCCCTTTGACTAAAGTAATAGATGACCACCCTCCTTCTCCTAACCTTCCACATGACAATCCAGTGCAACCTTCTCAACAAAATAAACCAATCCAACAACCTCAGCTTTTGATACATCCATCCTTAGAAATCACCCTTTGTCCTCATGTTTTCATTAATCTTGATGATGATGATGATGATTATTATTATTATGATGATGATGATGATGATGCGACAATAAAAAAAATATATGAAGAAGTGTATAATGATTTAAATTATTTATTTTCATCCACAATGATCTTAAAAGATACAACCTCTCCACAAGGAGAAGAACTTGGTATGAATCCTGGTTCGATGCTTGCAATTCTTCCTTTAGAGAGGAAACTGCCCTTGCATTACACTGAACATGATTGGGAGGTGGATGACATGTTAGATGGTTGAATTGCATTCACCTAACTAGCCTTTTTTCTTTTTTCTTTTTATTTTCCTTTTCATGTGTATCATGTTCCTTGATATCGTGTGTTTGTTGTTCCCTCTCTTTGTACACTTCTTCTATTCATATCTCTCTTCTTCTATATGTTGTACATTGTCTTTTTTGCTTTTTTTTGTGTTTTCCTTTTGGGGATGACAAAAAGCATAGAGATGCCCTATGTCTCTTCCATGTTGACCCACAAGGCCTTTGTCTTTTTCTCTTTTTTTTTTGTGTTCTGCTTTTGGGGATGACACAAGGCATTGATACTGAAATGTCTCCTTCATGTTGACCCAAAAGATTTTTCATTTTCTTTCACCCTTTCATTTTCATTTTTCTTGTGTTTTCCTTTTGAGGACGATGCAAAGTGTGAGACCGCAATGTCTCTTCCATGTTGACACGAAAAGAACTTTTGTTTTCTTTTGTTTTTGCTCTCTTTGTGCCATTCTTCTAGTTCTATGTGCTTTGGGGAATGATGACAATTTCATGCTCTTTCATAAAAACATTGCAACAATGAAAATACTGACCCCAAAACCATAGATCTCTTATGTGTTTGGTATGCTCTTTTCTAGGGGGAAAATCCCTTTCTTTGCTTTTCATTTTTCCTTGACATGACACAACCTACCTTTGAAACATATGACTTGGCATAGGGCTTTCCAAGTTGGATATCATTTGTTGTTATCCTTTTGCATTTTATTTCCTTCTCTACTTTAAAGTAATTGCTCACAGAATGATGTGTGGCAATTCCTTTAAAGTGGAAGGCATACATTATCATAATTCATTTGCATTCTTGGTTCCTAGTGCAGCCTTGTCATTTATGTTTAATGAATTTGTCACTTTGTGAATGACATTGGGTGTGATGTCCTTCATAAGTGTGATTTATCTAATCATATTGCATTTGTGTTGGCGGCCTGATGTGAAGTACTACATCCCCTAAGTTGCGAATATATTATTCCTTGATTGGTCCTCACTTGGAGACATTAGACACAATGTTCCCTAAGGGACTGACCTTGCATGAAACTATTCAAACAAGACTCCTTTGAACATTTTACACTTTTACACTTTACATTTTTTCATTTTACCTTTTTTCCACCTTGCATAACGCAACTTGCATGACTGTGGTACCTTTGTTCTTTTTGTTCATAGCATTTCTCTATGTGGCACCTTGTTAAAGTTATCAACGGGTATAACTTTAATATGGTTGAACGGGAAGCCCACCTAGCGGCACAAATTTTCCCCATAGCCACCTTTGTTTTTGTGAGTGCATACCAACTAGCATATGTATCTTACCTTTTTGGGCTTTCTCACCTTGCAAACAACTAGATCTATGGCCCCAAAGTGAGTACATTTGGGACTTCTCACCCCATAGATAGCCTGAAGTTTTGTGGCCCCAAACTGAGTACACATTCTCTTTTTTACACAATTAGCCTAGATCTAATCCACAACTAGTTGGATTGACAATCAAAGCTTCATCGAATTCATCTCAACACTTGTGTGTTCCTTTGTTCTTATGTCTAGTTTTCGATGGGATCTTCATCCTAGGGGCTTGATCATTGCTATTCCATCTTGCTAGCGTAAGTGCATTTGAACCCTCCTCTCAATGTTCATGGCTACTTTAGTGTGATTTTGAAGCAAGTTCATCCTCTCACTAAAGTGGGGGCTAAATGTGTTGTAGAAAAATGGCACCTTTTCATTTTCATGGCCTTTTAGGTCTTGTTTCATGGTGTTGGAACTATTTTTCTATGATTTTATGTTGCAACATGGCTTGAACATGCTCATTTAGGTACTAAAACTCAAAAAACAACGTCTTGTGAAGGTGTTGTGAAGTGTTGTAAGACATTTCTACATTCTTCTAGACTCTATTAATTACAATTCACCTAAAAATCACCTTTTTATTCATCAACAAGTCATATTTTGAAGTGTTGTAAAGTCTTGTAACAAGATTTCACACTTTTCTAGGCACATGTTCATTATTTATCATTTTCTTATGCTTTTTTTGACCCCTTTATGCTCTCACATGCTTAATTAAGCATATTTTTTAGTATTATCCCAACAAACAACATTAAATACAACATATTTCCTAACACAAATTTTTAGGTCCTAGGTGGGACTCATTCATCATGGGTGGTGAATGAATCCCCCTTGGCCCCAAATTCAATTTTTTTTAATTTTCTTTTGGGATTTTATTCAAAAGCATTTGATGTAAGCCTGTGATGAGATATGAATGGGTAGCTAAGGCACAAGTTTGTATAAATAAGTGATTTTCACCTCATTTTACAATCTCCTCATATATTCAAGCATTCCATCTCACATTTCAAGCGTTCAAGAATTTTACAACATCTTTTCAAGCACTTTGAAGCAACCATTGACATTTCTTCAGGCTTGCATCATCAAGGGTTTGGTAAGTTAATAGCAATTACATGTTAGTTTATCATTCCTTTGCATTTCATTATTTTATTAAGGGTTTGATTACCAAAAGTGGGGTTTTACCAAGGAAAACCCCTATTCACTAACATTCAACCATTTCCCCCCTATTGCATGTTTGTTTACAACCTTTTGTGTGTAGATTTGATAAGATTTTTGGTGTTGAAGATTGGTTTACAAGTCAACTATCTGCTTCAAGTAAACTCAAGCCTATTTCAAGCTTGGATAAGGTTTTATGTTTGTTTGCTACATAATTGACTTTGACAACCTAACAAGTAGTGATTTCCAGATCTGGTGTTGCAAAATTATCGCCCGATTTTTCAAAAATTTGGGAGAGGACTAATTCACCACTTGTGGCAAATGAGTGCCACCTTAGGACTAAAAATTTGAATTTTTTCAGATTCTATATCTTGATAGATAGAAACTTTCTTCCAACAATTTTTCACTAGGAGGACTAATTCTCCACCTTGGGTGAATAAGTCCCACTGTGGTGCAAGAGCACCTAATCACCTAATTGGAAATTTTCATGTTTGAAGGTCAAAGGGAGTCATTAATGGGTGTCTAGGTTGGTATAGAAGTTTCTTATGTTTATTTATGCTTAATAAGGTCTAAAAGGACCAATCATGATGTATTTGGAAGCATCTTGAGTCATTAAGGGTGAAATGCTAATCTTGCAATTGAAGTGTCCTTTTAGCCTTTGAAGGAAAATTATTGAGTTTGTAAATGGGAGTGTAAGAAAAGAGTTGAAAAGTTATATTGGGGGTAAGATAAAGGTCTTTGAGTGGTCTTAGGTGTCTTGGACAATAAAATTGCATAATGATGTTCATTTAGCAAATAAATGTCAATGCTAGCACTTTTAAGCAAAATGAAGATTAAGGTGGTTAAGGGGTGGTTATAGGCATTGGAGGAAGGTTGTCCTAATTTGAAAATGTATAAAGTCCTTTGGAAGGAATGAGGATAGGATGATGGTTCAGTGGTGGTGGACATTCTTTCAATAAAGCAACATTTCTCTTGTTTTCCATTGATTTTCTTCATTTTATCTCTATGTTTATGTATTTTCCCTGCAATGTATAGGCTGTACATATAAATTAATGCTCTAAATCCTTTTGAATCATGTAGGGGATGGAAATATCATAATTTTGAATCCTTTTTGAAGTCTTAATAACAAATTTGAAGAGTGTTTTGTTGGTTTTCTATAGTCTGCCTGTGGAAGGCAATGGGGGCATCGTTTGAGGTTCTATTATGTTTTAAGCCATCCCCACTTATGGTATCAGTATGTTACTTAGTGGGATGGAATTAAATTAGGTTAGAGCATGTTGTTTTTCATTCTTGAGTGGAAATAAGGTGAGTTGTAGACTGTGGAATGTAACCACAGTGTGAAATGATGCCTTTTTCATGTAGGAATTGGTGGGACAATGATGATTATTGATGATTTGTTGATGGAATTGTCTAGGAAATAGTATGAAATGTCTTTTTAGACTGTAATAAAGTAGGTTGGTGCTTTGGTTGGGATTGGAAGGCCTTGGAAGGGTGAAATACTGAAAACCCTAGGTATTTGTGAGTAAATTGAGGGTTTTGGAGAATGATGGCTTAGAGAGTTTGAAATTTTTGAAGAATTGTGGATTTCGATGGATTTCAGTGTTTTAAGACACATTTGAGGACTTTCCAAGAGATTGTGGGGTTAGGAGAAGTTTAAAGGGTACTTTGTAGAACATGCCTAATTGTTGTAGCCTTATTGCAGGGTAGTTTGATGATTCTCCATAATGTTGTAGAGAAACTTTGTTTAATTGTTTTGGGAATTGTATTGGGGTCTAAAAGGATGCCTAAATGTTGTTGGGTTGGTATTTTGGTGGCCTTCTCTAAAAGATAGGCCCATTTTTTGATATTTGGAGTCTATAACCTTGTTGGTGTTAGTTGATTCAATGTGAATGATTGTGATTTCAAGGGTTGATGTATTATTAAGGTCTGATTAGTTTTCAGTCTTCTCCACCTTGGCTCTGCATTATAGTGGTATTAGAGCATCAGGGAGTAGATTTGTTTGAATTTTTTAGGTTGTGAGAAGAAGTGAAGAATTTAGTATTCAAAGATGCCTCCAAAGAAAAAAAATATGGCTAAAGAGATGAAGGAGATGAAAGAAAAAAATGCTAGAGAAATCTTAGAGTTGGAGGAAAGAATCATAGCCTTGGGGACAAACAAAAGAAGGGAAGTGGAAGAGAGTGAGTCAGAAGAAGAGGAAGATGATGAGTTTGAAGACATGGAGGAAGAACTTGATCCAGAGGATCAAAGAATTGAAAAGTTGGTGAAGGCAGTCAGGAATGACAAGCCTAAGGTAAAAATTGATGTTCCTAAATATGGTGGAAGTTTAAATGATGAAGAATTACTTGACAAGATTACTGCATTAGATAACCATTTTGAATGTGATGAGGTTCCCGAGGAGTAGAGAGTAAGGATTGCAAAGACAAAGTTGCAGAGCCATGCTTTGGTATGGTGGGATTACCTTCAATCAGAGAGGAGGAAGTAAGGAAAGTCTAAAATCACCTCATGGGACAAGATGGTATCAAAAATCAAAGGTAAATTCTTACCCAAGGATCATCAAGTTCAAATGTTTAAGAAATTGCAAAGCTTAAGCAAAAAGAAATGGACATTAAGTCTTATATTGAGGAATTTTATAAACTAAGTTTAAGGTCTTGTAATCATGAGAATGAAGATGAAAAAGTTGCAAGATATATGGGTTGTTTGAGGTTAAACATACAAGATGAATTGGTTTTGGCTAACCCTAGGAATGTAGAGGAATGTTACCAAATGGCAATTAGGGTGGAGGAGAAAATGAAGAGAAGGCAAGACAACACAGTTAGGGGTAGAGGTAATGCATCAAGAGGTAGAGGACTTATGCCTAATTCAAAGCCAAATATTGATAATCAAGAAGATGCCATGAAGGGACAAGAACAATCTAATTTCAGAGGTGGATGGAGAGGCACAGGGGATAGATTTGGAGGAGGTAGGAGTTCCAATGTGTTTTCAGGTAGATGCTACACTTGCAATGAATTTTTCCATCCATGCTATAAATTTCTTGAGAATATTGGTGCTTCATCAAGTGGAAGTAAAGGTGATATAAGAGTTCAACTTGTGCAAGAGGATGAAGAGGAGAGCACTAGTTCATCAAGTCATCCTGCAGACCCTGAAATTGGAGAAGCTTTGATGCTGCATAAGAAAGTTTTGAGGACTTCCAAGGAAGTAGAGCCATTGCATAGGAAGAGGCTTTTCAAAACCACTTGCAACAGTAAGGGAAAGGTATGTAAAATTGTGGTTGATTTTGGTTCAACTGGAAATATGGTGTCATGTGAATTGGTGAACAAGTTAAACTTGAAAAGGATTCCTCATGAACTGCCTTACAAGGTATCTTGGCTAAGTGATGGTCAATCTTTGTTAGTAAATGAGAAGGCTATTGTAGATTTCCAGATTGGTGATGATAACCTATAGTGTTGTTTGTGACATTCTTCCAATGGACTGTTGACATATACTCCTAGGAAGACCTTGGCTGTATGATAGGAGTGCCATGTATGATGTAAGAGAAAATTATTATACTATCATGAAGGATGGTCATAAGTTTGTCTTGAATCCACTTGTAGAAGATGTGAAAGGTAAAGCCAAAGTGATCATGTTTGGGAGCAAGGAACCCATGAATGTTGTGAACAATTCTAGGTTTGATAATGTAGGGGCAGCAGGTCTAAAGGAAAATATAGGGCTGAAGTGTTATTTGACAGTGGAAAGGAAAGAGGGTGTGTTAGTTGGGAGCATTGAATGTCCTATTCTTATAGATATGGGTGTGAAACAAATGAAAATTATAGGTATAGTGATTAATAACACTGATAGGATAGTGGAGAAACATGGTGGCAAGGTATTGGGACTAATGATAGGGGTAAAAACATAGGGTGCACTGCAGGGCAAACCTCAACAAGGAGATGAGTCTAAGTCAAGATTAGTTCATGGTAATGCTAATGCTAAGTATTGTTTATGTGCAGGTACAGATGATAGGAGACAAGTAGATGCTAAACCAAGAATGAAGAAAGGACAAACATTAGGTCTGAATTTGAGAACACAATCACTTTTGAATGTAACCATAGACCAAGGTGTAGGGTAGAGTATAAAGATAGAGCAACATGGAGCACAAAGCAGCATGGGTCAGTGGAAATTTCCTATGAATCAATGGTGTTTTAATCTAGCTTGGGCATGTTGGTATTATCCACAATTCATGCAACATGAATTCTTCTTAGGGGATGTATGGTGCAAGAGCACCTAATCACCTAGTTGAAAATTTTCATGTTTGAAGGTCAAAGGGAGTCATTAATGGGTGTCTAGGTTGGTATAGAATTTTTTTGTGTTTATTTAGGCTTAATAAGGTCTAAAAGACCAATCATGATGTATTTGGAAGCATCTTGAGTCCTTAAGGCTAAAATGTTAATCTTGCACTTAAATTGTCCTTGTAGCCTTTGAAGGAAAATTCTTGAGTTTGTAAATGGGACTATAAGAAAAGAGTTTAAAAGTTATATCAATGGGATAAGATAAAGGTTTTTGAGTGGTGTTAGGTGTCTTGGACAACAAAATTGCATAATTATGTTCATTTACCAAATAATTGTCGATGTTAGCACTTTTAAGCCAAATGAAGGTTAAGGTGGTTAAGGGGTGGTTATAGGCATTGGGGGAAGTTTGTCTTAATTTGAAAATGTATAAAGGGCTTTGGAAGGCATGAGGATAGGATGATGGTTCGGTGGTTGTGGACATTCTTTCAATAAAGCAACATTACTCTATTTTTCCATTGATTTTCTTCATTTTATCTTTATGTTTCTGTGGTTTCCCTGCACTGTACAAGCCATACATATAAAATAAAGATCTAAATCCTTTTGAATCTTGTAGGAGATGGAAATAGCATACTTTTGAATCTTTTCTGAAGTCTTAATAACAACTTTGAAGAGTGTTTTGTTGGTTTTCTGTAGTCTACTTGTGTAAGGTAGTGAAGGCACTGTTTGAGGTTCTATGATGTTTTAAGCCATCCCCACTTACTATCTTGGTCTATTACTTAGTGGGATGGCATGAAATTATGTTAGAGTATGTTCCTTTTCATTCTTGAGTGGAAATAAGGTGAGTTGTAGACTATGGAATGTCACCATAATGTGAAATGATACATTTTTCATGAAAGAATTGGTGGGATAGTGATGAGTCTTGATGAGCTGTTGATGGAATTGTCTAAGAAATGGTATCAAATGTCTATGAAGACCATAATAAATTAGGTTGGTGCGTTGGTTGGGCTTGGAAGGCCTTGGAAGGGTGAAATACTAAAAACCCTAGGTATTTATGAGCAAATTGAGGGTTTTGGAGAACGATGGCTTAAAGAGTTTGAAATTGTCAAAGAAGTGTGGATTTGGGTGTTTTGAGAGTCATTTGAGGACTTTCCAAGAGATTGTTGGGTTAGGAGAAGTTTCATGGTTACTTTGTTTGTAAAACATGGCTAATTCTTGTAGCCTTTTTGCAGTGCAGTTGATGATTCTCCATAATGTTGTAGAGAAACCTTGCGTAATTGGTTTGGGAATTGTATTGGGGTATGAAAGGATTCTTAAATGATGTTGTATTGGTCTTTTGGTGGCCTTGTCTAAAAGATAGGCCTATTTGTTGAGATTTGGAGTCTATAACCTTGTTGGTGTTAGTTGATTCAATGTGAATGATTGTGATTTCAAGGGTTGATGTATTATTGAGTTATGATTAGTTTTCAGTCTTCTCCACCTTGGCTATGCATCACACTGTGAAAAATCAATGATTTCAACCAGCATCCATAACATTCTAGTTTCATCAGATTTTTTTGAGGTTCACTCATATTCATCTTGTTCCTTTCTATTTTGCACATTTTCTTCATTTAGTTCATTATTGCATTACACAATGTGTTTTCAAATATAGCTTAAATTTCACTTTTGTATTTGTTTTCATTCATTTAAATTATCCAATTGCATTTAGTTAACTTCATTTAGGTTAGACAACATCACACATTGCATAATTTAAATGAACCATTAGAATTTTTGCTCTTATCTCTCTCCTTTTAGGTGAAAAACCCTAGAAGAGTAAAAGTTGTTCATAGGAGCCAAAAATCAACAGTTCACACAAATAGGATAAAAAAATTTCAAACGGTTTTTGCTTAGTTCATGTAAGGTCTTCTTTAATGGAACATCATGCCTATTGTCTCCAAGAGAGGCAAAGTCTAGGATTAAAGATTCACAACTTAGGGAATGCAATGTGTAGCATCACCACTAAGAGGAAAGTTGTATGCCAAGAAAGGTCCCACTCTTGGAGGACATCAAACCCAAAAAATCCACCAAGAAGAAGACACATCACAAGAACGAAGAAGATAGTGCTATGAAACACAAGCAATAGTCCAAGATCTCTAAAAAATGATAATGCTAATGTATGCCCCCACTTTTAAGAAATTCCTAACACCACGATGTAAGAAATTACTTTAAAGTAGAAAAAGATAAATTCTAACAATAAAGAAGATATGAGAGCTTATTTGGAAAGCCCTATTCCAAGTCATGTTTCCAAATGAAGCTACGTCATGAAAAAGGAAGGGGTTTCCCACAAAAATGAAATCCCAAAATCACATAAGGGATCCATGAATTCAGGGTCAACATATGTCTTTACTACAATGATATTACAGAGCTTGGAAAAAAACATTATTCCTCAAATAAATCATGGAATGGGAAGAATGACAAATAGAGAGTGAAAAAAAAAAGAAAAAGATTTTGTGTCAACATGGAAGAGACCTAAATGTCTCAATGCCTTGCATCATCCCCAAAAGGAAAATATAAGACAAAAGAAAAGGGAAAAGGTTTATGACATATAGAATATGTAGATACAAATAGAGGAATGAACGTGAAGACACATTGAGAAAAATGATATGAGGGATCACATTACATACATGCAATCACATAAAAGAACCTGCAAAGGAAAACAAAGACAAGACTAATAAGGTACATGTGAGTCAACCTATAGTATGTTGTGCACATCCCAATATTGTTCATCGTATGCGAAAGGTGGACAACTAGCAAAAGGGATAATATCAAGTTCCAAACTAGGACAATCACCAAGTTCAAGATGTGTTGAATCACTCTTTTTAGGAGAATCACCATGATTTTTCTCATTTAAGTTCATGGAAGATGGAAAAAATAAATTTAACTCTTTATGCACTTCTTCCTAATTTTTTGCAATTTCATTATCATCATCCAAGTTTATCGTGACAAAAGGTCTAATGATGATATTGATGGACTTAGATGCTTGTTCTTATTGTGTTTTAGGTTTAGGAATTTCTTGTTTTAGTGAAGGTGGAGAATCATCATGCATTGCTTGAGGTAATTTTTGTATTTTTATTTTCTATGATGTTCTTTTCTTCTTTTTCTTGTAACAAACAAGCAAAAGAACGATGTCTATGCCTACACTATCTATCATTTTTGTTCCTTTTAGTTTGATTTTCAAGTTCTGATTGTGTAAGGGAAGATTTATTAGCCATAGGTTATTTTCTTCCTTTAAAGGAGGAACAAAAGGAACCATGGGAGGTTGTTTAATCACTTTCTCTTTAGCTCTGTAAACTTGTTTGATTTTAGGAGGCACAACTAGACTTATTTGGTTATCTGATGGTTTCTTATATGAAATGGGTGGAGGATTTGCTATTTTTTGGTCTTAGTTACTTGGAAGGGATTTTGTTTCAATCATGTAGTCTCATCAAGGATAGGATGTGAAACATAGATTTCAGGACCTGAAATGCTTGCTCTCTTCCTAAGTTTTTCACCTAGAAAGAGAGAGATTTAGATCCTAAAATGCTAGATGTTCATTCAAATAAGAACATATGTGATGTGATATGATGTAAATTAACTAAAATAAATGCAATTAACATATTGAAATGATCTAAAATGAATGAAAAACTAAGATTTATGCTTTGTTTGAAAACATAGTGTGATATGCAGAAACTATGAAATATGAAGAGATAGAAAGAAATATGCAAAAAAAAAGTACAGGGTCAAATCTGAGTGCACCTGGATGATGTATGAACTTTATGGAATGTCTGGAATGTTGATGATTTTTTTGATCTTTCACAGTGGGACTCATTCGCCAAGGGTGGCGAATCAGTCCTCCTACTGTTGAAAAAGTGTCAAGAGCTGATTTCTGAAAGCTGGGAGTTGATTTTTGACAAAATGTAGATTTCCAAATTTCAAGTGGGACTCATTCACCAAGGGTAGAAAATAAGTCCTCCCCAAGATTTCTAAAAAGTCAAAGGTCAACACTGCTTCTCCAGATCTGGAAATGACTGAATAACAGCTTGCCAAGGTCAATTTTGTAGAAAATGGGCTAAAAGTCACTCAAATTGCTTGGATAGATGATGAATTGATTTGAAGAGCCTAGTTGACTTAGAATCCACTTTTCAACACCTTTAAACCTGTCAAATCTGCAAAACAAAGGCTACAAAGACACATGCAAAAGGGAAAATTTTTTGGGGGATTAGTGAATAGGGGTTTTCCTTGGTCAAACCCTGCTTTAGTAATTAAACCCAATTGAAATGAATGACATGCAAGAGGAATGATAAATGAATAAAATGAAAGTATTACAAAATTACCACATCCTTGAACATGTAAATATGAAGTTATGTGAAAAGGATGCTCTAAAGTGCTTGAAAGTGCTTGAATTGAAGATGCAAAAATACTTGAGTTCTTGAATACTTGAGTGAATGAGTGAATGGGAGATTACTTGAATTAGGAGAGATGTAAAATGATGTGAAAAATTCCTATTTATACAAATCTTGTGCCTTACTATCCGTGCATACCTCATCACAGGCCAACATGAAGTGAATTTTTAGTAAAATCCTGAAAGAAATTTGAAATATTTTGAATTTGGGGCGAAGGGGGACTTGGCGAATGAGTCCCACCTAGGACCCAAAACCAAGTGTTGAGTAAAATGTCATATTTAATGTTTTTCTTGGGATAAGACCCAAAAATACACTTAATATAAGCATATGAGGGCATAAAAAGACAAAATAAAGGATGAGAAGGGTGTAAATAGGGAAAAATGCCTAGAAAAGTGTGAAATCTAGTTACACTTGAGACTTTACAACACTTAAAAATAGGACTTGTTGATGTATGAAAATGTGATTTTTAGGTTAATTGCATTAAATAGAGTCTAGAAGAATGTAGAAATGTCTTACAAAAGTTCACAACTCTTTCACAAGATGTCATTCTTTGAGTTTTAGCACCAAAATATTCATGTTCAAGCCATGATACATCATAAAATAAAAGCAACATAGCTCCGACACTATGAAACAAGGCCTAAAAGACTATGAAAATGGGAAAGGTCTATTTTTCTACAGTACATTTAGCCCCCACTTTAGTGAGAGAAACTTGCTTCCTCACACTAAGGTAGCCATGAACATCGAGAGAAGGGTTCAAATGTACTTACATTAGCAAGATGAAATGCAACAAACAAGAGGGATGATCAAGCCCCCAGGATGAAGATCCCATGGAAAACTGAACATAAAGACAAAGGAAAACACAAGTGTTGAGAGGAATTGAGTAAAGCTTTGATCATCAATCCAACTAATTGTGAAAAGAGATCTAGGCTTATTTTTTGCAAAAATGTGTACTCACTCTGGGGCCACAGAACTAGTTGTCCGCGTGGTGAGAAGGCCCAGAAAGTAAGATACATACACTAGTTGGTATGCACTCACAAACAAACACAAAAGTGGCTATGGGGAAAATTCATGCTACTAGTTGGGCTTCCTGCTCAACCATGTTAAAGCTATACTCACTTGATAACTTTAACAAGGTGCCACAAAGCCAAAGAAAATGCAAGTAAGATAGCTCCATACTCTTGTTCAGTTTATGCAAGGTCAGTCACTTAGGGAACATTGTGTCTAATGTCTCCAAAAGAGGATGAATCAAAAAATAGTAAATTCACAACTTAGGGGATTTAGTGCATCACATCAAACCATAAAGAGGAATGCAATATGCTGAAATAGATCACACTTATGATGGACATCATACCCAATGTCATCCAAAAAGTGACAAACACATGATATAAACGACAAGGCTTCACTAAGAATGAAAATGAAATAATGGTAATGTATGACCCCACTTTAAAGGAATTGCTACACACCATTTTGTGAGAAATTACTTGAAAGTAGAGAAGAAAAGAAAATGCCAAAAAGAAAACAAGACACAAGAGCCAACTTGGAAAGCTCTATGCCAAGTCATATGTTTGAAAGCTAAGTTGTGTCATTTCAAGGAAAATGAAAAATAAAGAAAGGAAGGGAGTTGCCCCCCATAAAAGAAAGCACACCAAACACATAAGGGATCTATGGATTTGGGGTTAGTATGTTCGTTGCTGTAGTGTTTTTGTATTTTGTATGAAAGAGCTCAGAACTATCATCATTCCCCAAAGCACATAGAACTAGAAGAATGGTATAAAGAGAGCAAAAATAAAGGTAAAAGAAATTCTGTTTTGAGTCAACATGGAAGAGACATTGCGGTCTCAATGCTTTGCATCGTCCCTAAAAGGAAAACACAAGTGAAAAATAAAATGAAAAGGAAAAATATTTTGATTCAACATCAAGGAGACATTTCGGTCTCAATGCTTTGTGTCATCCCCAAAAGGAAAACTCAAAACAAAAGAAAAAGGGAAAAAGACAAGGACTGTTTGGGTCAACATGGAAGAGACATAGGGTGTCTCTATGCTTTGCATCATTCCCAAAAGAAAACAAAAAACAAAATAAAAAGAGAAGAATAGAGATATAGATAGAAGAAGTGTACAAAGAGAAGGATACATCAAACACATGATACAGGGGAACACAATACACACATGAAAAGAACAAAGGAAAATGCATGTGAAGAAAAAGACTAAGTAGGCAAATGCAGACATCCACCAAGTCATCGGCCTCCCAATCATGTTTAGTGAAATGTGAAGGTGATTGACTGTTTAAAGGAGGAATCACAAGAGCTGAACTAGGAGTTACTAGGTTCTTCACTTGTTGGAGAGGGTTTATCATTTAAGCTCATTGTAGATGAAAATAAAGAATTCAAATCATTCTTTATGGTTTCATCTATGTTGGCAATCGTCACATCTCCATTGTCATCGTTAAGATTAATAACGATGGGAGGATGAAGAGTGATTTGTAAGGATGGGTGTATCAAGAGTGTGGGTTGGATGTCTTCATTTTGTTGTGATTGTTGGGTTGATTTTTCATGTGGTTGGTCAGGATGGTCATCTATTTCTTCTGTCAAAGGTAAAGATTGGTTGTCTTGATTGGTTTCAATATGAGTCAGGAGACGACGATGACGTTGACGTTCCTGAGCAACATAGTTTTGTTTAATTCTATTTTGAAGTTGTTGAGGTGTAGGAGCGGATTGAGTTAGAATAGGCTCTTCGACTTCTGAAAGGGGAATAGTAGAAGAAACTGATGGTGAAGGATCAATCACTGTCTCTTTCACTTTATATATTTGTTTGTTACAAGCAAGTGAGGTAGGAACCATTTCTTGGTCTCTTGAGCATTTAGATGATGGCTGGGAAGTATCAGGAAGAGATTTTTCAGAGGGTTTGATGGTTTGTTGAATATTAGATGTAGGTGTAATCATTGTTTCTTCGAGGATAGGAGTGGAAGTGGATGAAGGTGTGTGACGAAGAGATAATTCAACAATATTTTTGGCTTTAAAATTTTGATAAGAAATGTAAAAGAAGTCCTTACGAGGAGTGATAAGTTCCATAGGTTTAGGCCAAAACGATTATAATGAAAAGTTACCTTTGGAAGATAAAGGATTAAAGCCACTATGATTTATAGGGAATACCTCATTGCCATGTGGAAACTTCAAGCACTTGTGAATGAATGATGGGACATATTTCATTGACCGAAGCCAAGGAAGGCCTAACCGCAAACAAAATTGGTTAGATTGTGGAATAATAGAAAATATTACCTCCAAAGTTTTAGGTCCTATGTGTAAAGGTAACATGATCAATCCAATTTTAGGGCATGCAAAACCATGATGTTTTTTAATCCATGCAATCAGTGGATTATAGTTATCTTGATATATAGATCATGTAATACTAGGAACTTCTCTATGAGCACATTCTCACTAGAAGCAGGATCTATTAATATCCCATTAGTAGGTTTATCATAGATTCTACTTGCTAGGTTGAGAGGACCATTAGGAAGCTTTGATAGTATGTATTTAGCAGAAAAAGTAATATCAAGAGATTGAGTGGTTTGTCCCTTTTGAGGGATAACATCTATCGTGGCAACAAGTTTATCCATAGGACTAGCTTGGGAAACAAGAGGAGATGTATCAAGTTGCTCAGTATGTGTATCCACAGTCATTACATTAGGCCTTGATGGTTCACTAGCCTTGATGAATGAGGTAGTATGCTTAGGCATAGGGTTGGCAAAGATTTGGAGATTTTGGGGGGGTGTGACAGACTTATTTCCTTGATCATTAACACCCATAATGGTCAATTCACCCAAGTCAATGAGGTCTTGAACTAGATATTTAAGATGCTTAAAATGTTCGGTGTCGTTGCCATTCTGATGATGAAAATGGCAATAAGCATTAGGCTTGAAGCTAGGTGGTAAGGGTTGGTTGGGCTCAATTGGTCAAATAGGTGGTAAAGTAAGCATGAGTTTTTGGATAAGTTGTGTCATTGTCTAATGGAGGGTGTCAGGTAGGGGAGTGAAATGTCTGTTTGGATCATCATAATGAAAAGGAACAACTTTTTTAGAGGTGGCCATTGAATTCTGAACTTGTGAAGTGGGTTGTGGTTGGGGTGAAGGAGCTGAAATAAATTGTAAGAAACCCTTGTTAGGTTTGCAAAAATTTTGTGTGTTGTTTTGGTGTTGATTGTTGTTTTTAGTTTTGTCAATTTGGCTAAAAGTGGATTTTGACTCTTGACTAGAAACTAAATTTTGATATTCACACAAGGTTGTACACAAATGCATGAATGAAGGGAATTTCATCATCATAAGCTTATCTTGAAGGTTAGTGTGTAAATTCTCAATAAAAATCTTCTGCAGATGTGCATCTAGAATTTGGACATTATCTTGAGCATATAAGGACTGGTAACGAGAGATGTGATGGCACTCTCAAATTTTGCAAAATTTTGAGATGCCTATTTCAAAAATTTTGCCTCTGCACTTTCAGAAGTGCTCTTGACAAATCTGCCTAAATGACCTACTTTGGAGGGTCATAATTTGATGCATATGTATTTCTAAGAAAAATCCTTTTGCAAACTCACTGACGTGTCCTATGTGAGTATGCATGTTAATTTTCAACTTCTCATGATGAGTTTTTTCAAGGTTTCGAAAAGTGAAGCTGGAAGGTTTTATCACTGTTTAGCGGTTTGCAAACGTTCAGTTCTGCAAAGTTGCCTCCTCTTTAAGCTTGCATTTTGCAACTGGTTGAACATCATGTTAGAATGATTGTTGTTTTGCATTCTCTATACCAAAATGATCTCACATGTTAGTTTTAAGAGCTTCATGAGTTGATTTGTTATTTTTAGCAGATCAAAACCAAATGCAATTTCTCCAGTTTTGCATTTGCATTCCTGGCAGCATTTCAGGGAGGTCAACTTTGACCTTTATTATATTTTGATGGGATATTATTAAAGCTAATTCCTATTGCACATGTTCTTAGTGTACCAAAGTGATCTACTATGTTTAGTGGAAGTTCACTAGGATTTGATTTGATATTTTTGCAACGAGTCATCTCTTGAGTTTTAATTGGTTCAGAACAACTGTTTATTGCAGAAAGTCTGAGTAGGAAACTTTGACAGTTAATAAATTTTTTTCTCATGATTGATTTATATAAACCGTCTTTTCATTGCATTCTTGGTACCAATGGCTACATGCATGCAAGTTTTTATGTTTCCAGGAGGTCGTTTTCCTAGTTTTCAAAGCCGATTCCTGAGCTAACTCGACCAATTTTCACCATATGGAAAAAGTGCCAGAAAACAAATTTTGATCACGACCCAGTTAATGTTTTCACTTCTGAAGCTTTCAAAAGTTGTCCCAAGTTAGTTTGAGGGGAAGATTTGTTTGAAAATGAAACTTTTTTAATCGGGCCTAGATGGGGACCCGACATGCTTTTCATAGTTGTGGAACATGCTTGTGTTTTTGGAGTTTATGAAAGATCTATACAATGATTCTATGATCCAAAGGGGAAATAGTGTGCTCATTTTTCTTTTGCTAATACAACAGAGGTTGTATGTTCCAGGAATATTAGAGACATAAGGTATTTTCAAAATAACTGTAAAGAATAGTTAAGAGGAGCATATGAGGAACCAATTCAACAAAGGGGTTGTGCCACATGACATTGATCTTTATGAATTGGTAGGAGTTGGACTAGTAGTTTTGTTTAAACAATCTCAACATTCCTCCATCATTTGAAAATTGGGATCTGGATGAAGCTCATTAGGAGATTAATGTGGTCAAAGTTATCAGGGACAATTATCACAAATTGTCTTGCCAAGGTTGTACCTGATGAAATTTTTGAAGTTATTGAATTCCAAAAGATGGTGAAATTGGCAAGATATTTTGAGTACAAGCTAAAGAATATGGTGTTGATATTTGCATTTTATGATAAAGATGATAGATTGAGTAATTTGGCTTTAAATATTGAGATTCATTGTGCTTCAAAACAAAAAGGAAAAATCACATCTCAGCAACTATGATAAAGCTAAGTATTCAATCTGATTTTAAGACTTCATTGGCTATTTGAATACTTTTTTGGCCTTCCATATGTGTTGTTTCAATGGTTGCAACACAGTTAATTGAGATCATGCATGAAGCACTGAGGGCCACACTAAATATAATTTATTGAAAAGGCTTTAGAAACTTTCCAACAAAAGGAGGAGTGTGTGGTTTAAAGGTTGGGATATAGACATCCATCAGAGCATACATTGGGTATAGGGTATGTTTCATAGAATATCTCAGCAAGTGTGATCTCATGGAATGCCATGATGGTAGGCAATGCAGAAATTGATGTGTTAAAAGTCCCAAAGACTAGAAGTGATGGCTAAAAGGAATGTGCACAAAATGAAGCTATTAAAAATAAACCTCATAAAATTCAGGTCAATGCCACAAATAGCATAATATCATCCAAATGTATATCAAAATGTATTTGTTAAAAGTCTTTAGAAGCTTTTAATAAAATGCAATCCATTATCGGCCAAGGAAGCAAGGATTTACTTGAAACGCCATCCTTGCAATGATATGCATAAAATGTATTAATTGAAAGGCCTCATAAAACTATTAAAAGACTCAACCCCATTGGAAAAGCCATGGATAAGGTGGCACCTTCACAGAATGTGTATTAAAATTGCAAGAGGAAAGACATCAAAGGAGGTGTATCTTGAAGATGGCGCAATTAGAAGGCATTTAGACTGAAAGATTGGCTGAGTCAATGTGCTAGATGAAAGAGGGAGGATTAGCTATGATGATTGGTAAAGGACGAGTCTGAAATTGGACGTCATGAGATGCAGGGTGCTCACAAAATGAATCCACGAAAGGATTCGAAGCTTCTAAGTAAATGCAATGGGCTAAGGCTGTTCGAGGGAGATTATTGCCACCATAGCAAAGAATTGTAGACCAGCTGAGTGCCATTAACAAAAATGAAGTTTAGGGAAAAAAGAAATTGCAGAGAAGAGGATATGCATATGAAGGAATTAGGGTAAACTATGAAGAGTAAAAGATGTAGGAGGGAGATCAACGATGGAGGAAACAAGTTGGATGCAACGAAATCAACACCATTGCCTACTAGCCTGCAAGATGGAAGTGCTTGATCTTTAAATCCTGCAATATCGCGAGATGGAGCCACGTGGAGCAAGTGGGCCCATGGGTTGCAGTTTAAAGTGCCCGATGAATTAGTAAAAGAGGCCCTTTGTGATTTTAAAATTAAACTTTTTAAAATCAAAGAATTGCCTGATGGCAATTTAAAAGTGATGTTTTAAATAAAACATTTTGGGCCCAGTTTGATTTTAAGGAAAGGGGAAAAGGCATTAAATATAATGTAAATTGGATGCAATTATTTTAATTTCCAAAGTGAAATGTTCCAAAGGGGCACAAGTGAATGCTTTAAGTGGCTCGACAGTATCACATTTAAAAGGAAATACATCTGTGGTGGGGGTAAGTGGATAAAATTTTAAAATGCATGGGAAAATACTTTATTTGTCCAAATTGAATTTGATATTCACTTTATGGTCAAATGCTTTGCTGGAAATACTTGTGAGGTGCAGCTACATCAGAGAGCAAACTGGAATTTCACGGGCATAGTTATTTTCTCATTGCAGGGTAAAATTGAGAATGAAGCTTTCTCACGATGAATTTGATGTTACAAATTGGAGGCAAAGTCTGTTGCAGAGAGAGGAGAGAATCTTTACAATTTTGTAATCAACGGTGATGAGGTTTCCAGATGGCATCTTTGGATCAGCTTTATGGATACTTCTGGATACTTCTATTCTTCTTTTTCTTCTCTTCTCTTCTCATTATTCAAGGCTATGAGGTTAAGTTATGTTCTGAATTCTTGTATGGGGCTAGGTAGATAGAAAATGTCAAGTTCTGAGTCATTTCTTGAGTCTATAAGCTGTAATTTCTGATTTCATGAGCAAATACAACTAATTTATGCAAATAAATCATGAAAGTGTATGCACATTCATGAATATCTTCAAATTGTCTCCATACTTGTACAGTTTAATCATATGAATTCAATAATACAAAGTATTTTTGAGGTTTTCATCTCAAATTTCATGAGATTGTGTTATTTGTTTATGGGTCTATTTCAAAGAAATGGTTAAATACTTTGAGTAGATAACAGTGGTTTCAAGTGTGCAAGTTGGATTTGGTAAGGAGAATTTGATTGATAATAGGAGTGGGATTGTTTGTGTAAGACACTAATAGTTGATGCAAGGCATTAACAATTTAAATCCACTAGTTGAATGTCATTTGCTAATGAATTATTTTTATGTGTTTGACTCCATGGCCCAAAATTAGGCACTGATTTATCTTGCAGCTTAGTGCATCTTAGAAACATTTTATAAATTCAAAATCATTTTAAAACCCTATGTGTTGTAGTTATCTCATGCTCCAAATAGTTGATATTATTGATGAACATCTAATTCTATTTAGTATTATCCTATTATGTTGAGCTATTAAATGAGATTATCTATTGTTGTTAATGTTGTTTATGATAATGGTGCAGAGGTTGTAAACGCATTAAGGGATCACCCTCTCTGGTCTTGCAGAGCCCAAAGTGTAGGAGGTCTTTAAAATCCTCGTTAGTTGCTCCAAGTCCTTCGAGATGCCCTTGATTGGAATTGGCAATTCCATAAGTAGATTAGAAGACCAACCTAGTTATAGTAAAAACAACCAGCAAGATGAAATCTGTTACTTTTTCATCAGCATTTTTTCTACATTGCATAAGGCCAGCCATTGTCTTTTTAGGTGTCATGTGCACTTGAAAGTGATTAATGAAAGCTTTGGCCAATTCATTAAATGAACAGATGGAATGATTATGCAAGTTGGAAAAACAATCCAAGGCAATATCTTTGAAGGTCCTTGGAAATATTTTTTCTAAGAGTTTATTTTCAAGGAAAAAATCACAACACAAGGCAGTAAAAGCATTGACATGGTTGATAGGACCTCCTTTTTCTCCATATTTCTCAAATATCGACATTTCTATCCCTTGTGGCATCGAGGTACGTAAGATTTATAATGATAAGGGGCTGCTATGAACAAGATATGTGATTAGAGTAGTTTGAGCTTCACTAATGGTGGCAAGTTGGTGTTGCATGGATGAAATAGTGTTAAGAAGTTGTGTCATGAAGGGATCAGGATAATGAGGTTGAGGTGGAAGGAAAAATGGTGGAGTGTAGGTGATGTTAGGAGAAGTGGTAGGAATATTAAGGGGTGTGAAGGTGGTGGAAAGAGGTCGCGATGCCACAAAAGGTGTAGGAATGCTAGTGGAAATCAGGAAAGAAGTACTGACATAATTGGTTTGATGTAAAGTTGCATCGACTTGCGGATTGGTGTAAGTTGGTATGGAAGTTATGGTTGAAGGAGGAACTTGAGATGTTGCTTGGGTAATAGGAATGTTTGTTGATGGAGTATTGGAAGAGGCACGTTTATTGTAAATCTTAGAAATTTGTTTTAAAGCATGCAATCCATCATCACTCTCAATTAAGCGATGAACGTTCTCAATAGCAAGTATAGTAGTGGTCAAAATGTTTTCAAGTGACAAGTCTTTTTGTAAATGTGCAAAGTCCTCATGAATGTTAATAACCTTTTCTTGTGGGAGAGACTTTTTTTGATTGTCAATATGCATAGGATGGAAAGGTGAAGGCATGGAAGTGGTATTGTCAGGGCCTAATACACCATTGCCCATAGCATGAGTAGTAGCTTGTGAGATCCCAAGCTCCACAATGAAAGTGATATCGTGGATGACATGAGTCTAGACCTTCTCACTAAAGTATTATCAATAGGGCACCAAACACTCATGCAAGTACCACAAAGGAAGGGTAGATGGAAATTCAAAGTAAGCTAAGAATGTAAAATGAAAATAATAGAAGATCTGCTAACTATAATAGAGATGTGAATACAAGAAACAAAAATGCAAGAAAATGCTAAAAACAGTGCAAAAGTAATGTCTAAAATATGTAGAGGGATTGATTCGCCCTGGGTGGTGAATGAGTCCCAGGATGGATTTTTTTGTATTTTTCAAAATTTTAACAATGATTGAAATGCTTTTCAGAATGCAATAATAGACACATAATGTAGAGTCACAATTTTTTCAATGAGATTGAATGCAAAAATGAAAACTAAATGAGTTTTTCACTAATGCAAAATGAAAGGTCCTAGAATGCAATAACAAATCAATGTCCTAATTGAGATGAAATGCAAATGAAAACTAGGATGCAATGTATGGATGCAATCATAAGTTAGAAAAATGTTCAAAATTTGGGTTCATGAAAATGAAACATAGATTTTAGGACCCGAAATGCATGCTCTTTTCCTAAGTTTTTCACCTAGAAAGAGAGATTTAGATCCTAAAATGTTTGATGTTCATTCAAACAAGGACATGTCTGATGTGATATGATGTAAATTAACTAAAATAAATGCAATTAATTGATTGAAATGATCTAAAATGAATGCAAAACTAAGATTTATGCTTTGTTTGAAAACATAATGTGATATGTAGAAACTATGAAATATGAAGAGATAGAAAGAAATATGCAAAAAAAAGGTACAGGGTCAAATATGAGTGCACCTGGATGATGTGTGAGCTTTCTGGAATGTCTAGAATGTTGATGAAAATTTATGATTTTTCACAATGGGACTCATTCACCAAGGGTGGCGAATCAGTCCCGCTATTGTTGAAAAAGTGTCGGGAACTAATTTCTGATAGCCGGGAGTTGATTTCTGACAAAATGCAGATTTCTAGATTTCAAGTGGGACTCTTTTGCCAAGGGTGGAAAATTAGTCCTCCCCAATATTTTTGAAAATTCAAAGGTCAACACTACTTCTCTAGATCTGGAAATGACTGAATAACAGCTTGTCGAGGTCAATTCTATAGAAAATGGGATGAGAGTCACTCAAATTGCTTGGATAGATGATGAATTGATTTGAAGAGCCTCATTGACTTGGAATCCACTTTTCAACACCTTTAAACTTGTCAAATCTGCAAAACAAAGTCTGCAAAGACACATGCAAAAGTGGAAAAATGTTGGGGGATCAGTGAATAGGGGATTGCCTTGGTCAAACCTCACTTTAGTAATAAAACCCAATTGAAATGAATGACATGCAAGAGGAATGATAAATGAATAACATGAAAGTATTACAAACTTACCACATCCTTGAACATGCAAATTTGAAGTGATGTGAAAATGCTACTGCAAAGTGCTTGAAAGTGCTTGAATTGAAGATGCAAAATGCTTGAGTGCTTGAATACTTGAGTGAATGGGAGATTACTTGAATTAGGAGAGATGTAAAATGAGGTGAAAAAATCCTATTTATACAAATATTGCGCCTTAGTATCTATTCATACCTCATCATAGGACGACATGAAGTGAATTTTTAGTAAAATCCCAAAAGAAATTTGAAATAAATTGAATTTGGGGCCAAGGAGGACTCATTTTCCACCCTTGGCGAATGAGTCCCACTTGAGATTGAAAACTAAGTGTTAGGTAAAATGTCATATTTAATGTTGTTTGTCAGGATAAGACCCAAAAATACACTTAATATAAGTATATGAGGGCATAAAAAGACAAAATAAAGCATGAGAAGGGTGTAAATAGGGAAAAATGCCTAGAAAAGTATGAAATCTAGTTACAAGACTTTACAACACTTCAAAATAGGACTTGTTGATTTATGAAAAGGTGATTTTTAGGTGAATTGCATTAAATAGAGTCTAGAAGAATGTAGAAATATCTTACAACACTTCACAACACTTTCACAAGTCATTGTTCTTTGAGTTTTAGCACCAAAATAGGCATGTTCAAGCCAAGATACATCATAAAATCAAAGAAACATAGCTCCAACACTATGAAACAAGACCTAAAAGACTATGAAAATAGGAAAGGTCAATTTTTCTATGGTATAGGATGCTCAATTGTTAGTTGAGGAATATTGGTAAGGGATAATTTTGTTATGTGTTTTTCCTTAAATTTTTGGTAGGTTTTTAAAAATAAGAAAACACAAAAAATTTTGGTAGGATTTGAAAAAGAAGTTCTCATGAGGCATAATAGGTTCTATAGGTTCGGGCCAAAAGAAATCCAATGAGAGATGAACTCATGGGAAGAAACATGATTAAAGCCACTATGATGCACAATAAAGATCTCATTTCCAAATGGAAACTTTAAACATTTATGCACAACTAAAAAAAAAACATTCATGGAGTGAAGCCATGGGTAGCCTAACTTTACATGAAATTGGCCTGATGATGGGATGATGGAAAATAAGACACATAATGTTTTTGCTCCAACTTTTAAAGGAAGAGTTATCAAACCTATCATAGGGAAAGCAAAATCATTATGTGTTTTGATCAATGCTTTCAATTTTTCATAAGTATCTTGGTAAAGCTCATACAAAAATAGAAATTCTTTAGTGATCACATTCTCTACACAAATGGAATCAATTAATATCCCTTTAGTAGGATTGTCATTGATTCTTCCAACTATGTAAAGAGGACCATCAGGTGCATGTTTAATTATGTCATGTCGTGAGAAAGCAATGTCAAGTGGCATATTAGATAGGCCCTTACAAGGTTGAACTTCAATAAAGTTGATGGAATGATTTATAGTATTCTTCTCTTGATTTCTTATGTGATTTTGTAGGAGGTGATTAAGATCAAGCACTGTTTCTAGTCCTTATTTAGTTTTAAGTAAATATCTTATGTTTTGTATCATAGATACTATATCAGTGGTGATGGGTTCATAACTTATAATGTTTTGAAGTTGCTCTAACTCTTCATCTATTTTCTAAAGGTTCTCATGGGATAAATTATATCAACATTAATCACATTAGAAGTATGGAAGTCATGACAAATGAAGTATAAAGGGTATGATCCATAGTGGGTTGACTAGTGTCAACACTATGAGTGAAAGAGTTAGAAAACCCAAGATCCATGGCGAGCGATGTATCATGAGATGACATGAGTCTTGAACTATGTCTCATGATAGTATTGGAAATAGGACACCAAGTTGTGAAGCTCATACAAGTTTCACAAACCCAAGGTGCACCCAAAATGGATAGGATGTAAAATAAAAACAAATACCCTAGAATGAAAAGTGCAATGTAATAAACAATTTTCATATTTCAAACAAGATAATTTTTTTATTATGCTATGCAAAAATATAAAAATGATGTCTTTTAGATGAAAATTTGAATGAAAACTAATGTAAGTAAACAAATCTAAATGAGATAAAAATTAATGCAATGCAATGCAAGTGAATGCAACACCTAGATCTAGGGCTAAAAATAGACTCCAAAATCAGAAAGTTATGATGCTTAAATGTTAGGATCACCAAAATGAAACATAGGAAAATATGGTTTTGTGTGTGGGTTTAAAATATGATATGATGAGAAACCTATTTTCCTTTATTTTATTAGGAAATAAGATCTACACAATGAATTGATTATCAACCCTTAGGTGAATCAACCTTTAGATTTCCTTATGATTGAAGGATGGGGGTCAAGGTCAAACAACACTTTGGGGACTAGAAATAAATATAAAATCAACACCATAATGCAATATAACACTTGAAATTATAATATTAAACTGAAGATAAGTAGAACTAGAAATAAATTGCAGATATGAGAAGGGAAAAAAATGGTTTACCAGTCACCAAAAGTGCTTTTTTGAAGTGGATTTGGGACTCATTTTCCCATGGGTGAATGGGTCCAAGTATAGGGTTTTTCTATCACTTATAGGAGCCTCTAATATAGATTTGAATCTTCCAATTTGTCTAGGTTTCATAGTCGGAATGCCAAAAATGACTTTGGGATCTTGGTTTTCATGAGATGAAAACAATTTTGATAACTTTGTAAATATTTCACTTTAAGAGGTCTTTAATCCTTCTTCAACCTAAATCTATAATCACACATACAAGAGAGAAAAATGTTTGTTTTTGGTGAATAGGGATTTTCCATGATCAATCCCTTTTTTTGTAATCAAACTCTAAATTGAAATAAAACATGAAAGAAGAAATGAATAATGAACAATGCTATGTTACCACTCAACAAACCCTTGAATGAAACCTTAATAATGGAGAACTTTAGATACCTACAACTTTCATGAAATGGTTGAATTGGATGTGGATCTTGACACTTGAATCTGGCTTGAAATGATAATTTGAATGCTTGACTTGATCACAATAACTACATCACAATGTTAGCTCCAAAAACATGCATGATGCAAGAAGACTTTGACATGATGATTGGATATTGAATACTACAGTAAAACTATGATATCTCTTCTCTTCAATGACTTTGATTTCTCTTGAAAGTGCTCTTGAAATCTCATAAAAATATTGCTCATGAAAGTATCTTGAAAATCTAGGTGAACCATAGAAAATAACCTTGTATTTATACATATGTATCCTTAGTTTCCCAAAATTAAAATATCACAAGCCGACATTAAATTATAGATTTGAAATAATTAAAATACCACCAAAACCATAATTTAAATTTAGGTCCTAAGGTTCAGGGAGGACCCATTTTCCCATGGGCGAATGGGTCCTAGGGCCATAAACCTTGGACACACATTGCTCAATGTGAAGTGTTATGTTTAGGCATTAATTAGTGTCGAGTTTCCCCTTCAAAAAATGTAATCTAATAGGATTGTTAATGAATGAAAGGGTCAATTAATGCATAATTAAACTCAATTAATTAGGAGGGCCCAAATAAGTGTGTAAATGTAATAAGGTGTACATTTAACAATGCTAAATTAAGGAATTATTAAGTCCAAATTAAATTAGGAGGGCCCAAACAAGTGAGAAAATCTATAGGGTTACATTTTTCTACGCTATATTAGTATATGTCATTATGCTTTCCAATTATAAACTTGTGTGAGATGATTCTCATTATTTTAGTAAACACTTAAAAAGTTGATTATACTAGATAAATAGCCACATCAAAATTACACTAGACTAAACCTTAAATGCAATAGATTATTTTAGAATACTCTCAATATAATCATCTCACATGAGTTTAAGATAAGAAATTTTTGCGGTATTAAAGGTGTAATAATTTCATAGTAAAGTAAAAATGAAACCTAAAATGAATCATTCTGCATGTTATACTACATTAAAGGGATGGTTTTTCATAATAAATATAAAATATATCCCATGATCTACCAAATATTGGTACAATGTAACTATCACATATCTTTATGGAAAGGATTTCATAAATTTCATTGAGTGCATGATATGAGTTTTCATGTGTGGGTACTTGGCAATTTGATATTGTAATAATTACCAAAACTATTTGACAAAGAAAATAAAATATACAAGGTTCTTACATCTTAGGCATCACTATATTTAAATTTATGTCACTAGCATTTGAAGACTCATTGGAATAAATAAGACTATTGGCTCTTTTTTAGTTCAACATTGTTATTTGGTTCCATTTGGAGCCATAGATCAATGTAATAGTCTAATGGTACTATTTGGAGTTGGGTTGTTCTAGTATTCATTTGACACCATTTGAATCCCTATAGGATGTGGTAGTGCTTAGAATTTTGGAGATTGTTATTTTTAGTTAATTTATTAAGACCCTATTGAATGATATTAGAGAAAAATATATTATGGTAGGAATCATTGACAAATGGGTCCACAATATTTCATTTTCAACACCCTCGGTTTTTAAATTTTTAGGAAGAGGGGCCACCATTTTTGGTTTGCAATCCTCTCTCTCTTTCTCTCGCTTTTAGGAGAGCTCCACCATTTCTAATTTTTATCCCTACAATTTATTCAACAATGTTACATTATCAAGAATTAGATCAATAATGTCATGGAAGATAGATCTTCTAGGGAAAAATTCTCAATCTCAGCTTATAATTCTAGAGAAAAATATTCTATAAATATTGGCTTGTGATATAAATTCAACCTATGGATATTAACTAGGAGGGCCCTTAACCTTCCATCAATTGGAAATAACTGAATGAATCTATTATTAATATTGATTTGTTTAATTTCATATGGTCCCAATCACTTTGTGTACAATTTTCCTTTGAAATCTTGATATCTTGAATCATACAATAGATCTTAGTCTTGTATCTTGAACTATTTATGGACAATATGTTTTTGGTTCCAATATTTTATCTATTGTTGAATTAGCTCTATTTCTTCAAGTGTCTCTTGTTTCATTTCATCCAATTTATTGAGTTTTATAATCTATTATTGTTATACTTTTGTTATTTCAATTCATACCTCATACACCATCTTTATTGTTTGTAGTTCATACTTGATAGAGAATATTCACCGCTTCCCATAAACCAGCCTATATGGGGTAAAAAATGTAGCTCTCCAAGTATCATTATAGGTCTATACAAATTTTGTTAGTCTATTAACCTAGTTAGAATGTATATTGGCTATAATTGTCTTTGTTAAAATATTCTCCAATCACTTCAACTTGTCCATTTGTTTGCTTGTGATAAGAAGCATATTTCATATGGATTATTTGATACCTTTTCCTAAATTCCTTGATCATTTATAACATTATCTATGGGAATTCATATGAGATAAGGACTATTGGAGCTCCACACCATTGCAGGATATGCATATATAGAAAATCTAGTACCTTGTCCTTTTATGCAATGATAAAGGCCTTTCCTTCCACCCATTTAGTGGCATAATATGTCCAAACCAATATGTCAAGATTACCTTTAGAAAAATATCATTTGGATGAACAAAATCTATTCCCCAATTCTAAAGTGATTAAAAACCATGCAAGGTTGAAGAGGAATTTCATTAGATACTGTGGGGCATCCCGTTTATTAGCATTAATCACATTGCTTGAAATATTGTATGATATACTTACTCATGGTAGGACTATAATATCCCCCTCCAAGAATATTGTGTCCAATATTCAAAGCTAAAATATGTCTTCTTGATGTCTCATCATGACATGTACATATGGTGTCATATAGCTCAATTTTCTATACACATCATTGGAAAATATGATCAAGGAAACATTTAAAAATATAAAATTTGGTCATATGAACCTAGAGCTATATTAGATTAAAAATATAATTTATTTTTGGATAGAATGGGGGTTTGATTGAGGAAAACCCATAGATAGCCCTAACATTTTTCTCATCTTTATCCATTTGCAAGTTAGGGCGATTCTAGAGTATGAGATGTACATTTTGGGACATATTGGAGTGAATAGCAAAGGGAAAAAAAATGAATTCGCACCATATACACCATCCATTGGTGTCCTATATAGATAGCTTGTATCTTCTATCTCCAAGTTCCTCTTAACCCTCACTTTCATTTTTTGGTGAAATAAATTTTGTATTTTCTATGCTTTTTGAAAATCAAGCTTTTTTGGTTTTCTTTAGAAGTTTGCACCATAGAAGGTGTTTATGATTTTATTTTAAATAATTTAAATTCTCTTTTTTAGTAAATATTTTATTTCTATAGGAAAATATAAATTTTTTGTTTTATCTAATGTAAAATAAAAATTGGCTATTAGAATAAGTATATATTTTAATTAATAGAAAATTTTCCCTCTTCTACAATAGCTATTTTTTTTAATTTAAATTTAATGAGCTTCTATGTTGTGGCTATAAAAGGTTGGCCCAATATAATTGGGTATGCATATTTCTTCCTTTTGGCTTGAAGAATAAGTAAGTTCATAGAGTAATCCAGAGTATTTATTGTGACAATAATCTCCTCTATTACTCCCTCATGTCAAGTGATGGATTCATCATTCAACTATAAAAGCATGTTTATGTAGGGTGTATATTAGTCATAGATAATTCATCTATAGTATATGTTTTCATCACATTTGTGGAAACCCATAAGTCAATCAATACATTTGAATGTGACATTTCTTTTATATCCTCTAAAATGACATGACTGTATAGGTCTCTATTTTTATGTGGAATTAATTTTCCTCACAAGATATAAAAAAGGTTTCCTCCCACATTGATGGCATTATGCATAATTTTCTTCCATCAACGGGTTTTTAAGCACAAAATTATGATATTTTTATTTATTTCAGGAATCTTTTGATCGTCTATAACAAAGGGAATTTGAAGTTGATTTTTTATTTATTTATATCATTAACTATTAGTCTTGTAGATCTCTCTAGAGCTTATTGGAGTCCTTTGATAAAAAAAAAGGCAATAGTAACTCAAAAAAGTAGATTGGTATTGAGCTAGGAATTTCTCTAGAGTCTTTTTGTTTTGATGGCCTTTCTTGATGTTTCCCTTGTTTAATTTCATGTTCCTTATTTATCTTTCCTTAAAGGTGAATCTATGGAGGAATGTTTTGGTTGAATTTTCCAAGAGCGTGGCTAAATATTATTAAGCTCTATCATGCTCACTATTATATTTTTTTGACTTTTATTATAAGTTTAATTTTATGGGTGATTGTTCTTAGCATTTATTATGGCTTCAACATGAGTGCAAGATCATGTGAGTCCAAAAAGGTGGTGATATGACAAAAATGTGTTTTAAACCGATATCCATTTCAAATAGATATCCATTTTTTCTATCAAAATCTCCAACCTTGGTATTTCCCTCAAGGTTTCCTTGGAACCTTTCTTGGGGGTGTCATACCTAGAAATTCAACTAAAAAAACGTGTTTGGAATTTTTCCTTAGTTTTCCAAAGTTCAAATTGTGGCTGACGACTTTGTTTATCAGTATTTGATGGAGCGAAAAGGGTTTATTGAGAAAATTGTCAACTTTCCAACAATATAATATATATCTTATTTTGAATTTAATAGATAATTATTATTGATTTTCTACACATATTATGACTAAAGTCCTAATTGATAGACTAATTGAAAAGCATCTATAATTCTCAACTAATTTCATATTTTTTGAATATGAAAGATGTTGCACATCCTATGCTTCCCATACAATAGAATTGAAAAGAAAATAAATTTCATAAATTTTTGACCAAGTTATGGTAGTTAGACAAACAAGTTCTAATATTTTTAAGAAGTTTTAATAACAAATTAATAAGTAATTATTCACATAGAAAAAAATTATAGAAAAATACGATACATCTAGGAATGTTTCCTCTACTTATATTGAAAGTTTCAAAAAAATATATTTTTTTTGCTTACACTTAGGTTGGTTAGACATGCACCCGCTTTTTATTTTTTTCCATAAAATTTAGTACTACCTAAATTGAAATTTCAAATTTTCACCAAATAGATTTACTATTTTCCCAAAAAGGACTAATATCTTAGAAAGTACATTTGATTTTATAGAAATTCTATCCTTACATATTTTTCAAGTTATGTTAATAACCTGTTCAATTTTTTATGTCAAGATTCCTAACTCTGATTTTTTTAATTTTCATTACCACTTAAGGGCCTATTTTGAACCCCCATGATCTTGCACTGACCCTTCTCTAGTATTTTAATGTTTTCTTTTAAAGAAAATTTTTTCTATGTTTTTCATCCAAAAGAATACCAGCTCTTCTAAGTTCAAAAAAGAAGTGATATACATAATATTCAAAGTTTTCATATTCTAGTTGTTTCATTATAAAATTCTTCTTTTATATCTTGAACTGTATAGTGATTTTAATATTTATTAATAAATTTAATGCTTTTTTATTTTGTTCCATGTATGTATGAATAATAAAAAACCCATAAATCAATTCAAAGCTAATTCATTCAAGATGGGGGGAAGAATTTTAAATTTTTATAGTTAGTCGCATAGTCATAGCTTTGAAAAAGGACTTTAAATTGAAATAAAAATTGATATTGATTTTTTGAAACCTTTCCTCTAAATGATTGAAATACTAAGGGGAGATTATTTTCATAGGGATTTCATATGTTTATGAGTCAACTAAATTGGATATGAGAAAGTCCTGTTGGCTAGTCCATCCTCACCCATAATATTTTTCCCATGATGATTCAATGCCCAAGGGTTGTGTAACATTGTTGACTTGTTAATTAGTTTGATGACTCCTCTACGATGGATTCTTATAAAGTGGCCTAAATAATCTCTAGGTCTAATCACAAAATATTACTATTTTAATACTTTGGTCAAAAAATCCTACCAACACATTAACTTATAGCTACTTCCTTGATAATAGCACCCAAAATGATAAAATTATTGTATTCATATTCTTTCCCATCATTTAATTTTATCAATCTAGGTGGTGTTTGAAGATTCCTATAGCAAGGTTTTGGGGTTTCAAATTGGTGATCTTATTCTTGAATTTTTATAATGACAATATAAATCAATCTAACTCAAATACTACTCTTTATTAATCATCTTACAAACATAAATAATTGTGTTGAAAATAATAATCTATGATACGACCAATGTAACACACATATAGGAACACATATTGAATTAGAATTAAAGGTAAATTCTCATCTATCATACAAATAAGAAAATAAACATGATAAAATAAATTCTAAACAAAATTTAAATTTGAAAGAAATTTCTTGAGAGTTGAATGTTTCTATTTGGTTTTGTAGTGTAGGAAAATGTAAATCTTTACATTTTCACACTATGTATGCATCCCCTTAATTAATGGGACTAGATTAAGATTCTAATTACCTAAATTATGAATTTTAAAGCCTTATTATTCTTATTTTCCAAAATGGAATCTTATATTAAAAAATTTCCAATATTAATTAAACACCTTGAAAATTGTGTGTCCTAGACTTAGGTCTTAGGACCCATTCTCCCAAGGGTGAATGGGTCCCCTTTAAGTGCTAGGACCCAATTTTTAATATGTTTTTGGTGGCATTTTAATGATTCAAATTGAAGTTTCAAATATCATCTCGTGGAATCTATTTCTTAGGAAATTAGATAAACACCTATAAATAAAAGGTCTTTTTTTTATTCAAATCTAAGTGGCATAATCAAGAACTTCATATGAGAAAATATTAGTGTCAACATAATTGAAGATCAGATTTATTAGTCATATACAACAACAGTCAATATCATATTATCATGTCAAAGTTCATGTGTGTTCATGTCATGTTTTGTAGCTAACATTGTGATGTAGGTTTCAAGCATTCAAGAAAGAATTCAAGCATCAAATCAAGAAATCATTCAAGCCAATTGAAGAAAGATCCAATCTTTAGAAATGTGTGTTAGAATTCAATCCTCTAAGGGTAGTGGTCAAGGGTTTGGTGAGTTGTGACATAGTATTTTTCATTCATCAATTCCTTCCATTTATCATAGTTTTAATATCAAGGTTTCATTACCAAACTGGGTATTGACTAAGGCAAACCCATATTCACCCAAAAAAAAACATTTTTCTTCTCTCTTTGTATGTCCATATTTAGAGGTAAATAAGGACTAAAACTGAATTTTACAAAGTTTTCAAAGTTGTCAACATTGCTGTCAAGCTACAAAAAATCACCTCTAGAATTCATTTTTGACTTTCCAACAAGAAAACCTGGAGAATTCATCAATTTAGATCTAGGATATAAGGACTGTAAAATCATATTTTAGACCCCTATATAGAGGACCACTTTCTCTAGCTTGCATATGTCCTTCTATAGTGTTCAAAACCAATTTTTGGTACCAATTACATACCACTCTTCCCTTCCTCTATCTACCTGTAACTCGTTTTTGTTTCTGCTACCACAATAATATACATTTCAAGTATTAGGTCATGTAGTTTATTTTTTTAATGTATTTAAATATACCTCCTAAAATAGCCAATCAATTATTTTTGTCATAAGAAAACAATAGACCTTCATAATAGAGTTGACTCACCCCAAGGTTGAAAGTCAATCCTATATTTGGGAGATGTCTTTTTCTAATGAAATTAGGAAAATTATAAGTGTGTTAGATCATTTTGTCACATATAAGCATAGGATTTCATTTTGGTGAGCCCACTTTTCCTAAGTTTCAGGTTTTAATATTTTCTATTTACTTTATGGATAATTGTAGGTAAAACAAAGGTGGATGTTGAATATTAAATATTGTAATTGCAACAAAATAAAATAAATCTAATGGGACCACATACAATGATACTACAACATATAATAATACTACAACAAATCTGGAATTAAATTTCTACTAGAGAAAACATAATATTTTATAAAAGAGAGCTCAATTTCCTATAAAATGTCTCTTTATTATACATCTAGACCTTTTTTTTTTGGATTTAACTAAATAAAAAAGTAAACTAAATTTAATTGACAAATATACTAGACTAGTAGTCTTTTCATTCCAACAAGAGACACTAGTAGTCCTAACCAGGATATATCCTTGATAAGAGGCATGAGGTCATGCATGCATGCATTACTTTGATGTAAGCTTCCTTGAATATGAACTTTATTTATTCAGATAACTCAACTTCAAATTGAATAGAGTAAAAAAATTGGGGACTAAACTTAGCTAGGATATGAGGACCAAATGAATAGCTAGAGTCATTAGGGTTATCCCGCTCTTTGTGCAACACATACCAAGGCTAAAGTTAGGCACAAAATTGGTTATAAACTTTGTATTAGAAGAGATATGAATAGCTATGACTCATAATGCTACATGGGAGCACTAGGACCTAGTTAGGATCTAGTCACTTTTTGTTCATGAATAGCTCTAGAGAGATTTGGAATGTTTCATTATTGGATCTTTTAGTCATTTTGATAAGAAAAAATAGTCTATATGCATAGAGGCAAGAAACCATAAAATGATAATTATCTTCAACCATTAAAAGAATACACACCAAAACAAATTATCTATTCATTTTCAAAGCAATTAGAGGTATTAAAGTATTAAATGTATCAAATCCATAAAAATAGAGAGATTCAATTGCATTTATATAAAAATAAAATATAATCATTCAAATTTAGCAATCACAAGTAGAAAGATTTATAGATTCTTTTTATATATATATATTTAGCCTTAAACACTCTATCTATGGAGGTTTTAGCTATATCAAATCTATCAGATTATTCATCAAATAAATAGCACAAATCATTTGGATCACATGAGATATTGCATAGTGTATGCTTAGACCTTAGTCACATTTTCCTTTATGAATTCCACAAGTAGTTTCCTTAGGTTATTATGTTCATTTTATTTTGATTTCATCCTTTTAAGAACTATTTTCCTTTGCAAGGATTTTAGATTTTTTATCAAACCACTTCAAATATTTATCCAATTCCTAGTTTTTCTATCCAACTTTAACCACACCTTAATTTTTTTACTTTCTACACTCCTTTCCCAATCTCTCCCATATGAACAAATGATTTCTTAATACAATTAAATTTTAACCACACAAAAGAACCACTTTAATAATTATACCTAATATTAATTGGTTTTGTTAGCTTCACATGCCTCTCTTTCATTTTGTAGCATCATAAATTGTCACCCCTAACAATTTCACACTATGTTTCCCCCCCTTATGCTCTTTGACCTAATTGTGCTAATTATTTTCCCATTTCATTGTCACTTAAATTAGAAAAATAAAAATAAAATTGGGAATCAATATTTTATTATTTATTTAATGAAAATAAAATCCCCAAAATAGGTCTGGTCTAGGGCACCACCACCTTTGACTAAGTTATTTTGGCCCAATTTTCAATATGGCATTGTAGCCATTTTTATGTTTGCATATTCAAATTCATTTGTACACTTTTCATAATTATTTTTCTGTGAACTAAATAAATGCATATAAGTTTAAGTCTTTTTCACTATTTGAAACTTGAATGGAAATTGAATATTAATTGAGCAACCTAAAAAGTAGTCAAGGAAATTCAAGGGTAGAATAAGTAGTATTTTACAACACTTTCATCAATCAAGATCATGTTTTGAAGGTATTAGAAAGAGAATGCATATAACTATTATGAACAAGAAGTTATTATGATCAATCATTCTATTATGAAGATGTATTGAGTTATCCTATAAATGCTAGTTACAAAAACCTATTATTTTTTATGGATTAACCTATTGTAGTTTTTTAATTCAACTACTGTCATAACTATGGACACACAACAAAGTTTTGTAGAGCAAGATCTACTAAACATGTAAAAAGAATGTAGTTGCAGCTCCCAAGAACAAAAATGAACTAGCAGTAGCAACAAAGAAGAATGAAACCAAGCAAGAATGGAAGGAGGTGAGTAAATACAAAGTCCAGTCAAGCATGTTAGCACAAACCACATGACACACAAAAATAAAAATCTATGGGTGATAGATAGTGGCTGCTCCAACCACATGATTGGCGACAAGAATAAATCAAATAGTTAGAAGATTGGAATGGTGGTTTAGTTAAGCTTTGTAATATCTCCTCAATCAAGATAAAAGGTAAAGGAACCTTAAGAATTGTTGGGAAACTACTCACAAAGGATGTATACTATGTTGAAGGGCTAAAACATAACTTACTCAGTGTTAGTCAAATGTGTGAGAGCGGTTATAAATTTTCATTTGATTCTAAAGGATGTGAAATTAGGAAAGAGAACAATGGAAGATTAGTTGTTGAAGGTAAAAGAACCAATGGAAGTTTCTACAACTTGAGAGAATTTCATGAAGCTCAATGTATGATTAGACAAGTGGATGATAGTTCGTTATGGCATAGGAGGCTAGGAAACATAAATTTTTACAACCTTGTCAAGGTAAACTCAAAAGGTTATGTGAGACACATGCAAAGATAACTAAACTAGCAAACACTATTTGTGATGAATGTCAAAAAGGGAAGCAAACCAAAGTGAGTTTCAAAAATAAGGAGTACTCAACCACAAGTCCACTTGAGTTAGTACGTAATGTTGGATGTTTCTGATATGTCATTCTCATTGATGTCAACACTATTGGCATTAATGTCTTCAAGGCTATATATGTCGAGGATATTGAGAAAATTGTAATAAAATAAGTTGCAAGTTGTCATTGGTGAAGTGAAGTTTAGTCTATTGGTTAGCTTAGTATGTTGATGATTAGAGGTTATGGATTAAAGTGTTATTTTTTGAGTATATCTAGTTTATCCACATTAAGTTTCAAAGATCCACATGAAGATTTGATTGAGTTATGAGGAGTTGTGTTTTGACAGTCATTTAGTTGCTTCAATTGGTGTTCTTGAATGAAGATGATGTAATTCTAGTAATTTTTGTTGTTGCAGATGCTTCTCTAGTGATTCATGATTTTTTTGGATGTTTCTAGATCATACTCTATCTATGTTGCACATCTGCATTGATCGTTGTGCTCGGGATTTGAGATTTTCTCTTACCTATTCATGTTTTTCATGTTCTTAGCTGATAGGGTGTTGTAGCATGTTGTAGACCTTCGAGGAATAATTTTTGAAGGTGTTTCATGCTTGAGGAATTCTTTTTCGGTCTTCATTATGTTGTGCCTAACATTGGTTGATTCACATTGAAAGCTATTTATTGTTTTGGGCTGACAGTTTGCATATTTTTTATTATTTTGTTGAAGCCGACATGTAGTGATGTAATCTCTTGTTGCAGATATATATAAGTGATTGTGTATTCCATTTGAAGGCATGCATGTGTGAGATGTGTGAATAATGTCCTAATAATTTGAAGGTAGAACCAGAGTGTGAAGAAGTGTTCATGTGCTTAACCAGAACTGTAATCAGGTAATAGCAGATGTTATTTTTTTAGTTCAAAATCCTACGGATGTAATCCAAATATTTTTGTAAGATAGTCTGTCTTCCTTTGTGTAGTAAGCCTTGTTGTATTTGAGTAGTGAGCTCTAGGTAGTGTGCTTGAATGCATGTGCATTCCCCATTTATTCTTCTTTATACTTTTAACAAGGTATAATCTTGTGGATTAACCTCCACTATGGTTTTTCCCCTAACAAGGTTTCCATGTAAAAAATCTTGGTGTTATGTGTGTTTTTTATGTGGGTATGTGCAAGATCACGATGGTCCAAAAAGTGGCGATATGTAATTGATATGATGGCCCATGTGGCTAATGACTTTTTTTTAACCTAAAATTGATAAAACAAAAAAGGGTTTTTAAAGGAGATTCTCAACTTTCAACCTATATAAATTATGCTTTACTTTAAATTTAATAAATAATTATTATTCATTTTGTATTTGAATTATGACTAAAGTCCTGATTGATACGCTAATTGAAAAACATCTATATCTTTCAAATGGTATCACATTTTTTGAATCCAAAACATGCATCACATTCTATGCTTTACATACTCTAGGATTAAAAGAAAAAAAATCATGAAGTTTTGACCAAGTTAAGGTGGTCAAACATACAAGTTATTCTATTTTTTAAAATTTGTAATAAATAATTCATAATTAATTATTTACTTGGAAAACAATTATAAAAAATTATGCATCACATCGGGACATGAGTCCTCTACTTATATCTAAAATATTATAAAAAATATTATCATTTTATTGTGGTTAGGGTGGTCAGATAGACACCTACTTATTTTTTCCCTGAAATTTAAGTACTACTGCATGGAAATTTCAATTTTTCACCAAATAGATTTATTTATTTTTTAAATAAATCTAGTAGTTTAAAAACTAAATTCATATTGCTAAAAATTCTATTCTTACATATTTTTGAAATAATATAGATAACTTATTCAAATTTTTACGTCAGCTTTCCTAACTCTAATTTTTCTAAAGTTTTTGCCACTTAAGAGCCTATTTTTTTCCATGATGATGATGATTTATGCTTCCATGGCTATTTATTAGGTCTAAGAATAAGTTTAATAAGTTTTATAAGTTTAAATTTCTGAGACAACTGATTCACCCCCCGCTCTCAGTTGTCCACCCTTGTGTTTCCAACAGATGGTATGAGAGTAGGTTCCTCAAAAGAAGTTTGATAGCTTGAGGTTATTTGGGATGGTGACATAAAAGAAGGATAGTTTGATATTTGATGGAAAAAAATATTCTCTATGGAAGGCTTGAATGGAGTGTCATCTGAGATGCATTGGAAAACTATTCTAGAATATTATAGGGAATAGGTATGTTATCCCACAAAATTTTCCTTCTACTGCTGCTGAGATTAAGGAGTATGAGTACAATATTAGGGCTAAGGAAGCATTGTTAAGTGCTTTGACTAATTATGAGGTGACAAATGTCATGGATCTAAAGACTATTTATGAGATCTAGGAAAAGTTGGAGACTTTGTATGAAGGTGATGCACATGTGAAGGTTGCTAAGCTACAATCCCTGAAGGAGAAATATGAAATGTTGATAATGGGTGATGATGAGAACATTACTTCTTTCATGCAAAGAGTGAATGAACTTGTGTGTAGTATCAGATGTTCTGGTGGAACATTGGACGAATAAGAAATTATTCCCAAAGTGCTTAGATCCTTTCCTACTGCATACAAAGCCAAAGCTACTACAATTGAGGAGATGCAGAGTGTGAAAAATGTAACCAGGGACATGTTGATTGGTAAGCTTACAACTTTTGAGATAAGTGAGTTTGTTGATGCTCTTCCTAAGATAGAATCTACATTCAAAGCTACTACCTATGGAAAGGATAAGCAAAGATATGATCTGGGAGAAAGTTCTTCTAGAAATATATTCAAGTATGAGGAGGAAATGAGAGAGATTGAAGAAGAGGAGAGGAAACTAGAGGAGCTTGAAGCACTTATTGTCAAAAGTTAAGCCAAAGGAGAAGGTAAGGATAAAGGAAAATTACCTATTAAATGTTTTTCTTGCAATAAGATAGGCAATTTTGCATCAAGTTGTCTAGAAAGAGTTCCTAAGCCAAGACCTAATAAGCCTAGATTCCAAAGAAAGTATTATTATGCTGTTGATGAAGGTGTGATAGATGATGAAGGCTATGTGCAGGATCATCATGGAAAAAATAGGCCCTTAAGTGGCAAAAAAATCAGAAAAAATAGAGTTAGGCAACTTGACGTAAAAATTTGAATAATTTATCTATATTATTTCAAAAATATGTAAGAATAGAATCTATAGCAACTTGAATTTAGTTTCTAAACTACTAGGTTTCTTTAAAAAAATAAAAATGTATTTGGTGAAAATTTGAAATTTCAATGTAGTGGTACTTAAATTTCAGGGAAAAAATAAGTAGGTGTCTGTCTGACCACCCTAACCACAATAAAATGATAATATTTTCTTACAATATTTTATATATAAGTAGAGGTCTCATGCCCCAATGTGATGCATATTTTTTTGTAATTTTTTTCCAAGTAAATAATTAATTATGAAATTTTTATTACAACTTTTAAAAAATATAAAAAATTGTATGTCTAACCATAACTTGGTCAAAACTTCATGAAATTCAATTTTTCTTTTTCTAATCCTATATTATGTGAAGCATAGAATGTGACGCATTTTTTATATTCAAAAAATGTGATAACTGTTTGAAAGCTATAGATGTATTTCAATTAGCCTATCAATCGGACTTTAGTCATAATTTGAATAGAAAATGAATAATAGTTACTTATTAAATTCAAAGTAAAGCATAATTTATATTGGTGGAAAGTTGAGAATCTCCTTTAAAAACCCTTTTCGTTTCAACAATTTTGGGTAAGAAAAATTCATCAGCCACATACCCATCATATTGCCACTTTTTGGCCCATCATGATCCTACACATACCCTAAATCTAATAGAGGGAATGTAAGTGAGGATGAATGGGTATTTATTTCTATCAAGGAAAATGTTCATGTACCTACTAAATATGCTAGTTGCTCAAATGTGGAGAAAGCTCTAGCAGCCAGAGTTGAAGAAAAAGATGAATGGGTGATTGACAGTGGATGCTCTCATCACATGACAGGTGATAAAAGCAAATTTGTGAGCCTAGAAAAGTATGATGGTGGTGTTGTAAGATTTGGTAATGAAAAATCTAGTGTAATATGTGGCAGAGGATCTATTTCTCTTGAAGGTAAGAATAATAATAATGATATTCTATATGTGGAAGGTTTGAAGCACCATCTCTTAAGTGTTGGATGGTTGGTTGAAAAGGGATACAATCTTCAATTCAAGAATGGAAAGTGTAGAATATTGGGGAGTTTCAGAAATGTGATTGCTTCAGGTACAAAAAAAAGGTAACATCTTTCACTTGAATGCTAATGGTAAAATTTGTTTGATTGCTCGAGTTGATGAAAGTTGGTTGTGGCATAGGAGAATGTGTCATGTAAACTTTGACAATATTATCAATATAATTTCTACTCAGGCAGTGAGAGATCTTCCTAAGTTGGTAAAGCCTACTAATACTATATGCAGGGAATGTTAGTTAGGGAAGCAAACAAGAATTTCATTTAAGAGAAAACAACATTGTTCAAATAAAGTGTTGAAGCTTGTTCATACTGATTTGTGTGGTCCTTCTAGAGTCAGAAGTTTACAAGGAGATAGGTACTTCATGTTACTTATTAATGATTACTCTAGATTGATGTGGGTTACTTTCTTAAGGAAAAAATTTGAAGCTCTAGATAAATTCAATATTTTTAAGGCTATGGTTGAGATAGGGACAGGTTTGCAGATTAAATGTTTAAGATCAGATAGAGGTGGTGAATTAACTTCCCATGAGTTTAATTATTTTTGTGAAGAGCATGGGATAAAGAGACAATTATCTACCTAGTGGACCCCTCAACAAAATGGAGTTGTGGAAAGGAAGAACAAGACAATTCAAGATGCTACTAGGACTATGATGCTAGAAGGAAATGTTTTGCATATCTATGGGAGAGTAGCTGTGAGTTTGATGTTTACATCCTCAACCGAGTACAAGTAAAAGGTGACACTGGTAAGACCCCTTTTGAGCTATGGTCTGCTCATAAGCCTATTGTTAGATATTTCAAAATATTTGGGAGTAAATGCTATATGAAAAGAGATGAAGATATAGGAAAGTTTGATGCTAGAAGTGATGAAGGAATCTTTCTTGGTTATTATACTAAGAGTAAGGCCTACCCGTGCTACAATAAGAGATTGAGGAAAGTAGTTGAAATTGCTAATGTAAAGGTTGATAAAGAGATAACTAGACCATGTAGAACCTATGGATATGATTCAAATGATAAGAATAACAGTTTAGTTATAGGAAATAAATTTTAGACTCAAAATCAAGTTCAAATGATTCTGATGAATCAAGAACTACAACAAATTGAGAAGAATAATACATGGATTATTGTTCCTAGACCTAAGGAAAAAAATGTAATTGGAACTAAATGGGTCTTTAGAAAAAAACTGAATGAGCAAGGTGAAGTTGTTAGAAACAAAGCAAGACTTGTGTGCAAACGATATTCTCAGATGGAAGTAATTGAATTTGAAGAAACATTTTCCCCTCTTGCTAGGATTGAAGCTGTGAGACTATTTCTTGCTTATGTTGCTTACAAAAACTACAAGGTTTATTAGATGGATGTCAAGTCAACATTTTTAAATGGAAAATTGGAAGAAGAAGTGTATGTTGAGAAACCTGATGAATTTCAATTGACTGATCAAGGAGATATGGTTTTCTAGTTGAAGAAAGCAGTGCATGGACTTAAGCAATCCCCAAGAGCATGACATACCAGATTGGAAAAGTATTTGTTGAAGATTGGATTTAATAAAGGTACTGCTAATAGTAATTTGTATTTCAAGATTGATGATGATGAAGATTTGATTGTTGAAGTCTTTGTTGATGATATCATTTTTGGAGGAGATGATAGTTTGTGCATGAATTTTGTTGATGAGATGCAAAATTAGTTTGAGATTTCTATGATTGGTGAGATGAAATTCTTTTTGGGATTGTAAATTACTCAGCTAGATAAAGGGATCTTTATATCTTAGTCAAAGTATGTGAAAGAATTGCTAAAGAATTTTGGTATAGGAGATTCAAAGCCAGTTGCTACACCTATGGTGACCAAATGCAAGTTAAAACAAGATGATGATTCTCTAAAAGAAAACTAGACTAGATATAGATCGATGATTGGAGGATTTCTCTATTTAACTCAAACTAGACCTAATATCATGAATGTTGTATGCATTGTTGCAATATTTCAAGCTGATCCTGAGGAATCTCATGTGACTATTGTGAAGAGGATTTTTAGATACTTTAAGGGGTAGTTGATTTTGGGCTATGGTATCCTAAAGATGATGATCTTACTTTGAGTTATTTTACTGATGTTGATTGGGTAGGTGATGTGAATGATAGAAAGAGTACTAGTGGTGATGCATTTTTCTTGGGTAAGAAGTTGATTTCATGGTTAAGTAAGAAGCAAAATGCCATTTCTTTATCTATTATATAGGAAGAATACATTTCTTTTGCTAACCAATGTAATCAAGTATTGCGGATGAAGAAAATGTTGAAAGATATTAGAGTTGTGTATGATGAACCTATTTCTATATTCTGTGATAATTCAAGTGCAATTAAAATTTCTAAGAATCCAATGCTACATTCAAAGACCAAGCAAATATCTATCAATTTTCACCTTTTGAGAGAGAAGGTGGGTGAAAAGGAAGTCAGATTGGAGTATGTGCCTAGTAAGGAACAAATTACATATATCTTTACCAAACCATTGCGTAAGGATACTTTTTAGTATCTCAAAGGGAAGCTAGGGGTGATTACCCCTCCTAATTAGAAAAAGATGCATTGAATTGCATCATTCTATGCATTTAATAGTCATATCTTGATCTAGATTGATGTTGTGGTGGCTACTACTCAGGGGGGAGCAGTCAAATGTTTATATATGTGGTTCAAAGCTTGTGTGGAGAAAATAGATCTTTGTCATTGATGTCAAAGGGGAAGAAGAATCATGTGAAAAAATGTGAATTATCTGGGGAGAAGAGTCATGTGAAAGAGTTGAGGAGAAAAGAGTCAGAACCTAAGGGGGAGTAAGTGTAAAAGATAGTTGCATTGATGGTGTTTTTCACATCATGTGTTGCCATCAATTCCAAAGGGGGAGATTGTTGGATGTTCATGATATGTGGTTGTCATTGATGTCAACACTATTGGCATTAATGTCTTCAAGGTTTTCTAGATGCTCTAGTGCACCTAAAGCAACCTCTAAATTCTCTGAATCAATCTACATAAATAAGACAAAGAAAGTTGAAATTAGATGTACAGGTCTACAATTTAAAATGATTTAATTTTCAATTTAATTTATAATTTATCATATTTTAATTGTACTATATTCTGAGGTTGTGCACCCTCTTCTCCAGGACCTATCTGTACATACTCAACTACAAGATGTGTCTCATGCTATAAAAGAAAAATAATTTAAAACATGTATTAGCTCATATTATATATATATATTCAATTTAAAATTTAAAATTAAATTTATATTCAAAATATATAATTTATAATTGACTTTAAATATAATACAAAATTTAAATCACCATTTGATCTGGAGCCTGCTCTACATGTCCTCTTGGAGGTGTAACTATGTTTGGGTTAGGGCTGAAAGTCGCACTAACAAAGTCCTACAAGATCAAAATTAAAGCATGTATACTTGAATTAGGTTTTTTATATATTCAAGTTTGTACATTTTGTGTAGAAATTTTTTAAAACAACCTAAAACTAAGAGGCCTCATGAGTAGCCGCACCATCTAATGTTTGCTCGATGCCCATTCTCATTGTTGTATTAAAAGAAACAGAGGATGTAGATGGTACAACATATTAAATAAATATTGGTAATTATATAGTCAAGAATATATATTTAATTGATATATATATATATATTTGTGTTTAATAGTCATTTTCTAATTAAAGTTTTATATCATTTTTTGTTTCAGGTCTCCCAAAATTAGATGCTTTACAAAAAAGAGAGAAGAAACATATATTACAATGGAATTCGAATCTAGAGACAGGTAACTATATATATAGCTCTAGGTACATTTAATTGATAGTATAAATATAAAACTAAATTTAATTCACTATCATTTTATAAAAAGTTTATAATTGATTTCACATCCCCTTAAGCCATTATCTTAAAACCCCTTTATCCATCCTCTTATGTACCATTAATCCATCCTCTTGCATCCCCTTAAGTCTCTCTATTAATTCCCCTTAAGTCATTCTATTAAGACCCCTTAATCCATATCTTTCTCTATCTACCCTTAATCCATCCAATTGTATCCCCTTAATTCACTCTCTCAACACCCCTTAAGCTACCCTCTTAGGACCCATTAATCCATATCCTCATATGTCTAGATCCTTAATCCATCCACTTGCATTGGGCCTTAAGTCACTCTCTTAACACAGCTTAAGCTATCCTCTTAGGACCCCTTAATCCATATCCTCATATGCCTACCTTAATCCATCCACTTGCATCCCCTTAAGTCACTCTCTCAACACCCCTTAAGCTATCCTCTTAGGACCCCTTAATCCATATCCTTGTATGTCTACCCTTAATCCATCCACTTGTATCCCCTTAAGTCACTCTCTCAACACCCCTTAAGCTATCCTCTTAGGACCCCTTAATGGTTTAGAGTTCATCTCCTAGTCTCTAGGTCATATGGTTTAGGGTTTACGGTTTCTAGGGTTCATGAGATGCTTAGAATAAAAAATCTAAATGGGTTAATGGTTTAGGGTTCATCTCCCAATCTCTAGGTCATATGGTTTTGGGCTTATGATTTCTAGGGTTCATGAGATGCTTAGAATAAAAAATATATATGGTTTAATGGTTTAGGGTTCATCTCCCAGTCTCTAGGTCATATGGTTTAGGGTTTACGATTTCTATGGTTCATGAGATGCTTAGAATAAAAAATCTATATGGGTTTTAAGGGTTTAGGGTTCATCTCCTAGGATTTAGGCCATATGGTTTAGGGTTTAGGGTTTAAAGTAATTCTCTCAACTCTCCTTAATCCACAATATTGCATCCCTTAAGTCACTCTCATAATTCCCCTTAAGCCATATCATAAGGTTCATGACATGCATCCCCTTAATCCACTATTTTACATCCCTTTAAGTCATTCTATCAACTCCCCTTAATATACCCTCTTACATCCCTTCAAGGCATTCTATCAACTCCCCTTAATACACCATCTTGCATCCCCTTAATCCACTATCTTACATCCCTTTAAGTCATTCTACCAACTCCCCTTAATATACCCTCTTACATCCCTTCAAGTCATTCTATCAACTCCCCTTAATCCAAAATATTGCATCCCATTAATCCACTCTCTAACATCCCTTTAAGTCATTATATCAACTTCCCTTAATCCACTCTCTTACATCCCTTCAAATAATTCTATCAACTTCTCTTAATCCACTCTCTAACATCGCTTTAAGTCATTCTATCAACTCCCCTTAATCCACTCTCTTACATCCCTTTAAATCATTCTATCAACTCCCCTTAATCCACCCTCTTTCATCCCCTTAAGCCATCCTCTTAAAGGACCCTTAAGTCATATCCTCTTACATCCCCTTAATCCATAATCTTGCATCCCTTAAGTCACTCTCATAATTCCCCTTAAGCCATTCTCTTAGGGCCTGTTAAGCCATATCATAAGGTTCATGACATGCATCCCCTTAATCCACTATCTTACATCCCTTTAATCCATTCTATGAACTCCCCTTAATGCATCCTCTTACATCCCTTCAAGTCATTCTATCAACTCCCATTAATCCACCCTCTTGCATCCCCTTAATCAACTCTCTTACATCCCTTTAAGTCATTTTATCAACTCCCCTTAATCCACCCTCTTGCATCCCCTCAATGCACCCTCTTACATCCCTTCAAGTCATTCTATAAACTTCTCTTAACCCATCCTCTTGCATCCCCTTAATCCACTCTCTTACATCCCTTTAAGTCATTCTATCAACTCCCCTTAATCCACCCTCTTGCATCCCCTTAAGCCATCCTCTTAAAGGACCCTCATTACTCCCCTTAAGCCATCCTCTTAGGACCCGTTAAGCCATATCCGAGGGTTCATGAGATGCATCCTCTTAAACCATCCTCTTAACTCCCCTTAAGGCATTCTCTTAGGACCCCCCTTAAGCTATATATCCTCCTAGGTACCCTTAATCCATCTTATGGCAAACATCATTTGAATTTGTATGGAATTTACTATATACTATTATTTTCTTGCATGAAATTTTTTGTTAAGTGACTCATAAAAATTGTAGTTACTTACATTGATTATTTTTGTAGGTTCTCATCAAGTTGGTCTACAATGTGATTGGTGAACTGAAAAATTATTTTATCAAGAGACTATGTAAATATCAATTTTTGGTCTTCACCTAAAAGTTGATAAGCTTTAATTGTATCTACATGCACATATATGTTTCATCATGTTATATATTTGTAATAAGAATCTTGATATACATTATATATGTTTGTTCGATGTCACTTTTTAAATATCTTGTTCCAATTTTATAGATTATACATTTCATGTCTTGTATTTACCACATTTTATATAATTATTCAATTGTATAGATTATACATTTTATACATACAAGGAGATAGTTTTTTTGTTTATTGATTCAAATATTTGTTATCTAATTGGAAATAAGTTAAAATTACTTGCCCTTAATTTATTATGAATATGATCTAAACTATTTAAGGAATGTTTTAATTTGTCACCTAACCATGTGATAAATTATATATATGAAATTTGATTCTAGATAAGAATTTATATAGTGCATGTAATACTTGAAAATTAGATAAAATATAAATATAGATATGTATGAGTGTATATAATCATGAAAATGAACATAACCCGATCTCATAATTGATTGCATTTATAATCATCATATTAAAGTCAACTAATATAAATAAACACAAATATGATAACATGTTCAAAATAAAACTAGAGATAGATAGTCCATAAAATTTATATGTCAAGTCCAACACATATATTTAAATAAAACTAGAGATGTATAGTCCATAAAATATAAAACCATATTACTTTTAGGCTGATCGGTCAAATCAAGTCTCCTCTTTGTTCCATGTCAACTACATGTACCTGCATCATGTTGTAAAAGAGTACAAATGATATCTAGAATGCATAAATTACCATATGATCATGTAAATCTATAACTAGCACATTTTCTTCAATGGGTAGCATAATTGTCACTTGAGAAGATGTAAGTGCTTGATCTACTATATCCTACATATTCATATAAAGCAAACAATATGTGAAAACCTTGAATATATATATTAAAAAGGTCCGTAAAAATTGTATAGGAGATTTAAAGTAAAGTTTACAACCTCGAATGATATGACCTCATGATCACACACCCGAGATTTCCCATGAATAAATGTCGATGATGTCTTAGGTGCACAACCCACCATGGGTATCTCATGAAATTCCTGCATATAGTTGTACAACAGTTCGTATAGATCATTCACACATGTGTATGCAAATGAAAAAATTACATTAGATCTATGATGTTTATTTAATTTAAACTTAAGAAACTTTTGAAAGCACACACTTGAGTTGATGATGTCTCAGGAGTGCTCACCACTGTAACTTGTGGTTGGTCAGTACTAGGTATCGTATGACCTCCCTACATCTAGATATAATATATCAATTCACACATGTGTAAAAATTCAAATTAAATTAGATATATATCCACACAAACTATTTAATATATTTTGGTTCATGCACCTATCCAAAAGGTGAGCCCAGATCTACAACACTCAACATATACACACGATGATCATATTGAGTTTTAGGCATCACATGAGCATGCATCTACACAAAACACTTATTGGATTAATATTATGTTATAAATATATAATTTGATGTTATTATTTACATGAATTTTTCACATTTCAAACTTCAATTAAATTTAAGTTCAAAAGATGAACATACTTGTGTAGGATGATCCTCAAAATATAGTAAATTTAGATATGGCCCGTCCCAGATGCATGTGTGTCACCTGAAGTGGATATCTGAGTATCCCTATCACTTGAGCCTCCATGCTCTCTATTGGCCACTTCAGTGGCTGTGTGTGTAGTCTGCTGAGTGAGTTGTCCTGAAAGTGAACTCAATGCTCCTAATGTTGATAACATGGTCTGCTACTGAAATGCAGTGGGAACACCAAGAGAAGGAGGAACAATAGGAGCAATTGGAGCACATTGCTAAGGATCGACATGTGCTCCTAGTCCATGTTGGGGAATTCCACACCCAACTCCCTAAAATGACCTTATATCAAAATAGTTGGGTTTTTTACCCAAATCAAACTTAGCCCATAACTTTCTCAAAAAGTATAAGGGAACCTCACTATTGCCATGTGGTGGATTATCAAACACCATCCACCATCTGTCCCAAAAATGCGCAGCTATCTGCAGGTGCCTACACCATAAAATTGAAATTCATTTTTTCATGGGTGGAATTGGTTGATTTGTTTGGGGGTTAATAAAATATTGGCACATGGCTTGTTTGGTTATTTTTCAGGTCATTGATTTCTTTATATGACAATCCATCTACATAGAATTGTCTCCTCTCTTCTCTCCATTGATGGAACCTATCTAGGTCCGTATTAATAGATCGAACAAAATCGACAATAGTTTGCATCGTAGATGCAAACCGTGTGAGATGGGGAGGGACTCTATGCTCAATTTTTATGAGATCTATATTTCCTTGAATGACAATGAGGTTTTCTTAGATATTCTCTTGTAATTGATCTTGATCAACTACATGAGGGGGTGTGGGGTTAGGCGATGGAGAATGTGGAGGTCTGCTAGGGTTTCGTTCATGTGGTGGATTGGGATGTACAGGATCTATAGGAATTTATTGATTGGGAATAAAATCCTCTAAATTAAACATTGGATCCATGTGAGAAATGATATGGAAACTCCATGTTAAACAATTAAAAATATATATGAACAAACTAATTAAATAATGCACACAATTTGAAAGTTATTTAAAAATCACATTGAACATGCACAAATTCAAAATATATTTCATTTGAAGACCATTCAATTTATAACATTAAAAAATCCATAACATTAAAAATTCATAGCATGTACAAACATTAAATTGAGTCCAATGTGGGGTTGTTAATATGAAGGGTAGAAATGAAATTATGAGGTTTTATTAAAATTTATTTAATCTCATTCATTATTTTCAAATAATACTAAAGATAAGAATGAAAAATTAATAGAAGACATTGAAAGGGAAACATAGATATATGCTTGTGACCTAATTGAAATTTACAAAATATAAAAAAAGATGAGTGACCAAGCTCTATTCACCAAATTTTGAGAACTTCTTTGATCCCCTTAAGAAATGTCAAATTCCCCCTTAAGACATCAATTTACAATTTAGGGTGATAGGATGGATTAAGGGGATCTATGTGTATTAAGGTCCTAGGACAAAATGGTCTATGGCTTAAGGGAATAAAATTTGGTGGAGTTGCCTAAGGTAACCAAATTTCATTTTAAGGTCCTACAACAAAATGAATAGATGTATTAATCAAGTATGACATAGAATTTAATTAAATCCGAGGACATAAATTGATTTATCTAAATTTTCAAATTTCATGATAAGAGACACAAGTTCTCTATAGTGGTACAAATTAGTTAAGAAGAAATTATAAGTTTAACAATAACATTAAAAATTATAATCTCATTTATTGTTTTCAAAGAATACTAAAGATAAGAATGAAAAATTAATAGAATACATTCAAAGGGGCACATAGATATATATGCTAGTGACCTAATTGAAATGTACAAAATAAACAAAAATGAGCTTGAGCTCTATTCACCAAATTTTGAGAACTTCTTTGATCCCCTTAAGAAATGTCATATTAGGACCCCTTAAGACATCAATTTACAATTTGGGGTGATAGGATGGCTTAAGGGGATCTATGTCTAGTAAGGTCCTAGGAAAAAATGTTCCATGGCTTAAGGGAATAAAATTTGGTGGAGTTTCCTAAGGCAACCAAATTTCATTTTAAGGTCCTACAAAAAAATGTATGCCTTTAGGGTTTAGAGTTTAGATTTATAGATTTGATGACATGAAAACATATAGAAGACACATGAACAATTTTTTACAAGTAAATGAGAAACCCTACCACCTAAACTTGGTGCTTTGAATAAAATATGTGACATTCTAGGAATAGCTTCAATATATCAACAATTAGGAATTTTAGATTTCAATTATAACTAAGTTGTTGAGTTACGATGGATTTTGAACCTATTTGGACCTCTAAGCACTCTTGGATGATTTAAAAAGGAAGAGGGGATCTAAATTGATTTAGACCCAAATTTTTTTCTAATCATATTATTTTTAAAACTTTTCTATGGCATAGACTCTTCCTTCATATTTATATAAATTCTAGATACATGGGTTTTCAAAAAAGAGCCTAGCTGCCACTAAGTGAGGAATCAATTGATCAATTCAATAAATAAATAATCTTAGAAAATAAACCTTTGGTTATAGAATTGACTTGCATTTATGAATCATCTATCAAGTTTCTCAAAAAAGTAATTTGAATTTTCCATTGAAATGTTCATGCTACAAGTTAACTTTGATACACTAGTTTAGAGAAAGTACAACATTTAGTTTTCCTAATCTAGAACAATGACACTACACATGAGAGTTAAAATAGGAATTATAATACACACAACCTATAGATCTTATGAATAACATGCTATAAATTAAGGCCTAAATATGATCATAATGCATCCTTACATAATTCACAAAGGATCTCATCCAAATAAGAGAAATGGGTAGAAATCATTCATGCTTCACATTTTAATATTAATATTTGATTTAATAACATTTATGTGTCTAGCTCTATCCACATTGCACATAGTCTAGATTAACAAGTATGACTTGTATTTCTATGTTTTTTTAAGAGAATACATCATACAGTATATAAGCTAATAACATTGATATAGAGTGATTATATGCTCATATCAACTAGCATCATGATATATAAACTTATTAAATCAAGCACATAGTTTCACATGAGGTACATTATTTTACTTCACTGGTACACTTTCTCAAGTTAAATTATACAATTATGAAGTTTTCCGAGATAAAATTATCTATCAAATTTATATTATGTGAACATATTATAATTAAATCAATTTGTTGGTTAATATATAGATTTATGCATCAATTGTTTGTACCTCCTTTATTAGTCAATTATGAATTTCATTGGTAGTTTTATGGACCACCAATGACATATGACCAAAGTGTACCTAACCTATGGACTATAATTTTTTATCCCTCCCTACATGTTATGTCATCCAATATTACTACATATCCTTATTTTACCTCTTCTATTATATCACATGCCCCTAATATTGAACTTTTCATCACTTCCACCCTAAATAAACTAAGAACCATGAGTGAGTAAAAAGCATACAAAGAAGGTTATGTCAAATAAAAAATGTAATCTGAACCTCCTTGAGGAGCCCTAATTTAGTAGTTTAGGTTTAGGTTTTAGGGTAAATAGCCCATTTTAGGTTTACGTTTAAGGGTAAATAGGGTTTTAGGTTTACGTTTTAGGGTTTAGGTCCAAGGATTAACCTGTGTAAATTAATTTTTAGGGACCTATGTAAATTTTGTAACCTAGGGTTTCTAGGTTTTTGATTTCTAAGTTAAATGTGTCCAATTTAGGTTTATTTTTTATGGTTTTCAATTTCCAATTTAACATTCTTTGTTTCATTGACGTTTTTGGTCTTTTAAATGCAATTAAAAACTATGAAACATTGAATTAAAACACACTAAACAAATAATAACTGAATACTAATTACAAAACAAAAAAACAAGATATAAAGAAAAAAAGCAAGAATTCAACCAACTTGGTGGTCGATGAGGTTGGTTGTGTCAATGGGAGGAGGTGGCTGTCAAATTTTTCTTCAATCAAGGCCTTTGAAATGTGTACACGATCTCCTTTGTTCTTCTTTGGCGCAGACTAAAATGGTGAGGAAAAATAAAATACAGTCGATTATTTAAAAAAAAATTACTTTCACAAAACACATACACATTTCAAAATGTGTACACATTCTAAACGCGTACACGTTTCAAAATGTGTACACATTCTAAACGCGTACGTGTTCCAAATGTGTATGCATTTTTTGTTCGCGTACCCAAAGATGAATGCTTACACATTCAAATTTAGGCTCAGGTACCTGATCCGTAATAGGTACATGTTTCCTACGAAACTTTTTGATTTTCCTGAAACTTCCCCTTTTCGCGTACCCAACTTCTTGCTTTTACCCATAAATAAGATTTATTTAATTAATCAAGGAGGAATAAAGATAGAAATGAATTAATTAAATAATTAAAATTATTTAACTAATAGAAGACATATGACATTAGAAAATAATTAAATAATTAAAATTATTTAATCATGAAAGACCAAAGAGGAAATGACGAAAAATTTAGAAGTTGCGGGCCTAGGACAATTTTTAGTGTCTACATTTTTCCCCTCTTTGATGCAATGTATTTTATTGTATTGTATCAAAGAAAAATCATTCAAAAAATTCCCTAGTGACAACAGGGTAGACCCATGCCCCCTTGGAAATTTTTTGCAAATTTTCAAAAAATTTAAAAAAAATTGAAAATTGTTCTAAAAAGTCAAATTAATGATCAAAATGCCATGGTGACAAAAGAAATAAGTTCCAGGACCCTCATGGTAGATGAAATGAAGTTTCAAATCTCTCAAAAAGTACATCCAACACAAACCCTAGTCAAACCCTAATTTTAAGAGGTAAGAAATAGAAAATTTGAAGGTGAAAGGGCTCATTTAGACATTTGAAGTTTGAAGATTGAGGAGCTTTGAGGAGAGAGGCAGCCAAGATGTCACCTGTTCCCTACACCAATCATAGAGTATATCATGTGCAGACCTTCAGATGACTGAAGGACACAAGAGAGCCAGTATGTAGCTGTAAACCCACTTAGCCAAATTTTTATTTTACACATTTCTAGGCACTAGGAAAATTTGACAGCCAATTGTGACGCTTCCCGTTAGCTACAAGTGCTATCATAATCAACGTAATTATCTATGAAACAACACAACTATTCAAAACATGCCTAGGGTAGGTTAGGATTTAGGATTTTTCCTGCAACTATTAAGAATCGATGCATCTATGGTCTGTTAAGATGCAACTATGAATGTGTGATGCAAGTGTCTAGGTTTTTACACAATTGATTAGGGAATGTCGGGTGCTGCCACAATAGTGGTTTACACTTTTTAGGATATCCTGATTTTTGCTGAAATCACATATTTTTAGGAAATATAATGATTTAAGCCTTGAAAAGTTGAATTTAAAGGATTCTAATTGAAGAGGGTTTGATCAAACCACCTTAGACCAAGTCCCTTTGGATAGAACCTTGCTAGTTTTAAACCATACCTATAACAGAGTCTCCTTTACACCTATCAAAATGATGATAAAAAACCACTTTTGATTTACCTTTTGGGGGATCAAATGAATTCATTTAAAATTTATTTTTTTGTATGTACATAGTCCTTGTTATAAGCTTCCAAAAAAGTATAATTTTAATTAAATTTAATTTGATTATTATATTTATTTTTATTTTTTGTGAATGTAGGTTTTTCACTGAAAACCAAGCTCTTTGTTCTGCACATGTGGAAAAATAGTAGATTATAAAAAAAATTTGTAAATATGAGTGCACTAGATATTGAAGTCCTTGATCCAACAAAAAAAATTGAATTTCGATACACACAAAAAAAGTTACGCGTTATATGGTTCACCTATATCTGAATTGTAATTGGTTTGACTTCAAAACTTTATTAAGGAAAAAATATTCAATAAAAAACTATGAAACCAATTGGAAGCACTAGATATCATAGTTACAATTATAAATTCAAAATAATTATAATTTTATCCTTCATGGAAAAAAAGTTATGAATTTTACGGTGAGTGTCACTAAAAAATGTTGTTTACTGAAAAAAACTAGTTTTTGAAGGAGATGGAAAATTAAGTGCAATCTGATTCCAAAATTTTTGAAAAATATATATTTAGAATCTATAGAAAAAATGTCAAAAATCACTAGTTTGCAACATTTTCAAATTCCTCACAATTTAGCCGCTATAGGTGCCCAAAAGTGAAGATTTAGTTAGAAAACATTATTTCAGTGTCCAGTTTGGCCAAAAATTATAAACCAGTATTGTGGGATCACCCTTTCGCAAATGTTTAAGAAATGATGTAATTGTGGTTTTTAGCCACAAATGATTCAGGGTTATACACAATCCAACCTTTGCGATGCATTTGTGAAAGCATGGGTGGCAAGTTTCATCATGTGACACAATTGCTAGGTTTTGTAAAGCAATTGACTGTTAATGATTTTTCCCTAGTTGAAGAAAAAATTTCTCATGCAATTTATGTCTAAGAGGTTTGAATATGTTTTTTGATTGAAATAACACTTATACTTGTGATCACCGGTGCGGCTTGATCCTATCTACACATGTGAGTCTAAACCAACGGCATATTAGCTTCGAGACCAGTTGAATAACATTGAAAAGCACAAGTTGTGGCATCTTGGGCTTTACCATGTGACTTTCATGCCTGTGATTAGGGCTAATAGTGGTATGTTGACTGTGCTCATTGAGTGGTGGCATTCATAGACATGTTCATTCCATCTACCAACAAGGGAGGTGAAGGTCACCCTCGAGGATGTCTATAGGATCCTATGAATGCCTATTTGAGGTGAGAGGGTGAGAGATGATCTAGGTTGAGGATACCAGACATTGATAGAGTATTATGTCTATGAGGATGTCAAAGACCTAGGGATAGATTGCTATGAGATTAGATGGGAGACATTAGTAGAGCGGTATGAGTGGTTTGACTGCATTTTGTGTACATTGATAGCTGGGGTTGTGATTCTAGACTTTCGAGGACACGAGTGATGAGGGAAAAAATGGATACCTTTTTGGGATATCACACTTTTCTACTCAACCATTCACTAATGTCCTAGGGGTCCTAATAGGATTGACTAACAACCTCACAAGGTGAGCCAATCCATAATGAGGACCTAGGAGGGGGTTCTTTCAGCTTTAAAGTGTTCACCATCAAGCAAATGCTTAAAAACCAAATGTTTTAAAACACACTGTGATATGAAAAATGTAAGCTAAATGTAGACAAATGAACATTTAACTCACGAAATCAAGTAATATAAGCCAAATAATTAGTGAAAATGATGAAATTAAGCTACATCAAGTTAGGGTATGCCTACCTGGCAAGTTTGGAGATGTAATGAGGATTATGAAAATTTAAAGAAGTTGTCAAAATATGTTATGGAGGACTAAGATTCCCAAAGTGGTGTATTAGTCCCACTACTATTTTTCAAGGAAAATATAGAGTCTTCGAATGCCAGAAAATAATCCTAAAGAATCTCTGAAAAATACTCTATGGAGGACTAAGATGCCCAAAGTGGCATATTAGTCTTGTTCTATATTTTTGAACTTTCTAAATGTGGTCTTGAAAGTTGATGTCTACACTTGCTTCTTCTCTGATCTGAGGTCCTGAAACTTTTAGATCTGGCCTATAGGTGAGTTTCCATGAAGATGAAAACTTTGCAACTTTTCAATCTTGCACTCCAAATGATCTTCAAGTAGATTCAACCTAGATCTAAAAATACAAACACACAAGAGAGGGAAAACTTGTTGATTGTTAGTGAATGGGGGTTTTCCTTGGCCAAACCCCTTTTAGGTAATTTAACCAAATGATGAAATGAATCAAATGAATCATGAAACATGAAATATGTAAATGATATCGCCTTATATGATGCCTTGTGAAGCAAATCTACAATCTACTATGTAGTGGCTATGAAGAATGTAGATCTTGGATGATGTGAATAATGGTTGCAAATAGATCTTCAATGCTACATCCACAATCTTGGCTCAACAACATGAATGGATGCATTAAACCCTTGACATGATGCTTCAATCTTGATCATGAATTCAAATTCTTGATGAAATTCTCTTGAATGCTTGAATACTTGAATTCTTGGATACTTATATAATTGCTTGTTATGAAAAATGGGTGGAGGAACCTTGTATTTATACTTATTCATGTTTAATATCCTAAAATTACACCACAACAAGCTGACTTGTGAAGTCATTAATTAAAGGAGGCTAAATCCCACCCAAATTTGAAATTGAATCCAAAAAATAAGCCAAGGAGAACTAAGATGCCCTAGGTGACGTCTTAGTCCCAAGGCTGAATTCTCGAGGAACAAACTCCAAAAAGGGACCTATTTTGGTGTTTTCAATATCAACGTCCCAAGACCCATGGAGGAAAAAGATGCCCTAGGTGACATTTTAGTCCCACTCCACAAATCAAGGACACACAGACAAAAACTTTAAATTTTCATTTATCTTTTGAGGTTTTTCAGGATTTGTGATAAAATTAAAGAGTTTATTAGGATTGTGGATGAAAAATAGGACCAATTAAGCCATAAAGAAGCCTAAATAAAGTAAGGTGGGCCCAAAAAAGTGTGAAAATTCAAGGGTATGCATTTTACTACACTACATTTAGCCCTCACTTTAGTGAGAGGATGAACTTCCTTCAAACTCACACTAAAGTAGCAAACCATGCAATTAGGAGGGGTTCAAATGCACAAATGTTAGTAAGATAGGATGACAACAATCAAGAGGGATGATCAATCCCCCAAGGTCAAGATCCTTTGAAAAAACAACATAGGCACAAAGGAACACACATGCGGATAATATATGAAGCCATAATCAGATAGCCAACATACATCATCAAGGACAAGAAAAAGGAAAAAGAAAAAGGAAAAAGGAAAAACTGCAATGGATCAAGCTTTGACTGGCTATACAATGTGATGGACCGATTCTAGGTTGTTTGTCCAAAATAATTTACAAGTGGAACATGATGTCCACTATGCAAATAAAATGCATGCTCACGAGGGCTAGTGGGAGCTAGTTGTCCACTAGGTGAGCTTCAAGGGGCCATATTAAAGCCATACCTCCATGAATTTAATAAGGTACAAAACTGCATGCTCACATGGGATAGTGAAGCTAGGTGTTACTAGGTGAGCCCTAGGGGACCATATTAAAGCCATACCTCCATGACTTTAATAAGGTACAAAAGAAAACACAATGCAACAAGAAAGACAAATGTTCAAAGGGATTTTTGCTTAGTTCATGCAAGGTATCTTCTTAGGGAACATTGTGCTTAATGTTTCCAACAAAGGACAAGTCAAAGAGATATCACGCTCTTGGAGGAAATCAGGCCCAATGAAACTACCAGGAAAAGGACGCATCGCAAGAAGAAAGAAAATCACACAAGGAACATGAAAAAAAATGTAAATGAAATCATTCCAAAATAATGTTAATGTATTCCCCCACTTTAAAGAACTTTCTAACACCACACTGTGAGAAACTACTTTAAAGTAGCAAAGGATAAATGCTAACAATAAAGAGGACATGAGAGCTTATTTGGAAAGCCCTATGCCAATTCATATGTTTCTAATAAGATATGTCATGACAAAGGTAGTATGTCACATGTGAGGAAACTTAAGGCATGTCTTCCACATCCAAAGCTTGCTCTTGTATGTACATGAAAGGTGGTCAACTAGCCAAAGGGACAATGGCAAGTGACATATGAGGACAAGGCTACCTAACCCCTTGCCCCCACTAAGTTTAGGAAAAGGGTGAGCCGAATTGAAGAGAGGAACTAGGTGCATTAACCTAAGGGAGAGAACCATATTCCTTAAGATGTTGA